>CM029648.1:11222735-11822735 GCA_017311315.1 Dendrocalamus latiflorus | reverse complement strand
CAAGCTCCATTGGAGGCAATCGAGATTGAGGAAGACCTAACCTACAAGGAGCGCCCGATCAAGATCCTGGATACCGTGGAAAAGAAAACGCGAACCCAAATCATTCGCATGTGCCGGGTACAATGGAGCCATCACTCCAAGAAAGAAGCTACCTGGGAGCGTGAGGACCAGCTACGAAGAGATTACCCCGACCTGTTCACTAGTTAAGTTGAATCTCGGGGTCGAGATTCTTTTAAGGGGGGTAGGTTTGTAACAGCCCGAAAATTCGAAATTAGAAATAAGAAGCTTTTGAATTATTTTCGCAATATATTCCATTTGAATTTGGATTTTTCGATGTTTTCCTGAATTTGGTAGAGATTCCAAAAATCGAAGAATTAATAAAAGAGAAAGACAGGTATTGATAATACCCTAAAACGGAATATGCAAGTAATGGAAGAAAGAAATTTGATTTAGGGCATAAAATATTATTTTTGAAAACAATGGCGTGAAAAACAATGGAAGCAAGTAAAGTAAATACCAACATTAGTTGGAAATATTTTTATTAAGTCCAGAGTAATATCAGGGACCTCTGAGAATTTTCCTGGAATTTTTGGAAGCATTTTCACATTTTTCTGGACTTGTTGGGATTTTCTGGTAATTTCTAAAAGCAAAACTTAAAAATCCGGAAAAATCAGAAAGTCAACCGCCCTCCGGCCGACACCTGGTCGGGCGGGATCGAACCACGTCGCCCGGGCGGATCCCGCCTTCCCCTTACCCCCGCTCGCCGCGTGGACGGCCGCGATTTCCCCCTTTCCCCGCGCCTCGGCCGATCTCCTCCGTTCCCCTCACTTAACCACGTCGGCCGCCCGATCAACCCTCCCCGCCACGCGGCTTCATCCGCGCCATCGCGCTGCCCTCACCCCTTTCCCGCTGACCGATGGGCCCGCCCTGTCAGGGCCTTCTTCCCCATTCGCCCCGATTCCTCTCTCTGCGCGGGGACAGCACCGCGCGCCTCCGTGGCGGGCATGCGACGGCTTCGCCCGCCTGTGTCGTCCCGTCGCCATGGTGGAAAAGCCTGCGGAGCCGACGCCATCCCTGGATCCACCGCCTCCGCCCACGGTTCGGCGCCACCGCCCCCGGTTTCTCCCCGCCCCGTCGCATCGGCCCGGCCACGTGGCGCCGATCTTCTGCCCAGCTCCCCCTCTCGCGCGTGAGAGACCGCAAAAGCGGAGGAGACCGCGCGGGCGTGGGCATGCTGCGTCACGCACAGTGTGCCCGGCATTAATGCCGCCCGCGTCACCCCCTGCCTCCGCCACCTGCTCCGACGCGACCGCGCGGGAGCCGCCCGTTGCCAGCTCCCCTCCTAGCAGGTATATAAGGCAATGAACCCTCCGTTGAGTTCCCCACGCCGCTCTCTCCGTTCACCCGAAGGTAATCGGGTATTCGTACCCTGCAGCCGCCGGCGATCTCTTTCTCCCCCAACTCCGGCGAACTAACTTCCCACTGTTTTACTGTCCCAGAGCCAAATTCCTTGAGCTAGGATCGTCTCCAGAGCGCCGCGAAGCTTTCCCGGCCCTCGTCCGAGCTCCTCGTCGCCTGTGGTTCGCCGCCGCCTGGAGCTTCCCCGAGCCGCCGCTGCCGCTCGACGCCGACCCATCTCCGGACCTCCTCGGCCCTTGAAGACCGCGTCACCGTCTTCACCATAACGCGAGGATCGCGTTTCGACACTCACCCGAAGCTCCCCGACCTTCCCTCACCGCCGGCCACCGTCGTCCCCGACTTCTCTGCCCGACCCCGCTGCCGACCCACCTCAAGGGAATAAATTGCCCTATAGAGGTAGGCAAAGCCTCCCCCGCTCTCTTGGCTAGCAGCGTTAACTCTCTTCTCCCTCCCAACTCCCCGGCCGCGCGCGTTCGAGCCTCTGGCTCCGCAGCGCCGGGTTGAGTTTTCTCGATTTTATTTCGGTCTGACAGGTGGGCCCCACCTGTCAGCCACTGCATTCCCGAGTCACCGCTGACCGCCGGGCCCCACCGGTCAGTGAGACCTCTAAGCAAGGACCGTACTGACATGTGGACCCCATGAACAGTAACCGGACCCACATGTCAGTAGCACAGATAACCGAAAAGTAAATAAAAATGGAAATTAAAATGAATCAGGGGCTGACAGTGGGCCCCACATGTCAAAATTTAGTAATTTTTGGATTTGACTAAAAACAGAGAACTTTGACTAGCTATAACTTCTTCATTTTAGCTCCAAATTGAATGAAACAAATTTCTAAATTTGTCTAAATTCCATATCTATCTAATGGAACCAGAACCATAATTTTTGGAGTTTATTTGATTTTCTGGTGATATTTTGAGTGATTGGTTGCTTTTCTTTTATTTGGGTATTCGCACGATTATATAGCATACGAGGCTCAGGAGGAGGAAGCCGAGGCAGCAACCTTAGAAGTTCAAGATCATCAAGAACCCGATTCCTGTGACCAAGGCGAGTTAACACCTTGATCATTTTGAACCTACGATTTTGCAAAGTAATTTCCTTTAAATATCAACATGCATGCTGTTATTTCATGTGGTAAAATATGTTCATTTCCAGAAATGATAGCTATACGCCTGCTGTGATGCTTGCTTATAATAATCCGTTGAAATATTTGGACATGTGAACCTTGTCGCCTTAGCAAAACTTACACTATCATAGCTTTTTATCAGTAAGTCCAAATAAATATTGCGATGCTTAGTATTGCTAGATGAAACGGGGGTACATAGCTGCCCCAATAGAAACACTTGCAAAATATGATATGATTTGGGAACAGTCATGGATGGAATGACTGTAGTAAGTGGACACAATATTTTTACCTCTGGAAAAATCCTAAAATTTGCTTAAACACCTGGATGGATGGTTTGGGGGCTGGTATGTGGTGCGGTGGGAGCACAAATCATGAAATGTGGAAGAACCATCCGGGTAACTTTAAGGACCGAATCTTGTCATGTCAACCCGTGTAAAACAGTACAACCACAAGTCTATAATGGGTACGACCTAGCTGAATAACTTGCAAGGGTTTAGTTCAGACATCACCGAGGGAAGTGGGTGCCAGGGTGTACTGGTTTACCCACAGTGAGGCACAGGGTGTACTGTACTCACACGGCGCAAGAGGGGGCTTCTGACTGTGGTGGTGTAACCCTTCAGCGGTGAAACCTCAGCGTGGGTGGTGTCTAGCTAGATCGGAGTAAGGTAAAGGCTTTGTGATAAATTATCTGGGTCTCATGCCTAAGGAAGCATGTTGGCAAAAAGGATAGTTCATCTCTTGTGGTGAAAGTGTACAAACTCTGCAGAGTCAAAACTATTCGAATAGCCGTGCCCACGGTCAAGGGCAGACATGGGAACTTAACTAGATATAGTTCTGTTTTAAAAACATTGGAAACTGGGAATGGAAAAATTTAAGGGCGAAGGACTGCCCTGGTTTGGAATTGTCCTGGGAGTTATCCCAGTGGTATGTTAAGCGGCTATAACGCTGAAAGATGCTATATGGCGCAGATGCCATGTAATGGTGGATGGAATCTGTGTCAATTATAAGATCAACTTACTTTATAAACAAAAGTTTTGAGTTTAAAATTGCTAGGTCTCAGGGATTTTCCTATAATTGTATTCAAAAGCACTCTCCGCAAAAATAAAATGAGCCCAAGCCTCTCCTTTGATTAGCCATACATATATCATTATTGCATTCTGTGTGTTGGCTTGCTGAGCACGGGGTCGGAGTGCTCATTCTCGCTCTTGCGATACAATTCAGAAACAGGAGTTCAAGAACATTACGCCTATGAGGAGGCTCCCGCCAACGTCGACGGAAGCAAAGGCGATAATTAAGGCGTAGGCCTCGGTGGTTAGGCATAGACAAGTAGACTCTAGGCGTTGTGTACATTTATGTTACCGGGACCCTGGTGGCATATATTGTACACATTACCCTACTGGCCGCTTGCCTGTGGATTTGGGTTTGCTTTTGCTGTATTTCCGCTGTGCGTGTTTGTAATCATGACATTTGGCCTAGTCGGCCCCTTTTGTAAACTATCACCCGACGTGGTGTATTTCAGTTTATGTAATATAATGGATGTTTATGCGATGTATGAAATGATTCAGCAATGTACCTGTGAGCACTAACTACTGATCCAGGGATTAGTGCAGTGAAACACAGTAAGATTCGGATTGAAAAATCCGGGTCTGACACAGGAGCAGCATGAGGACGAAAAACAGAAGACTCAGAAAAACCAAGTCCTCGATGCTGCCCAAACCCATCAACAGCAGTAAACCTAGACCTCGTGCTGGTCCTAGGTGCACTCAGGATCTGGGGCTGACCCTGAATATGCCTAGGAGACACAACACGGTCTCTACGCGCGATCTTGGCGCGCCTGAAGCATCGATCAACCGTGTGTCCATCCTTCTGACAGAAGGTGCAGTGATACTTCATCCTCTGAGAGGTAGAAGTAGCATGGTCAGGCTTCGCCTTCTGAGAGGCCGAAGCAGCAGGTGCAATCACCTTGTTGTCAGAAATCCCCTGGACATAGCCCGCTGACTTAAATTGGACTTTCTCGGTCCTGGGCTCGGTCTCGATCACACCTGGTGCTATGGGTCTGAGCACAGCAGGTGGATGCTTCCTCATATCCTCATAATAGTCATATCCTAGACCCTGATTAAATCTGCAAATCTTGGACTGGTCTAGAATAAGATTAAGCTTCTTCTTGCCGCCTACAAATCTCTCAAGAGTGTTCATAAGGTACTGACACTCCCGAAAGAGAGAGGTGCAAGAAGAGCAGGGGGAAGAGGGAACAGCAGGAGGTAAGGGAGCAGATGAAGAACCAACAGCAGAGGGAAGAATGGCTTGTGCACGCACAGCCGACTCTGAATGGACAGTCCTACTGCTAGTCAGTTGGTTCACGTTCCTAGGCGTCTCCACCTTACCCTGGGGCTTCTCCCCCTTTTCAGCACAGACAATACAAGCAGAAGGTTGCTTCTCTAGTAGGTCCTTAGTCAGCTTCACACATTTCTCATCCAATGCAATCAAATCAGATTTTAGTTTGTTACAGTTAATACATGGTGAGCTAACAGGGTCCTTAAAAGCATACTGAGCCATTTTCCTATCATGATCAATCATTTCTTGAAACTGTTTGGAGACAGCTTCAAGTTCAGCAGTTAACTTGGGACAGTTCAAGCATGAATCAATCGGCTCAAGTAAAGAAGCTTGGAGTTCAGCAATTTTATGATCTGCCCGTTTTAAGTTCATCTTCAAGTTATTGCAATTTTTACAAGGATCGGGCAGATCAAGGAGCATGGCATAAGGTCCTCTAGCAGCAATGTCCTTATCCTCACATGAGGTGGGAGAAGTAGTCTCATCAGTAGTAAGTAGGGTAACAGCCATCCTACTCAACTCTAACTCAGCAAGCAGACTAACATTCTTCACCTTAATAATATCAAGCTCGGAGGACACACTATCATGAGAGGTCCTTAATTTCTCCATGTCATCAAGCAAGGCACAGCATGTATCACAGTCGTCACGGGAGGGAGCAGATGTAAGTGAAGTAATCTCCCGTGACAGTCTATCTACTTCCTTCTCTAACTCGGTACACCTAGACCTAGCTCTAGCATGAAATCCACCTAGCTTAAGAAAAGCATCATTTAGCTGGTCATAAGAAGGGAGTACCTCATCCGAGTCGGAGTACAGCTCGCTGTCGCTGAGTTCGCCCTCGAGGGCCATGAAGCACATGCCGGAGAAGTCGTCGCCACCATCCTTGGGCTCTTGGTCACCCGTCCCGTCGTCGTCGCTCCATCCGTCCACCTCGCTGAGGTCGAGGTCGTCGAAGGCGGTGAGGACGTGGTGGAAGAGTTTCTTGGCCTTCCCGAAGTTGCGGAACTTCTTCTTTCCTGGAGCAGGTGCTGAAGGCTTCGTGTTGCGATTCTTGTCGGTGTAGTCGTTCTTGCCCGAACCGCCGTAGTCACCTTTACCCTTCCCAAGCTTGGGGCAGTTTGCTCGGATGTGGTTGGGGCCACCACACTCGAAGCAGATGACTGGTCCTCCTCTCTTTCTGTCTCTCCTACCCTTGTAGGCATGGGAAAACCTTCGGGCTAGGAGGGCCAGCTGATCATCCGCAAGCTGCTCTAACTGATCATCAGTTATGTCACAGAGAGCAGCAAGGGAGAAACCGCAAGAAGACTCAGAAGAGAGACCAGAAGCTGAACTGGGATCGGTGACCAAAGCCATCGACTGTGACTTCGACCGACGAGAGACAACGTCAATCTCGTGAGTCTTGAGGCGTGAGTACAGCGCGTCAAGAGTCAGGGTCGAGAGGTCTGTCGTGTCTTTGATGGTGGTCACCTTCATCTCCCACACGCGCAGATCGAGTGCCGCAAGCATCTGACGAGCGTTGTCTGAGTCGGGGTATGTGAGACCGACCGCTCGGAGGTTGCTCAAGATTTTGTGAAATCGCGAAAAGCACTCGTCCAGAGACTCACCAGCAAGCATCTCAAATCCTGTCGAACCGTCTTGATCTGGGTGGTGCCCTCATGGTATGCGTCGAGGGTTACCCAGATGTCGTAGGCGGACGACAGGTGAGATATACGGTCAAACTCGCTACGACTCAACCCCTGGATGATGATGTTCCTTGCCTTTGCATTTGCCTCAACATCAGCCATGTTCCCGACATTGATGTTCTCATCGGCAGGAACAACAAACTGGACCTTAACCGTGCGCCAGATGGCATACCCCTGAGCCTGGATGTATGTTTCCATTCGGCTCTTCCAGAAGGGGTAATCGATGCCATCGAAAACGGGCGGCTTGGTCGAGTACTTGTCCGTCGCCATGGCTCTTGAGACCGGTTAAGATCTATTGATTAGAGCTAACCGGCTCTGATACCAATTGTAGGACCGAAATGGCAACAGAGGGGGGGTGAATGGTGCCTTCAAAAACTCTCCAAGTACCCACTCAACAAATCGGTCGAGAGAACTGGCTTCTCTGGTCGAACACACGTGGTCGTAAGCCAACTGATGGTCGAACACCACGTGGTCAAACACTTGCCCGAGCCGACAAAAGAAATCAAACAGAGAATACTGCGCGGTTGAAACAAGAACGGTGCTCTCGGGAAGAACTGGCCAAGATGGCCTTAAGGATGATTCCCAGTTCAAAGCAAGCCAACACAGCCCAAAGCAAAAGCAGTTCAAAACCAAATCAAGATTGAAACAGAAGGATCAGGAGACTGCACAGATAAAGGAACTGAAACAAGACACCCATAGCTCAAAGAACTTCGGAGAATTTATTTCTCGAGAGTACTACAGAGGAGTCCCGATACGCATGGACATTTGGACATGAGGAATGATTACAAGTAGACTCAGCTCATCCTCTCCTTCTCATCCTCAAGAACACCAAGAACTACATGATTCTTGGGAGGAACACAACACAGAGCTACGAAGGAGACAACAACACACCTCTGTCTCTCCTGCTCTCACCTACTCTCAACTGAAAAAGAGAAAGCAAAAGACCCCCCAATCCTTGGAGCTACATGCAGGAGACACCCCTCCTTTTATAGCCTCCACTATCGGGTTTGCTTTCCTCTTAACCCATTAGTGAGAGTCGCTCTAGTGCTTTCACAGAGATACAGCTTCCTTTACAGCTTTTCGCATTTCTCCAAAATGCCATCCGGCTGCCTTCCTGGAAGCTTCCTCTGCCTTGCCTCTCAAGTCTTGCAACCACCTCGCAGACCTCGTCGTCTTCAGCACCTCCTGGGCGCTCTTGACCTCAGCACGGCCCGTGCCTAGTCTCGGCCCTCCATGCCTCGCCACGACTAGTCTCAAAGTCCTGCAAACATCATCAGACAAGCAAACCATTACATAGCACTGCTCACAATAGTATCCAACCGCTTGAGCCAGAAATCAAAACTTAAATCATACTCTTACCAAGTCGTATACCACCCACGACCAGTCGAGAATAGAGAACAATGAATGCACACGACATACGACTGTTTCCATAGTCCATACGACCACCCCAATGGTCCATACGACCAACTCAAAGCTTGCTACGACTTTCAAGCCAAGCAAAGCTCAAGGCCCTACGACCTCATCCCAAGTCGATACGACCGATTTCTAGGTCTTGCGACCGCTTATCGCGAGATCGATCCACCTTCCAACCATGATCATCGCTTTCTACCGTGGTCGAACCCTTTTCCGTTCTCGTACGACTTGACTCACCGTGGTCGAAAACCTTCCGACCAACGTCGCCCACTTCTGACCGTGCTCCAAACTCGTCTGACCTCATCCGACCGACCTACGACCACGTTTGCCCATAGCGAGGTCGAAACCCGCTTTCATTCTCAGGAAGACAACCACAGCGATCGTCGCGCGACTCGTGACCACAGACCACAGCCAATGTGGTCGAACCAGGTTTCGACCACGACCAACGTGGTCGTATTGGCCTTCGACCATGGCCAACATGGTCGTATTGGCCTTCGACCATGGCCAACGTGGTCGTACCAGCTTTCGACCACGACCAACGTGGTCGTAAACCTCTCAAGTGTCTTTCGACCAAACCCAAAGTGGTCGTATACTTCTCGGAGGCTTGAGATCACGGCCAAGCGTGGTCGAAAACTTTTGCTGCTGCCTTTCGACCACAGTCCAAGTGGTCGTAGACCACCCTAGTGACCTACGACTACGCCCAATGGTCGTAAAGGAGTCGGGAGACTTCCGACCTTCGACTGTGTGGTTGTAAGTGGCTTGCCTCGCTCCCGATTGGCGACAACGTGGTCGTAACCTGTCCGGCAAGCTTCCGACCACGACCAAAGTGTTCGAACGAGCCTACGATCATGACCAGAAGCTACGACTTAGCAGGAAACGCTCAAATCAAACTCAAACTTTCCAAACCAAGTGTCAATAACTCATCACAAACATGGGGGCACCTCCACATGGTCTCTCAGTCTGACCGCCCAGTCCATTGCAGTCAGACCGCCCCCACCCTTGCTATTTCTTTCCGGTCTGGTTTTTGTTTGCCCTGGCTTCTCCCTGTGTGTTTAAGGTTTCTCTAAGTGCTTAGGTTGTGTTTGGTTTAGGGACAAGGTGGGATGGGATGGTCCTGTCCCTGATTTTGGGATGGGATGATCCTATTTTTTGTTTGGTTGGGGGGATAGAGTCATCCCTATTTTTTGTTTGGTTGGAAGGATAAAGTGGGATGGAATGGTCCCATCCTTTGTTTGGATGGAAGGATGAAGGTGGGACATGTGTGGCATTTGAGTTTTTTTTTAAAAAAAATTGAAGGCTATTGTTGATATGTTTCTACACATAAGCCTTTGAGTTTTTTAAAAAAAATTTAAACAAAATAGTACTTAAAAAACAAAGAGGTGGGATGACTCTATCCCATGTGGGATGACTCCGTCCCATGAAAAAAAGAGGATTGCCTGGTCCCGGATCTACAAGGAATATTCCTAGTGGGATGTCCTTGACTCTACTTGTCTCCCATCCAAACACCTACAAAAATAGATCCATCATATCCCGTCCCACCTAGTCTTTGCAACCAAACACATGGTTAATGTCTTCTTCATAGCTCCTTAGCTATCTTAGAAGAATTATTGAGGCGGTTTCGTTGGGGGGCAAGAATTTTTTAAGTCGACACTCACCCCCCCTCTGTTGCCATTTCGGTCTAACAGAAATTATTTTGAATTTATTTGAATTTGGTGAGTTATTTTCACGTGTAGACTTCGATAATTCGGGAAAACTCTTCGACGAAGATTCAAACCAAGTTGAAGAGCAAGGCAAGTCACACTCCTTGATCATGTTGATCCCAGATTTCAAAATAAAATTATGTTGTTTTTAAATTATTCTGCATGCATATGTTTATTCAATTATTTCAATTCAGTTTTGAATTTAGCTATTGCCTACTTGTTATTATCTCCATTGACCTTGAATTATCTTGATACCTTGTAACCCTAGATTAAAACTCTACTTAATGCATTAGTGTTGGCTAGAGAGCTTAAATCAAATGCTTAGCCTGCTTATATATATTGGGTTGGGGATATCTTTCACATAAAATGATGACCCTGTTTACATAAAATGATATGCTTTTGATATGTACTCTTGACTTTGGTGAGTCAAGGAGGTTTATGAATTATTTTGCAAACAAAATATGAAACCTGGTTTAGACTTAGGCATTTGGTTAGAATGGTGGGTGCAGGCATGCCTTGTCGGTTGGAACCGCAGTGGTCGATTGTCGTGCACTGGGATATGTGGTTGGGCCTAAATCAGATTAAGGACCGGTCTGTGAGCTACTGTTGCAAAGCCCTATCGTACTACCACATGGCTGGTATGGGACAGCCCTGGCTGAATAATTTGCGAAGTCCCAACCTGAGTCGAGTCGTAAGTGGAAAGTGAGCGTGGTTGGTGCCATGTGAAGTCTCACTTGGACGAGCGTGGTTAAGCCATGAGAAGTCTCGTCTAGGCTCAAGAGGGGGGGGGTCCCGGTCTGGTGGATTCCTTACTGGGGTGAAACCTTAGAGTTGGCTCGATCAGGTTGAAGGCTTTGCATCGTAAAGGCCTTGTCACGACTCCCCACCGCACACCTAAGGAAGTGTGTAATCTAGTGGTACAACGGGATGATCGTGTCTTGTGGGTAAAGCTGTACAACCTTTGCAGAGTGTATAATCTATCCTGGATAGCCGTGCCCATGGTCATGGGCATGCTGAGTAAAAGTTTTTCATAGATTAGACTTTCTTTTTCAAAAAAATATTTTTGAAAACCTTATGGATGGATGGAATCTATGAGAGAATGAAAACCTTGTGGATGGATGGAATCTATACGTGATCTTTTGGAAATGATGGTCCGGGTGGGATGCCCATGGATAGGTTGGTGTTTGGACGGAGCCTGCACTGACAGTATTATTTTCAACTACAAGTATTATTTCTACTTACGGTATTAAATTCAGCAATTTCAATCTATCTACTGTATTTCTTTAAATGTTGTTTTATGCAAACTAACCCTATAAGCCTTCCATTGAAACCTTTATCACTATGTTGCATTTCTCCGTGTGATTCGCGGAGTACAAGTTTGTACTCACCTTGCACCCTCCCCTACAGAGAAGGATGAACTCGACTACGGTGAAGATTTGGACGAGTAGGCCGCGTCTTACTGTCGTTTGCCTATTGGCAGGCTTGGGCTTCGCTATTTATTAGTTTGCTTCCGCAGTATTTCCTTTATTTATTTTGCCAATGAGCATTGATGTAAGACTTGGCCATAAGGCCATACCTTTTCTTTAATATATTTGGTCATTTGAGCTTGTTATTTATCTTTGTTGTACTGTGTGCACTAGCTGATTCTGGACTAGTGCGAGTTACACAGAGGATCCAGGAGTCATTACTCCGGGTTCCGACACCAGTCTAGTTGGATGAGTTGGATTAGGATTCTAAGTTGAGATTGAATAGGATTCATAGTTGGATTAGGATTCTAACTTAAGATTGAATAGGATTCGTGGGAGGCTGCATTAAAGGGGACAGAAATTGTGATCGGTTGTGTGGGTTTTGGAGAGATTAATTTTGTGCTATGCCGAAAGTTTTTTTATTCAGTTTGCCATATTTTACTCGTGATTAGCTTTGATTAGAGGACAAGGTAAGTAGATTGCTAATTGTTTTTCTTGTTGGTTTTGCATGGCCGTACGTGAAATAAATTGAAAAGTGAGCACATGATCTAGCCGAGAGCAGTGTTTAGATTTGCCATATTATCTTGTGATTAAGTGAGCCAATAAGACATAAAGGAGCTTGCATGCAGATTTGAAGTTTACGTTGCGTGCATGCATGGTTTTGATAAATAACTGAGCACTGCCAACTCGTATTGACTGGAAGTAGCGAACGTCGGCCGCGTTGTGTCGTATCGAGAAAAAGGGATCGGCGGCCGACTTGTGTGGATGATTTTGGGGGTCGGACGTGATTAGCGATCGCATTTTCGTCTCGCGCGATGTCGTCTTGATTCTCGGCCGTTTTCTTTTTAGTGTGTGCTAATTTCGTTCATCTTCTTTTGCCTATTATTTGCATGCACAGTTTTTGATTTTGAATTAATTCTTGTTTACTAATTTAGGGTTGTTTTAATCCATCTAATATAGTTAGGGCATCAAGTTTGTGATCTGGAAAGTTTGGTTGATTAATTCCTTACGGATTTTGCTTAGTTGCATAACTAGGGCTTAATTTATTTTCGTCACTATCTGCATCAGCGATCTTGTTTATTTTATATCTCAAGTTCTAGACATCTGATTGACGTAATTCTAGTTGGGTTAGTTCAATAACTTTCTCTAGTTTATTCTGACAAAGTTTGAGGTTAATCGGAGTTACGGTTTTTTATCGAGATCTGTTTTAGTAAGGAGACAGTGTTCTGTCCAGAACTTTAAACGAGGCTTAAATAAGTTTTGTGTTAAAAGGGGAGTATTAAAATTTATTTTTAGCTTCCGCAATCATTCACCCCTTTCTGATTGCCTATCTTAGTGTGAATCGATCCTACATCTAGTAATTTGATATGTAGCATTTTATGTGATCCTAATTATCAATTAATCGTATAATTGGTTAAATGTTTACTTCAGAATATATATTGGTGAGATTATATCAATGTCTAATGGCCTAATGCTACTATATTTTAGTACCTTTTATTAATATGACACTTTAATTTGGAGGTGCTCTGGAAATCAACTAATAGTGATATTTTATCCCCTTTACTTAGCATCTGACATAATTTAATCTTAATTTATTTTTGATTGATCGAGCCTGCTACACATGATTATATTTCATTATCGTTACTAATTTAAAGCTACCATTAAAGATTTCATGATCAGCGGTATGTTAATGATAGGGTCTATTTTTAATAGGGTCTACGGTGAATACAAAAATTTTACTAAAATATTTGCTAGTAGGTTGCATACATATCATCTGCATTTTCTAACTATTATATTTTTTTTGAAAAGTCTCTAATTTAGATGGACACTCTATTTAAAATACTTTTAATGTTTTGTTTAATTCATGCTCTTTGATTGGATATTTTTCACCTTAGGAACCTCTGATTAGTATTTATATCTACAAGGGTATATTTTTACCATCCCCACAAATTTTAATTTTGTATTTTAATTTGAGTTACATAAACATGTTGGCTAATTACCTTGATCTGAACTCAATTGTTATTTTAATTAAGGTTCTTGTGATGCTTGGACATTTATACCAATTTATATGCCAGTAGCATCTTTATTAGTATTTGAACTGAAGTTGAATATTACTGGTACACTAATTATTTTTTTAGGTTTATTTAATCATATACCAGGAAACCTTTAATTTAAATTTCAATTGTTAAATATTAGTGAGCTAGTACTAAACTATTTCCCTTAATCACTTAATTGTTCATATGCATATAATTCTATATTCTGAAGTATATATAAATTTTATTTGAACCCAAATCAATTATCTTAGCTTCCTTGATTTATTTCCTAAATATTTTCTAATTGAAATGGGCTAATAAAAATAAAAATAAAATATGCACAAAGGGGATTCGAACCCAGGACCTGTGCGTTCACCGCTCGCTTGCCCTTTTGGTGATATACTGGAGGAAGTAATGCACAAGAGGTGAGGGGGTGGCTAGGAGCCAAAACAGAGGAGGCGGCGCAACATTTCTGGTGCCGGCGACGCTGGCAGGGAAGGGCCGAGGACTCGGCCGCGTAGGTGAAATGGAACCCCGCGTAGGTGAAATGGAACGCTGGGGCACTAGGGAAGCTCGGGGTGGCCACACTTTGGCTTGGGCGGCGACGCAACGTGGGCCGAGATGGCTCATGGTGACTGGCTATGGAGAGGAAAGTGGAAGCAGCAGCGTCGGTGTGGGAGGGGAAGAACTGCGGTGAGCACGAGCTACAAGGGGTCAAGAGAAAGCTTACCATGGGGTTGGCCAAGCGAGGTCAAGAGGTGGCGGACTGGCGGCGTCGGCCGGAGGAGGCGTGGGTGGACCATCGTGGACTGTGAACTGGGGTGTGAGGTAGCTACAGTTGGTGGTGGGGGTGAGTTTGCGATGCCACAGTGAAGCTTCGGTGTGGCAGAATTGGCCAAGGACAGCTCCAATCGGCCGGTCTCCAGATAGCTGGAGACGAATAAGAAGGGGCCGTCAGCACGCTACAAGGCAGCAGAGGGCAATTCGCTGTAGTGGGAGGGAGACAAAGGTGTGGTCAGGCCTTCAGGAGGGTGCACACATACTTATAGGGTGTGAGCCGACCGGGCAACGCGGGAGCTCCCGATGGGGCATGGCGGCAATTGCCACGGGCGCTGCTCGGCGCGGGTGATGGCATGGCCGGTGGTAGAGTAGGGCATGGACGTCACGCGGTGATGGCGAGGTGACTTGACGGGGGTAGGGTAGGGCGAGTTGACTCGACCGGAGCAGGCGCACGACGGGGGCGCTGTGGCTGACGCGTGGAGGGCGACGGGGTGAGAAGCGCAGGACGAGGTGACACCAGAATAGGGGAGGCGGGGCCGGCTGACAAAGCGCCGACGCGGGACCAGGTGCAGTGACGTGGGGGGTGATGACGAACAGAGGGAGCAGGGCCGGCTTGGTCGGGAGCGAAGATAGAGTGGGAAGAACGGACGAAGAAGAAAGAACGAGGAGGAGGGAGAAGAAGATAGAGAAAGGTGGGGCCGGCTGCAGAGGAAAGAAACGGGAGGGGGGGGGAAGGAGATAGAAAAGGACAGGCCCACATCTAAAAAGAGAGAGAGAGAGGAAAAAATAGGATTAAGCAAATTTCAAAATTTGGATATTTAATTTAAATTTTGATTTACATAGGATTTACTGATTTTGAGTTTTCCATGATATTCAAAATTTGAATTCTCGGTTCAATTATTTATATGCGATTTTTTTAATTTTCCTTTAGCCATTGCTTTTCTTTACCTAGTTAAATTGGATTTCAAATTTTTATTTTCATTATGTAATACTTGAATTTTAGTTTGTGTGTAGATCCTCGGATTTTCCATTAATATTATTATTATTATTATTATTATTACTTGGATATTATTTCTTAATATGTTTATTTGCATGTCACAAAACTTAAAAGATTCCAAATAAATATTTAGAAGAAATTTGAATACCAGCAAAATGCAAGAAAAAGTTTTAAAAATTTCATATTTTTGAACATTCGAATTTTGGGATGTTACGCCTACACCTCAAAAGACCAAGAAATTGATTTTGGTCATAAGTCCTCCACAACTTGACCCACACTAGCTTAAAATGCTTCATGCAACATGAATTCATTGACATAGGCCAATTTGACTCGATCCATGATCAAATTGCCAAAATTCAGAACTTACCCCCATGATAGTCTGGCCACTCAATGCCCAAAAACCTGAGAGTCCGATTTGACCACCACTTACCGATCGGTCAGACCGAATGCACTAGTCAGACTACTCATAAGGCTAGTCTGATCGCCTGAGATTGAAACCACCAAACTAAAAATTTAATTTTTTTACAAATTTAAATTTTAACTCAACATGTATTAATAAATAATATTGAACCTTTTTTGCATGGTCCTTAGCTATCTAGTCTAGTCTATGTGCACTGTGACTTGCCTCATGTGACTTGAGTATACGTGTAGCTCTCTTCACTTGGTGGACAGCTTTGGTAAACTATTCAAATGCAATGCTTTTTTCTTTACCAGCGATCATGTCAACCACCATTATGTGCTTAGAATATTGTTGAGGAACCATCGCTGACGAGTTCAGTTCAAGCGATTACCTCCTAGACAGAAGATAGATCAAACACAGATAATGCATGACCAAATAAATTGAACACAGAGAGATAGGGGAACTCCTTCTTTCTTTATTACTTTCTTTTCCTCTAAAAGGTACAAGGTACAATTATTGGGACCCCCTATTTATAGACTAAAGGGTGAGGTGCCCACAATGGGCCAAGGCCTACAGACCTAGCTCAGGTTTCTCAACACTTCCCCTTGGGCACTCATCCGACACGTTCATGCCTCATCAAAACTCCACAAAACCCAGTGGAAAAAATTTGGAGAAAGAGTACATGATATATGTTATGTTACACAAATTGCCTCGTTAAAAATCTTGGTCAAGAAACTTCCAAAAAAACTCGTCAAGGAAAAAAGAGTACAATGCACCCAATTTTATTTAATCTAGAGGATGTATTCTTTGGGTACTCGATCTTCGTGATCAAGTTTTAATAGTGAGTTTAAGAAGAATCTCCCTCTGAGTTCTACACTTCTCTAAGTCTCAACATTCCAGTTCCACGTATACATGTTTCAAAGTTAGATGCTGGAAGTGACTTACTGAATAAATCTACAAGATTTTCACACGACTTAGTATACAGTATCTTAATTTGTAACTCATGAGCCTAGAAGAACTTGGACTTGATATGCTTTGTAAGATGACTTTTCACATAACCTGTTTGCACTTGCGCAACATAAGCTACATTATCTTCATAGATAATTATGGGGCTTGCATGATATTCAATCCATGTGACTGCTGGATGTGGTAAATCATTCATCGAAGCCAAGCACATTCTCGTGCGGCTTCATACAGAGCTATAATTTTCGATTAATTCATCGAAGTCGATATAATACTTTGCTCAGACGATTTCCATGATATTACAGTTCCACCACATAGGAATACATAGCCTGCTTGTAATCTACATGTATGCGGGTCTGACAGATACCCGGCATCTGCACAGCTAGTCATATTCAGGTCCTGGTTATTTCTGTAGAATAGTCCAAGGTTTTTGCTTCCTTGAAGGTTTTACACTATACCTCGCTAATAGGTTTACAGAAAATACAATATCCAATCTTGATAATCAACTTCTTGACGTTGAGTGAAACTTTGTGCAATGGGCCTTGCTTTGTATCTTACAACTTCATTTTTCTCATTTCACTTTCCAACAAATACCCACTTATGCCCTACGGGTGCACATGGGCGGCGTGCAACTTACAAGCTCAAACACCTCTTCTTTATTCAAAGATAATAATTCAGTTTCTATTACCTTTTCCAATCCTCCCAATTTGATATGTTTTGCATTCAGCAAGTAATGCAGGCTCTGGATCAAAATCGATGGTTGTGGCAATTTTTTTTGCAAAATAAATATCAACGTTGGCTGTTGTCCTATTCATGGATTCTCTCATATGCACATAGTTTATAGCTATTTTGTCATAGGTTGATCCTTTTAGTGCTTCTACTTGCTCACCGCCTCTTCCAATTACGAGGGCAAGTCACTTTAGTTTTTCAACTCCAATGTATGCGCACACATTCATGCTAGTTTCTCCCTCTATGGAAATGTTCGAATCTGGTATACCTTTCATTGAAGGTACCTTACCGGTGCTAGGTCTCAACTACCTCTCATTCTAGTTCTGGGGAACTTTAGTGATTGGCTATGTCAAGTTCTTCTTATCCTTTTTCACTAGGCGTCCCCAGTTACTTGGGATTCGAGAGGCCAAAATTCTTAGCCTTTTATTCTGAGGTGTCTGGACAGGATTAGGGATACCTTCAACTTTCTTTGGTATTTCAACCCTCTCTTGTGTATTGCGTGCAGGCATATGCGACTTGGTCACGATCTTTAAATCGCTAAAGTGGTCAGGCAGTTGATTTGCTAATACCTGCAAATCAATGATCTTCTAGATTTCTCTATTTGCTTCACTAGTGTGTGGGTCATGTGCATGAATTCCGGTGACTTGCTACGTAATTTCCCGATATTTTTCATCAAGGGGTTGATTTCCTCTCCCTAATGTCGGGAAACTATCCTCATCAAATATATTATCAGCGAAACGGGAGGTTTGCAAATATCCTATCATGGGGTATATGTGCTTGAACTTTGCAACCAAACCTATGGAGATGATAAATTTTTTATGCTGACCCTTGCGCAAGTTGCATAGGTGAATGAATGTTATATGACGATGGTCTAAAGTTGATGAGAGTTCCTACATGTAGGACTGTATCCCCAATATGTAGTGGGTAATTAGAATCCAAAGAAGCAGTCAGGCAAAAAATATGATCAGGGAAATTATTTTTAATATGAATTATCTACGAGATCAGCTTTACAAAAGCATAGTTTCTCGTAGATAATAAACATATGTTCAACCATTTTGAGGAAGCATCAGTGAGTACCATAAAATATTTAAATGACCCTGACAATGGTTGTATAGGACTGCAAATGTCTCCTTGGATGTGTTCCAGGAATGCGGGAATTTTATCCTTCACTTTCAGAGTAGAAGGTCTAGTAATTAATTTTCCAATGGCACATGCGGGCCACACAAATCTTGTTAATTCGAGAAAATCTTTACATTGATATTATGTCCCTGTAAATTGTTAATTATAATTCTCATCGTCCCAAGACTTGGGTGGACTAATCTATCATGCTAGAGGCAGAAAAGTTTAGAGCTTCTAAATATGGTTTTTTCAAGGTAGTATAAGCTACTTGTGCCTTAATATTATTATAGTATAGCCCAGTCTCAAATGAAGAAAGTCTTTCTAATCCCCTTTTTCACTTGTTTCACGCTTTGTAATGAGTAGGTATTCCTTACCGTACTTTTCTTCAGTTTCAATACTCTTCTTTAGTTTCAATATGGAAACCATTAGCACGAATATCCTTAAAACTTAGAAGAGTTCTAGTCGATTCTGAGTACAATAAGGCTTCTTTAATGACCAAAGTTGTGCCCAGTAGGAGTATAATTGTGGCTCTTCCTAAGCTTGTTATACAAGCATCCCTGCCGGCGATTGTCATAAGATTACTAGCATTCTTGCTAATCAACTGAAAGAATTTTGTCTCTTTCAAGATGGTATTTGTTGTGCCGCTGTTAGCTAAGTACACTTCCTCCAAAGGGTGTCACACGTGTTCTAATATAAAGTACTTTATTAATATGTAGTAGGAAATAATCAACACATAAAATAAAATAATTCAAATATCAAAACATATCATGTCATTATTAACTGAATAAATGAATGAATTAATATAATCCAACCATCATGAGAAAATAAATTGTTTGAGCACCATCGATGTAAAATCCAACTTATTCCTTTCACGCATGAAATGAATGACAATTAGAATCAGAGACTTTAGCTGCTATCTTGGGAAATCATGGCGGTGGCAGGAGTGGAGTCAACCTCCATTGGTGCAGGCAGCTGCTGAAAATACTCCCCCTCAACAAAGGCAAAGTGAGATTTATGCTGCCTTTTGCTGCCCTTCTTCTTTTTGGCCTAGAAAGCATCGACAACGTGTTATAGCTCTATACAGTTCCGCGATCAGTGTCCCCACTTACCACACTTGTAGCAGGTTTGGTCTTGTTGATCATAGGGCTTGTCATCCCACTTTGGTTTGTTAGCCTTATTTCTGTGGAGCATTTTGCTTGCCTTTCTGGGCTGCGGCTTTGCCCTTCCTTCCTCATTTCTTTATTATAGGCTTCCATTATACCTCCCAGCGTTGGCCTCACGGCCAGTGGAGCTCCCAGGTGGCTATGCGATAAAATTCTTATGGAGAGCTTCATCCTGAGCCTATGAAGCCTAAATAATATAAATTAATTCAGCATACTCCTCATAGCCATTTTGACGATAGTTGCATACAGACTGCACTGCTCTGGGCTGGACAGTGGAGAGGGTCTTCTCAATCTTTTGCTCATCTCTGACATGCCTGCCACAGAGTTGAAGATTGGTGCAAATTCTGTGTGGAGCAGAAATGTACTCCCCATCCGTCTTAAAGTTAGTAAATCTTAGTCAGATCCATTCTTGCTCTGTCTAAGGAAGAATAGTGTACTTTAGCTTCACGAACAGCTTTTTTAGTGCAGTCCACAAGGCTAGCACACTCTTTTCTACCATGTACTCATTCTTGAGTGTGAGGCAAAGATGTCTGGTCATTTTTCCTCAGGGGTGGGTTTGGCATCCTCCGATGCACCAATCCCAATGGCAGCGCGGAGCTTTTTGGCTCCAAGTACAATCTCGACATCAGAAGCCCATGTCAAGTAGTGTCGTAGGGGTGGCCCCCACCTAAACCCAGCAGGCCTGGTAGGAAGGTATAAGGCCCAGAATAGGTCATGTGTAATGACATAACTGCCCCCAGGGGGGATAACCAGATGTAAGGGTAAAACCGTAAAAGCACTCCTCATGTATATATGTATGATGAGAAGCCATGGGGAGGACCCAGGCCATTACACTTATCTTCATCACTCTCCACTACCATCTCTCTCTCTGTTTGGTCTGTAGCCACAACAGTTGGCGCCGTCCGTGGGGACGACGGAGACAAGCCTGAAGCGAAGGAAAAAGATGGCACCGAAAAAAGCTTCTTCAGCGGCGGCGAAGGGAAAGAAGGCGGTCGGCCCGGAGCATCGTATGAGCACCAGGGCTTCGGCATCGACAGAGGCAGACGCGGGCGCCGACGCAGGCGTGGTGGCCGAAGACGCCGGCGTTCGCGCGGTGACGACCAACCCCGTCACCGGCACAGCGACGACCAACCCCGCCACCGGCGTTGCGAGGACGGACCCGGCGGTCGAAGACGTCGACACGGGTGCAGCGACAACCGACCCCGCCGACGCGACGACAGCCGACCTCGCCGCCCCCACTGCAACCCTCGCCGGCGGTGCGGACCGGGCGGTCCGAGGTAGCCGCGACGGAGCGACCGGCAGCTCGGGACCCCGCGACGCGGTCGTCCCCGCGCCGATCCGCCCATCGGAAGCACCGGCGACCCCGCCCGCACCGGGGATGGAAAGCGCCCTGCTGGCGGCTCTCAACGTGTTCCAGCGGGAGCTGGGGGACCTTCGCGGAGCCGTCAGAGATATACAAGAGGCTCGGAGTCAGCCGGCCGCGCCAGCAATCGCGTCCGAGCCCGCGCCGGAGAGGGCGGACAGTCGCGAAGCCCCCACGTCCAGCCGCGGGCCGCTGCGGCGCGTGGATCCGGAGTCCCCGCTCTCGGCGGGGCTGCAGCAGGCGGCATGGCCCGAAGACTTCAAGTTCCCTAGTGCCATCGATTCGTATAAAGGCGACACGGACCCCCGTGAGTTCGTGCGAGTATACGAAACCGCGATCGAAGCCGCGGGCGGAGACGACACCACGAAGGCAAAGGGACTCCCCCTCGCGCTACAAGGAGTGGCGCTCTCTTGGTTTTTTACCATAGAGCCGGGCTCCATCTACGCGTGGGAGCAGCTCCGCGTCCGCCTCCACAACAACTTCCAAGGAAACTACGTCGACCGGGTCGAGGCGGACCAACTCTTCGCCGTGAAGCAAAAACCCTCGGAGAAGCTCCGGGATTACTTCAAACGCTTCGCCAAGATTCGATGTCAAGTGAAGGACGTCAACGAGACCACCATCGTCAATGCAGCCATACAGGGCCTTCGTCCGGGCCCGATGGCCGAGTACAATGCGCGAAAGCCAATTAAGACGGTGGCGAAGCTCTTCGACAAGATGGAAGAATATGCCAGGGCGGAGGAGGACGCGCGGCGAAGGCAAGGTGACGACTCCGACTCTAACCAGGCCGGAGCCTCGGCAAAAACCGAAGATCCGCCGAAGGGCGGCTCTTCGAAGGGAAAGCGTAAGCAGGAGTCGTCCAGGGATGCGCCCGACCGCAGGGACAACTCGCATAAGGAGTCATCGGATCAACCCAAGCGCGGCCAGCAAAGGTCGAGGCGAAACCGGTACGTCCTCGACATCGAAGGCGGGTCCGACGAGGGTGCTCCAGCGGGCCGAGGCGGCCGGGGGCGCCGTGGCCGGGGCCGCGGCCGTGGCAGGGGCCGCGACGATAAGGGTCGTGGAGATTACGACGACCAGCATCAGGGACTGTGGTGCTTAGTCCACGGCCGCGGCAATCATGATACCCGCAACTGCACCTCCATCGCGGCGCTCCGCGACAGCGTCGCTAGGGACAGGAACCCGGAGGCGCGCCCGCCTGCGGTGGCCCACGTCCAATTCCCATACGAGGCCCCCATGCAGGTACAGGCGCAGGGGATGCAGGTACAGGCGCAGGGAATGCAACCCCAGGAAGGCACCTTGCGGATCCAAGCTCACGTACAGCAGCCTCGGGAGGGCCTCCTGTCGTTGCAAGCCCCGGACGCAACCTACCGCAGGGTCATTAATGTCATATCCGGCGGCTCTGCGCTGGAATTCACCTCGGCGCGGCAGCAGAAGGCCTACGCGCGAAGACTACATCACGTGGCGGCATACCCAGCGCAAGCACCGCCGGAATGGGCGCGGCACGAGGTTACATTCACACCTGATGACGCCCAAGGTGTGGACTTCCCTCATCAGGACCCCCTGGTCATCCGGGTCACTATCGCGGGATGCGACGTGGGGCGCGCCTTGGTGGACGGGGGTAGTTCCGTGAACGTATTGTTTGCGGCGGCCTTCGACCAAATGGGGATTCCTCGAAGCCGCCTGGGGCCCTCGGGAATCCCACTGCAGGGCTTCGGGGGACAGCCCCTACGGGCGCTGGGCCAGATCGGCCTTCAAGTCTCCTTCGGCCGAGATGACAATGTGCGGACCGAAGATGCCACCTTCGACGTGGTCGACCTCCCGTATCCCAACAATGCCATTCTGGGGCGCCCAATCCTCAACTCCTTCGGCGCGGTACCACATCACGGCTATCTGTGCATGAAGATCCCGGGCCCCCGGACCATCATCACCGTCCGAGGCGACCAGGATATGGCTCGGCGCATCGAGCCAGGCACCAGATGCCCGCGTCGCGAAGCCCAGCGACGCCCTTAGAGCCGACATCACAGCGCGGAGGTCCGTGGCGTCATCCATTGGCGCCTGCGCGGGCCTTGCAGATGTCTAGCGACTAGAGGCTGCGGCCGCACAAGGGCAAACGGTCAGTATATTCACCCTTTGTAGTCGCTCACCCGCGCAAACGGGGATATAATGAAGATCGCCGTTTGCCGTTAATTTTTCTTCGTCACATGCAAGCACGCGGTGAGGGCGCGCGCCGGCTTGGCCAACGCGCGCGCCCCCACAGTATAAACCAAAGACGCACGTTCGCGTGCGCACTCGCCGTCGTCAGGGAGGGCGGGACTGAGTATAAACCAAAGACGCACGTTCGCGTGTGCACTCGCCGTCGCCAGGGAGGGCGGGACTGAGTATAAACCAAAGACGCACGTTCGCGTGTGCACTCGCCGTCGCCAGGGAGGGCGGGACTGAGTATAAACCAAAGACGCACGTTAGCGTGTGCACTCGCCGTCGCCAAGGTGACGGGACTGAGTATAAACAAAATACGCACCGGGGGGACGCCCTCGCTCCGCACGCAATAGTCCACGGACTCTAAAGAAGACGTAGCGTCGAGCCTAGCTCCGCACGCAATAGTCCACGGACTCTAAATAAGACGTAGCGTCGAGCCTAGCTCCGCACGCGCGAGTCTCCGGAGTATAAAGAAGACGTAGCGTCGAGCCTAGCTCCGCACGCAATAGTCCACGGACTCTAAATAAGACGTAGCGTCGAGCCTAGCTCCGCACGCGCGAATCTCCGGACTATAAAGAAGATGTAGCGTCGAGCCTAGCTCCGCACGCAATAGTCCACGGACTCTAAATAAGACGTAGCGTCGAGCCTAGCTCCGCACGCGCGAGTCTCCGGACTATAAAGAAGACGTAGCGTCGAGCCTAGCTCCGCACGCAATAGTCCACGGACTCTAAAGAAGACGTAGCGTCGAGCCTAGCTCCGCACGCAATAGTCCACGGACTCTAAATAAGACGTAGCGTCGAGCCTAGCTCCGCACGCGCGAGTCTCCGGACTATAAAGAAGATGTAGCGTCGAGCCTAGCTCCGCACGCAATAGTCCACGGACTCTAAATAAGACGTAGCGTCGAGCCTAGCTCCGCACGCGCGAGTCTCCGGACTATAAAGAAGACGTAGCGTCGAGCCTAGCTCCGCACGCAATAGTCCACGGACTCTAAATAAGACGTAGCGTCGAGCCTAGCTCCGCACGCGCGAGTCTCCGGACTATAAAGAAGACGTAGCGTCGAGCCTAGCTCCGCACGCAATAGTCCACGGACTCTAAATAAGACGTAGCGTCGAGCCTAGCTCCGCACGCGCGAGTCTCCGGACTATAAAGAAGACGTAGCGTCGAGCCTAGCTCCACACGCAATAGTCCACGGACTCTAAATAAGACGTAGCGTCGAGCCTAGCTCCGCACGCGCGAGTCTCCGGACTATAAAGAAGACGTAGCGTCGAGCCTAGCTCCGCACGCAATAGTCCACGGACTCTAAATAAGACGTAGCGTCGAGGCCTGCCTCCGCACGCGCGAGTCCCCGGACTATAAAGCAAGGCAAATTGCGGAGGTCTGCCTCCGCATACGTCAGCCTGCGGACTGTCCGTTCTACGGAACCCTGGCGCAGCTACGTCACCAACGGCGGCATCAACACACAGCGCACATCGTAAAATGCCACGAGGTCTGATTACCGGAAGAATCACATGTACAAAGGTCCGCCAACACCTCGGCCGCTCTAAGCCGCTACCCCGCGGGTTCGTCCTTAACACGCGCTAATGTTGGGGCCTCGCTCGAAGAAGGCCGGCTCGCCCAAAAATCGAGCGAATCTTCGGCCCTTCGCCACCGTTGAAGGCGTCGTCGGGTTGAAAGGTCGGCCGCCCGAAGCCGGCCCCAGCAGGGAAGCTGCCCGGGATATAGGTAAAAATCAGCATGCATGCAGAAAGTGTGCGCTTTATTAGCAAAGACAAGGGACAGTACAACACACGCCTACACTAGGCGCCGCGGCATCAGACCTGCGGATTCCCGGCGCCTTCGGAGGGCCCAGCGCCGCCATCATCACGTCGAGGGACCCCGTCCAGAAATTGGCCGAGGCTCCCCGTCCCGTAGAGCGACTTCTGGAGCTCGATCCGCACAGCTTCCGCCCCGACGGGATCCCAGATCCGGTCGCAGAAGGGCCCAAGG
This sequence comes from Dendrocalamus latiflorus, assembly GCA_017311315.1. Lineage (NCBI taxonomy): Eukaryota > Viridiplantae > Streptophyta > Magnoliopsida > Poales > Poaceae > Dendrocalamus > Dendrocalamus latiflorus. The sequence continues at coordinate 11,797,872 of CM029648.1, read as the reverse complement.
GCACGGCGAGCGGAGCGGACGGCGCCGGACATTACTCCGGCCCCGCCAGGCATCTCCAGCTGGGGGTCATTTAGCCCCGCGACATGCGTACAACCACGGTGCTGGAGGAGCGCGCACACCAAGCAAGCCGAAGTGTACGCGCAGTGAGTGCCGAAGGACGTCGCCGCGTCGCGCGCGACGTTGGCGGCATCCCCAACCCAGCGGAGCGTCCGAGACAGCTCCTCCGGACCGAAGGCGCGTCCCGACACCTTCGCCACCAGCCCTTGAAGATGGCTCTCCAGCGCTTGCATGGCGTCCCAGGCAACCACCGAGGCGTCGCCCAGCGTCCGATTGCGCTCCGCTAGAGTCAAGGCAAGTTCGCCTTTCTCCTTCTCTAGCGCGGCGACCTGCTCCAGGAGCCCGTCCCGCTCCGCCGCGAACTTTTCATCAGCAGCTGTTGCGGCTGATTCCCGCGCCGACGCAACAAGCCCCTCGGCGTGCGCCCTCGCTTCGGCGCATTCCGCTTCCAGCTGGCGGATGCGGGCGTCCTGGGCAGAGCGGGCGCCAGAGGCTTCGCGCAGCTCCCCCTCGGCGGCCCGCAGCCTATCCTCGAGCGCTTTTTGGCTACGAGCATAGGCCGCTTGCAGGGCCTGCCCCATCACGAGTGTCTGTAGAAGGGAAAAGACTTAGCAAACTCAGCTAAACTCAGGCGTGGTCGCATGAGTACTTACCCTCACCCCAGACACCTCGAAAGCGTCCTCGAGGCGCCCCGCACCATAGACCTGCAGCACTTGCGGATCGACGCTCGTGGACGCGTCATTCACAATCCCGCGCCACGCCCTCAGCGTCTCCGGAGGCGGCACGAAGTCCGCAGGGTTCACGGGCTCGGAGGCCCCGTGTTCCATCGGATGCTCCCCCTCCGGAATGAGCAGCGCTGAAAATAAGGATGCGGGTGACCACCCCAAGGCATAAAAGCATACACCAGAGTAAGCCAAGCCACCCTACCTTCGGTAGCAGAAGGGATGCTCCCGCTGCGAGCAGAGGCCTCCGCGTTCGGGGAGGACGACGGCTGTCCCTGCGCGGCGGACGGTGGGGCCAGAGGGGCAGAAGGTGCATAGGCCGCGGGGCCCCCGGTGCTTGCGCGGGAGTCCCACAAGCTTCTGATGCCCGTAGCCACGACGAACCCCCGCGGTGTCCGGTGGAGCTCCGGCCGCACACATGGCCGTTTGGCCGGGGCGGCCAGCAGCGCTACCGCCTCCGCAGCCGGGGTTGGGGAAGACCCCGCGGCTGCTGCGCCCGGGGGCGAAGGTTCCACGGTGGCAGTCGTCGAAGGGGGTCCCTCGGTCCCCGCCGTCGTTGCCAAAGACAGCACGGCTACGTACGCCCCCGCGGAGGGCGCCTCCGGCACCACAGCGGCCGCGGTCGAAGTCTCCCCCCCCGCCATCGCCGGTCCGCACGGGGTCCGCCTCGACGACTACGGCGGGCGGTGAGGCTTCCCCCCTCCGGCTGCCCGCGGCAAACCCACCGTCCGGGACGCTCGCCGAGGACACCTCGCCTTCGGCGCCTGCACCACCCAAGCCCGAATCGGCGTACCTCGCCGAGTCAGACTCCGCGCCCGCCGCGCCCTCGGAAACACTAGCAGCAGGCGCGGCAGGCGTCCCGCTGCGGCCCCTCTTCCGAGACGAGGTCTTCTTCTTCTTCGCTCCACCATCGTCTGGAGCGACACGGTCCGGCACCGCAAGGCCCAGGACCTCGCACACGCGGTTTATTCGCCCCAGCCCCGCCTTGGCGATAGCAGCCGCGCGCTGCTCGTGCTCCCTGGCAGTGTACGGCCCCAAAAATACGCGCGCGGCCTGCTCCGCCTCCTCCAAGGAAATCCCTGTAGCAAAGGAGAATGGCATCAGCATACAACACATTTCACGTCAACAAAGGAGGGCCGCAATCGAGGCTTACGGGGGCCGGGCGGCGCCGGTAGCGAGCAAACCCACGGCGAAACATTGTCGTCTCGATGCCTCTCGGCGGCAAGACGCCAGTCGTGGGCAAGCGGTGCCACGCCGTACATCACGTACTCTTCGGCAAGGTCGCGCATGTTGAGGCGGGCGGCCACGCCTACGAGCCGCTTGACCCTTCGCTTGTCCTCATCATCGAGCGTTCGGCCGGGCGAGGGCTTGAATGCGATTGGTCGGCCTGTGCACTCAAGGCCGCTCCCGCTCTCCACACGGTGGTAGAACCACCGCTTCATCCAGTAAGACTCCCACTTCCCGCGAGTTGAGTTCGCAGGGAAGAGCTTCTTGCACGACGAGCAAAGAATAAAAGAGATGCTGCAGAAGCTTGACAGCGTCCCGTCCTTCCGGCCCTTCGGCTGGCAGCGTGCCTCGTGGAGATAGGCGAACAGCGACGCGCTGGGCCGGCACGCCCCCGAGCGCAAGGCCCAGCTGTACACCGCGAGCCGGGCCACGGCGTTTGGAGTCAGTTGCGCCAGCTCCAGCCCGAAGGTCCGCAGCACGTCGCCCACCACGGCTGCCGCTGGGATCCGGAGCCCCGCATCGAAAAAGGCAACAAATACGACCGCCTCCGACCTCTCGGGATGCGGTTCCGTCTCGTCGTCGGCGGGCAATCGTACGTCCGGCCGCCCGGACAACTTCCCCGCGCGCAAGAGCTCTTGGATCGTCTTCTCGGTCACGAGCGAAGGGCCTAGCTCGCCGGAGAATGTGCCTCCCTCCTCCGCCGCCAGCCGCTCCTGGTCAGCCGCCGACGGGTCGCGCTCTTGGAGCGCGTATTTTACCTCTAACGGCGAGGATCGCCGGAGAATGGCAGGGCCACCAACCGCCTGGCCACGCTCGCTACTGGAAGCCATCGCCTCTCAAGACGAGACTAACGTGGTGAAGATAGCGCGAAGGTGTGGAAGGCGGAGCAGACAGGAAAGAGGGCGTAAAGGTGCGGGGACGCTGTTACGAGGGGGCTATTTCAAGCCACCTCGTCCATGCCGCCGCTACCGAAGCGTCGCAACGGTCCGTGTGCCGGATGCGACCGCAGCGGTGTAAAGGCCCGCCCCGCACGATTCCCCGTAATTAAAAGCGAAGGGTCGCGAAGGCCCGTGTACGAGGCGCAACCGCAGTCATACAAGCGCCCATCTAGCGCAACCCCCTGCCCTCCGCTGGAAGGTCGCGACTCACAGGCGCCAAGGGCCGTCACAAACCGCCCCGTGTCCCCCTTGCCTAGGGAAGAGGCGAGCGGCTGCAAACACGCAACCGTCCACATCCTACCACCCACCAGTCGTAGGCCGCCGCGTGCCCCGGACGCGACAGGTCGCAGAGTACGGAAACCTAACCCTGGCAGATCAGGGGGCGGTGCGATTCCAGGAGTCTTTTTAGCACAACACCGCATCATAAAGCTTCGCTGCCACCCGTTCGAAGGGTAGGGGACGGAGCGCGCGCGTCTACTTCGACCTAGGCGCCAGCTTCGCTGCCACCCGTTCGAAGGGTAGGGGATGGAGCGCGCGCGTCTACGTCGACTAGGCGCCAGCTTCGCTGCCACCCGTTCGAAGGGTAGGGGACGGAGCGCGCGCGTCTACTTCCACTAGGCGCCAGCTTCGCTGCCACCCGTTCGAAGGGTATGGGACGGAGCGCGCGCGTCTACTTCAACTAGGCGCCAGCTTCGCTGCCACCCGTTCGAAGGGTAGGGGACGGAGCGCGCGCGTCTACGTCGACTAGGCGCCAGCTTCGCTGCCACCCGTTCGAAGGGTAGGGGACGGAGCGCGCGCGTCTACTTCGACTAGGCGCGAGCTTTGCTGCCACCCGTTCGAAGGGTAGGGGACGGAGCGCGCGCGTCTACTTCGGCTAGGCGCCAGCTTCGCTGCCACCCGTTCGAAGGGTAGGGGACGGAGCGCGCGCGTCTACTTCGGCTAGGCGCCAGCTTCTCTGCCACCCGTTCGAAGGGTAGGGGACGGAGCGCGCGCGTCTACGTCGCCTAGGCGCCAGCTTCGCTGCCACCCGTTCGAAGGGTAGGGGACGGAGCGCGCGCGTCTACTCCGACTAGGCGCCAGCTTCGCGGCCACCCGTTCGAAGGGTAGGGGACGGAGCGCGCGCATCTACATCGACTAGGCGCCAGCTTCGCTGCCACCCGTTCGAAGGGTAGGGGACGGAGCGCGCGCGTCTACGTCGACTAGGCGCCAGCTTCGCTGCCACCCGTTCGAAGGGTAGGGGACGGAGCGCGCGCGTCTACTTCGACTAGGCGCCAGCTTCGCTGCCACCCGTTCGAAGGGTAGGGGACGGAGCGCGCGCGCGTCTACTTCGACTAGGCGCCAGCTTCGCTGCCACCCGTTCGAAGGGTAGGGGACGGAGCGCGCACGTCTACTTCAACTCGGCGCCAGCTTCCCTGCCACCTGTTCGAAGGGTAGGGGACGGAGCGCGCGCGTCTACTTCGACTAGGCGCCAGCTTCGCTGCCACCCGTTCGAAGGGTAGGGGACGGAGCACGTGCGTCTACTTCGACTTGGCGCCAGCTTCGCTGCCACCCGTTCGTAGGGTAGGGGACGGAGCGCGCGCGTCTACTTCGACTAGGCGCCAACTTCGCTGCCACCCGTTCGAAGGGTAGGGGACGGAGCGCGCGCGTCTACTTCGACTAGGCGCCAGCTTCGCTGCCACCCGTTCGAAGGGTAGGGGACGGAGCGCGCGCGTCTACTTCGACTTAGGCACCAGCTTCGCCGCCACCCGTTCGAAGGGTAGGGGACGGAGCGCACGCGTCTACTTCGACTAGGCGCCAGCTTCGCCGCCACCCGTTCGAAGAGTAGGGGACGGAGCGCGCGCGTCGACTTCGACTTCGGCGCTAGCCAAGAACGGAGAACAGCACATACGACCACCATAACTCGAACAAGCTCGAACAGGCAAAGGGCAAGGTCGCGGCAAGAGCAGACATGATCTCGTAGGCAGATATGAATCGCCGCACCAGCATATGCTCGTTCGCACGAGCAGAGCGTACGGATGACTCCATATCTGTCTACGAGAGCAAGTCAGGCCTTGCCATTTCCGCGTCAAGCGGTGAAGCATTCCCACAAACGGGACGGTTTTTGGTTCGCCGGCGCTCGCGGGCATCGACGCCGGTCGTAGCGGTCATCAAACACAGGTGCACAAAACTTTTCCTACAAATGAGAAGTTAACCATGAACAGGTGCGGGATGTGCAGCGAGGATGTCTAGGGAGCAGCCCCTGGCGCCAGCATATTTATACTCAGCCTCGCTAGGCGAAGAGTCGCCAGCAGGGAGGCAGGCCAACCGACGGAAGCACAAGCGCAAGGCGTCGGGCGGCGCAGTTACCAGAGGCGCGTAAGACCAATCGTCCGCACTCCACCGCATGCTATCCGGAAACCGTCGCGCGCTCCACTTACGAGAAGGCACACTGCTCGATGCGACAGCCTACCCCCTGGCAAGCCAACCATCATTAAAGAGCACCCAGCCAGGCGGCAAGGTCGCAACGAGTGCAGAATGTGCGCGCCTCGGAAGTCCAGATGCCGGGAGTCCGCCGTCACATGGACGGTCACGACGCCTCAAGGCCTGCACCGCGCCGAGCACGCTTCACCGCGTGGACGACCAGAAGAGCACGCAGCTGCTTCGGCCGCAGCGCAGCCCCGGATCACGTCTGGACAGGTTCACAGGCCGCGGGACGGAGGGGGCCAAAAGACTCGGCAACATGGCTTCGGCCTTGTGAAGCCCGTTACCATGAGAGGCTCCTGTCGTAGGGGTGGCCCCCACCTAAACCCAGCAGACCTGGTAGGAAGGTATAAGGCCCAGAATAGGCCATGTGTAATGACATAACTGCCCCCAGGGGGGATAACCAGATGTAAGGGTAAAACCGTAAAAGCACTCCTCATGTATATATGTATGATGAGAAGCCATGGGGAGGACCCAGGCCATTACACTTATCTTCATCACTCTCCACTACCATCTCTCTCTGTTTGGTCTGTAGCCACAACAAGTAGTTTTGGCCATACTGGACCAGCATCTCGAACTCTTGATTCGTGATGCATGTCATCTACATGTGCATAAAAGAAATATATAAATTTACTGTAAGTAAACATGCATGAAATAAATAGGGTAATGGTACAAAAAGGTTCACGTAATGTTCTAGAATTTTGTATGAATTTTCTATAATTTTTACTACTAATTTCAGTGATTAAAGGTAATTTAAATAATTATGATTAATCAAAATAGTAAGTAAATACAGAAAATATAGAAAATAATAATAACAGTGTTAAACATGCTTCAACTGCTAAAAACAATTCAAAATTTGAATTCCTAAGGGTCTTTTTATGTTGGAATATGAATCCGCAAAATTTCAGTTCTAAGAAAATTTTCGCGCCATTTGCCAATTTTCTGACGGCCTTTTTCCAAAGTTCAGGATCCCCCCTCGGCCGGACCCTTCCCTCGGCCCAGTTTTTGGCTCACACCCCACGGCCCACTCTGGCCGGTTCAAAGAGGAAGGGGTAGGGTTTTCCCTACCCCTGTTCATAGTGGTGGCGTTGCATGCCACGCGGCGGGTGGCCGCGAAACCGGTAGCACTTGCGGGCGCTCAAACTATGGCTGGGAGTTGGTGGTGGACTGAGCGAGGATGTGCGATGCGACGACGGTCCGAGCGGTGACGTGTGACTCGGCGCGCACCTCGAGCAGAACCGAGCAGTGGTCGATGTGCGTGCTCGGGAGGTGGCGCGTGCGGGCAGTGCTCGGGAGGCGGTGTGGCTTGGTCGGCCACATGCAGGCGGCACTCAAAAGGTAGTGCTCGGAAGTGGTGCGTGTAGGCGACGCTCGGGAAGCGGTGCATGAGGGCAGCCGGCAGCTTGGGTGGCACGTGCGGGTGGCCGGCTGCTCGGGTGGCGTGTGCGGGTGGCGTTCGGGAGGCGGTGCATGCGGGTGACGCTCGACTTGGTCGGCCACGTGTGGGCAGTGCTTGGGAGGCGGTGTGTGCGTGCGGTACTTGGGAGGCGGTGCGTGTAGGTGGCGCTCGGGAGGTGGCATGTGTGGGCGACGCTCGGGATGCGACGCGTGCGGGTGGTGCTTGTGAGACGGCGCTGCGGGCGGCACTCAGGAGGCGGTGCTTGGGAGACGGTGCGTACGGGTGGTGCTTGGGAGACAGCGCGTGCGGGCGGTGCCTGGGAGACGGCGCATGTGAACAGCGCTCGGGAGGCGCTACTTGGGAGACGGTGCTTGGAAGATGGTGTGGGTGGTGCTTGGGAGACGGTGCATGCGGGCGGCGTTTGCGGGCGGTGCTCAGGAGGTGATGCGTGCGGGTGGTGCTTGGCTCGGTCGGCCCCGTGCGGGCGGCGCTCAGGAGGCGACGCGTGCGGGCTGCGCTCGACTTGGTCGGCCACGTGTGGGCGGCGCGTGCGGGCGGTGCGTGGGAGAAGGCACGTGTGAGCGACACTCGGCTTGGTCAGCTGCATGCGGGCGGTGCTCGGGAGTGGCGCGTATGGCAGCGCTCACAAGACGGTGCATGCGGGAGGCCGGTGGCTTGGGAGGCACATGCAGGAGGCGCTCGGGTGGCATGCGTGCAGGCGGCTTGGGCAGCGCGTGCGGGCGGTGCTTGGGAGGCGGCGTGTGCGGGCGGCGCTCGGCTCAATCAGCCATGTGCGGGCGACGCTCGGGAGGCGACGTGTGCGGGCGCTGCTAGGGAGGTGTGCGTGTGGGCGGAGCTTGACTCGGTCGGCCGCATGCGGATGACACTTGGGAGGCGGCGTGTGCAGGTGGCGCTCAAGAGTGCCGTGTGTGGGCAGCGCTTGACTCGGTCGGCCGCGTGTGGGAGACGCTGAGGGGCGGCACGGCGTCGGCGACACGGTCGTGTTTGGGTGACGCATGGCATTTTTTTCTTTTTTTCCAATCTACAGTGCAATCAACATCTACTCTTTTCGCAAATCTGCTGATCGGCTTAGCCAATGACTACAAGTCAGCTCGCGGTATGTCAGAGCGAATTTGCACCATAGAAAATAATTTAAAAAGAAAAATTTGTGAAATTTAAAGTGATTCTAGATAGACAATTCAATATACGAGTGCTTCGATGATTACTTTTCGATCCACCAGAATGATTCGCGCTGATAACGTGTTGAAGAAGCATCATTGGCGAGTCCAGTCCAAACGATTACATCCTAGACAGAAAATGGGTCAAAGATAGATAATTTAAGAACAAATAAATTGAACACAGAGACAGGAGCTCCCTGTTTATAGACTAAAGGATGAGATGTTCACTATAGACCAAGACCTGCGAGCCCAGAGCCAAGTTTCGCAACAAATATAACTCCACATACAAAAAGTCTTACTACTTTATAACCACATCCTCTCCTAACCACCGTCCCATGCTCAGTTGCGCCAAACAGATAGATGCCTGGATCCAATGGATACATGCTTTTGATAAACCCAGTGCTGTTATCGCTGCCTGTACAAACTCAAGCTTGCTCCTGTTGACCCCAGACAAATGATCCATGAAACAAAAGACAGGCACAAAAGCAACATCTCCTATGATACTGCAACACGGCGCCTAACTTCGCATGGAAGGCAGTGATTAACTGATAAATACCAAGCAACAGGAAGCTAGGTGGCAACAGGCAACATTGTCTAACCTACATGTACCGTAGTGCGCAATCTCCGCAATTTGTGGAATCCTATAAAGATTACTAGGAGTTCGTAATTTTATTTGGATTTCGTAAGCTAAGATTATCTTTTTTTTCTTTTTTCGAGAAATACGCATGAGAACTACGCGTCTTTCATAAAATAGAAGGAATAGGTGCAAATACAGCCTAAGTTACATGTTTAGAGGTTATCTTGGTAGTTTGATTACCACCGATAATGTAGGCTTTCAGCCGTGGCCACTGGCCGATCAGCCTTTCAATTTGTTGTGCTAGACTGACGATAGTGGTTACAATGACCTAATTCCCGAAACACATTGTTATTCATGTTTGTCACTGAACCGCCTTGCTACATGCTAAAGATTTGTGAACCTAGCCTTGTTATGCTAAAGATTCCTAGAGCCCACCGGTAACCAGCCGGTTTATGGATGATACCCATTCGGCCATTCCCAGGCACAACTGGAACAAAAAAACCACTCTGATTCTCTGATTGTTCGTTGTCCAAGAAGAGACCACTGGAAATCGGCAGTGCACACTGCCCGACCATGTCGGCGGGGGGCCAAGGGTTTATGTCAGGCCGAGGATTTAGTGTTGGTAATGTAGCTAATATTGTAATTTCAAATTTTACTATAAAACAAATATCATAAATAACTAATCATGCATAAAATAGTACTAACAGCGAGCAACTCATTGTACTTCGAGATATAACCAGAAATAGAATGTAAACAAGTCGATCGGTCATACGAACACCTTACTGTTGAGTCTGATGAAGAAAAGGAAGCAGCGTAGACTCGACGCAGTGTAGAAACGTAGAAGTGGCAGAGCAGTAGCAGTCACGCAAATACACTGCTTAGAAATCTTACTGTCGCCCCATGCAAGCACTCTCTGCAGTAATGGCTCAAAGATAGCCGCTCTCCCTTCTTCCCAGTGGACGCCAAGAAGAAATATACGGGGTTTGGTCGCTCAACACTTGGTATGAATTCACCATAGAGGAAGAAGACAATGTAAGAAGGGAATGGAAAAGTTCAGACACTCAACCTTGCATGTCTCTAGGTCTTTTATAGACGTGCGAATTACTCTCCAGTAACTAACGCCATTAAACTAAAATAATCTACTAATAACTGCTCAATTATTCACTGGTAACTACTCATATTTAAACCAAATAATGATAATTAAGTACATGACCAGTTAATAAGAGACGGATGATGCATGGTTCAGTAAAAATGAAGTGGACTTGGACTGCCAAGTGACGCGTCACGACACAGCATGGTCGAGCATCGTAAGTCACAAGTTACATGATTTTCCATGCGAAAATACATGAATACATCATGTGTGTTTAGACAAAGCCCTCTTCATGCCATTCTTATCCATGTGTCACGTGATTTAAGGAGTAGTAAGGACTCCACCTTATAAATTAATCTCCATATTGCCTTAGCAATATGGTACTAAAACACGCATGCTTTGGAATTATAGAAAATGAGCCTAATTTATATGGGTCTATCTCTAACAATCCCCCACCAATTCTAAAGTAAGTAGCAAAAAGATATCAAAGATATTGTACTAAAGTGTTATTAATATACCAATCTTATAATGTAAGTCCCGTGCGCGTTGAACTTAAACCTAGATTAGCAAGATTCATCTTCTCACAGTTAATGAATAGACTACGCATTAAATTCACAGCTTTTCATGATCATATTTCACTTGAAATCTCAACTGATACTCAGCTGCAAATAAACCACATCTAAACAGAGCATTATATGGTCATGCTCTCTTATCTACTCATGAGCTTTTTAGAGAATGCACTGTTCTCGTGCACTGCGACCACATAGTTAAGCTCAAGTTTAGTATATTCTTTGTAAGTATCTTGCAGGATAATACCTTTTCCTTATTTGGACAACAGAATACAATAAGGCTTTATGCCAACATTCCATACAATCGAGAATACTTTATCTATTAGGACATGGGTGCAATGAATATGTACTCTATTGGTACGGCAACAACTTGTTTTTTCCTTACCTAAGCCACGGGATCTCTGATCAAGAAGTGTAACATCCTGAAAATTTAAATTTAAAAATGTGAAGCTTTTGAATTATTTTGCAATATATTTTATTTGAATTTGGAGTTTATGGCATTCTTCTGAGATTTGGTTGAGGCTCCAAAAAAGTTAAAAAGTTCACGAAAGATACAAACATGTACAGATAATAGAGAATTAAAATTTAAAATTCGAATCTGAAAAGATGATCCATAAAAGGAGGGAAAGACTTGAATTAAATATAAGACCCTACTTTGGAATATGTATATATAAATAAGACTATATATATACAAGTGAAACAAAATATGCAATATACTAAGCATAGCCATGGAAAAATAAAAGCTGAAAATTTCAAATGGCATGCAAAGAATTTAAATAAATAACCTCAAATATGAGATAGAAACTTAAATTAAAAATCCAAATTTTAAAGTAATGCTTGAGCCTCTCATTTTCTCATCCTTTTTATTTCTCTCTCTCACTTCCAAGTGGGCCCATTCCTTTTTCTCTCTCCCTCTTTTCTCTTTTCTCTCCCTCTCACTGCCTGCGGGCCCTGCTCCCTGCCGACCTCCCTCTTCTCCTTTCCCCGTGCGCACCCAGGCCCCCTCCTCTCTGCTTCGGCAAAAGCCGGCCGACACGGCCACCGTTCGCAAGCACGCGCGAAATCCCCTGAATCCTGCTGCCCTGTCGCCGCCTTCCTCTGCGCTGACCCACCCCCGTCGTCTCGCAGTCCCTAGCGCCATGCTCTGTCGTCCTCAACGCAAACTTCGCCGGCCCCCGTCACCCTCGTGCCCAACCCCCGCACGTCGCCGTCCATTTTCCCCGGCTATAAAGCCCGCCCGAGGCTCCCAGTGGCACCACCATGCCCTACTCCACCCTCCACCCCATCAATTGGCATCCCCGAGATTCTAGCGTCGCCGGCTGCCTATTCTCCCCCAAAGCCGGCCGAGCCAATCCCGCCGATTGAAGCCATCTCCGGCCGATTCCACCGTCCGGGAGCTCCACCGTGGCCCCTACAACTCTCCCCCACTGTCGCCCGGGCCTTCCAACGCCGGTACCCCGCCGGCGGCATGAGCCTCCTCGCGCCGCCCAGGGCCATCGCCGCCCGCCCACCACGGCCATCTTCCCCGCTCGGCCAACCCATGGTGAGCTTCCTCCTCCCCTGCTCTTGCTACAGCGCCGCCCATTCCCCCTTCCCATTTCCCTGGCCGCCGGCACCCCGTTCTTACCTCGCCGTCGTCCACCTCGGGCTGCCGCCCTCTCCCCTCGCCATCACTCCGGCCAGCGCGCCGCCGCCCGTGGCCTCGCCATCACCTGTGCGACCCATTTTGCCGGTCCCAGCAACCTCCCTGGCAACCGTCCGCCGACGACGACGCCAACACTGAGCGCCGACACGGCTCCTCTGTTTTGACCTCAGCTGTAACTCGGTACATCTAGTTTTATTCCCGTCTCTCTTTCAGCCCAGGTCGAAGGCCCACTTGGCTAGCTTATCTCACGTTAACGGTCACAAGCCCTCAGGTCCCGAGTTCGATTCTGCCAGGCGCACCCTTTTCTTTTTATTTGTTTGTTGCTTTTTATTAACCCAATTCGACTGAGAAAAATCAGGAAAAATCCACAATAAATCCATAAAAGGTACAAAAATTTACTAGGATATAAATGAGCTTAATAAATGTCTAATCCTGGATTAAGTAATATCATGTATGAATAACTAATGTGCCTTTAGTATTTATTTTAAATCTAATTAATAATTAAAGGCATTAATAAAGAAAAGTGGTTTTAGTTAGTTATCCAAAATTTCATAAATATATTGGCTATCATGTTTAGCTATAAATAGTAAGGCCTTAAATGAAAGAATACCCCTAATAGTAATTAAAAATGTATGCCATAGTATTTAAAATATCACACCCTGAATCTACAGGTAGTATGAACTCTAAGGTCTAATGAATAAAGTAGAAATGTATACGTTAGGTGTAGCCCCTATGCCCTGACTCCTAAAAGAAAATACTAATAAAATAATATTCGATGCCCTGACAAAAATTGCACATCTGTCTATAAATCTAACCTAACTTATGGAACTTCCTTGATAAATATAAAAATAATAAAAAGAAGTTATTAAATAAAAGATCGATCCATGATATTCTAAAGTCGGCTATGCCTAGCCATCCTCAAATCCAAAGCAAAATATTCCTGTGAATATTCCAGTATCATGAACCTTCCATGGCATTAGTCTCGGTAAATCTCCCCTTGTCATTCACTCACTTCACTCCAACCCCATTTGAGTCCGTCAATACTCCGTGCCCCATCGACCTTGCCTCAAATCACCCGAATCACCCATTAACTCATAATAAAGCTAAATTGAGTTTATTCGGATTATTGGATCTTTTGAGTTATTTGCTTTTATTTGGATTCAGTCGTTTGTCACACAATTAGAAACTGGAGTCCTGAAGATTCCGCAGATCAAGCGTGGTCAGAGCAAAGAGAAGATAAAGAATAGAAGCTCGAGAGAAAGCATCGTGTGAGCTCAAGTCCGCGGTAAACCACGCCAGGCGAGTCAATACTTTGATCGTGTTGATCCTACATTTTCTGCAAATTATTTTTGTTTAAATTATCAAATTGCATGCTGTTATTTTATATGCAAATACATGATTAATTCAAGATTCTAGTTATATGCCCATTATCTAACTTGATTAATACTACATCTCCTTTGGAATAATTGAATGTGTGAACCTTATCACCCTAGCAAAATTATAATGGTAACCTTTCGAAAATAAGTCTGTAAATATACGCTATGCTTAGTACTGCATAGATACACGGGGCGTTGAAATGCCCAAGCATCATTATCCTTTTCAATCATGAGAAATTGGTTTGGGAAGTCATGGTTGTAATGACTGGTATGTGTTGGTATGATTATTTTATGTTTCTAAAAACCCCACTTGCTTAAATATTTGGGCGGATGGTTCGAGGGTGTGAGTGTGGTGCAGTGGAAGCACAAAGTGAGTAGTGGTAGACCGCCCAGATACCACTAAGGACCGAATCTTGTCATGACCTCTTGTGTAAAACAGTACAACCACAAGTCTGCAAAGTGCAACTTAGCTAAGTAAATTTATCGAAACCCCCGGACTCATCTCACTGGTAGTGGAAGGAAGTGGATACGCAAGGGCAAGGGGAGGCCTAAAGGAACACCAAGTGGAGGGTAAAGTTTCTCAGCTGTACTAGCGTTGCGGGAAGTGGAGCCCGGCTGCATTAGTGACTGTGGGGAACATCCCGTGCATAGATGGGACCCACCGCAAGTGGGAGAAGCCCATAAGGTGAGATGACAAAAGGGGCTAGATACTTTGAAAAGTCACTGTGATGGTCTACTCAACCATGTGGCTAAGGAATCATGTGGAGCAGCGAGCGGATTGTCTCTTGTGGTGAAAGTGTACAAACTCTGCAGAGTAAAAACTATTCGAATAGCCGTGCCCACGGTCAAGAGCGGACATGGGAACTTAACTAGATATAGTTCTATTTCAAAAACTTTGTTGGTGGAATTGGTAAAGTGGAAGGCAGAGAAAGACCCTTATTTGTGTTGCCCTGGGTGTCACGCCCAGTGATAAGTTAAGCGGTTATAACGCTGAAAGATAAGCATATGGTGCAGATACCATGTAACGGTGGATGGAATCTGGATCGCTAATATTATTGCATTTTCTACACATTATGTTTTTGTTCAAGACTGCTAGGTCTCAGGAAAAATTTTATGTATCATATTTCAAAAAAAAATAAAATGCTTCTTCCCACAAAATAAAATATAGAGAGGAATAAATAGAGTCGTGAGTAAAGGAGATGAATGTTTACGGTAAACACATAAAGATATTGGTGGATTCATGCCGATCATAAAAAGGAAACGATAGTGTGGATTCTGGAAGAAATAAATTGGTGGAGCCTAATTGAATATATAGGCTAGATAGATGATCTAAATGATTTTTGGAGAATTAGGAAGTGCAAAAGTAATTGCTAGATTACAACACTGATAACTAATATAAATTTTTGGAAGATGTTGGCGATAATGGGATTAATGGGATTTGATCGATTACTAGATGAGTCAATTGAATTTTTGGGAGTTTGGAGATATGATAATTGGAGTATAAACTTGATCAATAATGTTCTTGGTGGATGTATACTAGTGAATTAGTTAGAGACAGATAGTAGAAAATAAGATTGATTACTAGAAGGTCAAATTATGGTTTTGGATCAATAACCGAAAGGATTGGATTGTTAGAAAATCCTGATACAAATGATATCGGTGGATTTGAAAGTAATTATTTTAGAGAATCGCTAGAATTCAGAAGTGAAGAGTCGATGAATAGCAATTACAAGATTGGATTATTAGGAATTCAGAACACAAAAGATATTGGTGGATTCAAAATTAAATGAAGTCAATCGATGTTTGGAGTTTTAGACAGCACCCAATATGAAAAGTGTGCGTTCGGTGGATTCAGTAAATGATTACATTCACTGTTTGGAGTCTTGGACAGCAATCAATAAAGAAAGTGTATCTTTGGTGGATTAAGTCAATTATAGCAGTCGATGAGTGGAGTTTTAAGCAGCAACAATAACACTATGATTCAATAATAATAATGTTACTAAAACTGATTTATGGCAAATAAAATAACTCGAGCCTCTCCTTGCCAAGCCATGCATGCTATTTATTTGCATCCTGTGTATTGGCTCACGGAGCACGGTGGTTTGTGCTCACACTCGCTTTCACAACAAATCCAGAATTAGGAATCAGATCACTACGCCTCAGCAACACGATTGAACATAATGGCAGAGAAGGTGAAGATGTCAAGGGCTAGGTCATGAACCTCCAGTTGGCCACCTGTGTGCTTTGTTCTTCCGCTGCTGCAATTTAATGATTTCGGCCTAATCGGCCCATGAGTAAGTCTACTATTATATTTACGCTTCTGCATGATATGTACTTTGATATTCAGAACTGTAATCTGTGAGCACTATCTACTGATCCAGGGAATAGTGCGGTGGAATCACAGAGAAATCCGGATTGTAAAATCTGGGTCCCTACAAGAAGTTATGAGTTACCATTGTGATGTAACTCAAATGGGCTACATTTCTATGTCCATAGATGTAACAAAAATCGCCTTCCGTGCTAACCCCTTATAAAAGATTCTGCTAGATTTTTCTCACTTCGAATATAATTCACAACAATCACTCTAGAGTTTCTCAGTTTTATGACAGATTTAAGTCTATGCTTCACATGTTTGGATGACTTCATATTATCCTTAGTACTTATCGTAGCCAACATTGTTTGATTAGTACAGTACATCAAGATTTCCAGTATTGGTTTCTCAACCAATGGCAATCCAACAAAAAATTTCTTAGCCATTCATCCTCAACAGTGGTTGTGTCAAGGGCTATAAGTTCTGCTTTCATAGCTGACCTTGTTAATATGGTCTATTTGCAAGTCCTCTATAAAATTGCAGCACCAGCTAAAGTAAACACATAGCCACTTGTAACTTTGATCTTATCCGCATCAGAGATTCAATTGGAGTCACTGTTTCCTTCTAATACAGAAGGATATCCACTGTAATAAAATCTAAAAGATGTTGTGCCTCTCAAATAGCGCAACACTCTTTCAAGTGCCTCCCAATATTCATCTCCTGGGTTAGACATAAATCGACTTAATTTGCTCATAGAAAATAAAATGTCACTCCTGGGTTAGACATAAATCGACTTAATTTGCTCATAGAAAATAAAATGTCAGATCTTGTGATACTAGCTAAATACATGAGTGACCCAATAATTTGCGAATATCTCAATTCATCTTTTCCTAGCCCTTGGTTCTTTGGTAGCTTAATGCTTGCATCGTAGGACGTCGGAGAAATTTTACAACTCTCATAGCCAAAACAGCTTAAGATTTTCTTTGCATAATGGATTTGGTTCAAAGTGATCCCATCCTTGTTCCTGGTCAATTTAATATTCAAAATGACATCTGCCTCTCCTAAGTCTTTCATACCAAAGTATCGAGATAAAAAAGATTTGACCTCGTCGATTACAATAATGTCTGTTCCAAATATAACTATGTCAGTGACATATAGACACAACATCACTCCTTGACCCCCCACCATGATAGTAAT
Source organism: Dendrocalamus latiflorus (assembly GCA_017311315.1). Taxonomy (NCBI): domain Eukaryota; kingdom Viridiplantae; phylum Streptophyta; class Magnoliopsida; order Poales; family Poaceae; genus Dendrocalamus; species Dendrocalamus latiflorus. The sequence continues at coordinate 11,781,126 of CM029648.1, read as the reverse complement.
ATACACATTTATCAGCTTCATTCACAACAAAGCTAGCAGATGTCAAAGTTTCATCAAACTTCTCATGCCATTGTTTAGGTGCTTACTTTAGGCCATATAAAGATTTCAATAATTTGCATACCTTATTTTTCTGTTCAAAAATCACAAAACCATTCGGTTGATCCATATAGATTTCTTTCTTCAACTCTCTATTAAGGAATGCTGAAGAAGCAACATTGTTAGCGTCATTAAATGCTTATTAGTCACGGTAATTTTATGAATGCCATAGTTTACGCATAGATTATTTTGTTTGCATGGAAACAACATTGTATTTTTTCTGCATTTGAAAAAAGTTAGTATGCATTTTGTATAATGTTATGCAGAAATTGGTAGACATGTATTTTTTGGTTAAATTGTTTTGCTTCTTGCAGATTTTTGTACATTACTGTTATGTTAAAAATTGAATATCATTGTAGTTGTCTACTTAGAAAATAATGCACAACTATCAACAGTAATTTATGAATTGTAGGATGGTACATGTGTGATATGCTTAGTTTAGTAGTGCTAAAAATATTGAGAAAAGCTATAATATAATGCTACGTACTCTGGGAAATTTTGTAGGTATGCCATGGAAGGCATTCAGGATCTACTCGTGTTTCATGGGAATGGTATCATACATGGCGAACCGTACAGGGTGGACCTGTCAAATTGTGACCGGGTTGTAATCCAGGCGCCCAGTCTAAAGGACATGGACCACTCGGAGCTAAGGAGGTGTGTCCGTTCCACGTTCCATCGTGCCATTGCAAGGAACATACTGCGCATTGAAGCGTTGTACTCTCCTTGGTGGGTAGCCAAGGGGAGACCTCATGGCAACTTCTGGAGGTGAAAAGCAACGAGTCATAGGCCAGTTGCATGGAGGCTATATGCAACCCCATTGCTGTAATATATGGTAGACCAATGGTGTATGTTCAGTTCGTGGAGCGGACAAAGTTATTTGTCATGCCTGGTTCCGATGTAGGCACTGCTGATGTAGTGTCTGGGTTGGTCTCCGACAATGATGTAGATGGGGCTGCTGGTGGAGATGCAGGCAAGGCGGTAGGTTATGGAGACCTGAGGAGGCGTGCCAAAAATTTCGAGCCAAACCAAGGCGTACAAGGATGGTGGGCAGCCCGTATTGACTGCCACGAGTACCTGGCAGACTAGGTGGAAGAAGTGGAGAGTGAGGAGGAGGTGAACATGGAAACATCTACTTTTGAAGATGAGGAAGATGGAGAAGCTGCTGTGGGAGGTGTAGTCGGTGGTGCGGTTACCACTGATAGCACTTATGTCAGCTGTAGGTTGGACGACATCATGGCGACATCGCTAGTTCTACCGCAGACAGAGGAGGCACACTAGGGCTTCAACATAGACACTCTACTCTTAAAGTAGTGCTGCTCTGACAAGAGCGCTGGCTAGCAAGCCATTACTAGATATGTTGTGGCCATCAGCCAGACATATATGGTGCGCAGGTCAAACCCTGATACCTATATCGTGAAGTGTGTGTAGGAATCCTACCCTGAAGAGGTCCGTGCCCAGCGGTCAAAGGGTGGGGTCATGGACTTTTGGATCTCAGTGCTGATGGATCACATATGCGAGCTTGTTGAGCCACTCCGAAGGCACCGCAACTTGATGACCTCATATGTTGCCAGCCTGATCAGCCATCTGGTCACTATAGATGTTTCCATTTCACTGAAGCTTCTCTAGGCAGATGTTGTCAACATGGTGGGCTTCGAGGTTAGCTACAAGAAGGTCTGGTGGGCAAAAAAGAAGATCTTAGATCGTATGTACGACATATACGAAGAGGCATATGACCTAGTCCCAAGATTGCTCCACCAAATAGCAGAATCAAATCCCGGGACATACATAAGCAAGGTGGAGCGACCATATCCCACGAAGGGGTCAAATTGCTTCATTCTTGATAGAGTGTTTTGGGCCTTTGGTTAGGCGATCGACGAATTGAAGTTTTGCTATCCCGTGCTAACGATGGATGTCACATTCCTATTCGGGAAATACAAGGGCACCATCCTGACTGCAGTTGCAGCCGATGCCAATGACCAGTTACTCCTTGTGGCATTCGCAATTGTGGAGAGCGAGAATACGAAGAGTTACATGAAATAGGGAGGTGTGGAATGTTATTGGAGTGGGGTTGGTTTTCCTGTAACGAGTCGTGCAAGGAGTTGGTGAACAAATCAATCGAGAGCGGTGATAAAAGGATTGTGGGAGAGAGGAATCTAAAACCCTAAAGAATTCCTAGCCAGCCGTGATGTCTATTTATTCTAGAGCGCCACCATCACCCAAAATTTTCTTTACACATCACTCGCATGTTGCCATCTTCCATACGCGCCACACGATTTAGCTTAAGCTAACAGCACGCCACCTTCTCGTGTGTTCTGTTGTGGTGCTGTTGCGTGTGCTGTGCATGTAATGCGTGTGCTATTACACTGTTGTGCCACCGTCGGCCACATCACCTGCGCTCGTTGACAAGTGACTCACCACGGTAGCAATGCGGCCACGCACCAACCAGTTCCCACCCGCCGCACATGGTGCACCTGGTCTTCACTGCGTGCCCTATCCGTTGCCAAGGTGTTCGTGGGTGCTGGACCTGCCTTAGGCTGTAGGGACAGTGCTGCTATTTGGTGGCTTGAACGAATTCTTCGAGACCGACCAGTAGAGAAAATCAAGAAGAGGAGGAAGGGTTCGGAGAAAGGAATAGGGGAAAGTGAGAAGAAATTTCTGATCTAGGTTTTCATCTTGTGGGCAATGGCTTGATTATTCTCTATTTTATTATTTTAATTACAGATTAAAGACCAGGTTTAGAGAGGGAGATAACCAGTGTTCGTCGGGAGATTGAGTAGTGTATGGTCATTATATGAGAATTCCATCTACTATAAAGTTGTAGAGGATTTTGATAGATTTCTGTAGAATTTTTATTCATGTCAATCAGATGAGTAGATTGTGAGATATGAATTTTATAATCCTGCTGTTCAAAAAATTTGTCATGTTTTGGCAGCATGTAGTACTTGGTAAATTAAAAAATAATAAATGAACTAATTTTGGAATTTTGCCAACATGAACATTATAGATAATTTCTTAAGATCTCTAGAAAGTCTAAGAACACAATTTTAGATAAGTAAAATAAAATTTATGAATTTTGGGATGGTGCTGTCCAGTATCGCGTTGCTGCTAGACACAGTTGTGGAAAAATATTAATCTGGCATAGTAAATGGTAGAATTAAATTCTGAGCATAACCAGGAAGAAGTAGCAAATTTTATATAGTTTCTGAAAATATCATGGTTTGCTATATTTACATGTGTAGATTAAAAGATAATAAAAATTAAGTATACTATCCAGAAAATGATAGATCTATCTTCTAGGTTAAAAATGAGGATTTAGATTATTTAATTTAGACATGTGACCAACTAGAAAATTATAGAAAATTTTGTATAAATTCCATAAATGATATGGTTTGCTATATTTCATTGTGCGAGTTGAAAGTTATGATAATTTTAGTGTTGGAACAGTGGAGTTGGCTATCCGGTAAAGGGGGAAAGTTGTGGGTTAGAGAGCGTGTAGAAGCATTATCATTTATTTGTTACCTTATAATAATATGGTTTGTACTGAGAATAAGTAATTGCTATAGGAGGAGTAGCTTCAGTTGTGTTGTCATCTGTTAATCCAACCGGCCGTCGCCACTAGAGAGGCAAGTGCATAGTAACATGATAGCTGATAGTTGTTATTTATTCATGTCATACAATATTTGATCATTTTTTGTTTTGTATGATATGAATTTGATTACAATTATGATATGTGATAAAATTATGGAAAATAACATTCATCATGTGATATGTGCATTACAAACTAGCACGATAAGAAAGCCAATAGCTATGAGTAAACCTATGTTACTATTCTAGCGTGCTCTTGAGTAAGATCTACAGAGGTAGGCACCTCCAAGAGATGGAGGAAAAGACCTACTTCGGTAGGCACCTTCAATTTAGCATATTCTATGTAATAATTAGGTGCTTAGTGGTTTCCTTAGTTCCTTATAGTTCATAATGTTATTACCTAATAGTTTCTTGGTTTAGTTTGTTAATTGGTTCATCTTATTGATTAGTTGGTTTATCTTAAGCTCAATTTATTGTTTTCTATGTTGTTGAAATTTACATTTAAGATTATTATGTTGACTATGCTTGATGCTTAGCGGTTGGTGAAGTGTAGTTAATGGTTTAAATTGGTAGTGTATTTAGTTGTGAGTGACATCTTAGGCTTTAGATAAGCCAGGGCGTTACAATTAGTATCAGAGTGAGCATTAGGTCTGTGATCAATAACTTACTTATTTAATCAACTAAAATTTGACATAGATTTGGTAAATTAATGAAACTAATAGTCCTTATAATAAAATAACTTAGGAAAACTTAATGCTGAAATTTGACTTAGGATAATTAAGTTAAAACTGAAACTTGACACACTGATACACAGTAGGATGGGATTGAGTCATTCATTGCATTTACACTTTTGTTAGCTTGTTTAATTATTAACGATTGTTGAGTTGTTGCTTAATTGATTATGGAACTATTGTTGAGCTTGTGTTGAGTTGAGTTGTTAGTTGTTCTTTCTAGTCGTTAGTTATGTGGGGGTGGAGGCTGTGGCCGAGGTCGTAGGCGCGGTCCGGCGGTGCCACCACCCCCGGCTGAGGAGGTCGTTGAAGAGGCGAGTGAGGAGATTGCTTCAGCTACTCAGCCAGCTGCTGGTGCTCAAGCGGCATAAGTCGCTCTATTGCGAGACTTTCAAAGGGAGGTCCAAGCTCTTCATCAGTAGGTGTAGGCAGCTCCTCCTGCTGCAGGCACACTTGTTGCTGACCCTGGTGCTGCACCGGCTCCACCAGAGGTGAGGATGAGCCTTCATGAGTGGATGTCTCTCCGTTTGGACACTTTTGATGGAGCAGGTACACCGGTCTAGGCAGCAGATTGGCTTCACTACATGGAGAGGTAGGTTCGAGATATGGAGATGACTTCTCAGTAGAATGCACACTTCGTGGCCTTTCGGCTGAACGGTCAAGCGGACATCTAGTGGGAGGGGGTTTTGTCAGCAAGGACCCTACTTAGGGATTGATCACTTGGAAGGATTTCATCGAGCAGTTCAGGGCAAAGTTCTACCCAGAGTCCTTCCTTGAGGAGATGGAGCACTCCCTGTCGAACTTCGTCCAAGGAAAGAGGTCCATTGCAAAGTACGAGGCAGGGTTTAATAACCTGGTTCGCTTCGTGCCAGCTGTGGCTGGCAATGATCGAGAGAAGGCTAAGAGATTCTGCAGGGGACTTAACTAGGAGTACCGCCATGTCTTGGGGGCAACAGGTTCGTGTGACTTCAACTCTGTGGTCGACAAGGCCAAAGGTATGGAGTTCAAGAGGGAGCTAACTGGGGAGAGGCAGCCTTCTAGTGGTTCCACTCCTTCTGGTGGCTCTGGTGGTGGCTAGAAAAGGAGCTTTGGTGGCAAGAGCACGTCATCTCAGTGACCTATTCCCAGGAGGTTCTAGTGGGCCAATGTCCTTTGTCATCGACTTGACCTTTTCAGCTGAGGTTGTCTTCTTCTTCAGTGCCACACCCTTCTTCAATGTCGTAGGTGAAACACCCTGTTTTAGGCCCATGCATGATCTGCTTCAAGTGTGCTGGAGGTCACCAAGCTAGTGAGTGCTCCTGGGAGGGAGAGTGTCACCGCTGTGGTCGCTCAGGCCACATGGAGCAGGTTTGTCAACAGATTCCCACTAGCATCAAGTGAGAGCTAGTTCCTATGGTGTCTTCAGCCATACCTTCTCGAGATTTAGTTCAGATGCTGGCAGCCACCCCAGTGCCACAATATCCTCTAGCTTGGGCTCCTCCTACAATATTTCCTCCTGTTGGGTTCTACTGGCACCCTGCACTGTCTGCGCCACTTCAGATTGTTGCACCTCCGATAGCCTTTGTGCTTCCACTGTCAAGTGTCGGGGCTTCCATTGTCCCGACACCATTTGGAGTCTATGCCATGCCTACACCTGAGACTGTAGGCCATCCTGACATGGTGACATGTACTTTACTTGAGGATTCTCATGGGTCCTTCGTTCTTTTCAATTCTGGAGCTACCTACTCGTTTGTGTCATTAGAGTTTGCTAGGAAAGTGAACTTGGGTATGCAGCAGATTTCTCAGTCAGTTCTTATCAGCTCTCTGAGGGGTCTCATTCCTAGTTTCACAGTTTGTCCTGGTTGCATTGTCATAATTGATGTTGACGATTTTACCGTCAACTTGATGGTGATTTAGTTTGCGCCTTTTGATGTTATCCTCAGCATGGACTAGTTGTTCAATTATCGTGCCAGGATCTATTGTTTCTAGGAGACTGTTACCTTATAGGCTCCGTCTAGAGAGGAGTTGGTCTTTTAGGGTATTGCACTGTCAGATTCTCTTTTTGTGTTGGCTTATATGTTTCCTGGCCAACGTGCATCAAGGATTAGGTTTCTTTGGTCTCCTGCCGCGAAGCCGTGTTCTTCCTTGAGCATCAAGGATATTATAGTGGTGTGTGATTACCCTGATGTGTTCCCTGCAGAGCTTCCGAGAATGCCTCTAGAGCGGGATGTGGAATTTTGGATTAAACTTGTTCCTGGTACTTAGCCTATTTCTTGTCTTCGTATCATTTGGCTTGACCTTTCCAGGATGAGTTGAATAATCTGTTGTCTAAAGGGATAATCCGATGCAGTGTGTCACCATGGAGAGCGCTTCCTCTTCAAAGAGACGGATGGGAGTTGGCACATGTGTGTTAATTATCGTGCTCTCAATAAGGTGACTATCAAGAATAAATATCATTTGCCCCGTATTGATGATTTATTTGATCAATTGAAGGGAGATAAGGTGTTCTCTTTGACCTTCAGTCTAGGTATAATTAAATCCAATTGCAGGAGTAGGATATTGAAAAGATAGATTTCTCCACCAGGTATGGGCACTATGAATATAAAGTTATGTCTTTTGGACTAACTAATACCCCTACTATTTTTATGGAGATAATGAACAGTGTGCTGCATCAGTGCCTTGATGCCTTCGTTGTGGTGTTTATTGATGATATTATGCTTTATTCCAAGTCTAAGGAAGAGTATGAGCAATTTGAGGCTTGTTCTTGAAACTTTGAGGAAGAACTAGTTCTATACCAAGCTGAAGAAATATGAAATTTGGATTTTAGAAGTGGGCTTTTTAGGTCATGTGATTAACTAGGAAGATATTTCTTTTGATCCTAACAAAATCTCTTCAGTAGTGGACTGAAATAGGTCATCCAATGTCAAGGAAGTGCAGAGTTTTCTCGACTTAGCAGGGTATTATCGGTGTTATATGAAGGATTCTCTATAATTGCCAAGCCGATATCTTAGCTGACTCAGAAAAGTGTGAAATTATAGTGGATAGATGCTTGTGAGCACAACTTTTGTACTTTGAAGGAGAAATTGGTGATTGCTCATGTTCTTACTCTCCCTGAGCTAGGAAAGCGCTTTACAGTCTATTCTGATGCTTTTCGAGCTGGACTTGGTTGTGTGCTCATGTAAGATGGCAAGGTGATTACTTATACATCGAGATAGGTAAAGAAACATAAGTAGAATTATCCTACCCATGATCTAGAGCTTGTTGCAGTGGTCTTTGCTCTTAAGATCTGGCGCAATTATCTGTATGGTGAGACTTGTGATATTTTCACTGATCACAAGAGTCTCAAGTATATCTTCACCTAGAAAGATCTGAACCTGATGCAGAGGAGGTGATTGAAATTGATCAAATATTATGATCTCACTATCTAGTATCATCCAAGCAAGGTACATGTAGAGGCGGATGCTCTTAGTCGCAAGATGACACCCCTACTTTGAGTTGTCTTGTTGCAGATTTTGAGCTCATGGATATCTCCTTTTCCTTTGTGGGCACCATTTAGGCTGACTTGCTTAGTTCTTAAGTCTGTTATTCCAGAGCGAGTATGGGAGGCACAACAGCATGATCCGATGCTCTAGCAAGTGAAAAAGCATCTAGATGAGGGCAAGGAAGGGAATTTCAGCATGGATGAGTTTGGCACGTTGCAGTTTAAAGGTCGTCTTTGTGTGTCACAGAAGGCTCAGGTCAAGGCTGATATTCTAAAGGAAGCTCATCGTACTCCATACACTGTGCATCTTGGTGAGACCAAAATGTATCGGCATCTGAAGAAGAGTTTCTAGTGGAAAAGAATGAGGGCTGATATTTCTCAATATGTTGCTTCCTGTGGAGGTTACCAGTAAGTCAAGGCAAAGCATAAGCGTCTAGTAGGATGATTGCAATCTTTGTAGGTTCTAGCATGGCCGTGGGATGATATCTCCATAGATTTTATGGTTAGTTTACCTCACACATAATGAGGGATGCTATTGTTTTATTGTTACTTGCTGAGTCATGGACTCACCCTTACTTTATTGTTTTTTAGGTGAATGTTCAAGGCGATATGCATGGGAGAGGGTAGAATATAAATTATTGTACTTTTGTAGTTCTTCACTCCACATAGTTATTTATCACTTTTGGTCATAAACAATTTAGTATATTCTATGTAATAATTAGATGCTTAGTTGTTTCCTTAGTTCCTTATAATTCATAATGTTGTTAACTAATAGTTTCTTGGTTTATTTTGTCAATTGGTTCATCTTATAGATTATAAAGTTCATCTTAAGCTCAATTTATTATTTTTTTGTGTTGCTAAAATTTACATTTAAGATTATTATGATGACTATCCTTGCTGCTTAGTGGTTGGTGAAGTGTAGTTAATGGTTTAAATTGGTAATGTATTTAGTTGTAGGTGACATCTTGGGCTTTGGATAAGCCAAGGTGTTACAGTATCTTTTGCTCTTGCCTTTTTTCTACATCAAGGGCAGCAATGAGATCCTCAACGAAAATCTCTTCCCTCTTCTGTTTCAAGCTAGTGGCAAAATACCGTCAAGAAGCAGGGAGTTTGGCAACAATGCCCGCAGCCACAAACTTAGAAGGCAGTATACAACCTAAGTGCACAATCTCACCAACCATAAGCTGATGGCCACGAGCTTGTCCAACTATCGACTTAGCCTCATCCATGTAAAAGTCGAAGAATTAGTCACACATGTATAGCCAGTGACCAGTTTTTGCCTCTTCATATTTATGCTCTAGTGTATTCCACAACTCTGCTGCAGACTTATAGTACATGTACGCATCATAGAGTTGATCTGCCAGAATAGTTAGAATGCAACCAAGAGCGGTGTTGTTTGCATTTTCGAATTACATAAATTGGTCAATCATAAATAGATACTACAGATGGATAACCCATCACTGCTCCAAAGACATGAGCCAAAATTTGGCTCTAGCTTGTCATCTACGAAAGTTCTGACCAGAAAACCTCTTAGGTTTCATAGCATCAGAAGCACCAGCCATTGCTGTATTGTAACAAAGTTCACAATAAGATTTCTAGAATGTTGGAAATATGGTTAATATTTTAATTCTAGATTTTACTAAGAGGCAAATATCAAAAATAATTAATGACACATAAAATAGTACTAACAGCAAGCAACTCATTATACTTTGAGATATATTCAGAAACAGGATGTAAACATGTCGATCGATCACACAAACGACTTATTATTGGGTCTGATGAAGAAAAGAAAGCAACGCAGACACGATGAAGTGCAGAAACGTAGAAGTAGCTGAGCAGGGGCAGTCGCGCAAATGCGCTTGCACTGCCCAGAAACGTTATTATCGTCCCATGCAGGTATTCTCTGCGACAATGGCTTGGAGATAACTGCTCTCCCTCGTTCCCAGTACATGCCGAGAAGAAAGGCCAATGATGTTTGGTTGCTCAATACTTAGTATGAATTCACAGAGAGGACGAAAGCAACGTAAGAAGGAAATGGAAGAGTTCAGTCTCCAAGTCTTTTATTGATGTGTGAATTGCTCTCTAGTAACTAACGCCATATCTAAAATAATCCACTAGTAACTACTCAATTATTCATAGGTAACTACTCATATTCAAACAAAATAATGATAATTAAGGAGTCTCATGACCAGTTAAAGAGAGAGAGATGGTGCACGTTTCAATAAATATAAAGTGGGCTTGGTCTGCGAAGTGGCGCACCACGTCACGTTACTCTCCAGTAACTGACGCCATTAAACTGAAATAATCCACTAGTAACTTCTCAATTATTCATTGGTACCTGCTCATATTCAAACCAAATAACGATAACTAAACATTCCATGACTAGTTAAAAAGAGAGAGATGATGCACGGTTCAGTAAAAATAAAGTGGACTCAGTCTGCCAAGTGGCACGCCAAGCCACGTTACTATCCAGTAACTGATGCCATTAAACTAAAATAATCCACTAGTAACTACTCAATTATTCATAGGTAAATGCTCAATTATCCATAGGTAACTGCTCATATTCAAACCAAATAATTAATTAAGCAATCTCATGACCAGTTAAAAAAGAGAGATGATGCACAGTTCAGTAAAAACAAAGTAAACTTGTCTACCAAGTGGCTCGCCATGTCACGTAAATCTCCAGTAACTGACGCCATTAAACTGAAATAATCCACCAGTAACTGCTTAATTGTTCACTGGTAACTACTCATATTCAAACCAAATAATAATAATTAAGCATACTCATGACCAGTTAAAAAGAGAGATGATGCACGGTTCAGTAAAAATAAAGTGGACTTGGTCGGCCAAGTGGTATGCCACGTCACGTTACTCTCTAGTAACTGACACCATTAAATTGCAATAATACATTGGAAACTACCTAATTATTCACTAGTAACTACTCAAATTCAGCTCATATTCAAACCAAATAATAATAATTAAGCTGTCTCATGACAAATTAAAAAGAGAGAGATGATGCAGGGTTCACTAAAAATAAAATAGACTTGGTCTGCCAAGTGGCGCACCACGTCACGTTACTCTCTAGTAACCGACGCTATTAAATTGAAATAATCCACTGGTAACTGCTTAATTATTCACTTCTAATTATGCATATTCAAATCAAATAATGATAATTAAGTAATCACATGACTAGTTAAAAAGAAAGAGATAATGCATAGTTCAGTAAAAATAAAGTGGACTTGGTTTGCCAAGTGACGTGCAACATCACATTACTCTCCGGTAACTGATACCATTAAACTAAAATAATCCACTGGTGACTGCTCAATTATTCACTGGTCATATTCAAACGAAATAACGATAATTAAACAATCTTTTGACTAATTAAAAAGAGAGACATGACACACGATTCAGTAAAAATAAAGTAGACTTGGTCTACCAAGTGACGCGTCATGTCACAGCACAGTCGTAATTCATAAGTCACATGAAAATACGTGAATACGCGCGCATGTGTTTAGCCAAAGCCCTCCTTATACCATCCACATCCATGTGTTATATGATTCAAGTAATAACAAAGACTCCAACTTATGAATTAGTCTCCTTCAAATTGCCTTTGTAATATGATACTAAATCATACATATTTTAGGATTATAGAAAATAAGCATCACCCATATAGACCTATTTCGAACATTTAGGACCTTTGTGTCTCCCTATTTTCTCTCCCTAAGCACCGTCGTATTTGGGAAATGCAACAGTTATAAAAAGCAAGAAGAAAGGTGTATCTTTCTTGCCTTTTCCCATTTATGTTGCCCCCAACCCCATACACTATGATGCCTTAAGTGCAACCCTAGCGTGTGTAGCAACATGCATCTATAGCTTAGAGGGAAAGGAAAGTATGTTCGAAGTTCTTCAAAGCCGGAACAAACTGTGTCATTCCAAGATTGCAAATATAAATGTATTAGTAATAGCCATGCGAAAAGGCAATACGATTTTGTTTGATCATCACCAGCAATCAGATCAGTAAGGAACTAAGAATTCAGCATTCCGACGTGACATCAGCAGACTTCAAGGATGGTTTGTGCTACACAGAAAATATGTCGCTTAATTATATCTGCATCATGTTTGTGCCCACATTTTGTGATTGGAAAAGTTTATAAGCCCTTGGATGTGATAGCCAAAACTCGGATGAAAATCATAGCAGTGCAGTGTCCCAAAATTTGTGGTATGTCGCATAGTCCCTATTCGTATTGGCTTCTACTCTTAGAAATGAATATAAACATCCAATTTCTCAAAGCCGCTTTTCTACTTCTCTTGCTACCGTCTCGCTCCGAAGGTAAGGCAGAGTTTACAGGTGCATCACACATACCACTCCTCTTATTCTCGTCACACGCATGCGTCTTTTCCTTACTTTCCTCACCGCTTACGCCCTCCTTTTTAAAGTCACTTCTGTTAGCCACTACTATTTATTTTCAGTCAGAAATCATAAACCACAGCTAAAATCTATCAGCAAAAGACAACACGAACGCCACCTAAATCTGGTCGCAAACCTACTTGACTGCTTCCCATTTCTAACCAAGCGAACCATAGATGCAAATAAACATAAATTGTTCGCAATTGCAACTTGCAATTCCTCAGTTTGACAGTTGGCAATGGAGGCAAACATATCACCGTGTCACAGAAACAGTACAAGGTCCCATTCTTTGAGGTGCAAAAGGCCTTCTTTCGTGTTTGGTAAAGCTCAGCTACTATTGCAGAAAGCCTCAACAAGAACAAAAAAGCTACTAACAGCAGAAAGATCTGTATATAAAAAGAGTAACAGGGCTCACAAACAGAACGAAACTGTTATGTGGGTGATTCCTTATCAGCGACGCAGAACTCGAAAACAGACCCAGCCACCAGAACAAACATAAGCACAAGTTGGCTGGAAGCCGAGTCCAAGTATATCTGTACTTCCTATCTTCTAGTTATATTAGCCAAGATAGATACTTACTTTATATAAGAGATAGATTACCTTAGTTAGGGGAAAGATCAGGGTTATATAAAGGAGAGCCTTACCCATGTATGGGCAAGCAATAGAATAAAGTCTTCTTCCCAGTCCCAATTCTCTATTCCCCGTCTTGTACTTGTCGACAACACCCTCATCACGGCACCTGGGCACAAGACCACACGTCCACGTCCACCGGTGACGCATAGCTATTCCAATCTAGTATCAGAGACAGGCTAGGTGGCGACGCTCGACGAAGCGTAAAGGGTGATGATGGCGCAACTCTTCAAATCTCTCTAGATACTGACCATGCGAATCGATGGCATGAATCAGCAGATGTGTGATGTTGTCACCCGTCTCATGGTAGTGGAAAAGCAACCGACGGTAGAGCTGCCTGGGCTCCTGCACCCGCCACCGGGAGTGCAACCACCGGCTCCAGTGACACACCTGGGACAATCTTCTTCCAGCCCACTGCAAGTACCTGTCATCACATCCTCAGCCTTCCATCATCCTATGCAGTTTCCGTACAGCGGGTATTCTCAGCCCATCAGTACCTCGTCTTCCGGGGTTCCAAGCTATCATAAGCTGGAATTTCTGATCTATGATGGCAAGGATGATCCTTTAGTATGGATCAACAAATGTGAGCAATTTTTTCGTGGGCAAAGGGTGGATGAGGTGGACAAGGTCTGGCTAGCCTCTTATCATCTCACTGAAATCGTGCAATATTGGTACTTCTAGTTGGAGCGTGATTCAGGGCAACCAACATGGCCTCGCCTCAAAGAGCTGTGAAATCTCTGGTTTGGACCACCTCTCCAGAGCAATCTACTAGGTGCTCTGGTTCAACTTCTGTTTCCCAGCTCTGTTCAAGAATACGTTGATCAATTCCTTGAGTTATTATGCCGAACAGAGGCTTTGCACCCACACCACCAGATGCAACTCTTCACAGCGGGTCTTCTAGAGCAGCTTCATGTGGATGTTGAGCTCCAAAACCCGCTTGATCTTCAGGTGGCTATCAGCTTCACACGGGCATATGAACGCCGCAACCAGCCTGCTCCACCACCGACACCAACAAGCAGCAGCCGGCCGATTCGGTGCCCTTCCTGGGGATGTAGGATCAAGGATACCGACTAGAGGGGCGTGAATAGGAGGTTTTTAAAATTTTCTTTGTTCACTTGATTAATTCTTCAATTTAAATAGCAAAAATATAAAGAAATTAATCCTACACAATTCTAATCAAGATTAGCAATCCTAGCTCTAAGCAAGCGAATGATCACAATGAAGTAAATAAATAAGAGCTAAGAAGGAGATGAACACAACCGATGTTTTACCGTGGTGTTCGGAAACTTGCCGGTTTCCCCTAATCCACGTTGAGGTTAGCCCGAACAAATCGGACCGGCTTCACGAATTAAGCCGAAGGACCTCGATCACTAGTGGTAGCTCTTCCCCGCTCCGGGTAGGTGAGCTCCGACCTTCACAAATCACCAGGTCTTCTCACAAACTTCTTGAGAAGATCACCGATCGAACCTTTGCCCAATCGTCCAAGTGCCGGCAAGCACTAAGAATAATGAATCCGGGCTTCACTTGAATGCAATCTAGTGCTAATTGGATCAACTAATGAATTCTAGCACTATTTGCTCAACTACCTCAAATTTAATGCACAATGTGAGAATGAGGGTGGAGTGAATGCTCTAGGGCTCAAGAAATATGCAATGAGTCTCTAACCTTAGCCCTTGTGCAGTGGTGGGGCTATTTATAGCCTCCACCAACCAAACTAACCGTTTGGCACAATTTCCTGAAAAATTCAGGATGAGCGGTACTACCGCCCCCATGGGCCGGTATTACCGTTACCAAATCTTCATGGCAGAACGGCTATGTCAGAGCTCTGCAGTGACCGTTAGATTTGGCGGTGCGGTACTACCGCCGTTGTAATTCGCGGTACTACCGCTCTCCGGTAGTTCCGCAAAGTCGGCGTGGTACTACCGCTCTAGCCGAAATCCGAAAGGTCCCAAATTTGGCGCTCTCTGGAAAAACGTTCCGCTCTGAGTCCAAAGCTACCGGATCCCGGAAGTACCGCTCTGAATAGCGGAACTACCGCTCCCTGCTGTAGTTCCGGCATTGAAACCGACGGTACTTTCGCTCTGCGAAATTTCAAAAAACATGTGGAGGTGCTCTCTGGAAAAAAACGTTCTGCTCACCCTCCAGATCTACCGAACTCCGGAAGTACCGCTTCAAGAATGCGGAACTACCGCCCTCTGCGGTAGTTCAGGCGTTGAAACCGCCGGTACTTCCGCTCTCATAAAATCTAAAATGCATCTGGGGGTGCTCTCTGGAAAAAAAGGCTCCGCTCAAAAACCAGGGCTTCCGCTCGTCGGTACTACCGCATCTGGGTGCGGAACTATCGCTCTCCGGTAGTTCCGACGTTCAAATTTGCGGTACTATCGCACGTCTAGACAGAGCACAGACTAAGTTTTAAATTTGATTTTTGATGAATGCATGCTTCTAATATTGATCCAAATGGCACAAGAAATTTGCATTCAAGCTACTCGCCATGATCCCTCTTTATGGTACGATTATCTACCCTATAATCCGATCTTCCACCTTTCTCCTAAGACCAGTAAAATTAAAAAGGAGATACTACACTAAGTAAACTTTTGTCTTGAGCCAATTTGGATCTTCATATATCCTTTGGCTTGCAACTTGTCGCTCACATGTGGACTAACCATTCGCATGCTCATAAAACACATTAGTCTCATATTCACATGAATTCATTAATTACCAAAACCATTTTTAGGGGCCTAGATGCTTTCAATCTCCCCCTTTTTGGTAATTGATGACAACCCAATTTTGTGTGAAAATGAAATTTTGAATATACCACTTGCTTGGCAACTAGTTGTATATTCTATGTTGACTTTTAAAAGAGAGTAGTTCTTTGCAATAAATTTTGTATTGGCATTAAGTGAACTATTTCCATTTTAAAGTCCAAGAGGGGAGATAACTCCCCCTAAACATGTGCATGGATAAAGATATGATATTTTATACAAGATGCACAAGACAAAGAGATATCAAAGAGTGAAAGTAAATTGTCATTTAAGTAAAAGACAAAATAAGCATCCATGAGCATAAAGTTCATTTCATCCAAGCAATCCAAAAGAATAAACATAAGTTCATTACATCCATTACATCCCAAAAGCAAAATAAGCATAATAAAATATAGCTAGCCCAACATATAGCTAGCCCAACTGCCTTTCCCACACTACCCACACTTCTCCCCCGTTGGCATCAAATACCAAAAAGAGATCATTCCTGAGGACGGGGAGGAGAAGGGTCACGACGGAGGCGGCGTCGAGTGTAGCGAGGAGGCGACCGAGGCAGCGATGCAGGCGGCTGAGATTGGGATTGCTCCATGGCTGCAACTCTGCCATCTAGTGAGGTCAGCCTGCTATCGATAGAATCCAGTCTCCCATCAATCGTGTCCAACCTGGAGTTGAGGGTGGAGAACCCCTCAAGCATGATCTGTGAGAGAGAGGGCTGGCCGGGCTCCTGTGCTACTGCTGGTCCTGCACCTGCTGCTCCTGCTGAGGCTGCTGCTGCTGTAGAAGATCTTGCTGCCGGATCTGCCTGTCGAGCTCTAGCAGCTGTGGGAATAGGAGGTTCAGGTCTAGGCTTGTAAGGTTTGTGCACTCCACCACATCCTCCGCGAAACTCAAACTTGGTCCTTATGAGTGCCATTATGTAGGGTGCATAGTTGATGCGCTTGATGCGATCATTCTTGGAAGAGACTATCTCCCGAATGATAATGTCAACCACATCAAATTTCTCCCCCTTCATGATGTAATCTATTAGGCTCCAAGCGTGACCTCGAATGGCATCATAATTACCGCTCTTTGGGAAGATAGTGTGGTTAATTATGCGGTTTACCAAGCTGGGGATAGGAAGAAATCCAACATTCTTGCCAGGGATGAATTTTTTAGCAGTGTTGTAGTAGATGGACATAGCATGAATATCAAGAGCGGGCTTGTCATATACCTTCTCATAAGCACTCAGCTCAGCCCGTAATGCGAACTCAAAATCATGTTTGGTGGCCTCCAGTTTTGTGCACACAGGCATCCAAGTAAGGTACTGAAAATCTGGGGAGATGTATACCGTGGCATAGAACTGGCGAATTATCTCTTCATTGCAGGCACAATGTAAAGATACTAGCTGGTGAATGCCTGCCCTCTGAAAAAGTCTGTATGCCCCATCATACTTGTCAATGGAGTCTATGTGATCCCAGTCAACATACTTATGATCAGCAAACTGACGGTCCTGTCCATACAGTTGATCAAATACCTGCTCTTGGAACTTGGTATGAAACTTGGGATTGATGGAGTTGCAAAGAAGTTCGAATTGATTTCTGTGCCGTAGCCTTGCATACTCATCGGCAGTGACTTTCTTAAGATCAATCTCGGGATTCTCCCGCTCAGTCATATCCTCCTCAGATGCTTCCATGGGAGAACTTTCCCGTTGTGGCGACTCTGACTCAGTGTCAGAGTCAGACTGAGGTGCCAGGGCCTTCCCCTTATCCTGAGCCTCCTTCTGCGCTACCTCAGAGGGAGGAAGAGCAGGGCTACCAGAAGTATCCCCGGAGGAGGAGTACATCCTCCTGCCAGCGGTTCTTGTTCTAACCATCTAAGAACAAGGAAAATAACTTATGAGGATCAATGAAGAATAGATCAATTTAGATTGAAAAAGAATAGAGTGAGTTTGCTACACTGTTAGGACAATCGGCAGTACCACCGTTCTGGGCCGGTAGTACCGCTCCTATCGGGCGGTAATTCCGATTCATGGCAGATTCTAGGTTTTTGACAATGTGCATAAATCTTTGGTGTTTTCTTGAATTGAATCCATGGAATGGATGCGCATATACCCTTAAACACCAAATCTACTTATTTTACCTAGAATGTTTTGCGCAAAATCATCTATATTTCAAATCAATCTAAAATTTTGACCTAGGGTTCAAAAGAGAGATAAAAAAGGAGGTTTTTGATCCGAGATACCTTGAGGATCGGAGGAGTTGAACCCTTTGGAGATGATTTGACTTGAAGACTTGAAGAAAGTCCCGCTAGATTTGAGGATCCACGGGGCAGTTTGGACGTTTTTGGAGAGGGAGAGAGAATGGAGAGGCAGCTGGTAGGTCACGGGCGGAATAACCATAGAGGGAAATGGGGGTCCCTCAAGGGAACCCTCGGGAGCGGGCGGTTACTCATCTCAAGCCATACGCAGTAGTACCGCCGATATGGGCGGTAGTTCCGCTTTGCGGAAGTGCCGCTTCCTCGGCCGGTAGTTCCGCTTACCAGAAGTATCGCAGGAGACAGCGGTAGTTCCGATGATTCTGGAACTTGAAGAAATTTGAGTGGAATGAAAGTAGATGCAAATGATCCCTAGTTTTTGCATTCAACTAAAATCTTTAAGTATCATTATGCATTAAATATCCCAAAATATTATCTTTGAATAATTTTTGCATTTATTTTAAACCAAAATCCTTTTGCATAAAATCTTTTGCACACAAACTCTCAAGCTTTTACAAATGAGCATGCATTTAATTTTGCCGTAAATTTATGCAACATTAGTGTAATCTAGGACATTCAATTCACTCCTTAGTTTGCAAAAACGACTTTCATCTAAGGGTTTGGTGAAAATATCCGCTAATTGGTCTTCGGTCCGGATGTGGCTAATACAAATATCTCCCTTGCTAACATGATCCCTCAAGAAATGGTGGCGTATATCTATATGCTTGGTTCTTGAGTGTTGGACAGGATTATTGGATATTTTGACGGCACTTTCATTATCACACAAGAGAGGCACATTATCAAAATTAATCCCATAATCCATCAAGGTTTGCCTCATCCATAATAATTGAGCACAACAACTTCCAACGGAAACATATTCGGCTTCGGCGGTTGAAAGTGCTACGGAATTTTGTTTCTTTGAGGACCAAGACACTAAAGATCTACATAAAAATTGACAACTCCCCGAGGTGCTTTTTCTATCCACTTTGCAACCCGCATAATCCGAATCCGAATATCCAATTAATTCAAATTTAGCACCTTTGGGATACCAAAGCCCTATATTTTGGGAGTGTTTCAAATACCTCAAGATTCTTTTTACGGCTTTTAAATGACACTCCTTTGGTGAAGCTTCAAAGCGAGCACACATGCATACACTAAACATGATATCGGGCCTAGAAGCGGTTAGGTAAAGCAAGCTACCAATCATGGATCTATAAAGCTTTAAATCTACCGACTTACCTCCTTCATCGAGATCTAAATGCCCGTTGGTTGCCATAGGTGTCTTGATGGGTTTTGCATCCTCCATGCCAAACTTTTTGAAGAGGTCTTTAACGTACTTTGTTTGGCTTATGAAAGTTCGATCCTTGAGTTGCTTGATTTGGAGTCCAAGAAAATAACTCAATTCACCTATCATGGACATCTCAAATTCTCTATACATCATATCACCAAATTCTTCACAAAAACCTTGGTTCGCAGAGCTAAATATAATGTCATCAACGTAAATTTGGCATACAAAGAAATCATCACCAATGATTTTTGTTAACAATGTTGTATCTATTTTACCAATTTTAAATCCTTTTGAGACAAGAAAATTTCTAAGGCGCTCATAACATGCTCTAGGAGCTTATTTTAAACCATATAGCGCCTTTTAAAGTTTATAAACATGATTAGGGAATTTAGAATCTTCGAACCCCGGTGGTTGTTCAACAAATACAAGTTCGAAGATGGTTCCATTGAGAAATGCACTTTTAACATTCATTTGAAACAATTTAATATCAAAGCTAGATGCAAAAGCAAGCAAGATTCTAATTGACTTAAGTCTAGCAACGGGTGCAAATGTTTCATCATAATCAAGACCCTCTACTTAAGTATAACCTTGAGCTACTAACCTTGCTTTGTTTCTTACCACAACTCCGTTTTCATCTTGTGTATTCCAGAAGACCCATTTTGTGCCAATCACATTGTGCTCTTCGGGTCTTTCTACCAATGTTCATACCTCATTTTGTGCAAAGTTGTTTAACTCTTCATTCATGGCATTTACCTAATCCGGGTCATCTAGAGCTTCATTTACAAGTTTAGGCTCAAGAGAAGACACAAAAGAGTAATGTTCACAAAATGAAGCTACTCTAGAGCGAGTTTGAACACCCTTACTCACATCACCCAATATTTGATCTATTGGATGATCCTTGGCGATTGCGTTGTAAATCTTGAAATTGTTTTGTTGTTGATCCTTTTGTTCTTCTTCTATGATTTGAACATTGCTTGTTGTAGATGAGGTTGGTGGCTCCACTTATCTTGATGAGCTTGGTGATGTTGGGTCTTCTTTTGGCTTGATGTCTCCAATTTGCATATTTTCCATCGCCTTGCGCAATCCTTCATCCCCTACATCATCAAGATTTTCTTGTTCTTCTTAAGAGCCATTAGTTTTATCAAATTGTACATCACCAGATTCTTCTACTAAACCCGAATTTTTGTTATAAACTCTATAAGCTTTGCTATTTGAAGAATAACTTAATAAAAATCCTTCATCACATCGACTTTGAAATTTAGAGAGTCGAACACCCTTTCTTAAGATGTAGCATTTGCAACCAAATACTCTAAAGTAGGAAATGTTCGGTTTTCTTCCAATGAAAAGCTCATAGGAAGTCTTTTTCAAAAGACGATGTAGATAAAGGCGATTTGTGGCATGACAAGCGGTGTTAATAGCTTCCGCCCAAAATTTATCGGAAGTATCATATTCATCAAGCATTGTCCTAGCCATTTTAATTAATGTACGATTTTTCCGTTCTACAACTCCATTTTGCTCCGAAGTGTAGGTTGTAGAAAGTTCATGCTTTATTCCAAGTTCATCACAAAAATCTTCAATTTTAGTGTTTTTGAAATCGGAACCATTGTCACTCCTAATTTTCTTTATTTTAAAATCAAATTTATTTTGGGCCCTTTTTGCAAAACTTTTGAAAATCCTGGAGGTTTCGCTTTTATCATTTAGGAAGAATACCCATGTATATCTAGAGTAATCATTCACAATGACTAGACAATAGCTATTACCTCTAATGCTTTTATAGGTTGTTGGCCCAAACAAATCCATATGTAAGAGCTCTAATGGCCTAGAGGTTGACATGATACTTTTGGAATGGTGAGAATTAGCGACTTGTTTCCCGACTTGACAAGCACTACAAAGTCGATTTTTCTCAAACTTCACATCCTTCAAGCCAACAACTAAGTCATGTTTGAAAAGCTTTTTAAGTTGAACCATACCCACATGACCTAGTCTCCTATGCCACAACCAACCCAAATAAGTTTTTGCAATTAGACAAGTTTTTAAACATGAATCATTTGAAGTAAAATCTACTAAATATAGATTTTCAAATCTAAAACCTTTGAAAACAAGTTCATTAATATTTTCTTTTGAAATTATTACATCCTCTTTTGAGAATGAGCAAGTTAATCCTAAATCACACAATTGAGCAACGGATAGCAAATTGAAATTTAATGTTTCTACTAAAGATACATTAGAAATGGAAAGGTCATTAGAAATAGCAATTTTACCCAAACCAAGTACCTTCCCTTTGCTATTGTCTCCAAAGGTGATTTTCTGATTGCTCCCGCTCTCAAAAGTGGTAAACATTTTCCGGTCTCCGGTCATGTGTTGAGTGCATTCACTATCCAACACCCAATGCCTTCCACCGGTCTTATAATTTACCTACAAAGAAAATCAAGTTCTTTTAGGTACCCAAATTTGTTTGGATCCTTGGAGGTTAGTAACCAAGGTTTTGGACACCCAAATGAATTTCTTTTTAGCACCCAAAATCGAGGTGCCAATAAAATGAGCAATGATATTTCCATTCTTAGATTTCTTAAGCATATAACAAGAGTCATATAAACCAATGGAATGTATTTTATTCTTAGAACTATCATTTTGCAAATGTCCTACATTCCGGCATTTAGTACAATACTTACCATTTTCTTTTACAAACCTTGAAGGTTTGTATGCCGGCTTCTTAGCTTTCTTGGGAACATACTCAAGTCCTTCCTTGTTAAAAGAACATCTTTGGTTACTTAGCAATTTATCAAGGGTATTCTTTCCCTTGTAAGCTCTTTCTAAACTCTTGTTTAATTTATGTACTTGTTCCTTTAGGTTCTTCTTTTCTTTAACAAGTACACAATCATTTGCAATATTTGAAGCATCCTTAGAATCAATACTAGATGAACAAGGCATGGCAAGTAAATCATCACAAGATGTAGACATGCTAGATTTTTGAATTTTTATACTAGGCATTTCATTTAAGATATCACAAGTAACACCAATGCTAGTACTAGCTTTCTTTTGATTTTCTTGAAGAAGTAAATCATGAGTTTCCTTTAGCTCCTCATAGGATTCTTGAAGAGACATGTGCTCCCTTTTCAAGACCTTGAATTTTGATTTCTCTTTTCCAAGAAATTCATTCAATTCTACTAACATATCCATTAAATCGTCATAAGAAGACTCATCGGCATCAAGAACTTTTACCTTCTCCCCTTTTGCCATAAGGCATGTGCGAGTAGAGAATAGCGATGGAGCCTCTTTGATGGTGATGCCGACAAGTCCCTTCTTCTTGGGAGACTCATCCTCGCTTAAGTCGGAGTCGGAGTACTCCGCCTCAGAATCCCACTCACCAATGTGGGCTTCGTTCTTCCCGTCCTTGTGAAGCTTCTTGAAGTGCTTCTTCTTGCCGTGAAATCCCTTCTTCTTAGATGACTTCTCGTTGTCATCTTTCTTGGTGGGGCATTGTGACGCTATGTGCCCCTTTTCGTCGTATTCATAGCAACGGATGTTGCTATACTTCTTATTGGAGGAGGATTGCCACTTCTTGGTCTTCTCATAGCTTGCGCTTCGGTTTGAGCGCCTTCTCATGAATTTGTTCATCCTTCGCACTAGAAGGGCAAACTCCTCTTCGGAATCTTCTTCTTCATCTTCGGACTCCTCACTTGCCACCGCCTTTGCCTTGAAGGTGGTGATCTTCTTTCCTTTGGAGGTGGATTGCTCCAAAAGCCCCTCCTTGTCCTTCTTGTACAACTCATTGGTAATTAGATTACCCAAGAATTGTGTTGGCGTCATCCTCGCCAACTCCGGAGAGTTGAGAAATAGTGTCACCAACATTTCGTACTTCTCCGGTAAGGCCCTAAGCATCTTTCTCACAATGTCAAGATCAGAAAGGTTAGTTCCAAGACCTTTTAGCTCATTCACAATGTTGTTTAGCCGTGTGTACATCTCATTGATGATGGGGCAACATTATAAATGTCTCATATTTGATCCCAAGCCGATGCAATTTTGCCTCCTTAACCGTGGATGTCCCTTCATGTATTTCCGAAAGGGTAGTCCAAATAGCGTGAGCTGTCTCAAGATTGCTCACTCTATTGAACTCATCCGCGTTTAAAGCTCTAAAAAGAGCATTCATGGCTTGGGCATCTAAATGAGTGTTACGCCCATCTTGTTCCGTTGGATGCTTGGGATCAAGAGGCATGACGTAACCATCATTTACGATTTTCCAAATATGAGGGCTCATGGCCTTTAAATAAATTGACATCCTAATTTTCCAATAAGCATAATTAGAGCCATCAAATAGTGGTGCCTTGCCTACCGCAATCCCCTCCCTAGCCATCCTTTTCTCTCTAGACGGTTAAGTCTAATTGTGAGAGACCAAGCTTTGATACCACTTGTAGGATCAAGGATACCGACTAGAGGGGGGTGAATAGGAGGTTTTTAAATTTTTCTTTGTTCACTTGATTTATTCTTCATGATTTAAATAGCAAAAATGTAAAGAAATTAATCCTACACAATTCTAGTCAAGATTAGCAATCCTAGCTCTAAGCAAGCGAATGATCACAATGAAGTAAATAAATAAGAGCTAAGAAGGAGATGAACACAACCGATGTTTTACCGTGGTGTTCGGAAACTTGCCAGTTTCCCGTAGTCCACATTGAGGTTAGCCCGAACGAATCGGACCGGCTTCACGAATTAAGCCGAAGCACCTCGATCACTAGTGGTAGCTCTTCCCCGCTCCGGGTAGGTGAGCTCCGACCTTCACAAATCACTGGGTCTTCTCACAAGCTTCTTAAGAAGATCACCAATCGAACCTTTGCCCAATCGTCCAAGTGCCGGCAAGCACTAAGAATAATGAATCCGGGCTTCACTTGAATGCCATCTAGTGCCAATTGGATCAACTAATGAATTCTAACACTATTTGCTCAGCCACCTCAAATTTAATGCACAATGTGAGAATGAGGGTGGAGTGAATGCTCTAGGGCTCAAGAAATATGCAATGAGTCTCTAACCTTAGCCCTTGTGCAGTGGTGGGGCATAATTTCCTGAAAAATTCAGGATGAGCGGTACTACCGCCCTCATGGGCCGGTACTACCGTTACCAAATCTTCGCGGCAGAACGTCTATGTCAGAGCTCTGCAGTGACCGTTGGATTTGGCGGCGCGGTACTACCGCTGTTGTAATTCGCGGTACTACCGCTCTCCGGTAGTTCCGCAAAGTCGGCGCGGTACTACCGCTCTGGCTGAAATCCGAAAGGTCCCAAATTTGGCGCTCTCTGGAAAAAACATTCCGCTCTGAGTCTGGAGCTACCGGACCCCAGAAGTACCGCTCTGAATAGCGGAACTACCGCTCCCTGCGGTAGTTCCAGCATTGAAACCGCCGGTACTTCCGCTCTACGAAATTTCAGAAAACATCCAGAGGTGCTCTCTGGAAAAAACGTTCCGCTCACCCTCCGGATCTACCGAACTCTGGAAGTACCGCTTCAAGAATGCGGAACTACCGCCCTCTGCGGTAGTTCCGGCGTTGAAACCGCCGGTACTTCCGCTCTCATAAAATCTAAAATGCATCTGGGGGTGCTCTTTGGAAAAAATGCTCCGCTCAAAAGCCGTAGCTTCCGCTCGCCGGTACTATCGCATCTGGGCGCGGAACTACCGTTCTCCGGTAGTTCCGACGTTCAAATTTGCGGTACTACCGCACGTCTAGACAGAGCACAGACTAAATTTTAAATTTGATTTTTGATGAATGCATGCTTCTAATATTGATCCAAATGGCACAAGGAATTTGCATTGAAGCTACTCGCCATGATCCCTATTTATGGTACGATTATCTACCGTATAATCCGGTCTTCCGCCTTTCTCCTAAGACTGGTAAAATTAAAAAGAGATCCTACACTAAGTATACCTTTGTCTTGAGCCAATTTGGGTCTTCATATATCCTTTGGCTTGCAACTTGTCGCTCACGTGTGGACTAACCCTTCGCATGCTCATAAAATACATTAGTCCCATATTCACATGAATTCATTAATTACCAAAACCATATTTAGGGGCCTAGATGCTTTCAGGGGATAGCGTGTCTCCACACCAGTTCAGTTTCCCCACGCCAACAAGCACCGAGCAACACACCACCGACAATCACAGCACAGCCTGGTCGCCCATTTCGCCACCTCAATCCCATCGAGATGGCCGAACGATGCAAACAAGGCCTTTGTTTCAATTGTGACGAGCAATATGTCTGTGGTCTTCATTGTTAGCACCTTTTCTATATTGAAGTGTTCGACGATAATGAGGCATCAGCACTGGATGAGGCACTGACCACTCAAGAATCAGCACCCACAGTATCCCTTCATGCATTAACGAGGTTGTGGAGCATCCAAGCCATGGATACGATGCAAGGCTACTGTGCGCATAAAGGAGTTTCTTGCATTCTTGGACACCGGTTCTATGCACAGCTTTATCAATGAAGAGATGGTTCCACACATGGGAGTGTAGCTGGAAGCACACCCTGGTCTTCGTGTGGAGGTCGCAAATAGGGACAAGGTCACCGGTGGAGGTGTCGCACGGCATCTCGCTTTCAAATAGCCAAAGAGACATTCACAATGGAGGCCCTCGCTATTCCACTAGGAGGATTCAACATTGTTCTCGGTGTGCAATGGCTCCACAACCTTAGGCCTATTCTCTGGGATTTCAATAAATTGAGCATGTCTTTTTGGCATGACAACCGATAGATCTCCTGGGATGGCATCGCAGCACCGGCAGCAGCAGTTCAGGCAATCACGGCCTCCAAGGAGGACCTCTCCGCCCTCCTCACAAAGTTTGGGAACCGTTTTGTCGACCCTATAGGCTTACTGCCGGCGCGATCCTTTGACCACCACATTCGTCTTCGTCAAGGAGCTGACCCAGTGGCCGTCTGACTATACCGATATCCGCAATTACATAAAGGTGAGCTTGAACGCTAATGCGACATGATGCTACAGCAAGGCACAATTTGACCAAGCACATCAGCGTTTTCCTCTCCAGTGCTCCTTGTTAAGAAGGCTAACCATTCTTGGCATTTCTGTGTCGATTACCGAGCTCATTGATGAATTGCATGGTGCACGCTTCTTCACCAAGTTTGATCTTCGCTCGGGGTATCATCAAGTATGTATGCATTCGGACAATGTTGAGAAGACCGCCTTCCAAACCCATCATGGCTATTTTGAGTTCTTGGTGATGTCGTTCGGCTTAACTAACGAGCCATCCACATTCCAACATTTATGAACGAGGTTTGCGACCCTATCTTCGCCGTTTTGTCCTCTTTTTTATGATATCTTGATATCTAGCTCCTCTTGGTCAGAACATCTACAACATCTCCGGGCAATCCTCCAAGTTATGCATGTGCATTGCCTTCACCCGAAGCGCTCCAAGTGCACTTTTGGCATGACATCAGTCACATATCTCGGCCATATTATCTCAGCATGGGGAGTTGCCATGGATGAAGATATGGTTCTCACCATAAAAAATTGGCCACGGCCACTCAACACAAGAGGGTTACGTGGGTTCCTTGGTCTCGCAGACTACTACCGCAAATTCATCAAGGATTTCGGCACAATAGCAGCCCCCTCACCAAATTGCTCAAAAAGGACACCTTCCAGTGGTCCGACGCTACCAATCATGCCTTTTAAACCCTAAAGAAGGCTCTCTCCACGGCACCAGTCTTGCACCTTTTGGATTTCTCTATGGATTTTATCGTCATGTGTGATGCCTCGAGGACTGGTTTTGGCGTAGTCCTTCACCAAGGCGCGGGACCTTTAGCCTTCTCCAGCAAACCAGTTGTTGCACGGCATGAAAAATTAGCTACATATGAGAGGGACCTCATCGGGTTAGTCCACGCCATTAGGCACTGGAAGCCATATCTCTAGGGTCGTTCTTTCATTTTGCGCACTGATCATTTTAGCCTGAAGTTCTTACTGGATCAATGCCTTTCTACCATACCACATCATCAATGGGTGAGCAAACTGTTTGGGTATAGCTTTACTGTTGAATACCGTCCAGGGTGTCTCAATGTCATCGTTGACGCTCTATCTCGCCGTGAAGGAGACACGGCTGCTTCATATGCACTGTCCGGCCCCTCTTTTCCCTCTTTGATGAACTGCATTAAGAAACAGCTACCTCAACCGATTTACAAGCCATCCATTCTCAGATTCAATCAGGGGAAATGGGTGCCCCATGGACATGGTCAGATGGCCTCATCCTTTATGGTGGACGAGTCTATGTATCTCCTTCACCAGCATTACCGTCCATCTTGGCAGCAGCACATTCCGAACATGAAGGCTTGCAAAAGATGCTCCACTGCCTACGCTCTGATTTCTATATTCTGCATGCACACAGAGAGGTGTAGAACTTTGTCAAAGCCTATGTGATATGCAAACAGAATAAAATTGAGCACCTTCATCCCACGAGTTTACTACAACCCTTGGTGGTACCTAACTCAGTTTGGACAGATATTTCTATGGACTTCGTCAAAGGATTACCTTGTGTACATGAGAAATCCGTCATTCTTTCGGTTATCGACGGTTTCTTCAAGTATGCCCATTTTATTCCATTAGGCCACCCTTATATAGCCACGACAGTAGCATGTGCTTTCTTTCATGAGATTGTGCGCCTTCATGGGATACCACAGTCGATTGTCAGTGACCATGACCCAATTTCACCAATACTTTTTTGGCAAGATCTGTTTCGGTTGACAAGAACTCATCTCAACATGAGTTCGGCATTTCACCCCCAGTCCGATGGACAGACCGAGGCTGTTAACGAGGACCGCAAGTCCACATCCACTGGTGACGCATAGCTATTCCCTCAGGTCTCCGGTTCATACCAGAGACATCCATACTATGCTACTTTGCAATATGAAGTTCCACTATAGCTCTACTTTAATCCCCCCACCCCAACTATCTCTTCACAAGAGGTAAAGTATTTCAAATCATTAAATTGTTTCTCTGTTTACTCTAGTGCGCAAGAGATGTCGCATTGATAAGTTTCAGTGGAATAAAAGAAGGGTTAATTCCTTATATGCTACTGGAAATTTCCAAAATCTCTTATTGCGTTACTGACGTGTGGGGGCATACAAGGGATGATGCAAACTGAAACAAACCGCAAATTTTGCAAAATTGAAAATTTTCCTTTGAATTTGATTTCTCTTGAGCCTTTGCCTAATTTAACCCAAATCCTAGCCAATTACACCCCTAATTACTAGCCTAATCACCCTGCCAACTCATCTTCTCGTGCTCACTGTTCCCGGTCAAAATTTGCCGCCGCCTGCTGTTTCCTTCACCGCCAAACCACTCGAACTCTCTCGCGTTCTCTCGCTCTCTCTCGTGTTGAGTATAATCCTTGATTGTAAGTTTAGCCTTTACTGTTTTGGTTATTTGTTAATTTAGGCACATGATCACTGGTAGTCGGGCATGTATCTGCCTGATTGGAACCATGATTTCTTTCCTTGTAATTGTCTATTTAAGCAAAGCAATAGAGTCTGGAAAAGCTGCCAAGTTTGACAGCACAAAACAAGATCGTGTGCTCTGTACTCGCGTGAGTTTGTGTGTTGGCCGTTGAGCTCGCCGGCGACGTGGTTCACGTTGTTCATCAGGTGAGTTTCTAACAAGTGGTATCAGAGCCATTTTCGAGCCAGGGCTCGATGGGTGACGAGAAGGAGCCCGCCGGCAACACTTCCAAGGATGGCGTCGTGATCCAGAGGGTGATTCGTGAGGTGGGCGGCGGGAGTAGCTACCCCGTCCTCACTAAGACCAATTACTCCGATTGGGCACTCCTGATAAAGGTGAAGTTGAAGGCACGGGCGCTCTGGAACGTCATTGAGGCCGGCGGCACCGACCAGCAAGAAGAAATGATGGCGCTCGACGCCCTCTGCAGTGCGGTGCCACCAGAGATGGTGTCGTCAATCGCTGACAAGAAGACAGCAAAGGAGGCGTGGGAGACCATCTCGAAGATGCGGGTCGGTGATGAACGCGTGAAGAAGTCCGCCGCGGTGCAGCTCCGGCGGAAGTTCGACTTGGCGACATTCAACGACGGCGAGACCGTCGAGGACTACGCGCTGCGCCTCCAAGGCATGGCGGCGACCCTCGCCACACTAGGCGAGGTGGTGGAGGAGGCGAAGATCGTGGAGAAGATCGTCCGCAGCGTGCCGTCGCGGCTCAAGCAGATCGTTCTCATGATCACGACACTGCTCGACGTGTCAACACTTTCCATCGCGGATCTGATGGGGCGGTTGAAGGCAGCGGAGGACTCGTTCGAAGAAACGCCGACGTCATTGCAGCACGAAGGGAGGCTGTACCTCACGGAGGAGAAGTGGGACGCGCGGCGGAAAAAGCGCGAGGCGGAGAACCACTCCGATGCTGGCTCCGGCGGCAGATCAGCGAGCCGTGAAAGCAGACGCGGGCGCGGTCGCGGGCGCGGAGGCCAGTCGTCAAGTGGGCCGCCGACTCAATCGGGTAAGTCCACTGGTGATGAATGCAGGAGGTGCGGGAAGTTGGGTCATTGGGCCCGTGAGTGCCGTTCGAAACCCAAGAAGGAGCATGCCCACGTCGCACAAGAAGAGGAGGAGGCCTCGCTGCTGCTAGTAAAGGACTCACCTATTCCCGCATGCACTTTGCCGGCGCCGCCACCCCCATCGCTGACGGCGGGGGGCGCCCAGATCCAGCTGAAGGAGGAAAAGGTGTTCGCCCACATTGGAGAAGAAGAAGACCGCGATGCCAAGACATGGGTCCTGGACACCGGGGCTACCAGCCACATGTCTGGGTGTCGGGCGGCGTTCGCGGATCTTAACAAGGAGGTGCTGGGGACGGTGCGGTTCGGCGACGACTCGGTGGCGCAGATCGAGGGCCGAGGGACAGTCGCGTTCATGTGCAAGACCGGTGAGAGTCGATCGTTTTTCAGGGTCTATTTTATTCCCCAGTTGACGACGAACATCGTGAGCATCGGGCAGCTCGACGAGGTCGGGTACAAGATCGACATCGACACCGGAGTCTTGCGCATCCGGGAGCCGAGTGGTCGTCTGCTGGCGAAGGTGACGCGCGGGGCGAACCGGTTGTATGTGCTCAACATCAGGATGGCACCTCCGGTTTGCCTGGCGACGCGCGACGACGCGGAGGTAAGGCGATGGCATGCGCGCCTCGGTCATGTGAACATGGCGGCGCTGCGGAAGCTGGCTCGGGAGGAGCTGGTTCGGGGGTTGCCGAAAATCGGCCATGTGGAACGGGTGTGCGAGGCATGTCAGGCCGGGAAGCAGAGACGCACCTCGTTCCCGGCACAAGAAGAGTACCGCGCGCGGGAGCTCCTGGATCTGGTGCATGGCGACCTGTGCGGTCCCATCACGCCGGCGACTCCGAGGGGCAACAAGTACTTCTTGTTGCTGGTGGACGACCTCAGCAGATACATGTGGGTAGCCGCGATTCCTTCCAAGGATCGTGCAGCGGCTGCCATCAAGGAGATTCAAGCGCGGGCGGAAGGCGAGTCTGGGCGCAAGCTGAAGGCGCTCCGCACCGATCGAGGTGGGGAATTCACTTCCACTGAGTTCGCTGAGTACTGTGCGACGGAAGGAGTTCATCGCCAACACACCGCGCCCTACAGTCCGCAACAGAACGGCGTGGTCGAACGCCGGAATGGCACGGTGGTGGCAGCGGCAAGAAGCATGCTCAAGGCGAAAGGACTGCCTGGGTGGTTCTGGGGCGAGGCGGTGAGTACTGCGGTGTATGTGCTGAACAGATGCCCGACGAAGAGCGTGGACGGGATGACTCCGTTCGAGGCTTGGCACGGGAAGAAGCCAGCCGTACACCACCTCAAGACATTCGGCTGCATCGTCTACGTCCGGAACACAATGCCTCACCTCAAGAAGCTGGAAGACAGAGGCCGCAAGATGATTTTCATCGGCTATGAACGCGGAACAAAGGCGTATCGCGCCTACGACCCCGTCGCGAAGAGCGTCCATATCACGCGGGACGTGGTGTTCGACGAACAAGCCCAGTGGAACTGGGGCACGGGCGGCGACAGCGGCGCACCTGTCGGGAACGACGACGTCTTCATGGTGGAGTACTCCATCGTGAACCAGGCATCTCCGGTGGCCGAGGACGCCGTCGAGACACCTGGAGCTGCGGCGCCAGAAGGAGAGCTAACACCGCCACCATCGCCACAGGCTGCTGGAGGTGCGACACCGGGAAGATCAGGTGAGACGCAGGCAGTGGAGTTCGCCTCTCCGCCAAGCGAGAATGACGACAATCTGGATGCCGACTACGACCAGGAAGTCCCACTGCGTTTCCGCAAGATCGACAACATCATCAGGCCAGCATCGTCGCTTGGGTTCGCACCACGGGTACTGGTTGCGGAAGAGCTGCATGCGGTGAGCTCTGACGAACCTGGTTCATTTGTTGAAGCAGAACATAGCCCGAGCTGGAGGAAGGCGATGGTGGAAGAGATGGAGTCCATTGAAGACAACAAGACCTGGTCTCTGGCCGACCTCCCACCTGGTCGCCGGGCGATCGGGTTGAAGTGGGTGTTCAAAGTCAAGAGGGACGAGCACGGGGCAGTGGTCAAACACAAAGCGCGCCTCGTGGTGAAGGGATACGCACAGCGGCATGGCATCGACTACGATGAAGTGTTCGCACCGGTGGCGCGGCTGGACTCGGTGCGCCTACTCATTGCTCTTGCGGCACACGAGGGGTGGGAGGTGCACCACATGGACGTCAAATCGGCGTTCCTAAACGGCGACCTACAGGAGGAGGTGTACGTGGAGCAGCCGACTGGATTCATCATCGCTGGGAAGGAGCACAAGGTGCTTAAGCTGCAGAAGGCGTTGTACGGGCTACACCAAGCACCACGAGCCTGGAACGCGAAGCTGGACGACACGCTGGTGTCGCTCGGTTTCAAGAGGAGTTCATCGGAGCACGCCATTTACGTCAGGCGGACCAGGGACGCACAGCTGGTGGTCGGGGTGTACGTCGATGATCTTGTGATCACCGGCGACAGCTGTGACGACATCAAGCTATTCAAGAAGGAGATGGCGGCCGCGTTCAAGATGAGTGATCTCGGCCTGCTTCACTACTACCTCGGCATTGAAGTGAAGCAGAGCGCGACTGGGGTGATCTTCTTCTTGGCCAGCAGTCCAATTACCTGGCAGTCCATGAAGCAAAAGATTGTGGCTCAGTCCAGCTGCGAGGCAGAGTATATAGCAGCTGCAAATGCTGCTTGTCAGGCGTTGTGGCTTGCTCGAGTATTAACTGAAATGCGTACCAATGCTGAAGGTGGACAACAAGTCCGCCATTGCTTTGATCAAAAACCCGGTACTCCATGGACAAAGCAAGCACATTGAAGTGAAGTATCATTTAGTCCGGGAGTCCGCAGACAATGGCCTGATCGATGTGGATTTCATCAGAAGTGAAGAGCAACTCGGTGACATTCTGACAAAGCCTCTCGGCAGAGCCAAATTTCACGAGCTTTATCAGCCTGTTCGATGTAAATAGTGAGCACAACAAGGCTTAGGAGGAGATTGTTGAGTATAATCCTTGATTGTAAGTTTAGCCTTTACTGTTTTGGTTATTTGTTAATTTAGGCACATGATCACTGGTAGTCGGGCATGTATCTGCCTGATTGGAACCATGATTTCTTTCCTTGTAATTGTCTATTTAAGCAAAGCAATAGAGTCTGGAAAAGCTGCCAAGTTTGACAACACAAAACAAGATCGTGTGCTCTGTACTCGCGTGAGTTTGTGTGTTGGCCGTTGAGCTCGCCGGCGACGTGGTTCACGTTGTTCATCAGGTGAGTTTCTAACATCTCGCAGTCCCTCCATGCCAGCTCCCAAAGGTGTCAGATGTCGTACAACCCTACCCTGACACATCCTAGCTCCCCATTGCCGCGCGTGTCAAGCTACAGGCCGTGCGCCACCCCGCCTCTGCATTCTTCTCGCGAGCTCCTCTCGGCCGACCTGTCGCACTTGTTGACCGTCGCAGCTTCACACCCAAGGCATCCATGTGCGTCCCTTGCCGACCTCCCTCAAATTCCCTCGACCCCAGCTGGACACAAGCTGCCGCCATGGCCTCTCATGGCGCCAAACCGACCCGAGCGTCTATAAAGACCACGGGCCACCCCAATCTCCCCCACGCACCCCAGTGAAGCTATCCCCACGCCCAATTGGCCTCCCATCTTCCACTCCGCCGGCAATCGCCGAATTTCCCTACGGTGAGCCCTAAACCGCATCTCTTGATTTACCCCATATCTTTCCAATACCTCGCTTCTGCAGCTCCCTCATGTACCCATAAGCTTACCCGAAGTGTCGCCCTTCCCTCGCCGGCAAAGCCGCCGCTCGGCCATGCCACCCCACCGTGGCCAGCTTCGCACAGGCCTCCCCAGCCCGAACCACCGCTCCCATGACCTTACCCTAGCCCCAAGGATGCTCAAGCACCAAACCAATCACCCAGAGAAGCCCTCTTTCCCCCGCAATGCTCAAATCGGCCGTGGAGAAAAATCGCTCGCTGCCGGCAATCGCCGGACTTTCCATCCCGGCCGACCACTAAAATGGATTCCCTAGTACCTCAGGAGCTCGATCATGGCTTCAAATTGCGTCACAAAGCACCATAGCGCCGCCAGTTGCCGCCGCCCTCTTCTCTGTTTTCGTGCGCACGCAGTCGGGAGGAGGAAGAAGCACAATAACGGTTAGTTACTGTTCCTCCCGACCCGATAAACCAAGTCCGAACCCGCAGCGCACAGTACCGGATCCGACGGGTTCAACCCGCAGTGAACAGTGTTCGCCCGCAGTGAATAGTGCCAACCTGTTACTATTCACCCGAAAACCCAAAATGCATGTTTATGCTCATTAGAACCGTTTCGAGCCCGCCAACCCAATTCTCAGGCCCATTTGACCCTCTTATAAGCCCAAAACCCTATTTCATTTGAGTTTTTCGGATTCTCTCTTCTTTTATTTTCTTTATTCCTAGTTCAATCCTTCGGGCATGGGATTAATTTCTTTTAAATTACTTTTGCGTTAACTCCCGACGTCGAAGTTCCTCAAGAGCCGGAAGAAGAAGCTCAAGTCCAGGCCCAGCCCGCCGAAGAATACGAGTTAATCGAAATTGTAAACCCGCAAGGCAAGTCACACATATTTTTGAACATGTTGACCCTACATTTTCTAAGTTATTTATTTACCTGTATTTTCATTATGCTATTTATGCACTATTATTTTATGTACAATAAATGTTTAGAATGACATGATACTAGTTATATCCTACCACCCTAAAAAAGCCCAGTCTAATTTGATGGTCATATTCACCTTGACAAGACATAGTAATATTAAATATAGTAATAATGTAAATATGATAGTTTAGAGAATCAACAACATCTACTATTACTACAAGTTTGGTATTTATTTGGGAAGTGGTTCTAGGGTAAGCGAGAATCGCTGGATCTCGTGACCTTAACCTAGGGTGAAGGCAAAAGTTACAAATCATGAGAGTGTTGTGGCACTGGACATGGATTTGTAGGAGGAAATTGCCACCAGTGAAAATACAAGTACTAGACCCTTATGCTGAGTAAAGAACATGGTGATTGCCCAACCACGAGCGTTGATACGTCAAACCTGGTCTAGTAGCTGCTCAAATTCGATTGAACCTCTACATACGCGAGGCGGAGGCAAAGTGTGAGTCCATATGGAAGGGAGTTAAGAAGGGTCGTATGGAAGTTGGCGCCATTGTTATTTTTACTGTTGATTTGATTATCAGATGTCCACACAATAGTAGGCTGAGATAAGTCAGGTTGTGGCCTGAGCTTGTTGAGGAAACCTACTAGGTAGAGGTTATATAAAGAATTGAGCAGTGAACAACCTTGTTTCCTTAACTCTTTAGCGGGAGTTAAGAAATCTTGTGGGTAAAGCAGGGCAGCTTTGCAAAGTCATAACTAATTGTATTCGAATACGCCGTGCTTCTGGTAAATGAAGCTATGTTTAATGGGTGAATCCAGCAACAAGGCATAAGTAGATTAGGAAAGTATTTGGAAATGTTGGTGGTCTAGTAATTGAACCTTGAAATCCGCCCTAAAGTTTATAGAAAGCTATGATTTTATGTTTAAAACCTGTTTATAACTAAAGCTGCATTCACATAAAATAATAAATTTTTCCCCATCACTTGATGTACCCTGCATATAGTTAATAGTAAACTCCGTGTGATTTGTTGAGTACGGGAGTTGTACTCATACTTACTAAAAACATTAACAGAAACAGCCTGCAATAAAGAGGCAGACAAAGGCGAAGAAGTGGATTTCTACGAGATCGATGACGCATGGAATTAGGGTTGTCTTCCACTCAGGCGTGCCTGTGGCGTTCTTTTGTTCTGTAATATATCTAAGGGTTGTTCGCCCTATTGTAAAACTTGGCTTTAAGCCTTATATTGTAATAAAATTGACTTTTGTTTTTAATCTTGTATTGGCAATATTATACACTCGATTGATGTAACTCGCAGCTGAATAGTCCTGGGCAGTTGCGAGGGATTCATAATACTCCCAGAAATGGGGGTGTTACACAAACTTTCCATGGCAAATCAGGAATTGCCCCATAAAACAAAGGTCTTCAACAAAGGACATAAGAGGAGAAAAGGGAGTAGAGGTTGAAGAACAAATCGATCAATGCACCACAGGTTGTAAAACTGATCAATGTAATACCATTCAAAATTTCTAACGCAGGCAAAACAATTTTAATGACAAAATCTCTTAGGTCAACGAAACCGGACATCTGAAGTACCATAATATTGCAAGACATATTTCCAAAATCAATATAAAAGAATTTGAAGGGCCATAGTAGTGCCTAAACAAGTGCCAGTTACAAAGGTACCATGACTTAATATAATAAAAGCAATAGCAAGTACCGCAGTATTGCGTCAAGCAAATTACATGACAAGTGCAAATTGTTATGGGGACAATAATAACTGTCCATACTTGATAAGAAAGATGTTTGAGCTAGACCTGAATAGGTAGCATCAAAGTTCACACGGAAAGGGTAACGTAGCTGCTGCTTAACTGCTTTCATATTAAATCAAGGTGTACATGTAAATTAGAGCTTTTGTTTTCACATGATAGATGAACAGAACTGCTTACTCAAGGATGACTGCTTTATTTGGTGTAAAGCACAGCTCTTATGTGATTGATGCTTGGACTCCTTATGACACTATGAATGTCAACTTAGCAACATAGAAAGAGATGAATATGATATTATGTGTCTATGACATTCACCCTCAGATATCAACCTCCAGTAAAGCAGTTTAGGTGGGTGAAGTAATATTAAGCATTCAATCGTTACCGCGATGGGAATGCATGTTCAATAGACAAGCATTAAAAAGAAGCAAGATGGGGCACCAGTTGGAATATTAATTCCAGATGAGCCAAATAAGTATTGTAGCCATAACAAACATAAGTTCTGAACTACTAAAAAACCACATCCCTTCATGCTTCACAATTTGATAAGAATAAATGGAAATAGCAACTTGTTCACATGTCAATGTCAATGATGACAGCAAATTGGTGTTTGTCAGCATTTCTTCTTTTGTGAGTGTATATGACAAAAGGTATTCATTTCCCTGGATCAATCTTAGCAAACAGTGAAACAATCAATTCAGTCTTTACTGTAAAATATAACAACATACTCTTAAACAATTTCTGATAATCCTATATGAATTAAATAATCACAATCAGGCCCAAAATTTCCTAACAGTGGGAGATGAGCAAACTACTATTCTTTAATAGCCAATTATATTTGTGAGTGAAACCTGATGGCCTAGAGATGCCACATATTTTTGTTTGTCTAGATTAATCACCATTTGTACTCCAATCATCTAAGAGGTGGCTTTAGAGCTTTAAAGTCAAATAGTCCAGCCATTTCACTTAATTGTATTAGTATAATTCTAGAACTTTTTCACTCTAGGTATCTAAACATAACTCCCTATTGACAGACCTCACAGGACTCAATCGTCATATTCTTCAGGCCTACACACTTCTTATGGGAGGGCAGAACACTGGCCTTTGCCTGGAAAAAGCATCATCAATCTCAGTAATCTTCACGAGTATCCTTCAGCTCAGGAGGGTGTCGAAGTCACAAGACCTCTGAAAGACGCATCATCAATCTCAGTATCTTACCAATGTTTATCCGTTTATCAAACTGCACTTTTTTATCAGACGCTCCTTCTGACGGGTGAGGAAATAGGAACCCTATGATCTGGCTGAAGGGAACAGCAATGCATTGTAGCACTTATGACAGCAGCCCAGCCATTGTGGACAATATCCCAAATGAGGCTACTCTTGTTCAGCATTCAGGTGATTGAAGGCTGCACGATACTTCTGCAATGAGTTATAGGGGGGCATCACCAGGCAAATGTTACGCAACCAACTGTCGGAACTACATCTCGATTTAAACGCATAGTTCTTGATAAGTCGCCTAGAAGCCTTCTATGCTACAACTACTCGGAACATGGCAATTTATTCAGCATCTCAGATTGTACAAACATATCACGGTGGCATTACTACCATCATTACCAATTTCCCTCACAGCCAGGCCACAAGCAACATTCAAAGATCAAACCAGCACCAGCACAAGGACAGCAACAAGCATTGTACAACCAAACATGGCAAAACACAAGGAAGAAGGACATGAAAACACCTTCACAAGCCTCCACATCATTACAGATTGACGCGCACCACCGTGGTCTCCTCACTTGTCAGCGGCTTCAAGATCCGCATCAATGGCGTTGTGTGCGGTGTCCAGGTCTTCGTCGAGGAAGATGTCCCAGTGCCCGTCCCACCGGATGAAGAACTCAGTGTCTTCGAAGTACTTCACCCGGTGCACGTCTCCGGCCGGTGTGAAAAGGAAGTCGCCGTCCACCAGGCCGTAGCTCTCCTTCTTGGTCAGGTTCCAGACCTTCTTCTTGCCCTTGATCACCACCAGGTCGTGGCCGAATGTGTGGTGGTGCGCGGGCTCCACGCTCCCGGCCTTGAACCGGACGTAGGCCGACGTGGGGCTCTCGCGGACAATCCGCATCTCGCCGCCGGGCATGATCTCCACCGGCTCGAACTTCATCCCCTTCCTCAGGCAGCAGATGGCGCAGGCGGAGTCGGGGACAGGGGCGGAGCCCTCGGGGATGGCAGCCATCTCGTCGGGGGCGGAGTCGAAGAAGCGCTGGATGTCCTCCGGCCATGGGGCGTCGCCAGAGGCGGGGCATGGGGCGCGGAAGGGGGTGGCGAGCCAGGTGTCGGCGATGGCGGCGGCGGCGTCGGGCGGCGTGGCCATGCCGGAGAGGGTGAGGACGTTGCAGGCGTTGATGGAGCGGGTGTTGACGGCGTCGGCGGGGGAGGCGCAGTGCGTGGCGTACACGCCGGGGTACTTGTTCGCGAAGATGGCGACGCCCGCGCCGGTGCCGCAGACGGCGACGCCGCGGGCCTCGACGGCAGGGTCGGAGGAGGAGGAGGCGACGTGGCGGGCTACAGCGGCGGCGGCGGAGTAGTACTTGTCGACGCCGAGGTCGATGACGTCGGCGACGGCGGGGTGGGCGCGGAGGTGCGCGACGACGGCGTCCTTCAGCTGCTGACCAAAGCCATCCGCGGCCGCGAAGATCTTGAAGCGGCGGGCAGCGGCGGCGGCCATGGTCGGGTGGTGGATCGTGCAGGGCTAGATTTGAGCAGGGACGCGAGCAGAGCAGCGGCTTTGCTAGTGAGGCGATAGGATGACTTGAGTCGATCGAGAAAGAATACTGGACGATGACGACGATAAAACAACAACGGGGAAGTGCCGTACTGTTCGTACTCAGCTTCCCCTGGTGTGTGGGGCCGAGGAAACAGTTGGGCCCGCTCGCCAGTAGCACACGTTGCTTGCAGAGGTGAATGGCCTTTCTTTTTTTTCTTTTTTGAAAGAGATGCTGTCCCCTCCCTATCAAAATAAAGATATTCCCTCCATCGAAATTTATACATATATTTTTAAATAGTATTATTTATAAATATAACACATATTTTATATTTTAATACAAAATTAATATGAGGTTTTTTTATACCCTAATAAATATGCAGCTTTACTTGATGATCTCTATATATATGCATTGAATATAGTATTACAAATAGGGATGAAAACGGTCGGAAAACTCCTCAACCGTTTTCTACTTCTACATTTGAATACGAAAACGAAAGCGAAAGCAGTAAAGCCGGACACGAAAACGAACGCGAACTTTCGGAATATCGAGAATTTCGAAAACGAACCAATTCGAGCGGAATTATGTCGAACACGGTCGGTATACGAAAATTCAATACGGAATACCGACCTGTAGGACCAAGTGCATAACAATTAACAAGTGACCAAGTACATAACAATTACCAAGTGCATGATCAAGTTCAAGTGCATATAATAATTAACAAGTGCATGACCCTTGGTCTTAAGTATTAGCACAATAGCCAACACAAATACAATACAAGTCTAGAACAAGCAATTAACAGCTAGCAGAACATCCACAGTTCTGCTAATAAATATTATACTAAAGTGGGCATTAGTATTTTCTAGCTCATAATTCCTATTATTGCTGTCTTTTAATATTATTTGTTTATTCTTAATTGATCAACTAATAATTAAATCTATTTTATCTACACTAATTATGGATGTAATCATTTCCTAGCTTATGTCCATATTGCGAAGTACTGCGTCCTCCCTAACAATTTATCTGGAATGAATTTATATTCGGAACATCTGTTAACTACGAATTTTTAGTTTAAGCGCTTTCCAACTTACAAATTTTAATTCCCAATTTATTTCCCTTCTATTTTTCTTTTCCTCATTTTCTTTTCTCTTTTTCCTTTCCCTTCCATTTCCCTCTTTCTTTCCGCCTGCTCCCCTCTTCTGGAGCCTTCCGCCGCCAGCGCCTTTTCCCCCTCCTCCCATTTTCCACCGACGCCTCCACGCCTCCTCTGCCTCCCCTCTTTTTCCCACCGCCGCCTCATCTTCCTCCCCATGCCTCCCTGCTCTCAGCTCTCTCTCTTTCTTCACCCTGTCGCCACTTCTCCTCGCGCCTCTCCCCTCGGCTTCCTACTCCACGCCGCCGCCTTCCCCAGCACGGCTCCTCCTCTCCTGCGCCTCTTGGCCTGGCGGCTTCGCCGGATGACCTCCCGGCCTGGCCGTTCCCGTCCGGCCGTTCGGTGCTGCCCGGTGAACCTCGACCAGATCTGGCCGATCTAGTGCTTTTCTCCCCCTTTTCCTATCCCGATCTATGGATTTGGTTTGCTCTTAATGTTTTGCTCACTGGGTTAGGTTTGGGAGGCGGGTTGCCTCGGCCGACTACTGTCGTCGAGCTGTCTCCCGTACGCCGGGGGAGTATCGGGTGGCGGCTGGCGAGGTGGCTTGGCCGGCGGCAACCCGCAGCCGCCGACCTCACGGTAAGCCAGAGCAGAGGCCATCAGGCCAGAGAGTAGGGCTGGGGCGCTGGGCTGTGAATTGGGCTGGCCGGCTGGGGCGCTGGGCTGTGAGTGGGCCAAATTCGGTTTAAACCGTATTTACAATACGGTATATTCCGAATAAAATGTAGAAAAGTAGAAAATGGTCGGAAAACGCCTAAACCGTTTCCGCTCCGTTTTCGAATTTGGTATTCCGTATTTCGAACCGAATTCGAATTTGTCCGAAAATACGAATTCGATTGGGTCAAATTGGGTCAAATGTAGAAAACGATGCGGTTCGGTACGGGATGTTTCCGTTCCGATCGAGAAAGAATACTGGACGATGACGACGATAAAACAACAACGGGGAAGTGTCGTACTGTTCGTACTCAGCTTCCCCTGGTGTGTGGGGCCGAGGAAACAGTTGGGCCCGCTCGCCAGTAGCACACGTTGCTTGCAGAGGTGAATGTCCTTTGTTTTTTTCTTTTTTGAAAGAGATGTTGTCCCCTCCCTATCAAAATAAAGATATTCCCTCCATCGAAATTTATACATATATTTTTAAATAGTATTGTTTATAAATATAACACATATTTTATATTTTAATACAAAATTAATATGAGGTTTTTTTATACCCTAATAAATATGCAGCTTTACTTGATGATCTCTATATGTATGCATTGAATATAGTGTTACAGATACTAATTAGGGGTAGCCTAGTCGTTTCCAATATCTCTTTTGTCTATGTGCAAAAAGAAAATACACCTTATAAATTTGGACAGATGGAGTAGATGGGTGGTTTCTTTTGGGCTGTGTGCTTTGGCTTTTGGCTTATAGTTTTTGAATTTCGGCTGTTCGCGAGAGACAGTACGCAGAGGAAAACAGCCGTATGCGATTTTTGCTGGTATAGTTGAACTCAGTACAGTGTCTACTACAATCTACCTATAGGCCCTGCCTTGAAAAGACGCGCTGTTTAAAATCTAATTACTGTAGCAGAAAGTGATAAACTCAAGTCAAAGCTCAACCAAACTGTGCCAAAAAAAAAGAGGTTCACAGGACCATGTGTCCGTGATGCACACATGATACTCGAGTCTTAATTAATCCAACATTGCACAATACAAACAAATTTACTTCCAAACTGAACATTTACAGCGCAATAATACCATATAGCTCATTTACAACATCACATATTACAGTTTAAAGAGTCTATACTATTTATATGTTTCTGTCAGTTATCATTGAACCCAAGTATTTTCTAAAACCATTGCTCAATATGCCTTGTAGCCTATAATGAACAAACTTTCTGTAATCAAAGAGCACCGTAAGAGCAGTAGTAAACATATATCCTTCATTTTTCGTGTTATGTTGCACAAAATTCCCCTTGGATCGAAGAATAACCAAGGACAGCAGATGATTTGAAAGGTCAAGATCAGACAACACTCTACAGAAAGCCTCTGGCATCTATGTCTATTCTCCAACGCAAAGATGTTATTTACTTATATGCTATGTTTTGTAGCTCCTATGCACACTTCATCTCTCATTTGTTTTGTTTTTGGGAGAGGAAGGCAATAGCTCAACCTGCAAAGGAAAAAAATTAAAGTTTACTCAGATCATGAGATGAGACAAGACATAAAGCTAAGGAACACTACTTCTACAAGGTACAAACGAAGAGCATGTTTCAGAACAAATATTTTACTGGCAACAATGCTAATGTGCTATATTTCTAATTTACTTGCCTGAGTTTCAGAACAACCAGCTGACATAGTTGAAGACCGATGACCTCTCTGTTGTCGGCACAGCCACCTCAGGATTCCAGTTCCTAGCCACGAGTAGTGCTAATGCGGCCACTTGAACCAGGCTCAAGCTCCCCATTGTGCGCCGTGAGTACACTAGCAACACCATTGCAGTGGAACTGATGTTGGCACACCCAATCCAACTACCGGAGAATGTGGCCAAAGAAGAGTGCACAGCCAACCGCGAGAGCCCCCAACAGCCTCTACCACCTCCTCAACAGGTGGGAATGGAAGTTGTAACTTGCATCTATGTTTGAATGTCATACAAGTCAATGCTAAGGTGGCCGCTTGAGTCCACACTCTAGCTTCCTGTGGTGCACCGTGACGTCACTAGCATCACCACTACAGTGGCATGGTTGCTGGAGCACCCCATCCAGCTACCAGAAAGTCTGTCCAGGGAAGAGCGCAACAACCCAGGAGAGCTCCCATCAACCTCAGCCACCTCCTCACTAGGCGGGGCTGGCACTGGCACTAGCATATGTACCTCAATGTCATACTCATCTAAGCAGAAGGTTGGAGCAAAGTTGGTTGTGTCGTGGAAGGGGATGGTGATGGAAGCATGGCAGAAGGGGCAGCATGATGGTGTGTGATGTGGCATCAAGTAGCACTACAACTTTGGTTAGTGCTTGCAGTTCTGTGCACAATGTTCAAGAAGCTTTGAATACCAATTCTGAGGTTTCTAACATGCACAAAAGACATATTTCGAAAGCTAATGAAGTCTATTTTCCAACGAATCAAACGGCACTTGATTTGGAGCTTCCTACACAAAGTTATGGTAATTTCATTGGATGCTGCACGAGCTGTCCGGAGAGACGCGCGAGACTTACAAAACATAAAGAGTTCGAGTATTGCAATGCAAGTAAGGGTAAAATCCGACCACACCATAACTTTCTAAAGATTGAGAAGAATTCCTTTTCAGGTTCCAAACGGATTTGGAAGCCCCTTGAACCAGAAAACAAAACATATAAAGATTTGAAACCGATTCGGACTCGGATTGGGACAGCTGGCAAGACCGATACTAAAACGTCCATAACTTTCACAAACGGAGTCCGATTTGGGCGTTCTTGGACTCGTTGGAAAGCTATTTTGAAGCCCCACATAATGGACAAGGTGTCAGCCACGAAATCCTCATAGTCAGATCGCAAATTAAGAGAGAATTCAGAGGTAGCAGTTTAGGTATTCCCTTTTTAGTTCGTATTGGAGTTTGTTTCGGCCTTAGGCCAAGTAGTGCGTGAGTTGTAATCAAGGTCGTGCATTGTGCACCAATATAAGGCCAGAACCTTAGCCCCATTGTAACTTAGACTTTGATTTGAGAAATAGAAACC
This sequence comes from Dendrocalamus latiflorus, assembly GCA_017311315.1. Classification (NCBI taxonomy): domain Eukaryota; kingdom Viridiplantae; phylum Streptophyta; class Magnoliopsida; order Poales; family Poaceae; genus Dendrocalamus; species Dendrocalamus latiflorus. Next base: position 11,737,386 of record CM029648.1, on the reverse strand, counting down.
AGAAAATCACCATGGTTTGGTGGCCATTGTTGGCGTGTTCTTGAGATTTCCATCGATGAATTGCTCTTGGTGTGTTGAATCCAATTGTGGTGTTGGATTCTACTCGCTGAAACTTCGGTTTCTCTACCCTTTGTTCACGTGCTGCGGTGTGCGTGGGAGAAGGCTTATCTTGGAGAGGGCATCCAACAAGGCGTATCGTGAAAGATCAGGGCCAAAGCAACGGGGTTCAGCTAGCTTGCTAGTGGATCCGCATCATCTTGGTATCAGAGCGTGGTTGATCACGGTACGAGATTGCTGAATTTTTTCTTGATGGCGGGTTCTATGAAGATTGAAGATGGCAAGGCGCGACATAATCATGCCGATCCAATCAGGGAGGTGCCCCAATATGCAGCGTCTTTGCCGCCTGAGGTACGAATTGGATTTGAAGTGACACGTGACTACTTCTTAAGTTGTCACCAGAAGCTTGAAGGCAAGGTTGATGATTTGGGGGCGCGAATTGATGCTTTGACGGAGGAGATACGCAACCAGCCACCACAATTTCAGCATGCTAAACGGGAACCTCAATATCCCGAACGGCGTGCACCATATGAAGACGACGAACACGAGGAGATCTTTGATGGTGCAGCGGGCTTTGCTCCACAACCGCGCCATGCTCGGGACTACTGTGGTGCTGACCGTGGTAGGGACATGCGTGGCAGAGGTGCTGCCCATGGTGGAGGTATGCGTGATGGTGTCGGGTTTGCTCAGCGTGTTGCCGTGGATGATGGAATTGGGCGGATAAAAATTTCTATCCCATCATTTAATGGTAAAGCTGAACCGGAGGAGTACTTGGATTGGGAGATGCGTGTCGAACAAATTTTTGACAGCCATCACTATACTGAGGATAAGAAGATTCGGTTGGCGACAATTGAGTTCACCAGATATGCTTTTGTTTGGTTGAACCAATTGTGTCGTGTAGGAGCTCGTCCGGATACTTGGGTACAATTGAAGAATATTTTGAGGCGTCGTTTTGTCCCGGCACACTACACTAGGACCTTGTACAATCGGCTACAACAACTACATCAAGGTAATTTCAGTGTTGATGAATATTATAAAGAGATGGAGATGTTGATGATCCGTACAGGGACAGAGGAGCATGATGAGGCTACTATGGCACGCTTCTTTAATGGGTTAAATGAGGATGTGCAAGATAGGGTGGAGATGGTCCATTACTACAACATTCAAGACTTGGTGCATCAAGCCGAACGTGCTGAACAACAATTGAAGCGCAAACAAGCTAAGGGTGGATATGCCAACACTCAAACAAACCCATGGAGGTGTGCATCACAGCAAGGCGATGATGTTGGTTCACACTCCAAGGTGGCGACATCAAGCCGTTCAAATGGGGCTCTTTCAAGGGAGGCAAGCAATAGAGGTAAAGAAGCAACTAAAACTGATTCTAGTTTGCCTTCTAATGCTCGTGCTAGAGAAATTGAGTGTTTCAAGTGCAAGGGAAGAGGTCATATGATGCGTGATTGTCCAAATCAACGAAGAGTGCTTCTCAATAAAGACGGCTATGCTTCAACAAGTTCTAGTAGTGATTCTGAAAGTGAAAAATCCGATGATTCCAAGAAAGATGTTGTCTATTGTTATCCAGAGTTGAATGGTGTTAATCTTTTGGTCCGAAAGGTGCAAAGTAAAGAAACTGAAACAAAAGGACAGCGGTGGAGTGTTTTTCAAGCGGAGTGCAAAATCAAAGATAAATCATGCAAGTTGATCATAGATGGTGGAAGTTATACCAATGTGATTAGCAAAGATTTGGTGTATGCTTTAGGGCTGTCCACATGGAGGCATCCTCAACCACATCATGTGGAGTGGCTCCACAACTCCGGAAGGCTAAAGATAACTCACAAGGTGCGTGTTCCGTTTGTTATTGGTGACTATGTTGACAAGGTGGATTGCGACGTAGTTCCAATGGATGCATGTGGGTTATTGTTGGGAAGACCATGCCAATATGATCGCAATGCTACGCATGAGGGCCGGTCCAACACATATACATTTGTACATGAGGGAAAGAAGCATGTGTTGAAACCAAAATTGGAGAGTGCTATTCATGTTGATGAAGAAATTACAGCCAAGAAGAAGCAAGTTCCCAAGATTACCCCAAAGCCGAGGTCAGCTTTGCTTCAAGGAGGGGAGGATGATGTGGCACCAAGTAGCACTACAACTTTGGTTAGTGCTTGCAGTTCTGTGCACAATGTTCAAGAAGCTTTGAATACCAATTCTGAGGTTTCTAACATGCACAAAAGACATATTTGGAAAGCTAATGAAGTCTATTTTCCAACGAATCAAACGGCACTTGATTTGGAGCTTCCTACACAAAGTTATGGCAATTTCATTGGATGCTGCACGAGCTGTCCGGAGAGACGCGCGAGACTTACAAAACATAAAGAGTTCGAGTATTGCAATGCAAGTAAGGGTAAAATCCGACCACACCATAACTTTCTAAAGATTGAGAAGGATTCCTTTTCAGGTTCCAAACGGATTTGGAAGCCCCTTGAACCAGAAAACAAAACATATAAAGATTTGAAACCGATTCGGACTCGGATTGGGACAGCTGGCAAGACCGATACTAAAACATCCATAACTTTCACAAACGGAGTCCGATTTGTGCGTTCTTGGACTTGTTGGAAAGCTATTTTGAAGCCCCACATAATGGACAAGGTGCCAGCCACGAAATCCTCATAGTCAGATCGCAAATTAAGAGAAAATCCAGAGGTAGCAGTTTAGGTATTTCCTTTTTAGTTCGTATTGGAGTTTGTTTCGGCCTTAGGCCAAGTAGTGCGTGAGTTATAATCAAGGTCGTGCATTGTGCACCAATATAAGGCCAGGGCCTTAGCCCCATTGTAACTTATACTTTGATTTGAGAAATAGAAACCAGAAAATCACCATGGTTTGGTGGCCATTGTTGGCGTGTTCTTGAGATTTCCATCGATGAATTGCTCTTGGTGTGTTGAATCCAATTGTGGTGTTGGATTCTACTCGCTGAAACTTCGGTTTCTCTACCCTTTGTTCACGTGCTGCGGTGTGCGTGGGAGAAGGCTTATCTTGGAGAGGGCATCCAACAAGGCGTATCGTGAAAGATCAGGGCCAAAGCAACGGGGTTCAGCTAGCTTGCTAGTGGATCCGCATCAGTGTGCCACAATGGAGCCAGGTGACAATGCATCACTAATGGAATGTATGCGAGCACACCGGAAGAGCTTGGAGCATACCGGTTGGGAGAAAATCATGGCTATGGATGAAGCAGACAGTGCTGCTCCCCAGCTTCATCAGCCCTAGTGGTAGTGAGAGCAACTCCAAGATCACCCGCTCCACCTCTGGTAGAGACCGCGCAGATGGCACCAAGGTAGCTGATGATGCTACCATTGCTGTCCCCTTCACTGACCCTTCTACAGAATGTGACATGGGTGCCACAGGAGGAGCTTTACTAGCATCCTTTGGAGCTGAAGACACCAAGGCCATTTCTAGCAAGGACTTGGAAGAATTGGCCCATGGTGAAGCACCAGTAGCTACTACCATTGCACACTACATTTCAAACTCTGTTGATTGAAACAAACCAAAATTTTGCAAAAACTTTGATTTTTCTATAATTTCGTTTGGATTCAATTTCCTTCCCTAATTTGGCAACCTAACCTGAAATTTTTGTTTTCTATCCTTGGCCATTCCCTTTTTCTTCCTCGGTCGGCGCCCAACTCCTTCCCGTCATCTTCCTGTGGCGTCACGCCCACTTGGCCTCCCCTCACCATCTTTCCCCGCTTAGCCTTGCAGCGTTCATACTCGTTGAATGATCAAGATCCATTTAAGTTGGTTTTGGTGATAATGAAAAATACTATCAAATACTATTATGAGATTTTGGTGATAATGACAAATGCATTTATGAGACTAACCTTATTTATTGATTGTGATATTACTTAATCTCATTTGGATAAAAAGGTGAAAACCATAAGAGGTATGCATTCAAAATCACATTCTCATATATTAGTGCATTCGTTGGATCCAAAATATAAATTGAACTCCACAAATAGTCCAAAATGAATATGTGCAAATGTCTTCATTATACATACTTGTATGCACATATTTAGGGGGAGTTCACTCTATGTTTTGATATTTCATAAGTATTGATCCACATTTCCTTTTAATATGCATATTTAGGATCTTTACTTTGAAACATGTCCTTTGAGTATATATAGCTTGTGTAGTTTGTATATACTCATTTACAATCCGGTTGTCATCTAACTTCTCCATTATGTGTTAATGGTTGGATGATTAATGACAACCGGATAAATAAGTTTTGCTTAAAAAGCTTATCTTAGAGTATACAAATGTTGTGTACATGTTGTATACTCGCAAATACAATCTTTATCTCATATTTTGTTGAGATTGTCATGAATTATCAAAAAGAAAAGATTGTAGATCTAGTCCCTCCATTAAGTGTTAATGGTGAAGTTTAATAATTGATGACAATTGTTTTGTAGACTAACATCTTCCATGAGTTGGATGAATAGGTTATATTCTATACATGAGAATGACTTAGGATGACTTCATATGTTGAATATCATCGAGTCTAGATGGAAGATGGCTTCATGTATTGAAGGCTAATAAGAAGAAAATGTATCATGAGCTGATGCATATCCAAGAGGAAATGATCATGTGTTGATCATTAAGTCAAGTGAAGACCATCATGTGTTGATGGAGTTGAAGAAAAGGATGCATCATGAGTTGATGCATATCAAGACAATGACCTAAAACAAATGTATGACTAGCTAGGGCTAAAGATGTGTTTCTAGTCTTTTACCGGTCTTGGTTTTTGGTTGGAAGACCGGATTGCTAGCATACATTGTTGTACTATTAAGAGGGGTCATGTCTAGTAATTTGAGTCTCATCATGTGTTGGAAGCTCAACCTCACCACTTATAGCTCATCTTGACATGAGGCTTGTATTTGCAAATAGTTGAAGCTCATATGTTGAATTCTTATAACATGGGACTATGCATTGCAAATGTGTTTTGCAAGTACTTAAAGTCCATGTTTCTATTCTCTGTGATATGAGGCTTATATTTGCAAATGGTTGAAGCTCATATTTAATCCTTGTGTCATGATTCCAAAAGTGTGCAAATCTGTTTTGCAAGTTGTCGAGAATCATGTTTGGTACTTGCATGCATGATACTACAGTTTGCAAATGTGTTTTGCAAAAACTGGTGAAGTATTTGCTTTCCTCAGAACAATCGAAACTACTACAATATAACCTGCGGTACTACCACGTACCAAAACTACCGACATTGTAACCACGGAACTACCACGTGCGTTGGTGATCGAAGACCTATGTGGTTGAAGATCAAGTGGTCAAGAACCAGAGCAATCGAGCCCCGGTGGTCGACGACCAGAGTAGTCGAGCCCAGGTGGTCGAAGACCAGAGTGGTCGAACCAACATGGTCGGAATCGACGTGGTCATAGGCCTTCGTGGTCGTAAACTAGTATGGTTGGAATTGACGTGGTCGTAGGCCTTTGTGGTCGTAAACCACCATGGTTGGGATCTTCGTGGTCGTAAACCAGCATGGTCATAAACTAGTGTGGTCAAAACCAACGTGGTCAAATCAGCATGGTCGAACCAACGTGGTCAGGACCTGTGTGGTCGTAAATCGACGTGGTCGAAACAACATGATTAAAATAACGTAGTCGAAGATCAATGAGAAGGTCGGAGATCTGTGTGATCGAAGATTGATATGGTCGAAGATCGACATAGTCGACATAGTTGAGACCTGAGTGGCCGAGACCTGAGATGTCGAAACCAATGTGGTGGGAGACCAATGTAGTCGGAGACTTGTGTGGTCGATCTGAACAACATAATCACAGATCAATATGGTCGTGGACCAGGGTAGTTGACGATCGGAGTTTTTGACCGGCTCTGTGTGAGCGATCCGATCAGCTCTGTGTGAGTGGTCCGATTGGTGAGCGGAAGTACCGGCTTTGCGTGAGCGGTACGATCGGTTCTGTGTGAGCAGTACTACCGGTGAGCAAATGTACTGACTTTGTGTGAGCGGTACTACCGACGAGCGGAAGTTCTGGCTTGTGTAGCAGCATGTTTTTTCTAGAGAGACACCTGTATAGAGTCTTCTCGTCCCCGGTGAGATCGGTAGTTCCGCATGTGTGGCGTGGTACTTTCGATGATTGAAAGTACTAGAAATTGAATGGCAGAACTTCCGATTCTAACTGCAACGGCTAGTTTTCTGACCATTGGCAAAGGGAGCGGAAGTACCGGCCCTAAGCCGGTGGTACTTCTGATAATCCTGTTTTTTAGGAGTTTGGCTTCAACGACTAGTTTTCTTGTGTGGGGTATAAATACCCCCTTGTAATCGGTTAGAGACAGAGTTGTTGGATCCATTTTTATTCCCTGTAGTGTAAGGCTCTCATCTCAATTGTGCATGTGTTGCATTTTGTGAGCAAGGAAAATGGATCTAGATTGCATGTGTTGCATCTAGAGGTGGACTTAATGTCTATTTGAACTTGTGCATTCGTTGCACATGGTGAGAGTCAAGCAAGGGGCTTGACTTGTTACTCTTGGAGTTTGCCGACTCCTAGACGGTGTTAGAGGCATCGTGCGTGGTGATCTTTTTAAAGAAGGTTGTGAGAAGACCTGCCAAAGTGTAAAGGTTGGAGCTCATCTACCCGAAGTAAGAAAGAGCTACCACTAGTGGATTTGATGTGGAAGACTTCATTTGGGGAGCCGGTCTAATTAGTTTGGGCTTACCTCAACGTGGACTAGAGGAGACCGGCAAGTCTCGATCACCACGGTAAAAAGAGACCATGTCTATTATGGTTTATTTTCTTGTTCTCAATTTACCTTCAAGAAATTTACTTTTATAGAGTTAAATTGATTGCTTCTCATCTTAGGATTGCAAACCTTGACATAGCCTTAAGGTGTTGATGCACTTAGGTGAACTTATTTGATCTAGGCGCTATTTGTGCTAAACCAAGCTTCCGCATTGTTTACTTGGTTTAAACAAATAGAATAGGTCTTAAATTGTTAATAATAATTAGAAGAGAATTTTAAGACCTCCTATTCGCCCCCCTCTAGTCGACCACCTCAATCTTACACCCGTATTCCCAGCTTTGCCAATGTGTCCTGACACTCAAACCTCGCCACCTCTGACCGACCTCACCCCTCTTTGAATCATGCACTGTGTTGACCCACGTCTTCCCCACCACAATTCGGCATGCCCTGTGACCGACATGCACTCTTGTTGTACCTACTCCCATCAGCTTGCGCAAACTTCATCGAAGGTTGTGGTACCCTCACCACCACCTGGCTTGCAAGCTTACCTCACTGACCATGCCCCTAACCATCCTCACTTCCTCCATATGCCAACGCCATCGTGGCTCACCCTCTATTCCTACCACCTCTGGGTCACCTTAAAGCCTGCAAAGCCACTTGAAGCATCACACAAATGCTAGCCACGCCATTGAAGCATTCAATTGACCACACTCGTACCACCTTGTCGCCGACGACCCCTCTTACGCTGGTGAGCCCTACTTTGAAATTCCTTTCCATTCTTTGATTAGAATCTAATTGCTTTTGTTTGTATCATCATCAGAACTCCACGAATATGTTTGTAAGCTTATTTTAGTAGTAGCATTTCCCTAGAGCTCTGGTGATGTGAGCCATAGCTGCCAGAATGACCCTCTCTGTGGACAGCCTCCACAAAACCCTAGAACTCAAGTCACCACTACCAAAACCTTCCCTATATGCTCGAGATGCTCAAATCACTATTTCCCTCGTTGATTAGACCCACACCACTGCTAATGAACTCCCCTGCACTGGTAAGATAGTTCAGCCGAATTCTCGCCTCCGATCAAATCAATCCAATTCCTTGTGACCAAAGAGTCCATAGAGCACCTCAAACCCATGGCCAACCTCATTGAACTTTCTCTTGGCCGCAGTCCTGCCAATGCCGTAAGCTTCCATCCCCACACCACCCCCTCCAGGGACAGCCTTCCTGGGAACCCTTCAACCCAACTGCCGCCACTCCTATGATTCTAATGAGCCTTAGATGGTTAAATTGCCCTTGAATTCACCGGAAGTCTGTCGAAGAAGCACTATGCCAAGGAAGAACATGTAACTTTCTCTCTTCCCGCTGGCCACCATCGCTCATTTACATGCCTTCCAAGTCCCCAAAATGGAACCCCTAGGTGGAGGCGATGTTGTAGTGCCTCGCTCATCACCGGTGAGCCTTACTAGCATTGCTCTGGCCACCCTCGCCGAAACTCTGTTCGGCGGAGCTGTCATCCAGAGGAAGAAGAAGAAGTTAGGGCGGCGCCGTGGCTCGATCCTAACTATCTACGTGTCGCCCATTAGTGGCCCTTGTACGCGCCCGGCTGGGCCATTTTGGCTATGCGACTTGGGCTAAGCCAGTCGGCCCATCAGGCCAAATCCGGTTTTTAAGCCGCCTGGGCTGAACTATGTTACCACTGTTCACCTTAGACCGTCGCACCACAGTTCCTGGCTGTAGCAATTCACTGTTCACCTGAAACCCTAATTTCATAAATATCTCCATTTTGGCCATTTTGACCCCATGAGTCCATTTCCGACCTCCATTTTGCCAAACCAAATACCGATAAAGCCCAAACCCACATTGTTCCAAAATCAATCCGTCGCCATGTATCTGCCTGTTACTATTCATCCTAAATCTATCCAACATATTTATAGCCTTTGTGACCGCCTCAAGCCCACCTAGCCCAATTCCAACTCCGTTCAGTCAACCCAAACACTACCCAAACTCCAACCACCTGAACCCATTTCCATTTATATCTTTTCTCGTTATTTTATTGCTTTTTGTACCAGCTTGCATTCTGCAAAGCAGGAACTTATTTATATTCATTTTTTCGTGCTAGTATTCGAACGTAATGGGTTGGTCAACAGAAGAACTATAGGAGCAATTGAAGTGATTGAGAGCAAGCCTAAAGCCTATAGAGAAGACCAAAGATGTCAGGAAAGGAGGCAAGTCATTATATTGATCAGGTTGAACCTAGTTTTTTAAATATAATATTTTACTTTCAAATACAAATGTATGCTTGCCATTATTATAAATAGATTGCCTAACTACACCATACAATTGATACCTTTTATGCATCCCTTTCCTGAGAGTACTTTTTCCTTATCGCCATAGCATATTTATAATGATAATAATGCTAGATCTTGATTGTGCTTAGATTTGCTTTAGAGGTAATAGTGATTACAACACAAACATTGCCAACTAGAATTTGAAACATGATAATAGTAGTGGTAACATGGGTTGCCACTAGAAATAGAGAATGTTTTATAAAATGATGAAGGCTCAGGCGAGTGGCTGGTTTGAGACTGATACATGTAGTACTTGAGGTCAGGATTTTTGGTTTGTTTCGTCTGAGTCAATTAAGAACCGAATCCATGTGCGCTCATTTCTACTCCCAATCGTGCGACCACAAATCCGGTATAGGACGGACCTGGCCAAATAATCTACTCAGTTTTGGTGTGGACTCCTGCGCAAGTGTAGTTAGGTTGGGGATGACCCACGGGGTCATTGCCCAGTAAAAAGTTATGGGGGTGAACCTATATGTGTCACTACCCGGGAGAGACCTGAAAGGTCCCTGCCCTTACATGGAGTGCACACTCGCTGACAAGGGGTTACCTTAATAACAGAGGTACCTTAGCGCTAAAGGATTCCTAAATCCGGAGTAGGGGAAAGCCTTGAAACTAAGCATTGTAAAGGCCTTGTTATGATTACTCAACCACACGCCTACAGAAGCGTGTAATGGCCGATATTATAAGATAATCATATCTTGTAGGTAAATTTATACACCTCTGCAGAGTGTTATAATCTATCTGAGTAGCCATGCCCCCAATCATGGGCAAATTATGAAAATATCACAGTGTGTAGTTTTCATAAAATGGTTGTTGGTATGATATAGTAAAGGACATGGACTAAGGTCCATGGATCGGTCATGTCAAATACCCGTGAGGAGAGTTGCTCTCACATAGTAAAATGCTTGCAGACATTTTACTTATTTTCGTTATTTCAGTTTTAATGGCTTAGTCATAGGTTTGAAAACTAATTAAGATATGATATTGAAAATCTGGCTTCACGCAAAAGAAACATAAAACCATCCTTTTGTTTGACCTTACATATAGACGATAGCCATACAAATACATTCTGCTATAGAGACTTGCTTGGTACTATTCATTATACTCAATCTTGTTGTATTCCCACCACAAAAGATACCAAAATAAGAAAAGAGATATCAAGCTTTATGCATTAGGGTTGCAACCGCACTCAAGCATTCCTGTAGAAGTTTCCTTCAGATCTTCTGATCGTAAGTTAAGTTTTGGGCTTGGACGCCCTTTTCTTGCTAAAGTTGACCAGTAGGTCATATTTTAATCTAACTAACCTTGTTTAAATATTCATGAGCAAGTACGGTACTCTTTCTGTCCACAACTGAACTCCTGCGCTATTGCGCAACGTAAAGCAGCCCTTTTCCCAAAAATAGGGTTGTTACAAGTGGTATCAGAGTAGCCTTGACTATAGGTTGTAACCCTAAGTATAAGTCTGGTTTTGATAAGAATACAGTTTTACAAAATTTTAATTTCTAATATGAAAGAATTGTGAAAACCATGAGTATTATTGTTATCTTGTCTTTCCTATTTCCACTCATCTCTCTTAGACATGCATTAAAAGCTTTCCTTTTGATTCTGTCAAAATCTCAAAAAACATGTGTAGTCGACTAGACTAATTTGTTTTTGTAGGAATTGACCAAATGGAATGAAAACTAACCATAGTAGAAGTCCTAAGGATGGTGTCGTGAAGAATTGTACGAATACCCTGACCAAGGCTTTTCCTTTTGAAAAGTTATAAGGTCACCACTCGAGTAGCTAGCAAATAATACATGCTTGATTTTCTTGATGCAACGGGTAAAACCATTTGAGTAGACGAAGTTTTTCTAATTGTATTAATAGCCAAAATTGTGCTATTAGCGCAATTAAGCTGTTTTATGAGCAATTTGTGCAAAACTAAGTTCTAGTTTCAAATAAAGATTATGTTGAAAGCTTTTCACTCTTACCCCAATTCGTCTTGATTCTTATCTATGTTCTTCTGTTCTTATCCTTCCCTTACCTATCAAATCTCTAATCTACAAAGGAAATTAAATGTCAATTCTTAATTGCAATAAGTAGGTTGATCTATACCCATGGAGTCGTAAACAATAAAGGATATAGGTTTACTGCTGCTCTTATGGTGTTGTTCAATTACGGAAAGTGTGTCCACTGTAGCCTACAAGGCATATTGAGCAATGGTTTTAGAAAATACTTGGGTACAACGATAACTGACAGAAATATGTAAATGGTATAAGACTCTTTCGATTGTACTATGTGTTGGTGCAAATGAGCTATATGGTATTATTGCACTGTAAATGTTCAGTTTGGAAGTAAATTTGTTTGTATGGTGCACTGTTGGATTAACTAAGGCTCGAGTATCATATATGCATCACGAACACATGGTCCTGTGGACCTCCTTTTTCATCTTTTTTGATAGGGAAATGGAAGCGAACAGTGTCTCTTTCAAAAAGAAAAAAGAAAAAAGAAAAAGGAATATTATGTAGTTTTTTCTCTTAAGGCAAAGGAATAGTATATAGATGAAGATAAGGAAGGGGAAGATGAATTGAGTTGCATGTGTCTATGTTAATGCGGTTACTTGAGCAACGTTGTGTAAGCAAAAAACTAGTCCAATGAATTGTCCAGTTGTGTCCGATGTAGTGTGTACTTTTTCGTAGTAATGCGTTCTTGGCTCCATGCTTGTTACTGTTTCTTGAAGTTTGGTCAAAAATAGCACTGCTTATCTCAAAAATACCATATCTAGCCCCAAATAACAGCAATTCAGTTTATAGCCCCCTCCCCCACCGCACGATTCCCAGACGCTGACACGTGTTAATCGTGTAGTCAGGGACCGCACGACCACTGTTCACCTGAGTTGTGCGGCCCCCAACCTCACGACTTGCATGTGTACAGTACCACCTGCAATAGAGTTTTTTGTTTAGCAGTTGCGTGCGTTTTGTGTGCATGTAATGAGGTTTAAAATTTGTATTTTTGTGTGGAGAAGAGTGTACTTAGTTGTACAAATTATTTGTAATAATAAATATTATGAATATTTATGTGTAATTTATTTTTGTGTGGAGTATGCAGCAATTTTCTAATATAGAAAAGGAGGTGCAAAATATTATGAAATATATTTTGAAAACTCCTTATGCAGTGTAAATGATACATGTAGGAAATATTTTTTTTAGATTGTTATTTTTTTGAAATAAAATGGTAGACAATATAGGTAGGTTGGTTTGTTTACGATATTCATAGGTTTGCAATAATACGATCGCCGTGCGTTGTTATAGTGCGGGTAATGACTCGTACGTACGGAGGTGATTTATACTGCAGTGTAAAGGTTGATCCGCTTGTGTTTTTCGCACATTGTGGATGGTAAAAAATATGTTCAATTTGCAATAACATTTTGCAGTCATGGTATGTTGTTGTAGTGTAAGAAATTTCACGAAAACCTTTATGTGGACGACTAGGATAGGAACAACTAGTAAGTAGGAAGGAAAGTGATACTGAGCACATGAAGAATTGAATGCGAAAAGACGATGACAGTTTATGTTGCTAATTTAAATAGATTTCATAATAATTAGCATGATGCACGATACAACAAACCAAAGTAGCTGTACGATACATATGTGCTTTGTTGACATGGAAATAAATTGGACATTCAAGGGAGTAGTGCGGAATGGCCCGACCTACTGCGTAGACCCCGACCTACTGCATAGACCTAGGCCATTTTCCCTTTCTTACGAGCTCAGCGTTGAAATCCTCATATGCCTCTTTGGCCTTTGCTACCATTTTTCTTTTTTTTCTCGCACTCCCTGTCGCGAGCCTCACGCTCCCTACGCGTGCATGCCTCGAGATGAACTTTTGTCTCCCGACGTATACGTTCAGTTTGCTCATCATGGCGGCACTCCTCCTCGCGGATCTCACATGCCATTTTGCCGTTCCACTCCTCATAGTCCAGAGTCCACTGGTCATGTGGGTGGATCTCTAGGTCGATCCACTTGCGGTAGGCACATAGCGACTCTAGGGACTGTGGGTAGATGAGAGTTTGTTATTGCATGCTTTTAATTAGAAATAGTAGAGGGAACACATTGTAAGTGGTCCTTACCAGTTGTCGATAGCTGATCGTGTCGAAACGATAGTCAGGATAGTCACAGGAGTAGTTCGCACAACCCCAGTAACGCATGCCCAGGCTGAGGCGCTGCTTAGACTTGAAGAATTTGCATGGGTCTCTGCACCAGCAGAGGGGCGGCGTCTCGCCCTCGGGGGGTGTTGTGGTGAACATTCAGCTGGAATGTTTAGTACGAACATGTTCCTACGGGGGCGTCCTTAGGGGGGTGTGACCTCCTAGCATGCTCTACTTGCTTAGCCCAGGCCGCTGCGGCCCTCGCTTGTTTGTTGTGGGCGGCAGCAGATCTTGCTAGGTCACGAGTCTCCTCTCATTACTTCATCATATTTTCCTATTGTATTTTCTGCCTCTTGTCCATCTCGACGTGATGAACGAAGGTACGATATAGTGTTTGGTTGTATAGTGCTCCCTCGCAGATCTATTCCATCTTATTTTATAAGCCAAAGGGTTGGCATGGTGAGAGTTATTTCATGTCAGTGTGCAGAGCTGCCCCTTTGGTCTTATCACTGCGCAGAGGTGCCCAATTTGGTGTTGTCACTGTGCAGCTGCTTCCTTTGGTCTTGTCGTTGCACAAAGCTGCCCCTTTGGTCTTATCACTGCGCAAAGCTACCCCCTTTGGTCTTGTCACTAAGCAAAGCTGTCCCTTTGGTCTTGTCACTGTGCAAAGCTGCCCACTTTGGTCTTATCACTAAGCAAAGCTACCCCTTTTGTCTTTTCACTAAGCAAAGCTGCACCCTTTGGTTTTTCGTTGCGCAAAGCTGCCCTCTTTGGTCTTGTCGCTGCGTAAAGCTGCCCCTTTGGTCTTGTCACTGTGCAAAGCTGCCCCTTTGGTCTTGTCACTGCGCAAAGCTACCCCTTTTGTCTTGTCACTGAGCAAAGCTGCACCCTTTGGTCTTGTCACTATGTAAAACTACCCCTTTTGTATTGTCACTGAGCAAAGCTGTACGCTTTGGTCTTGTCACTGCGCAAAGCTACCCCCTTTAGTCTTGTCACTGCATGAAGATGCCCGTCTTGTCATGTCACTGCGTAAAACTGCCCCTTTGGTCTTGTCTCTGCGCAAAGCTGCACCCTTTGGTCTTGTCATTGCGTACCCTGTTTGGTCTAGCCACTCAGCCTGTAAGTTGTCTCGTTTGTTATAAAATGCATGGTGCACCCCATGAAAGTAGGAGCAGTGGACCTTGTGAATCGAACAAAGAAGTTTATCCTTTGTTGTGCAATAGCATACAATGGCGAACACCGATGGGCCAGTCGAAGCGGGGTCACCGAAGGAAGACCTTCCAGTGGAAAGGAGGGAGAACTTCGGTCCTAACTACCGCTTGATGCCAAACAGGCATGGTCAACCCGTATGGCCGAAATGCAGACACAAGAGGGACGTGGTCGTGCAGGTTGTGGAAGGCCATTGCGATGGCAGACAACATTTCTTCCGATGCCCACACTTCGGGGTACAAATTGCTAATAGTATATTTTTCGTTACTAGTAAATAGCATCCATGTTAACCGTCCTTTTCAGCAGATGGCGAAACGCGACTTTGTCCGCTGGATTGATACTCCGCATGAACGCTGTATTGCGAGGTATGTGGATACGTTATGGGAGCGAATCTTAGAGTTGAAGGCAAGAATCGACACTCTCAATGAGTAGAACAATGGCATCCGCGAACAGATGCAGTGCGAGAGGGGCAACAAGGAGGTCGTCAACATAGAAAGTTTCTATGATCCCACATGCTGCTATGTGAACCCTAGCTGCATATAATGCCTAACACTACAATGATGGCCAGCCACGTCCAAAGTGGCCCCCTCTGGAACACTCCATGTGGGTAGCGCAAGGCACCTTCTACCAGTAGGTACACTTTGTATGGTGTAGGTTCGAGAGAATGATTAACTTAATGTTGTGTGCTATTTTCTTTGTGGTGTTCGATGTTGTGTTGAAGGTGTAGCGCTGCGAGTGTTGTTACCTGTACTACCTTGTATGATTTATGTATGTGCAATGCATGTGTTGTTTGCTGTTGTCAGTGTATAACTCCAGCTCATTTAGTGTTCTCAGTGCGTACGGCTGCCCCCCCCCCCCAACTAGCCTATAAGAGGGAGCCATTCCTCACCCACTCCTCTACATCGTTCTCCCTCATCTCGTGAGTTATTTGTTCGCAGTCTGTGTACCTTGCTTTGGTGTTCACTCCCCGGATGTTGATATGAGTCAATTGAGCTCCTCCTCATCAGCACCTGTGGTGATTTTCCTGAAATGCAACACGCTTGTGAGACGTAAGACCTCACAGACGGCCGTGGATCCTGGGCAGCACTACTACAAGTGCCCCTTTCACTTGGTGAGTCAGCTTCATCCGGGTTGGTTCAAATCATGTAGGTATGTTATAAAATCTTCTTCTCATGGAATTGCAGGAAGGCCCAGGCGGTTGCCTATTCTGGGTGTGGGAGGATGAGATGGCCACTAGGCCTAGCATTGTTCCGCATGAGAGAGTTGTCATGGAGGGTAGCAAGCCCTTGGAGATGCGGCATCGTTTCGATAGACTTGAGTGGAAGATTAATTTAATGTTATGTGCAATTTTCTTTCTTGTGTTTATTGTTATCATGAAGCTGTAGTACATGAAGTGTTGTTTTCATTCCCATTGGTCCGTGCGGTGCTTTGTAACATATATGTATGTACTCGTCATATTTGAATGACACTTTTCTTGTTGGTAAAAGAATTTCCAATGCACATTGTACTGAGAAGATTATTATTTTTGTAAGGTGGTGTGGATATGCATTACACATACGTACATTATACAAATGAGTACAGGAAACCATACATGTTACAAAATCTGAAATACATAAATTCATTGTGCATCACGCCACCGCCTCCTCTGACGGCGTATGTGATCCTCCAAGAAGGCGAACCTGCAATGGGAGTGTGGTGTGTCTCGAAGGTCGTACTGCGAGACCTGCATATGAGGCGGTGCTGCATACAACTCCGTGGAGAGTTGTAATGGATGGCCGAAAATAGAGCTCAGCCAATCAATCGAGGAGGGGTCTACATCCTGCTCACATGGTACAACTGAATTAGGCAATGGGCAGTGATGTTTGTAATGCATAGTATTATGACAAGGCATTTACCTGGGTAGTCTGAAATGCAGATGATCCACCGTGACTTTCGTGGCCAAGTAGCTCCATGCAAACCTGCATTTTTTCGCGATGCGATGAGATGGCATTGAAATGCACATGTTTTGCTTACTACGTTACTACGCACCAGTGTATGCAGCTATCCGAATGATGATCCTATAGGGAAATCGCGCATGTACTCCTGTGTGGTGTATCCTTGGTAGGTCTGCCCGAACCACTCGTGCTACTCTTGCAGGCCAGACTGAACGCCACGCGCGAACCTGGGCATCACCACCTCCGGTTGTTGTGGCGAGTCAGGATTGCTATCAAAAGAGAGCCCCATCAGCCTGGCAAGAATGTTTGGTCCTCCACCGCCCTCCGTGACGACGATGGCTGTAGCAAGGTGCTATCCTATCGTAAGTGCTGGAAGAAAAGGCTGTAGTGAGAGATAAATGGATATCGAGTGGATGAACAAACAGTTGGCAAATGTCGTACCACCGGGCTGAGGCACGTGGAGGATGAGCGAGCGTAGTTGGGATGACTGCTCGACTACGATGGACGTGTGGACGATGGTGCTGTGGGCGGTTATGGCGGGGGTGGTGCTGCATGTTGTCCTCTGTGACCGCATCGTACAATGGCATCGACTGTGTGCCGATCACAACTGATGGTCCTGATCGCAGACCTTGCATCATCGTAGATGTTGTGCATTGAAGCTAGCAGCTGATCAATGGAGTTGGCCCTCCCACACTAGAGAGCCTGAGCAGCCTTGTCGTGGATATGATGCAGGCGGTCGTACTGCAGGTAAACAAAGAATGAGTTAAAATGTGTTGCCGCACAGGGTATACTCAGAGTACACTCGTACCGTCCCATTGTGTCGTGCTGCTCGATGACGGTCTGGACCTGCCCGTACAGCAGCCTCATGCATGACCTCTCTAGGACGATGTGGGGCAGGCCCAGTAAGCCTGCTGCGGGTGCGTGGAACGTACCATGCTAGGTACGTAGTGTACGTGTCGAGGTCGTACAGCCGAGGCTCATCCACAACCTCTATGTTCACCCAGTCATGCCACATGTCCATCCACGACTACTGTGTGCCCCTCCAGTCATCATTTTGTTGCCCTCTTCTCGTTTGCCTACAAGTTAATATACACATTATACAATTAGTACTACGACACAATAGTACATTAAGTAAAGTTACCGTGTAATGACGTACTCGTGGGTCTTCGCTGCAAGTGGTCATCCTGGTAGGGGTGGCACCTGCTGGTACAGGCCAAACTGCTTTATGACTCGCTGCGGGTTGTACAGCTCGACGAAGTGGGAGAAGACCAGCTGGCAGGTCATCAACCAGTACATGTGGCCTTGGTGGCACTGAGATGACAACCCGTGGGGGCCGTGTTCGCAATGAACTACGGAGTCCATGGCCACCAGACTATCTCACCCTCATGAAGGGTCTCTAACTGGTTGTAGAACTTCGGGTATACACGCCTTGGTCTCTCCTTGGCCCACCGTAGCTGAGCATGTGTCCAACGTGTCCCCATTGTCGGCCCATGAATGGGGTCGTCACCATCACCCTCATCACAGAACTTTGGGCTGAACTCGAAAGGGTGCACGGCACTGCCAAATTACGGCCTCCCAATGGGGAAGTGCTCCTATGACCACAACTGTAGAAGGATGTAGCACACCGTCAGGACCGGCTCGCTGGCCGCAGTACGCTACGAGGATCACACAAGCCTCGGTATGTGGTGCTAAAAACTACATATTCCCAGCTGTACTGTGGCACCTGGCCAGGCCAGGCATCCGCCATGGACTCCGTAAGGTGTATGTAGCTAGGGTGAACAGAGTGTCCAGTGGTGGTAGAAAACAAGACTCACCTGAACAAAAACAGGAGGTATGCGATGAAGTGCGTCCGCACCACCTCCTGAGGCGCATGCACAGGGCAGGTCATGTACCATTGTAGCCACGAATGTGGCACACCGGATACGTTGTCTGGGATCGGGTGATCGAACCGGTGACCCAGTCGAACCTTCCAATCTACCAGCTTGGGGGGTGGCACTACTACAGCACCACGGAACGGTAGAGCTGTAAGCATGGACACGTCCTAAAGAGTAACAGTCATCTCGCCCCACCGGAAGTGGAAGGTGTGAGTTT
This sequence comes from Dendrocalamus latiflorus, assembly GCA_017311315.1. Taxonomy (NCBI): domain Eukaryota; kingdom Viridiplantae; phylum Streptophyta; class Magnoliopsida; order Poales; family Poaceae; genus Dendrocalamus; species Dendrocalamus latiflorus. The sequence continues at coordinate 11,718,867 of CM029648.1, read as the reverse complement.
ATGGTCTCCAACGATCAACGAGTGTGTACAGCACCGCATTGAATTGGAATGCATGCAGTAGATCCAGCAAGCGGGCAATGGGTAGCAAGCCGGTGTCCCGCAGTAGTGGGATGTACTGTTGGTCTAGAGGCCAGTGCTCTCTGGGGCTCCTAAGGATCAAACTCAGAGGGCCGGCACCCGATGACCATGCCAGGCATCGATGCTACTCATCCCAATGAGGATCTAGCAACTCGTACACAATCTCCTGCCGATGAAAGAAAACAAGTTAATACAGAATGTGCAATAAATAACAATAAAATGTGCAACAAATGACAACAGAATGTGCAACAAATATAATGATATGTAAACGTACCAAACGTACGAAGACACAAAGAAAATGTATACACAACTATCTCCCTACGATACATTCAGTAGAGGACAAAGGTTGCAAGCTAATGTGCACGACATACACAAAATATGCACAACAAAGCCCCTCTCAAATTGAAAAACATGGAACTAACAATCAGCAACGAAGAACTATGTGCTTCGTACTACAGAGCGTTACTTGATGTCAGCCTGTTTGGGCACTAGCTAAAGGAGTGGCCAATCGTCTTGCAGAGTCTGCACTTCGGGCGTCGAACCCGATCCCCACGCTGGCTATCATCCATGTCATTGCGGATGCGACGGCCATGTCATCTTTTAGGGCCAACGTGCTTTAGTGCTTCGTTCGGCACCCACTTCACCTACCCTGGCCATAGGTTTCTGTAGTGCATGTCCAACCCGTACCAATGGAACTCCGTACTCCAGGTTTCATACAGGTGATGCATGTCGTAGTACTTTGAGATATAATGCGTCGACCCCTGGTGCCATACCGCGCATGCCGCATACACATGAGAGCATGGCTTGTATAGAAGCTGCGGCTTAGTGCATGTGCAAGATGCTCTCTCATCAATTGTGCATACCTACTTACGGTCCTCTCTAGTGTGATGCATCACATACTTCTGTCTGAGGTGGACCTTGAACTTCTTCCTTATGCCATCCATGGTATGAGCAATATGGGAACGGGCCTTCTCCATCTTATTGTCCATATACGCCTGCATTACCTCAGAAAATTGTTTGCCTTCGTCTAGATGTTTCTTCACCATCATGGTTCTATTAACAAAGTACCCCCACTGAACAATTCCAACTCTCTTCCACAATTACCGTGATAGGTAGGGATCTCACACCCTTCAGGACATCGTTGTACACCTCGGACATGTTAGTTGTCATGATTCCATACCTGACTCTGCCGGTGTCGTGTAGCAGAGACCACAACTCCAAGTCAGGTGCGTTCGACAGAACTCATTGTGTGAACTCCCCAACTCTCATGGAGCCTCCCTCTGCAACCCCAGCTTCAGCCTGCTCGAGACACTGTACATGCTTGCCGATCTCCTGATCAAGCTGCCTCCACAAGGCCTCAAACTTCCGCTTCTGGTTCTACATACAAAGCTTCTTGAACATCTTCATTAGGTCCTTGCTATGGAGCCTTCTATGAAAATTCGCCACGAGATGCCTCATGCACCAATGGTTCTTCATATCATTCCACTGGAAGGGGGCTGCGTCCCGTTCTACATCGTGCGCAATGCAGACAACAAGCTTGCATTGCGGTCTGACATGACACACACATCTGGACAATCTTGCACAACAGCCTACTTCACATTGGCCAGGAACCACAGCCAGCTATCGGTATTCTCATTCTCCGCAATTACAAAATCCACAGGGAGTAACTGGTCGTTGGCATCAGCTGCAACCACAGTGAGGATAATACCCTTATACTTGCCAGATAGGAACATCCCATCCATCGTTAGCACTGGACGGCACCACCTGAAACCTTCTATAGCCTGACGAAAGGCCTAGAATACTCTGTCAAGAACAAAACAATTCAGGCCTTGCGTAAGATGAACCCGCTCCTTCCTATTAATGTATATGCCTGGGTTTGATTCTACAATTTGATACAGCATTCTTGAGACCAGGTCGTATGCCTCCTTGTATGTCCCGAACATACGCTGTAGGACCTTCTATTTCGCCCGCCACACCTTCTTGTAGCTGACATCGAACCCCACCATATTCGCTACATCCGCCAACAGAAGCTTTGGAGAAATAGACACATCTGCCATCACAAGATGGCTTATTAGCTCTGCAACATACGATGACATCATGTTGCGGTGCCTATGTAGTGGCGCCGCAAGCTCACAATTGTGAGCCTTCAGCACCGTTATCCGAAAGTCCGTAGCAGTGCCCCTGAAGCACTGCGCACGGACCTTACCCAGACAGGAGCCGTCGACACACTTAACGATGCAGGTGTCCAGGTTGGACCTGTGCACCCGATACGTCCGGCTAATGTTCACGGCGTATCTAGCAATAGCTTGCTGAGCAGCACTCTTGTTAGGGAAGCACTGCCCTAAAAAGAATGTGTCCTCGTTGAACCCCCCACTCTGCCTCCTCCGCCTGTGACAGAACTAGGGATTCCATTGCAATGTCGTCCAATCTGGATGACACGTACACAACGTCGGTGGTCACAACACCACCTAACACATCTCCCGCTGTAGCTTTGCCATCTTCGTCCTCTCCTGAACTAGCTGTTTCCACATCGTCCTCCTCCTCGCTATGCACTTCTTCCACCTGGTCCGCAAAGTTCTCGTGACAATCAACACGGACGGCCCACCACCTCTCCACACTTTCATTCGCCTAAAAATTCTCCACACGCCTCCTCAAGTCTCCATCTCCCATTGCCTCATCGACTTGTTCTCCTGCACCAGCATCTTCATGAGTGCTGGAGACTAACCCAGGCAGTACATCTCCGCCAGCGCCACTAGAACCAACCGTGGTGGATGATTCTGTCGTCTCCACGAAGTGAACATACACCATTAGCCTAGCATATATCACTGCGGCAGGGTTGCACACGACCTCCATGTAGTTGGCCCATGAAGTGTCACTAGTCACCTTCAGAAGTTGCCACATGGTCTCCCCTGTAGCACCTACCACTGAGGCATACACTGCCTCGATCCATAATTCGTTCCTTGAGGTGTCCTAATCGAATGCGGAATGCACGCATCAGACAGGCTCATGGCGTTCAGATTGGGTGCCCGGATCACGATTCGATCACAATTTGACAGGTTCGCCCCATACGGGCCGTCGCATACGAGACCAATTCCGTAGAACACGAACAAGTCTTGAATGTCACCCATGATGTACCTAACATAAGTGCATACTGAACCCTCTTAGTATATAACATGCAACAAGCGTTCCGGCATACAACAAGTACCGCACTGTAAGATTTCCATCTTAATTTTACTGTTTTGACTACCACCTACAAATACGATTTAATTTTTGTTTATTGTAATTCTAATTTTATTTATTTATTTACGGAATGCACTAACAAATTCCTTAATAAATCAAATTACTAATATATTATATTTTTTCCAATTCTCTAATTTACGGATCTCACTACTGAATTTCAATGATAATTAAATTACAATTTTTTATTTTCACTCCTAATTTGTATCATTATTGTTCGAATTAATTCACCAATCCAACTAGTAATTTTTCATCATTTTTTACTTATGAATTCTTAGGTAAATCAAATAACTATTTTTTCTGAATCTGTTATTTATGAAACCAACAATCGAATTCACATAGAAATTACATTACAATTTTTCTAATGTAATTTTATTGTATTCATTCACAGTTACTTGCTCTTTATTTCTAGCACCCAACAATGGTGTCCACTTTTTTCTTAATCCGACTAACTGTGACTTTTTTGGTTTCTAATCCAGCTACTCCTCCTACCACATACAAATACAATTACTTAAATACTACTTTTTTTAACGCTTACACAACCTGCAGTCACTACAATAGTAAAAATAATTATGTTCACAAAAAATAAAACTACAACACACTACAATGCACCATGCTTCATATATGGAGGGTTACGCATGAACAAATATTTTATCAAAAATTGACATGCAGCAACTTCCGTAAATAACGTTTACGCTAATTATATGCTAATCACTATGATAAGATTATAGTCGCATGGGGACAACATTTTACCTTTTCTTGAAGCTCACGAGGTGATCTACAACTTTCACACTTGCAAAAACTTCCGATCCCAAACGAAAATTACTCGAAATCTTGTGCAATCCTTCCTTCACTTCCCTCCCTCTATTGCTCTGCAGTTTTGCTACTCTGTCTAAGCTTCTACTGCTTTAGTGCGAACCCTCAAATGCAGCCCGTCCGAACCCTTTTATCGCGGCACTCACCTCATTCAAATGCACACAAAGCAGATGGGGGACGACCAAACCATGCAAAGAGCTCCCGCGTGTACAAGCGATGCAACAAAGAAGAAGAAAGGGCAAGCCACAGGCGCATGGCAGCATGCAAAAAGCCAACAAAAGCCACGGACAGACTGAGTGAATGCCGGCTTTCGACGGGTGGATGGGACGTGCACAGTAACCATGCGGTATCCAAGCGCACGTTTAGGCTGCTACAGTACCAAGTCGTGCGGTCGGGGACCGCAGGACTCGGGTGAACAATAGTCGTGCGGTCCCCGACCGCACGATTAACACTTGTCAGCGTCTGGGAATCGTGCGGTGGAGAAAGGGGTTATAAACAGAATTGCTATTGTTTGGAGGCTAGATCTGATATATTTTTAGATAAATAGTGCTATTTTTGACGAAACTTCCTGTTTCTTCACTAGCATGGCTAGCCTAGGGCCTTGGACGCTTTATGTTCTCTTTTTCGAAACAACTGTTTACGGGTGAGTAGTACTCCCTCCGTTAATTTTTTACAATATGTGTTGTTAACCTTTTAAATTTTGATTATTAATAGATTTAAAATCATTTAAATTAGCTATATAAAGATTATATTATTATGTAATATTATAATTTTATCAATATATCTTAATATAAAACCGTAAAAAGTAACGATTAAAATCATGCACCAGAAACCTAAAATATCAAGAACGCCAATGCAAAATCCCCACTTGCAACACACACCAACACAAAAACCCTCCACTTGGCGCACATAGGAAAATTGAGGGGGTGGGATTCGAATGTATCAGTTTCCTTAGAGCAACTCCAGCAGTAACCCTCAAAACAGGGCTCTTACTTTTCATTTAAGGGCTCTCCCTACTTTTGATGGCTCTGTTTTCTAGGCTGCACTCCAGCAGGAGCCCTCAAAACAGGGCCTCTACTTCTCAATTCCCTCTATTTCCTCACACACTATATGCATATGTATTTGAGAATATCACATTATATAATAATTTATTTAAACTATAACTCTAAAGCACTATACTTAAAATTATGAATGAAAATACGAATATTCAAATTTAAATTCAAAGACAAATTTGGTCCGAATTTAATGATAGTCGATCACAACATAGTTCATAACATCTCTGCAAATCAAATGACATAATCATCAAACATAAAGTCCGACAAAACAATTAAACAACTAACCTGCGCAGGAAAACAGACTCCAACCGTGATTTGAGGGCTTGGCCTAGAGCCCTCAGGAATGAGGGCCGGAGGGGGGATTTGAGGGCCCCTCAAATTTGAGGGCTCTAGTAGGGGCCCTGCTGGACCTCTGTTTTTGCCTCAAACTCTCAAATTTGGTTTTGAGGGCTCAAGTAAGGGCCCTGCTGGAGTTGCTCTTAGTGAAGGAAAATGCTCTTGCCATTCTGAGGAAAATTAAGAAAAAAATGATTCGCAGTTTCGAACACACGGCCTCGCACGTGTGAGTGCAATGCGTCATCATGTTCCAGGATAAATTAATAGAATGGCGATAAATTAATAGAATGGCTGTGTGGGGATAAGAGCTGCAGAAATTGACAAAAAAAAAGCTTCATTACGTTTTCTACGCAGCCCAGGTTGAGACCAAAAGCTTTCTGCACGGTATTGCTCAATTCTAATCCCTCGCGTGACATGTACTCGTATAAAAGAGAATGGAGCACATAATAATATTGCACAGCAATTATACGTTATCTGTCATATAGCGAAAAATATGAGCGCGAACAACAACATGCAGGTGGGTCGAAATATTTATCAGAAACACTAGCATCTGTAAGGAAAACGGTAAAAAGTAACTAACAAAAACCTTTGCGATAAACCATGTTCCTTTGCATTGGCAACCAAATAAGTGCTCGTTGCAAGCATGCTAACCTATTTACATTGCTATGATTACAACTCAGTGCTCGTCATCTTGAGAGTTACTTTCATCTCACTGCACAGGAAACACACGAGGCAGATGAAGCTTATAGGAGATTTCGTTGGTCTGTAGAATCGGGAGAGGCAGCTACCTGCTGTGTGGCTCTTTCTTTAAAGAAGTGGGCATTCCTGAAACTTCCCGAAGGGAAGGGAGAACAAAGGATCTGAGTTATAGCATCCTACAAGCCTGATGGGTCATGGCAAGTATCGTGAACCATATTGCATCAACGAAAAAATAATAATAGCTGAGAATTTTTAACAAAATGGATAGTTAATAGCATGAATTCTCAAGTGCCAATTGTGCCTATACAGCCATTGTACTTACTGAAACCAGTGCCCTTTGGATCGCCCAAAGGCCCCAAAGCATTTGCCCAAGTTACAAACTGACTGATGCGGTCACTGATGTGGTGGTGACCAGTATAATGGCATGTGCCTCCTTACGCAGCTTGAGGTAATGGTGACCAGTAATGACTTACGCAGCTTGAGGAAATGGTGACCAGTAATGACATGCACCATGACTTATGCAACTTAATGGAGTATGGTCAAGTTATAGGACGCTATTAAATACTGTGTTATCTCCAGCATTTTTTCCCCAAAATGTTCTTGTGATGACACTTTGCACTAGATAAAAACCCCATTTAGAGGGTGTGTAAATTCCTGTCCTGCGAATGATTCCTCAATAATGAAACTAAGAACTTGCACAGGTTATGTGTAGCCAAATTCCTATCATGTGAATGATGTTATGAGTCATAGCAAAAGCTCCCACAAGAAAACCCTGTAAAATTAAATTGAGATGCTCATCAATTTCTGAGCATTTTAGCTTGAATCACCTTGCAAAAAATGGAGATTGTTTTTCTAGTCAAATGGGGATTTGCATCGTTTGTTTACTAAATGTCAAGTGGGAAGTGGAAACTTGCAACGAAAGACATGGATATGTCTTTCGTTGGGTTTTGGACAGCGGTGGCGAGACCTTATATGCCTGATCCTGTCTACTTCTTCTACTCAAGTTTTGGTGAATGGGGAGCCGGGGGAGACTATTCTTCATCGTCGCGGTCTTAGGCAGGGAGATCCGCTCTCCCCTCTGTTATTCATCCTTGTTATGGATGTTTTGAATTCAATGTTTGAATATGCAACTAGAGAACAGATGTTGCGGCCTTTGGGCATTCAACAAGCTCGGCATCGGGTTTCCTTTTATGCTGATGATGCTGTGATCTTCTTGAGGCCTTCTAGTTCGGATCTGCATGTAATAAGATTTTTTCTGGACCGGTTTGGGCATGCTTCTGGACTTCGTACCAATTTTTCCAAGAGTTCAGTCTCTCCAATCCATTGCTCGGAGGATGAATTGGCGGTCACAGCAAATCTGCTTTCTTGTTCAATCAAAAACTTTCCATGTACTTACCTTGGTATTCCGCTCACCATTGGTAAACCCTCCAAAGAGGTATTGCTGCCTTTGCTTGATAAGGTGGCAGACTATCTCCCAGGGTGGAAGGCTTCCCTGTTGAACAAGGCTGGGAGGCTGGTTTTGGTTAGAGTGGTCCTGACAGCTGCACCAATTTACCTCCTGATTGCCTTGGACCTTCCTAAATGGTTCCTCAAAGCAATTGATAAAAGAAGGCGGGGTTTCCTTTGGAAAGGACATGAACAGGCAAATGGGGGCAACTTCCTGGTAGCTTGGGAAAAGGTGCAACGTCCCTTAGAATATGGGGGCCTTGGGATCCATAACCTCGAACTCCTTGGCTGGGCTTTAAGGATCAGATGGCTGTGGGCCAATAAAACAGACCCCTCTAGGCCTTGGGTAGGACTCCCATTTCAAGTCCCTCAAAATGCCCAAGCTCTGTTTAATGTTGCAGTAGATGCCATTGTGGGAAATGGCGAGAAAATTCTGTTTTGGAAAGATCGTTGGTTGGATGGTCGCACCATAGCTGAGATTGCCCCTAATTTAGTGAAATCCGTCCATAAGCAAACTGTTGAGAGGAGGACGGTGGCTCTAGCTCTCCTGAATCGTAAATGGGTGGGTGATATCAAAGGGGCCCTTTCTGTGCAAGTTCTTGTCGAATATCTGCAGATCTGGGATTTAGTGGATGGTTTGACTTTGCAGCAGGATGTGCCAGATCAATTTAGATGGAAGTTTACTCAGTCTGATTTATATAGCAGTAAATCGGCCTATGCTGCATTCTTTTTTGGAACCATTAAGTTTGGTTTCTGGCGAAGGATTTGGAAAAGCTGGGCACCTCCACGCTGCAAATTTTTCATATGGCTGGTGTTTCACAACCGGTGCTGGACGACTGATCGCTTAGCGAAGCGCGGCCTACCCCATCCGGAGGCTTGTCCTTTCTGTGATCAGGCCGAGGAGTCGATTCACCATTTGCTGGTTGGATGTGTTTTCACTCGCCAAGTCTGGGTCCTGATTCTTCAACACCTGGGCCTATTTAACTTGGCACCAGGAGGCGCAGAGTCCCGTTTCTCTGGTTGGTGGAAGAAAGCAATCTCGGCAGTGCCAAAAGACTTGCGGAAGGGTCTCAATTCCCTGATAATTCTGGTGGCTTGGGAGATCTGGAAACACCGTAATGCATGTGTTTTTGAGAAGATGAGGCCAATTGTGCAGGAGGTAATTAGGGTTGTTAACATGGATTGTGGTTTGTGGTGCATGACGGGTGCCTCCAAGCTCCGTGATCTCCTGGCCAGGTCGCTGACCTTTGGTGTTTAAGCGCCAAAGAGGCTCTAGTCGTTTGTTTTTGTTTAGTCCTTGGCGCGGCTGTAATCTAGTTCTGTGTGTGTGGGGTGTGTTGTACTCGGGAAGGTTCTTGCCAGACTCGTGTACTTTTTATCTACCTTAATGAAATGACACGCAGCTCTCCTGCGTAATTCGAGAAAAAAAAAGACATGGATATCTAGATGAAGAAATCATCAAGCTACTCTAATGCCTTCTACAAGACTACACTGACAGAAAACCACCACTGCCAATTGGAAGCTGCCAGTGACACTGAAATTCAGAGCATTCGTGAACATGAAAGATGTCGTCAGAGATCTCACCGAGCTGCAGAGTGCACTTCTTCCTCCCAGTTCACCGTTCCTATAGTCAGTTCATACTAGTATCAATATCTCAAGGGACAAGAAGAAGCAAAAATTTCTCTTACAACAAAAACACCACTATCTCAAGTCAGTTCATCCATAGGAGTGTACTGCATGTGATTCAACAGGAAAGAGCAATGCATTGGTCAAAAAAGAATAGTCCCACTAAACTTAAATTTCCAAAGAAGACAACCAAAGTACATCTACCCTTTCCCTTTGCCCTTTGCTGGAAAGACAGGAGGTGGGAGTGAGGGAGCAAGAGGGGAGGGAAGCAGTCCACACGCATAGTCGCATCACCTAGCGGAGATGAAAATATGCAATCAACCTATGATTCTAAAGTATAGTACAGACTGCAGACAACCTTGTTGTGTGTTAAATCAACATCATTATGAAAAATGTCTTCTTCAAGCACAGCAGCATATATTCAAGAGCTCCCTTTGGGCTACTGCTTTGATATTAAAAGGTTTCACGCTAGTTCTGTCTTACCTCAGGAAGAGCATATTGATTACCAAATAAACCCAGAAATTGTTTCAACATAATATGGGGAGAAATTGTTTCAACGTAATAAGGGGAAATGAGTGGCCAGGCAAGTACTAAGTTTTTAAGAAACCAATTATGTACAAAACATGTGTTGCTTTGGTCTGTACATGTCCTTGGACCAATCAGGTGCATGAGAATTAGAAAGCAAAGAACAACGGAAATGAGCCAAAATATTATGCTAATGGGCAGTCAATACCATAGAGTAAAACTTCTTATATAGAATTAAAGACTATCAGCTCCTGATGATTGGCCACGTGCCATCAGGTTAAAGCCATCCAAACTGGAAGCTCTAATTGTGTATTGAACCGCAAGGCTATCCAGAGTTGCAATATGCATGGAATTAAATCCTTACAGAAGCAACAGTGTGCTAGCAGGCCAAATTACTTGTGGAAAAAAATGACACCTAAATTTACCACACTGGCACAGTACAACAATCCATCAAAATTTCAGCCCAATATTGGTCTTTGCTAATTATTTCCTTTGCTCGGAAGGTTCTGTAAGGCATCCAAGCTTCTCCCTATTCGGTCTTCTATCCAGGCAAGTCTCCTCTCAAGTTTTAGCACACTAGTATGCATAATCCTAACATCAACTTCTGCAAGCTTTGCAAAAGCGCGTAGAAACATGTAATAATCAGCATGTGCAACATAAACAAGACTACCAGTTAGTATCTTTCTTTTATAATGAAGATAACCATCTGATTTCAGCTGTTGCCTTGGCAGCATATAATAAAATCCATGATCTTCCATTTCTGACTTAATCCTTTGTAATGCATCACTCCCTGATGATGCAGAAAAACACCCCGCGCCAACAAAAGTTCCATCTCGGCAGCGTTTATTCACTCCATTTGTAGTTTTCATTTCTTCCACATGTGCTTTTGGATTCTCATCCTACAATACAACAACACGGGCAGTTAAGCATTTCACAGCTGGGAACATATAAAAAGTATACATTCCTGTGAATAGCAACTTTCTTTTTTCCCTTTTTATTTTATTTGACTGGGATTTCTCCTTTTGTTTCTTCTAACACCGAATTTAATTTCTACAAATTACTGAGGAATTTTTGTGTTAATTTTGTTCCTAAAATAACAAGGTGGCACAATAGAACCTTGTTAGTGGTTTGCACTAGGTTTAAAGTTTGTCAATAAAGCCTATACAGCCTAAAAAAATTGTTCCAGCCTGTGAGAAGGAAACACGTTAAAACAGAGCAAGATGACATAAAATTAAGATAACAGCAATGATCTATGAGCCAGGAGGTTAGAATGAGGTAGACTTTAAACAGTAATCCATAACTAACACAATCTTCAAGCCTCAATGTACGCACTACAATTTTCATCCATTTCATGCAAGAAAGGAGTAAGTTCTGACAACATTACCAAGTTAAGTGCATTACCTCTCTTCCTTTGTACATATCCCAAAAGATTTCTATTAAATGCTCCTCTTCAACTGAATAAGTAATCCCAGGAAAAACAACATCCTTGCAGTATTTGAGATAAGAATGAAGGTCCTTTGAATAGTCTGTAGAATTAGAAAATTTCTAGTAAATTTTGTACCAATAATAAAAACTCCGTCCAGTCACAAAAAAGTGCCACTGTAGAATGCATGCATTCAAACCATTATAACTCTGACCAAGATATCATTGTGAATATGTATATTAGGTAGATGAAAATGACATGAGTAATTTGTCACCCAATATACTTTGATAGTAATGTACTTCTATAATTTTTCAAATGTATGATAATAAAATATATAGGTCAAACTTACATCCTATTGACTTTGCATGATTGGAAGAAGAGACAAAGGTAGTTATTCCTATTTTTCAATGCTAAAGTGAAGTTACTCAATGTCATCCATACAAAATAAAAAAGAAAGAAATAAAGCTTTCTATTTTTTAAATCACAATGAAAAGTGCTCAAATGTTCTCAATCGGATTGCTCTGTTTTGTAAGGAAGCACAAGAATGCTAATTAGACTTGAGTAATGGTTCCTTGACAAATAGTCATGTTTTTGAGTGGAATGTACTTGTGCATAATTCCTGAAATTTCATAATGCAGGCTGATGCATAGGCCCCACAAGTGCTCAAGCCTTGGAGTTGTCCACTAGTCAGCATTATGGAGCTCTCTATTTCCAAGCAGGGAAGTATTACGTATAAGCTCGAGGAAATGTGGAAAGTTATTTATTACCTAGGCAAAAGCCACAAACGCCACTTGTACATCAATTTCTTGCTCTGTCCACTACTAAATACATGCCATTCTAGCATTATTATTTTGTTACTACATACATGTCACTACCATTTTGAGATACATTCATAGGATTTTATCCATACTATCCCTACCTCAATAATTGAAATTTAACTTTCCAAGAGAAAACTATTGGCTCTAGACATAGGAAAGTATAATATATGCTGTTAAATAATGCTATCATGGTCATTCTCCCTCATGACATAGCTCCCGCACTAGAAGCCATGCCATGTATTAGTAACAGAATATAAGAAACTGTATTTAAACCACCAACGGTCAGCATAAGCATGGCAAAACCTGACATGTGTACATTACAAGATAAACATAATGTGGATGCAAGGCAATGATCATCCAAAGTTACCATGTCCGACGTCGATTTTATCATAGGCAGCTGCAAGAGTGCACAACAATTCTCTTGCACCAAACTCCTCATTCTTGCCGCCACCAGGCTCCAAAAAAGGCGATGAAATTACATCAGGATCAGACCCACTAGCATTTCTTCCTGCCTCACCAATCTTCTGGAAAGAAACGAAGTTCAGTTATCAATATTTACCACAGATGCTACATGACTTAGAGAGTGAAACTATATGGAAACCCACCTCCCATATACCTTGACCATTGATGTTATATAGAATTCTTAGAGCTACTATTAGTATAGCCATTACACAAACCCGTGTAGGGACCCTAGCAGGATTACTGGACAACCATAGTTCAGCAGGCATTGCCCACTCATATATGCGACATGCATGAGGGAGGATTCTTTCTATTGGCAGAGACAAATCCTTCAAGAAGCGTTGAGCAATCATGTAGAAATTTACTGACGGAAGCCGCAGGCCTATTGTTTGTGCTATGGACCCAGCTGTGGATTCCAATTGCCATGCTCCAATCACTCGAACTGGCCTGAACAGCTGCCTTGCATCCAAAGGGCAGTCCTTCAGAGAGCTCCCAAGGAGCTTGTCCACTTCGGTAAACGCTGCCACATAAGGAAGCTTCCCTTCCATTGCCCATCTGTAAATGTCAGTCGGTAGGATGGCTTCCCGGGCAACATGACAGGCCAGGAAACAAACAGCCAATGTTGAGTACACTGGCAGCATCGTCCTCAATGAGCGCAGAAAGACGAACTCAACCCTGCGCCTGTCTTTCCGGGGCAAGGCCCCATCCGCCCATCCACACCTCACCTCGTGAGGTTTTTGATCGCCTGCACACAAAAGCTAGGCTCATTTCAAGTTTGTTCTTTTCTTTCTATGGCAATAACTGAACAAGAATGTGAACTGTCACCTCCAATGGCAGAACGCTTCTGAATCTCTGCGGACTCGGCCTCAGCGAGCACCTTCCGCGCCCACATTTCATCAAACACCTTGGAGGCGGCCACCCACCGCACCCAGATGGTGCCAGCCACGCCGCACACGAGCGTGCCCACCCGGTACCGCTCCACCAGCACCTCCAACTGCCGCTGCAGGATCACCTGCAGCCCCCGCACGTAGCGCCATCGAACCTGCGCAGCCAGCTCCTCGGGCTCGCCCCAAGCGTCAGCGCCGGGCGCGAAGTCCCGCGGCTCGCTCGGCTCAGCAAAGTCGTCGAAGGCAGGGGCGGCGGCGGGGGTGGGAGCGGGGTAGGCTGGGTGAGGGGTGGGGTAAGGAGCGGGGGTGACGGGTTTGGGCGTGGGTTGGGTGGTGTGGCGGCGGACTGAGATGTTGGCGGTGACGGGGAAGTCGTTGGGGTCGGCAGTGGTGGCCTGGGTGGAGGTGTGGACGGCGAAGCACTGGCGGCACGAGAAGAAGCCGTCATCGGCATCGTTGGGATCGTAGTCGGCGGCGGCGCCGCAGTACTCGCAAACCAGGTGGATGCTGCCACCACCGCCGTAGTGATCCGGGGAGGCGCCGCCGTAATCGTCCATGGGAGGGCTTTGTTGATTGGGTCTTGATAATCATCACCCAGATGGAATCAACCCAAAAATCATCCAAATTTACGACCTTTGGATCTGCGCCGCGATTTGTGCTCCGGCAGAGGTGGTGTCTTCTCCGGCGAGGTTTGTCGGGGTTCACCGTAGTTAGGGTCGGGATTCACCAGGACCCCAACCTTAGATTTCGGGGGGAGGCGGCGGACCGGCGGTGTGCGGAGCAGGCGGGCGGGGAATCACGCTGTGACGAGCAAGTCCAGTGTTGGGAGGCCAGGGAAGGTGCTTGCCAGCGGCGGATCCGGCGGTGGTGACTGGCGAGCCACTGGAGACGTGGAAGAAGGTCGTGGGGCGGCGGGGGAGGTCGTCGGTGTGACGGTAGAGGAGCGGAAGGGGAGCGGAAGCAGAAGCGACGACGGTGGCGGTGGGAGGGGACGGGGAGGTGCAGCGGCCGGCTTTGCTGGGTCGGCGACAGTTGGAGTTGAGAGAGAGAAAAGGGGGTGGGGAGATGAGTTCGTAGGGTTTAATGCAATGGCTGTTGATCGCATCGGATGGCTAAAAATTTGGAGGTGCTTAACAGATAAAAAACCCTGGTGATCTCTATCCACATATTAGTTATGTATCCGTATGTTACAATAGAATTTATTATATATAAAAAAATTATTTATGAAAAAGAGTTGATCTAATCGGTTGAAAAATAAAGAATAGTAAGAAATAGAAGGAATGAGACGGTTATAAGAGAATAGACGTAACCACCAACTCATTCTTTTATAATAGCAATGATACCTTAATAATTTGCTTTATTAAGATAAAGGGTTAGTAGTGCCTAGATGTACATTGGAAGTTTCTCATCATACGTGTCGACGCAATATGTCATGTGTAACAAAAAAAATTCAAGATATGAAGCAAAAGTACTTTGATCTCGAAAAATAGGGAGATGTGAACCAATTTGTTGTTAAAATTCACTTAAAAATTATAGATCTCGTTCATATACATAGATATACTTAAAAACTAGCATAGAAGTTTAAAAAATATTAATCAATGATGCTATAACCTTTTGCAACATTTTAAAAAACATATGTAATAATTTGAGAGGACACTTGCAACAAAAATAACCCAGAAAACATACATTACATCTAACAAATGCACCAAAAAATCCATATATTTATAGGTTAAAAATCTCGATGTTGCAATTGTTATGCTGATTGTTGCATACATTAAATCAAAATGTTACAACCAAAAATACAATAACCAAAAAAAATTCACAACAAATCGGAGCAGATCCTGCAACAGACGAAAGAAAGGGGCTGCAACATGGTTGACAAAAAATCTCGATGTTGCACTTGTTGTTACTGATTGTTGCACACATAAAATCAAAATGTTATAGCAAAATATACAACACCAAGAAACAAAACCTGCAATAAAATGACCAGATCCAGCCACTTTACTTGTGGTGGTGATAGATCTAGAGAGCTTCAGCCATACTAACGACGTGGCTGATGAGCACAGATGAGGAGGATGCTGGTAGCCTACAGTGTTCACCCCATGGTGGAGCTAACATCATCAAGCTCATGGTGGTGTTGCCCCGCCCAGATCTAGCAGGACCAAGGCCGGCTAGGTGCTTTGTCACTGGGCATGCCACTTCATCTTCCACTGCTCCGCTACCCGAGGCCTTGCCATTGAAAGAGGAGGCAAATTCTAGCGACGAATATTAGAGAGAGAGTGAGTGAGTGAGAGAGAGGGTGTGGAGACTGGAGAACAAGCAGGGATATCTAGCTACCGCCAAGTAGGGGTAGTAATGCAGCTAGTCACGTAAGGGTGTGAGGTGAACAAGAAGAGGTGTGTTGGTTGGGGATGGATGGGTGTATACATGTGTGAGGTTGGGAGATCAACTACGGGAGCTGCAAAAAAGCATAGGGCGTATGATGCTATTGATCGGCATGGAACATCTGACTGGTGGCAATATCATTAAGTTAATCCTTGTTAAAGAAAAAATTCAAATTCACTTCTTTTGCTTGGGTGAAGAGCCAAACGATGGCCATGCTCATGCTTGAGCAAACAGTAAATGCAAGGCACAAAATGACAGACCGCTGCTACAGTAAGTCCAAGCAGCTTTGGCTTCTACTGTGGCAGTTACTGTGCACTCATGTGCTGCGTCAATGAATCTAGCCCCTTCTCTTCTAAAATCCAATGGCCGTGATTTGTCCAAAGGCAATTTACCGTAATTCTGTCTTTTCATGTGCAAAGCCCGATGATACAAATCCATTAATAACTATGTCGTTCCGTCAAATTTGGCAAAAGGGCACTGGAAAAAACTTCGGCAAAAGGACCGCTTTGGTGCATCAAGTTTCAAATGGATCAAATCTTTACTATTATAAAAATAGAAGTTAGTAGTCATCGGTCTATTCTCTCTCATCTCTTCTCAGCCATTCGATCAAAAATCAACCGCTTAGATCCGCATGTAGGTAGTTCTTCTGCTCCTCCTAGAAAAGGTCGGGCCGACACGTGGACCGCGCTCCTCCTCTTCTCTTCCCCCGCATCCTTCGGCTCCCGCAACTACTCCACCTCCCATAACCGCCGCCTCGTTCTCTCCCCCAAACCCTTGTGTTGCGCCTCCTCCTCCTCAACGCCGCCACCAATTCCGTCCCCGTATGGTAGCATCTAGTCGCAGTCCCCCCAACTTCCCCAGTAGCATCGCATCCCCTTGTCACCGCCTCCCCAATGCATTTTCCCGCCGCCTCCTCTCCCCATCTGCCTGTCACCGCCTCTCAACCTCCACCTTCCACAACTGCCACCTCCTTCTCCACCGAACCCTCGTGTTGCACCTCCTCCTCCTCCTTGGTGTCGCCACCAATTCCTTCCCTGCGCAGCAGCATCTGGTTGCAGTCCCTCAACTTTCCCTAGGGCGCCACCACCAATTCCATCTCCTATTGCCCCTCCAACCAGCGGCATGATGCTCAGCAACAGTGGCCGGTGGATTGGAGAGAATGACGCTCGGCAACAGCGGCTAGTGGATCAGAGAGAAGGGCACTCAGCGAAGGCAACGACTTCCTCTTACTACGCCCGCCCACGTGGCTCTCCCCCTGCCACCACCGCCCAGCGGTCGCTCGCCTAGTGAGCTTCTCTACCTCCTCCTACTCTTTGCTCAGAGCTCGTTGCGCTGTCTGGCCATTTTGGTCTCCCAAGCTGGTCGTCGAAGTCAGTGTCGCGGTAGAATAGGGCCGTGGTCGAGGGGCCATGGCTAAAGTCGAGGGGCCGTGGTCGAAATCGAAGCTGTAGTTAAAGGCTGTAGTTGAAGGGGGCCGTGGTCAAAGTCAAAGATCCGTGGTCGAAGTCAAAGCCTTGGTCGAAGGGGCAGTGGTCGAAGTCAAAGGGCCATGGTCGAAGTCAGGCTGTGCTCGAAGTCGAGGGCTGTGGGCGAAGGGGGCAGTGGTCAAAGTCGAAGGGTCGTGGACGAAATCGGTCCGTAGTCGAAGTTGAAGGGCTGTGGTTGGAGTCAGGGCATGGTCAAAGTTGAAGGGTCATGGTCGAAGTCCAAACCGTGGACGAAGGGGTAGTGGTCGAACTCGAAGGGCCGTGGATGAAGTCGGTCCGCGGTCGAAGTCGAAGGGTCGTGGTCGAAGTCCAAGCCATTGTCGAAGGGGACAGTGGTCGAAGGGGCAGTGGTCGAAGTCGAAGGGCCGTGGACGAAGTCGGTCCGCGGTCGAAGTCGAAGGGCCGTGGTCAACGTCAGGGCCGTGGTCGACGTCGGAGCTGTGGTCGAAGGGGGCCATGGTTGAGGGGCCGTGGCCGAAGTCAAAGATTCATGATCGAAGTCGATGCCGTGGTCGAAGGGGGTAGTGGTTGAAGGGGGAAAGTGGACGACGTCGAAGGGTCGTGGTCATCCAAGGGGACAGTGGTCGAAGTTGAAGCCGTGGTCAACGTCGAAGAGCTGTGGTCGAAGGGGATAGTGGTCGACATCGACGAGCCATGGTCGAAGGGGACAGTGGTTGAAGGGGATGGTGGTCAAAGGGGAAAGTGGTCGACGTCGAAGGGCCATGGTCGAAGGGGACAATGGTCGAGAGGGCAGTGATCGAAGTCGAAGATCCGTGGTCGAAGTAGAAGCCGTACTTGAAAGAGGCCATGGTCGAAAGGGAAAGTGGTCGACGTTGAAGGGCTGTGGTCGAAGGAGACTGTGGTCAAAGGGGGAAGTGGTCGACGTCGAAGGTCCGTGGTCGTTGGAGGGCCTTGGTCGAAGGGATAGTGGTCGAAGTCACAGATCCGTGGTTGAAGTTGAAGATCTATGGTCGAAGGGGGAAGTGGTCAACGTCGAAGGGTCGTGGTCGAATGGGACAATGGTTGAAGGGGGCAGTGGTCGAAGTCAAACGGAGTAGTGCTCGAAGTCAAAGGGGGTAGTGGTCGAAGTCACAGTCATGGTTATAGTCGTAGCACCCATGAACGTGGTCATAGCGGTCATGGTCGTAGTTGTAGCGCCAACCCGGAGGGCACTGCTGGTTCGTCCACAACCTCCACTGCTACGAGTTCCCTTTCCAGTTGGACATTTTCGTTGCCTACCCCCAGGTCACCCTAAGATCGAGCTCCCCACCCTCGACGGTAAGACCCACAAGATGATCGAAGTCGAAACCATGGCCAAAGGGAGAAATGGTTGACATCGAAGGGTCGTAGTCGAATGGGACAGTGGTTGAAGGGGGCAGTGGTCGAAGTCAAAGAGGACAGTGGTCAAAGTCGGGGCCGGCAGTCGGGCGATAGGGTACAAGGGCACTGGAGGCCTGCCAACGTACGACCACCAATGATGGTCGACCGCTTCCGACCTACGATCACGCGCGATGGTTGATGGTTTCTAACTTACGACCACGAGGTGTGATTGACAGCTTCTAATTTATGACCATGAGCATTGGTCGATGTGTTTCGACTTACGACCATAAGGTGTGGTCGATGTGTTCTGACTTACGACTACGAGTGTTGGTTGATGTGTTCCGACTTACGACCATAAGGTATCCTCGATGGCTTCTGACTTACGACCACGAACGATGGTTGTCGACTTCCAATGTACGACCATGAGCCATTGTCGAAGGCTCCCGATTTAGGACCATGATCGATTGTCGACCGCTGCCAACTTATGACCACCAGCAATGGTCGACCACTCCCGACTTACGACGACGAGGTGTGCTCGAGGGCTCCCGACCTACGATCACGAGGTGTGGTCGATATCTTCTAACTTATGACCACGAGGTGTGATCGACGACTTTCGACTTACTTAACAGATTTAAAAACTTTTAGAACATGTTTGTATGCATATTTTAAAAAATTTTACCACCCGTGAGTTTTAAAACATATAGTATGATAAATTTTTAAAATCCGTAGCAACACACGGGCATTCAGCTAGTAAGTCCATGATGCTCCACTCTCAAGTCAAATTGGCTCTTTGCTAACATGTCTTGACATGTTCACGGTAGTCCACTCATCTCTGTATGTTGAGTAGGGGTGGACATTTTTTACCGAAATTGAAAAATTGAACAAAAAAACTAAAAATTATGGTTTATTGGGCATTCGATATTCAGTGCTGTTAATTTTTTTGTGATATTTGGTATTTGATGTTATGTTTGGTTTTCACATGTCAAAAACTATTTGGGCCAAAAAAAGTAACCATTGCATCCCACTAGCAGTCCGGCACCCAGTGAGAAATCCCAGCACCTCTTGTCCATCTTTTCATCTCCGAAGACCCAAGCCCAAATTGCCAACCATCTGTGACCCATTCAAGCCTTCGATGCGACACTTTCCTCTATTCCCGATTCCAAGATGCGTTGCCTTGCCCCTAATCCCTCCCTCTCTGCGGTGCACCACACCCACACTACCCTCAAACCCGTGATGGTCAACACAGCGAGCTACTGATAGCTGAGCTGACTATCGCCTCCATATCCTCCTCCCTCCTGACCTCGCCTCCAATCCCCTTCCCCTCCGTCGATCGCTACCCTAATCCCCTCCTCCACCAGCTGCTTCTGAGGAGTCATCGGCAACCACAGCAAAGGAATGTCAGAGCACGTGTGCACCCGCATCACCTAGGAGTCACCGGTTCTTCGTGCCACTTCAAGTCAGGTAAGGGCCAAGAACTTCTTGCTTGTTGCTACTTGTTATAATTCGGTGCACCAAATTACCAAAAAAAACAGAACCAAATTATTTCAGTTATTAAGTTTGGTTTGTGATTTTAGTTTGGTTAATTCAGTAGGCATTTCTTAAAAACTGAAATATTTTTTACTGATAAACTGAACTGATTAAGCCGAATTAACCGAATACCATCCCTAATACTGAGTAGCACATGTGAACTGACACTTTTGCCCCTTGCTCTATTCACCCAACCCAATTAGTCGTTTGCAAGCTCGTTCGCATTAGCATCGAGCATGGTCCTCGAATTCAAATCTCGCCAGCGATCATCGTCATTGCAAATTGATGGTCGACAGCTGTTCCACGGTGGCTCAATGATGGTGCAGGTCAATGGAGCAAGGCTCAACGATGGTTTGTGGTTCAAAGCTTATCGATGGAGATGACAAACTGCGTGCGATCGATGTAGCCCAACGTTAGGATGTCAAAGGGAGAAATGGAGAGTCATGGCGATGCAAGTGTTCGTGGACCATGAAAGACAACCCCTCTTTAAGCTCTGCTCATTTTAGCTTAGGTTTCTAACTTATTTTTTTATTATTTTTAAATTTCATCTTTTTTGGCTTTTTTAGCTTTTTTGCCCGTTTTTTCCTCGTATTCATCTGTATGGTCCGTGATGTCTAACTTGTTTTTTCTATTTTAAAATTTATTTACGCCAAATAAGCCACCGTCAGTTACAGTACAATTTTAGCCATAAACGAGTTTATATCAGTCCAACTGAGCGGCACCCAAGATTAATGAGCGTTCAATTAAGTGGAAGCTAACCCCTCATAGACTACCAAGTGTTCAATTAGGTATCACTTTCCCATTGTAGACTGCCAGGTGTTCACTTTGGTAGAAGCTATCCTCTCTTAGAATGACAAGTGTTCAATTAGATCCTCTCTTAGTCTAACAAGTGTTCAATAAGTGGAAGCCATGCACTCTTAGATTGCCAAGTGTTCAATTAAGTGGACTACTGCCCTCTCTAAAATTGCAACTGTTCAATTGGATGGAAGCCATTCCCTCTTGGTTTGCCAACAAGGCCTTAAGACTGTCAAGAATTCGAGTAGGTAACACTTAGCTACCTAAGTGTCATTCCACCAGCCTGCAAAAGCCATCTATAGGGAGAGACCAAGAAGGGAATTGTTCAAGGGAAGAAGGCGAATGAGGCGATGGCAGCGTTATCACGAGAGGCAAACATACTGATGTTCGTATGAACTATAGCTAATAAATTTTTGTTGTTAGAAATTGGCCTATTTCAGCATGGTATTAGTTAAAAATAAATAATAGTGGTTAAAATAAGTGACTTTTAGAAGGAGCGGACGAGTGGTGGGGAAGTTGTTAGAAATTGGCCTATTTCAGCATGGCTCATTTCCTTAATTCCAAAGCATGCATGATTTAATACCATATTACTAAGGTAAGGTGAGGAAGACCGATTTATAAGGTGGAGTCCTCACCACTCCTTGAATATGGATAGAGATGGTATGAAGATGGTTCTGGCTAGTCACGCACGCACGCATGCACGCGCGCGCGTATTCTCATATTTTCGTGTGAAAATCGCGTGACTTGTGACGCACGATCGTGCCATGACGTGGCGTGCCACTTGGCAAACCAAATCCACCTTTATTTTTGATGAACCCTGCACCACACACTCTCTCTCTGTTTGAATGCGATTCAAACATTTGAATGAGGCAGTTACAAGTGAATTTACACTGCTTAATTTGTGATTTGATGAGGCAATTACCGGTGGGTAAATGGCTAGTTGAATGTGTCAGTTACCAGTGGGTAAATGGCTGTTTAAATTTTAAGTTCACAGTCTGTCTGTCTCTCTCTCTCTATTTTTCCTATATAGGAAGCCTTTTTTCCACACCCGGGTGTAATTACACCCTATATCATATCTCGCAACGTAGGGAGTATCTCGTGTAACGGAGGGTATGTACGTGTAGTATACAAGTATTTAAGACCATCTAGGTGGTATGAACAATTTTTCAGAGGTGGTATGTACATTTTTTTCGACATACTCCTTTTTCTGCGTGTATATGAGGGTATTTACAAAATACGCTAAAAACTATGAACTACTTTACAAGTTTTTCGTGTGGTTCACATTGAAGTATTTTATAATTAGTATACAAATACACCTAAAGTGATAAAGGAGTATTTCAAGTTTGTTTAGGTGGTATATTAGAGGTGGGTGTAATTACACCCGAGTGTAAAAGGTATTTTTCCTATATATATATATATATACCTGGAAACATCCAAAGTATATTGCTGGAAAAAACCTCACTGCCTCCATTTCCTTCTTCTCTGTGATTTTGTGTTCTTGTACTGTGTTGTTTGAACTTCGCCAACTTTTCTTCCCGGCGTGCACCTGGAAGGAGGAAGAGCGGCTATCTCCGAACCATTACCACAGAGAGTACCTGCACGGGGCGACAATAAGGTTTCTGGGTAGCGCACATATGCGCGACCGCTCACTGCACTGCGTCAAGCCTACGTTGCTTCCTGTTCTTCATCAGGCGAAAATATAAGTCGTTCGCGCGGTCGTTTGACTTTGTTACTATATTTTTCTTATGTATATTTTGAAGTATGTTGAGTAGCCTACTGTTAGTAGTAAGTTTTGCATCATTGATTTATTTTATTTGTCTCCTAATAAAATTTAGAATTAAAATATTGCCCACATTTCCAACAAAAGTGATGGGGAGATGCTTGCGTTAGATGGAAACAAAAGGAGTGGACTGCGTAATATATCTGTGACCTTCTGACTCATCTTCGAAACGAAACGAGAGGGAAAGAGTGAAGAAGTTGTTTTGAAAAACCAAGTTTTTTTAGTTTCTGATTTCTCTAAAAAAAATCTAAAAATAGAAGCCAATATAAACACCCTGTAACGGCAAACATGATGGCAATGCTGCATAAAGAGACGGAACAAATATCTTGAAGGAAGCAGTGCAATCACATAAAGACAAAATTTCCTCGATAGCTTTTTATTCTCATTGGTTGATCTTGCGAGATCTTTCCCTCCACGTGCCATCCAACCGCAACGTCAAGTTGGATATGGTGGTGCTCATACGTTTGTAATGAATAAGGGCCTGTTTGGATGGACTAGGACTAGTTGTTAGCTAGGACTAGTTGTTAGCTGACTAGTAGTTAGCTGGCTAAAGATTAGCCCAGTCCTGTTTGGATCCAAGGACTAATAAGTGCTACTATCTCAATGCAAAGTCTGTTATACCCCTATGTATGGTGGTCTGGGAGGGTTGGCGTGGGTATCAACGTCTTTTTTTCCATCCGGCTGGTCCTTTACCCCTCATTAGCTGGGTTTGATGGACTAGTTGGCTAACAACTAGTTGGGGCTTTGGCTAAACTTTAGCCCACCCATTAGCCCTCCTGTTTGGATCCTCAAGGGCTAAAGTTTAGCAACTAGTTGTTAGCCCAAGGGATCCAAACATGGCCTAAAGGATACACATTATATTATCATCCGAGCCATATTACCAGGGGGTTCCGCGCCGGAGAGCCCCCCACGTCACGCCCCAGCGCTCCCTCGGCCGGCGCGTGGCGGGGGAATCCGCGTACGGCCGGGGGAGCCGGTTTCCCTCTGCTTTTTGGAAATTACGTAAAGGTCCTTTTTCCTCGCGAACAGGTCCCTGCTAATTTTTTTACCCCTCCACTTTGCAGGATTGCGCCCCGCGTTTTCCTAAATTACGTACATGTCCTCGTTTATTTACGTACAGACCCTCGTTTATTTACGTACAGGCCCATTTATTTACGTACAGGTCCTCGATTTTTTACGGAAAGCACCTTTAACTTTTTCGAAAATACACATTTGTCCTCGATTTTTTTTTTATAAAACTCATCACGAATTATCGTCTCTTTTACTTCGGTACACACGGTGTCTGGCGCGACGTGCCGCCGTGCCTACGAGGCTAGTACTATATTATGCCCCGGGGACTCCCAGGAAGGGGAGGGTATCCACGTGTCGTCCTCCGCGAAATAGCCCGCAAAGATTTGGTAATTACGTTTAGGTCCCCGGTTTTCGCAGAAAGGTCCCTGAATTCTTGCGAAAAGGCTCCTGCATATTTTTTTGCTGGGTAGCGACCCGGGGTTTCCCGTAATTACGAACAGGCCCTTATTTCTTCCGAAAAGACCCTCGATTTTTTGCGGAAAAGCCCCTCCACTCTCCTTTTATTGCGAAAAGGCCCTCGATTTTTTGCGAAAAAACCCCTACGCTTTCTTTTTTCTGCGAATTTTTCCCTCTTTTACTTCGGTCCACACGGTGGCTAGCGTGGCGCCACGCCTATGTGGCTAGTACTCTATGATACAGGATCATATGCTACCTTAGCACCGAGGAATACACGTACACTTGTACTAGCTCCAGAATAAACATATATACATTCTCTCATGGGATTTGAGTCCTGCTTTCACTCTTTAGGCCTCCGTTGAAATAGAGAAAATAAAAATATAAAACATGGAAATGTAGTGCCATGTGCAGCACAATTACGTAGGAACTGAAAGCAACATATATACACGTCCAGCTCATTTTAGTTTGAGTTTATAACTTTTGGTTTATTTTTTACTATTAATAAATTTCATCTTTTTTCTGATTTTTTTTTGCCTTTTTGAGCTTTTTAACCTTTTTTTCCGTATTCGTTTGCATTATCCGTGATGGGTAGCCTGTTTTTTCTATTTTTAAATTTAGTTACGTCAAATAAGCTACCATCAGTTACAGTATAATTTCAGTCAGGTACAATACAATTTCAATCATAAGACAACTTATTTTAGTCCAATCAAACGACCCTATGTTTGGGCGCTTCACAGAGGGGAACATATAGGAATTTAACATCACTTAAACAGAGAGGGAGGAGAGAGAGATTGCTGTAGGATTTCAAAGAAAAATGTCCACGAGGTTCGGTCCGAAATTAATGGATGTTTCGCTGGAAAATGCTAGATCGAAAACGATATTTGAACGCGCCGTTTGAATTCACCGCACGCACCCGATCCCAAGCAAAGCAAAGGTAGGCAACGCGACGTAGCTACGCGAACAGGACGAGTCAACGGATCCCACCCCTCCAAATTTCCAATCCACCCATTGGCCTCCTCGTCGCCACGCCGCCATCTCGCCTTCGCGGTTCCTTCCCCACCCCACCCTGGCGTGGCGAGCGAAGCGACCACGCCGATAGATCGACTCCCACGCGCCACAGAACCGACGGGGAGGGCGAGGCGGCGGCGACGATGGGGCTGGACGTGCCGCCGGAGGAGTCCAACCGCTGCGTGCGCGGGTGCTGCCGCAGCGCCGCCATCCCGCTCCACCTCCCCGCCGCGTCCTTCTCCCTCCTCTCCCCCATCGCGCGAGGTAACTCCGCCCGCCAATCTCTCTCTCTCTACCTTCCTCTGTTGTTCTGAGGAGAAATGTTGTGCGTGGTAATGGGGGAAACGCCACGACGACGATGTGACGTGATGTGCCGTGCCGTTCAGGGTCGGAGAGCACGGTGTACGAGGCGCGCCTGGGCAGCGAGCGCGCCGCGGCCAAGAAGCCCGTGCTATCCACGTCCGACGACCTTGACAAGTTCCACTACCAGCTCCAGCTCCTATGGTCGGTGACCTCTCTTTGTCTACTCTACCGTGCAGCTTCATTGCTTCTCAAATGCCCCATCCTCCCGATGACGCCTACGGAAGCCACTGCCCAGAACTGATGCGATTTTTCTCTCTCTCTCTAGAGACGTTTGGTTGGGGAACATGTGGAGGATGGGGTAGTGGTGTGCTTGTGCTGCCATTAAGCTTTAGGTGCTAACAATTTGCCGCATAAAAACGAACCGAATAGAGCATTAATTAGGAGCTCACTCAACTAGAATACCATGGTAGCGGGTAATTCTGCCAAAGGATCAGAATTATTTTGTTGGAAGCTGCCCAGCCGTATCTGTTGAAAAAGCAAATTTCATTTTCTGGTTACCTCTTGTCACTCTTGTTAGGACATGCAGCGTTATATATGGTTTTCACGTAACTGTAGTAAAATGGGCCTTTTGTTACTGCAGCATTGAATTGTTGGTCGGGTAGGATGCTTATATCCTGAAGAAGCGACAAAGCTTCTTCAAAAATTTCTCTTGGAAGTTTTTTTGGTTTAATATGGGGATTTCAATGTATATGCAGTGAGCTGGATCATCCAGGGTTGGCGAAACTGATAGCAGCACATGCACGTCCTCCGAATTACCTGATGTTCTTTGAATTCTTTGAACCTCCAAACCTTGCGGACAAGATACATGTCGAGGAGTGGAACCCTTCTATCCAGCAAGTAGTCACCATTGCCAGTGATCTAGGTTCCAATTTCTTACAGCTCCTTTTTTCGAGATTGTATCTTTTTGGCATGTATGTTGTTTTCTGAAATTAGAATAAAATATATATACCTTGTCTTAGCAATAGCTTTGGATGTGTAATCTTAAAATGGGAGACTAGTTTTTTTGTGAGGACCCATTTTTTACAGGTTTGTAGGAATGTTATTTTCACACAACCGCACTTGTTTCAAGCAAAATATGTTTAACTTAATATCTTTTGTTAGCCTGAATGAAAGATATCTCATCATCATGTGTACTCTTGGTCTCTTGGACTACCCTTCAGTTGCAATCTACTTCAACAGTTTCTAAGTGTCTTTAAAATTTTACAATTATTTATTTCATTCTGTGACTTGATTTAGTAGGCATAGAAATTATTGTACATAGGATAACTGTATTTAACTGGAGGATATTTTTAGTCATTTCACCTGTTATTCTTTATCCAAGTGGCTAATAAATGACACAAAAAATATGTTTGTTGCATACATTCAAATACTGGAATTTCGTACTATTACTTGCACTCCTTTTTACCCTCTCTTTTTTACCCTGGTACTTTTGGAAGATTTACACATCACTGTGGTTAGTGTGCAACTTTAGTTATGTACCAATTCATTCTGCTATGGTGCTTCCGATAACAAGTGCATGTAGTGTCAAAATGAAGCATGAACAGATTCATTGTAATGTTAAATGGACTGCAAAGGAAAATAATTTTCCTGAAATGCAAAATACAAAGATGACAATAAGCTCAAGTTGAAGACTTAAAGTCCATGGACTAAGCATTAATGCGAAAGGAAACATCAATACACTTCTAATTCGGAAATAGTAATACATGACTTAATTTAGTTTCTTTATGCCAAGTAACATGGTCTTGTTGGATCTAATCTGAGTTAGTCTGCTGTTGCAAAACATGCAAATTACCAATTTGACATTGCTTTTCACTTTATTTTCAGCAAAGATTCTCCAATACCTGCAAATCCTTGGGATAGTACACAGAGATATAAAACCAGCTAATATTTTGGTATGTGCTTGCATTTTTCTTGTATCTATGTCTGAGAGTCAATTATATATACTTTGAAAGCATAGTGAATTTTTATTTTTCTTTCATACATTGACAAAATCTTGTAATTCTGTACAGCTAGATAAAGATCTCCATCCACATCTAGCAGATTTTGGCTTGGCCATGTACCAGAAGGATATTAAATGTGTTTCAGTTGAAAACTGGAAATCGTCCGGCAAGCCTACTGGTGGTTTCTATAAAAAGAATATGGTTGGGACGCTAATTTACATGGCACCAGAAATTTTGAGAAAGGATTTACATACAGAAAAATCAGATGTATATAGCTTCGCAATATCAATCAAGTAAGACATTTCTCTTTTGGAATTAAATGTATCGTGGCCCTGTCTGTTTCATTGTTTCTGCCATAGAATTACAGTACACACTATGTTGAGAAAATGTGAAATCTTTGGGAGGCATTTATGTCCTGATGTCAGAATGGGATTATGGGAAGATTTTTGCTTGGAGCAGATGCCATATATGTATTGGAGAGAGTGGCATATCCCACATTGACCCATGTTGCATAGACAATTCTACTAGGCACTTTGTATCATGTCCAATACTTGTTGGATACTGACATTTGTATGACACTTCTCCGACACATGTCAACAGTGCTATGTTCACACTGTCCATGGGGCAAAAACTACTAGGGAAACTAGATATATGATATTTCCAGTACTTCATTCTCTCTTGTTGCATAGAATACCTTGACTTTATTTTGTGTTGTGGATTACCTTACAGTGATGTTAGCCTCAATTATATGACCTAATTTAAGAAATCAATTATACAATTTTCTTCCTTATGTGTTTGGATGTTGAATTTATGTTATAACATGTGCAATTATGGTTTGCCAGAAAATATATATATGCCCTTTAATTTTGGGGAAAATTAGGTAAGTAACATCAAGAAAAAATGAAATCAGAGTAATGAGTAATGGCATTGCAAAAATCATCGATTGGAAAATAACATCCCAAATATTGATTATTATGGAAAATGACATTACTGTTAACATGCCGTCAATTGGGTGCTGGAAAGTGGAAACAATATTTCTACCCCTCCTGATAATTTCATACCTTGGCACCCAAATGAGATTGTTTGGAGACAAGACAAATCTTCCTCCATTTCCCATCTATGGAAGGGGTTGTTCTCATACTTTCCCTATTTTTATTCATTTTTCCACTTTGGTTTTGCCATAACTTCAGGGATAGTTTTGTCATTTAGGAGTTTTGTTTTCACTTCTGATCAGAAAATGGTAGTGTCCTTTTTCATAATAAAAGATATTTGTGATATTGTTTTACATTCAACATTTTTTTTGACATCATTCCTCTAATTTTGTGTTTTTGAGATGTTATCGCCTAATTTTCCCTTAACTTTTCAATATGTGTGGCTGTGTCGCTGTGTATCTGACTATCTGTTTGTGCCTTAGTCATGCAACCTGGTCGGTGACAATTTGGCCCATGTTACATGCATGCATGTTGGCACTCCAGTCAATTACTTTACATTTCCTGTGCTTTTGCTGGTAACATTATAGATGTGATTAGGTTCCAGCAGCAAAGACTTTGACAGGGTAATGAAAGGGTAGGCCATATAATAGCTGTATAATTCAGCGAGCAAATCTTTATTAGTGATTATTTTAATGTGTACTGATGTGAGTGCTCATGTGGGATCCACTGGTGCACATGTAAAAGTTTCTTGAGCACAAGTAAATGTGTTTAGGTAGAATCGTTGGTCATGATGTATTAACAGGTTGCCTTATTTCCATCATTTTACAGTGAGCTTCTTACTGGTGTGGTGCCTTACACAGATCTGCGAGCGGAAGCACAGGTACATTTCTTTTATTCTCTTTTATCTTTAATGCTGGTTTGTCAGTTCCAATACTGTTATCATTTTTTTTCTTGTTCAATTGCTCTACACCATATTGTCGCTCATTTGGAAAACTGCAAGCCATCATCGTATTATGAACATAAATTATTTCATGCTGCCCTAGTAGGAAAAGTAACATGATTGCTTTGCCATTCTAGCAAAATTAGAAATTTGTGTTTCTGGTTGTGATGATTTTTTCCTAGCCTAAGATGTCCAAATGCCAGTCAGTATCAAACTTGTAAATTATTTATCTTCATATATGTTTTACCCTTTGAACTATGCCTGTATTAGCTTAGCTCTTTTGTATGTATTACAGTTATCCATAGCTAACCTGAGGCATCTATGTTCCCTGCAAATGACAGATCACCATATTTTTCTGTAGGCACACACCGTTCTTGAAATGACTTACACCGAACAACAACTTACAACAGCAGTTGTTTCTCGAGGATTGCGGCCAGCTCTTGCCCTTCCTGAGTCTGGTGCTCCACCAAGCCTTTTGTCACTAATTCAGCGCTGCTGGGATCCTGATCCTCAACAGAGACCATCATTTGAAGATATAACTGAAGAGTTAAATTTAATACAGAAGAACTTAGTTACAAATTCTTGCCCAGCATCGTCTCATTTTGTGAACAAGAGTCAAAATGGCAACATGGAAGTGCACCGTTATCAAGAAGCATTGAACTGGTTCAAGCAAGGGGAACAGTTAACAAACAAAGCAAACAAATTAGACTATACAGGAAATCCTTGGTCTGATTCTTTTGATCAGTCCCCTACGTATCGTCCAACTTTAAGTTGGGGATCTTTCGCAACATGTGGCCGAAGAGAATCAATGGAAGATACCCATTTTATGCTTCCCCACATGTCTGAAGAAAAGGATGTGCATTCCTTTGGCATTTTCGATGGCCACAGAGGTTCACTATTCAATAAGTCTCTGCTTTAATGTTTACCAGGTCTTGCATTAGCATACCTTACACAACATTTCTACAGGTGCGGCAGCTGCTGAGTTTTCTGTCCGAGCAGTTCCTGGTTTTCTCAAGCAATTTGGTCATACAACCAGGTTCCAGCTGAATGCAAACTATCTGAAAACATTTTTCACTTCTAAAACATCCACTGAGTTCTGGTTTTGTGCAGCCCAACTGATGCCCTTGTGGAAGCATTTGTAAGGACCGATATAGCATTTCGAGAAGAATTAATTCTTCACCAGAAGTCAAAAAGGGTAATCCAGAAAGACTGGCATCCTGGTTGTACGGCGGTGACAGCACTGATAGTGAGAAACAAGCTTTTTGTAGCAAATGCTGGCGATTGCCGAGCAATTCTGAGCCGTGCTGGCAAACCATTTCCCATGACTAAGGTTGGTATCAATTCACTTTTTTGCCTTTAAGTGCAAGTTTGGAAATTTTACCATATCTAAGACAACTTTTGTTTCCATTTTGCCTTGGTAGGACCATGTTGCTAGTTGCCCAAAGGAAAGAGAGCGTGTTATAAAGGAAGGAACTGATGTCAGATGGCAAATAGATACGTGGCGAGTCGGTGCAGCTGCCCTTCAGGTGCTCACTTTTGTCTTTTTTACATGTAACAACTTGAGCGTACACTTAAGTGACAGCAACAAAATTCTTTTGGTTATGCAAGAAACAATTATCCATCCCTTATAATAGTACACAAGTCACTTTTCTGTGGTATGAATAATAGTTATAATACATAGCAAAACACCTATTGAAGGTTATCCAAAATATATGTGATTCCATTTCAGAGGTATAGTTTAATACGGGTATGCAAGGTCTAGTGATATTAATTTTTCTTAGATTTAGTGTCTTCTCTCCTTGGTCTATTCGTATAGTGGGCTTTAGACTTAAATTGTGGGACGGAGGAAGTAGTCTTGCTAGCCTGAGTGTAGATTATTCCTTTTTCTTCTACATATTCCTCCACTTGAAACAAAATGATGATTAGATTGAGACTAAGTTCATCAAGTTTGTTCCATCTCCATTTCTTTATCCTATTTATGCGTAATTGTGGCAACACTATTTGATGATGCTTCAGAAGTGTTTTTGAAAAATGTATAGAAAGGGCTGTAGTTTATAAGAATGAGTGACACTTTTTGACAGGTTACAAGGTCAATTGGTGATGACGATCTCAAGCCAGCAGTCACAGCACGGCCTGAGATTATTGAAACTGATTTATCAGCTGATGACGAGTTCTTGGTAGGTCCCATTTGCTTTAGTTACGTCTCTGTCTGCAGTTTCTTATCCTACAACAACGTGATATATTTATATAGAGCATTAGACTTTACATCAGTGTGGCATAAAACCATGTCATGCGTTTGTTATTTGGTTGGTGTCTATTTGTTCATTGTATCAGCTTGGAATAGGAGCATTTTTATTACTTCAACCAGGAGTTTTTTTTGTCATGCGCTATTTATTGTTGCTGAAGAATACATGATATTAAGTTTACAAGATATGAATTGTCTGTTTATGTCTTACATGCTCTTGAAAAACAATAGGATAATGAAAGTTTTCTTGTAGAAAGTTCCTGTTTATATCCTTTCAGAGCATCTTGAATTGTGTGTATAGATAAGGAGTAGGTTGACGTGGCCTTTGCATGATACAATGTGACATGTATCTATCATACAATTCAACTGGTTTAGTTCTGATGATGTCCGACATAACATTTGCTCTATTAATTTCTGCAAATTGAGTGGCTCAACGTTTGTGGGACACTTAGTTATTAAATGCTAATTTCAACTTGCCTAAATGATGTGATAGCTGGGTAAAAAAGAACGCTATCAAACACTGAAGCCAAAAATTTAGTGGTTTACCCAAGCATGTGGATGGACATTCATATGTTTCCAGAAATAGAATAGTCGCCGCTTTTTTCTTCTATCCTCTTCTACATTGCCATTCGAGAACATGTCTGGTTTACCTTTTTTTAAGTATCATGTCTTGAAGAGAGAAAGATATCCGTTTTTTATGATTTGTTATGTAAGTAGCTCTTTTAACATCATTGGGAGTTTGGGACATGACGCTCGTAATATGTAAATTCTGTTCCTGAGTTACATAAAATACTTTGTTGAATGTAATAGTAATGGTGTCTTTTGAAAAACATTGTTATTACAAAATTCTGACTTCATTTCTTATACTCCGAACCTTGATGAGAAATATCTAGTGTTGGTGCTTGGGCAAATTCCCACAAATGCATTGAACTATAGCATCAAATACAATAAGTTCATTTGATTTGCTACAGGTGATGGCTAGCGACGGACTTTGGGATGTGGTAAGCAACGAGGATGTCCTGTCCATCATCAAGGACACGGTAAAAGAGCCTGGAATGTGCTCCAAGAGACTGGCCACCGAGGCTGCAGAGCGGGGCAGCAAAGACAATATCACTGTCATTGTTGTTTTCCTTCGCCCCGTCTCCACAGCTGAGCGAATATACTAACCACTAAGCCTTGTTCAGTAACTTCAGTAGGCCATTGTGCTCTCCCCTCACTATTTTAGAATCTATTTATGTCACCACAGCAGATGAAAAGAAGGCACACATTCATTCAGCAGATGAAAAGAAGGCACACATTCATTCTTGTATACAATTGGATCACCATTCTTGCATACAATTGGATCACCCTGTCTACGGCAGAAAGAATACTTCAAACCTTGTTCAGATAGCAGCAGCTGCTGCATTCTTTTATTGTTCGAACTTCTGTAACAGTATTTTATCCCATTTGTATACCATACAATCGAAAAGAACAGGCATATTTTTTTTCCTGTACACAGTTACAAGTTACAGCACCAATCACCAATAAATTTGTTTTCTGTTG
This sequence comes from Dendrocalamus latiflorus, assembly GCA_017311315.1. Taxonomy (NCBI): domain Eukaryota; kingdom Viridiplantae; phylum Streptophyta; class Magnoliopsida; order Poales; family Poaceae; genus Dendrocalamus; species Dendrocalamus latiflorus. The sequence goes on along the minus strand of CM029648.1, from coordinate 11,685,731 downwards.
GCAGCACCAGTTGAATGTTTGAGGTGCATACATTGGGCAGTTCTTTTATCCCTTGAACCGATTTGTATTTTGTTTGGGCCCACGAGTCATTAGACGATCGGTCCCAGTGCATTATTTTTGTCATATTCCGTAAGAATGCTTGACTAGATATACTAGCACAATAGAACAGTATCATCAGCACAATGTACCAATCCTGTGCCATAGCATCACGAGAGGCTCCAAATAAAATAAGCTAATGAAAATTATCTCTTTATTGCCGCCTCCTTAATTGTTTTGGCGTACAGATTACAGCCATGGATGAAGTCTACGCAACAATAATGCTATACAACATAGCGTCATATAGACAAATGACTCGATGACCTTACAGGATAGCTTATCTGGAATTCACAGCAAAACTATGATTCCTTTATTTTCAGCTTATAGTTTATGACCTCTTCCAAATAAATAAACGGGGCGGTTTTTCCGTTGCTTTTTCAAAACGGCTTATCGGGACAATATTTTTAAAGCAGCTTATCAGTTTATCGACATTCAGTATGTTTGCACAAGTCGCAGCCGAAAAGAACCTACTTGTGTTGAGTGCAATAAAGAAAAACAGCATGCTTTTTACACAAGCAAAATGACTTTGAGAAGAACGAGACTTGTATGTCTTCATATAACCTGGACCTGGAATTTGTCAAACTGAGGTCACCAATTCACCAAAGACAGGTCAAGTTCCTCTTCTGAATTCTGGTTTCCTTCTGCTGCATTCCTCTTCTGAATTCTGGTTTCCTTCTGCTGCAGGCATACAACGAGGACTGTACATGCCCTAAGAATTTCGCGCGCATCCAACAAATTATCTGAAATTGGGGAGAAGAAACAATTGAAATGATTTGGTGTTATTATCTCTAATGTTACCATCAATTATTCTGGGCTCGAGTATATCTGTTGATGGGTGCCATGTTTTGTAGCCTTGCCTTCAAAAAACCAAAACGTGCAAGCCGCAATCAGACAGTAATTTGTTGCAAGAAGAAGAAAGTGACACCAAGGAAAGCTACTTCTACCATCATTGACCGGCCATTGATATTTTGTACTACAAGTATTTGTATGCACTAGAAGTTGCTTCTTAGCCTTCTTTGGCTCAATTAGTTGCCTTCCTTTTGATGCAAGACACCAGTCTTTAAAATAAACATGTATTGCTTGCAGGTTCTCTTACTGTTAAGATTAAAAACCCCATCTTATTGGATCCAAACAAACCTTGGTAGATATCTTTCTTCGCTAATGAACTTAAGCAACATTACTCAACTTGTTTATCTTTACTGCTTAAAAAGAATGTAGTAGTGGTGGTAAGTTCTCCACTCCCAATTCCCCTTCCCACCTCCCTAAAAAATCTCTAACAAAACAGAAAAAAATATACCAACAAACAAATTCCATCTCCCTAAAAATTCTCTAATAAAAAAAAACAGCAAAGCTGTTTCAGGCGCGTGGCAGAGTCGAGGGCGTGGAGGCGTGATGCAGTTGAGCACAGAGGTAGAGCTGAGCGAGGGGGCCAGGCAGGCTCCGATGATGTCAACTCGACGTGATGTGGTAATATGATTTTTTTTATCGTAGCAAAGTACGGACATTCAGCTAGTCTGTACACAATAATTTTAGGGTACTATTGTTTACTGTTTTTGGTTGCTTTCAATAAAGAGGAGAAAAAACCTATGCCAATGTTATGGCAGCTGGCTACAGAGCTGGAGATATCCATCCGCGATGGCCCTCCCAATTTTGTTTAACAAATGCGATTTACATTTCAAATGCCACTAAAGTTTACACACACCACTAAAAATGAGAGAAGAGGGGCAACCATGAGTCAAGAAACAAAAATAGCAAATCAACATAACAGTAAATAGTTTGTCGAACCTTCTTCTTTGCCATGCTCATGTATATGTGACTAGCAATGGCCGTCTGGCTTCCTCTCTCGATCCTTTTCTGAAGTAGGCATACAGCAACAATTGCATGACACCCAAGACAGTGCCGATCCCATTTGGAATCTGAAATCGACAAACCAACAAGAAGAATGCACCAAAGAGACATGAAGTTAGACACCCTTCCAATCAAAAGCTACAACCAGTTATAGAAAGCTGGAATCTTACATATATGAAGAAATCATGCAGTAGCACTCCATACAAGAAGAATGATACACTCATCAAGAACATAGATAGTGACAAATAGAAGGGCATGTACTCCACGCTCTTCGTCCTGATCACCAAATTCTATTAAAAAAACAAAGAATCAGGGATCATTACCAGCTATATACATTTTCAGGAACATGGTCAAATCAAGGCCAAACGTATCAAATTGCACAATGTCTACTACCAACTATATATATGTGATGTGATTATGATACACAAGTGGGACTATTAAACCCGGATGCAAAGAACTAAGCACCGCAAAACTCACAATGATTGACAAGGGGGAGGCGAACATGAATATGAGCGACGCGACGCTGAGATAGCCGACGAATGTTTGCCGAGTTCTGTGATCAAGCAACGCCAAACTAACATACACAATCAGGCCGAACACGCAGAACACGCCGACCAGCAGCCCGGACACCTTCAGCTGCAAAACAAGAAACCACAACGCCGTCCAGTTACACACGCAGGCAGAGCAGCATATCCGGATGCAAGAATCCGGATAAGGACAAAGCGGTGGGTACCCTCTGCTTGGCGTCGGCGAAGGCGATGAAGATGGCGGTGTAGGTGAGCTGGAAGGCGGCGCCGATGGCGTTGACCGTGGCGACGAGGACGACGCCGTAGGAGACGAAGGGGAGGCCGTACCACATGCAAATCAGGCAGTTGAGGAGCGAGTAGATGTACGGTGTCGCCGAGAACTGCTCCGTCGATCCATTCCGGACGATCCTCCTGAATGTCGGCCTGGAATCGACAGACATTACCAGTTTTTTTAGCATTGGATCGATTGAGGGGAAATCTTTTGCTCTTGGGATTAATTTGAGCCAAGAAATCAAATTGAAATGGGGGATCAAATCAAAAGGGGCTTACAATGGGGAGATGAAGAGCACGAAGGCAAGGATGTTCCCTGCAATGGATCAAAATATCAACAACTGAAGAAGATGAGGAATTCTCAAGAACTCTCAAATCCAAGCATCCTCTCGCAACATCCCAATCCTACCCGCAAAGAGCAAAATCAAAACTGCCAAGAACGGAAAGCAAAACAACCAGCACCCAAAATGGAAACCAAAAAGGCAGCCAAGAAGAATGCTCTGGTTGGAAGGACAACACAACAGGGGCGATAAGAACAGAACAACAGAAGAGGAGGCCCGACAGCATGTGCTTACCTGCAATCCCTGCCCCGTAGCAGCAGAGGCCTTGGAAGGGGGAGGCTCCGGATAAACCCAGGGAGCTCATCAATGCAATGCGAAAAAGAAAAAATGATCCGAATCCCTGCTGCTCCCGCTTAATCCCCTCCCTTCGACGCGGCGGAGTGCAGATACTTGCGCAGTATACTCTTTTTGTTCTGACAGGAATACTGCCGTAAATTGATGCGTGGGTTATTTATCGGCGCGGCACGGCAGCAGTGCGGCGGCGGGCGCTCCGTCAGCGATTGGGAAAGAATTGGAGGTTTCTGGTCCGTCAGCGATTGGGAAAGAATTGGAGGTTTGTGGCTGTTTTTCAGCCTTTCCCTCTTTTCTTCTTCTTCTTCCACCTGTCAACCTAATATAAGCCAGTTTTTTTGTCTAATAACTTATGATTTAAATATTTAAATTCTGACTATTTGTGAAAGACAGTATATAGAGAAAAATAATTACATACGATTTTAACCTGTATAGCTAAACTCAGTATACTTTTTACTATAATTTTTCTATTAACCCCGCTTAAAAAGTACCATTTAGAAGTTAGTTACTATAGACCTTACGGACTATAGATATTTATGTTTGTACTAAACAAGTATAAAAGCACGTTTTATTGCAATTATCACGAGGTGTGCGGGTATGATCCCCGGGGATCAAAACTCAGACGAGCTCGCCGAGCAACCTCGCACCAAGCCAGCCTAGGTACTGGGCCACTGGCTCGGTCCTCGTCGTTATATGAGGCCGGTGTTCCAAGCTTTTCATCGCGATGATGATGATGCTGCTGACCGGAGCCGGTCCGGTCTAATCCATGGCTCGAGACGGAACGCTTATCGCTTCGATGCCGGGCACGGCGCGGCCTCACCCGACACGACACGCGTGATCCGCGGACCACGGCGCCACAGATTGCCGTCCCTCCACCGTCCATTTCCTCCCCGTTAATCGTTGGCAGATTGGGGAAATTTCCAGCTGATGGAAACCAGCGAGGCACGATCTCCGCGACCCTCTTCTTAACTGCGGAGCTTCAAATCCGACCTCGAATCGATGGAGCCTGCTGTATCTTGCGATTCTTGTGTCCCGTAAAGGAGGAACCCATTTTTTTCATCAATGGAAAGTGCGAAGTGATGCTGCCACTGAGCTATCCGATTTTAGAGTTTTTATGCTTAAAAATTGCTAGTCCCTCCGTTTCCAAAATATATGCTATCAGCTTTCAAATTTTGCTCCCGGATACATATGCATTTATATAATTTCGAGGCAACTTTGATCTTTCTTTTTTATGTACCCCTCACATTTATTATTCCTAATATTATTTACTACTATGAACTAAAGTAACAAATACCATCCAAAAGTAAAAGTGACATAATGAGGGAAGATAATATAGTCTTTTGTATATATACCTTGATTGTTGTGCAAAATCCTAAAATAACATCTACTAAGGTATGAAGGGAGTATACATTGTGCAATGCCAAACTGTATACGTCCTTCCGACAGAAGCCCAAGCGATTAGTTGAAATTTAATGGACGAACGAATGATTAAAGATAAATTATTTGTCAATATTAAAATCAATTGCAACCGTATAATGCATCATCTATACGATACATGTTATATACGCTACTGCACAATATTATGAACTAATGAATTGTAATTAATTAGGAAAACAAACTGCTTTGATAATTAAGCAAAAACAGATAAAAGCTTGTGTGAAAAAACCTGTATAATTTAATGTTTCTGCAAGGGTATAATTTAATTTACTGTTAAGCAAGTATACTAAAATTTATAGGGAAAACTTATATTGGAGTTTGCGTGTTAGCACTGAGAAGTGGATTAGCGTATGGTTCATCGCCTTACTACGACCAATTTGCAGTTGGCAGTTGCTACGCTGCGCTTAGTTTAACGCTCATGTGAATAAGCAACTATGAAAGATATGATACCCGGTTTGGCCCAATATAGTTTAACAAATTGTGTTATCCAATAGTTTTAATCCTTCTACATGTCTTAATTATGTTGTGATGCAGCAGCATTCGTAAGAGGTGATGCACGACGACTGCCCACAACACTCGCTCCATCGCTACAACGCTTCGCATCACGACACAATAAGACATTTGCAGCACCTTATCATTTCATTGATGAAATTTGTATCACTTGTTACTGAACCTATTTCATATGTCACTTTAGTTAGAGCGGGCGCAGCACATTGCAAGCGCGTCTAAAACTACCATCAGCAGCCCAGACACACCACCGCCCCTGCAAAAAAACTTTTAAGTACATTCTATCATAGGTCGAGAAAATAGTAAACGACCTGAGCTGCGGTCGTTCGACGGACCACGTCGTACGTATCAGGCACTCAATGGGGGCACCGTGCTCACCCGCTAGGTCATCGTGACCTAGTGAGTTCGGTCGGTCATCATGACATAGCAAGTCCGGCTTATTGGGCTTTAATAGATGCATAAGGTTATATTTTAATGGGATCTTTTATTTATTGCAGCTTCTCTCTTCATTATAGACCGTTTGTTATTTTATCTACATATAAAATCCTAGAAAAATTAAACAATGAAGTACACTAAGTACAAAGCCTTTTTCTGCATTAAAAAACTATACAAATAGTTCATTTGTATAAAGTTTTGAGCAAAATTCATAATGGATGAAATTCCAAAAAAATTAGACAATTAGGTTGAATGTGTCAAGAGGTTGCACGTAAAATTTCGTAATTTTTTGAGCTCGTTTGCTATATTTAACCATTCCTACAAATAATATAATCGTATGAATTTTTGAGTAATATTCGGAGTGGATAAAATTATGAAAAAAATTACAAAATCAAGTACCTTGTGTCGCAAGGTTGCACATAAAGTTTTGTATTTTTTTGAGCTTATTTGCTATATTTAAAAATAAACAAGCAGTACATGTAGATCGTAATTAAGACAACTAATTAAGCTAGCCTGGTTAATTAGCTGTTGTCTGGTGACTGGGCGGCAGACGGGAGGGCCACACAGTGGCCATGTGGCACCACCACATGTCGCCTCTCCACGGCTATCGTCCAGTGACCATGCAGCAAAATAATATTTTTATTAATACCGTGTGATTACCGCTATTTTTATAAATACGTAGCCAAAAGAGGCCAAAAGTGCCTAAACCTCCATTCTTCTCATCAATCATTTCATTCATGTGGTTACTGTACTTTGTGAAATTTATTTCTCATGCGTGTTGTGTTATGCTCAATTGATCAATGGTTCTTTACTGTTTACACATGGAAGATTAATAGTGTTGCCCCGGCGCACGTATCTTTTTTTTAAAAAGTGAAACAGTAAGAAAGACTCCTTTGTGATATTATATATTAAAAAAATAAGAAGACTCAAAGAGTGTTTAGCTAATTACAAAGTGCATCACAATCAGTAGCTTTAATCCTGCACAAGTGCAGAATTACATCCCCTTAAAGTTTCTTTTTCAATTCTCTAGACTACAGGCAAAATTTTCAAAAATAATACCATTACGTTATTTCTAAATATACCAAGCTGTAATCATAAATATTTCCCTGAAGCACTGCAGATTTGAGCTGCATTTAGTGGAGTAGATCATGTGCTCAACATTGCTATCAAAGAGCCAAATAATCCCAAGGAGCTGCCAACACCGGAACCGAATGAGTAGCCAAAGAAAAGATGAAATAATATCTCCTCCTGCCCCCATCGCGCGTGACACCGGGTGACAAACTAGCAATATGGATTTTTTTTGTTTTAAAAGGTCTCTAGTATTGAGTCTATCCATAAATAAAAGCCAGGCAAAAACTTTAATCTTCATGTGCATTTACTATTCCAGATTAGCATAAATCCTAAAGAATTGTGGAAGTAGCCATATTGTTGATTGTAGTACTTCCTGGAAGTGTAACGGTTGTGCCCCCTAATATAAGTCCAAGAATCAAAACATTCGCGCCTCTGAATCAAACTTAACCCAGCCTGAAGTTTTTCATATTCAGATAAAGCCTCCTTAGATAACGGCAGATGAAAATGGACCAATGGATCAGTAAGAGCAAGGAAGTCATGAATAGATACATCCTGGTCCTAGACAAAGGAATAAAGCCTAGGGTATTTATGATGTAACAAGTGACCTTCCCAGCTGTCCTTCCAAAATATGATATCATGACCATTACCAAGAGAACCCATAGCAATGCCTTTGAATTGAGTGGTGAATTTCATAACATCACACCACCAGAATGAACCACAATCAGAGCAAGTACAATAATGCTGACTAGGTCGCCTCTAGCGAAATCCACGTCAACACAATCCTATGTGGAAGAGAGAGACAAGAGGAGAGAGATGCAAACTGCCCCTTATATAAGAGGTGACCTCTAGCACATCATACGAGGAGAGAGACAAACTACCCCTCATGCAAGAGGTGACCCCTGATATATTTATGCAAGTATTAAATATTTGAGTGCTTTAGTAGAGGTAACCTCTACTCAACTTATTGTATTAGCTACTTCCACATGAGCCACGTGTACTCTTTTTGCTTATTTGGCTAGTCCTAGAGGTGACAGCCACCTCTTCTATTAAATTTGCTCTCAGCAATAGCATGTGGAATTGAAGTAGTGTAGTATGTGTATCGGATCAACTGAACCCAATAAAAAGTCATGCCTACCATAAAATTTATGAAAGTGGTTGATGAGTAGTGCTTTTCATCCCCCCCTTTTTTTTATAATCACGTTTTCACGTGGAGTAGTTTTTCTCTAATTGCACAATCATGGACTTGTTTTGATTCGTTGTCAACAACTCGGTTATGTGGACATTTTTATTTACATTGTTCCCTTAATTTAATTTTGGATTGCTTGGTATGAAGTATCAAAGATGGCAAATCTTCCTGTCGACATCCATTTGCTAATGTCGTCTTGTTTCTCCTCTCGCCAGTTGATCGAGCTCCGTTCCTCATTATTGCTCTTGATCGCGTCTGATGTTGTTTTTGGGAGTAGTTAATTACTTGGTAATATTTTAGTAGCCACAAGAGGAAGCCGTTTCAATTGATTGGATTTCATTAGGATTTGATTGCTGGTGCTTTGTCACCGCTCCTTCTGTCTAACAATATAAATCCAAAATTTAACGTACGTACATATCAAAGTGACACTAAATCTAAAGAAAAATTAATGTTATTTGTCCATACAAATTCTTATTAAATAACATAATATAGCTATACATCCACTTTGTCAGCATTAAAGGTAGGTTATATGGTGAAAATATTTTAATAACTATAAATTTAATCTTAGTAATAAATTTATATTATGAGACGACACTTTTTAATAGTAGAATCTTATATCTAGGGATGAAGGGAGTACACTTATGTGTCTTTTTGGGGTTCATTAATTGTTTAATATCTTTGAGAATCTTGAACACGTTGCTAGCTATACCAATTCACCAAGTGAGACGTTATTCTGTTTCAAATTCTAAACATTAACACGGCCTAGCTAGCCCCAAACCACGAACTTGCGTTTCAATTCGGTGCAAGCCCAAGCGCCGTGACTTTCGAGACAGTGTGTGAACCGAAGTAGTATCAAAGGTATGTACTTAGTATATACTTACACGAACGAGAGTTGGGGTGTGTTTAGTTGTCTAATGGATGCTAGCTAGGTCGATTTTAGCCGCTTTCTGATGTTGGCTAGTTAAATTTAGCACTGTTCTTTTCGTGCAAATAAATAAATGATGGGTTTATTCTTTTTAACATTTTAGCGGCATTGGATTTTGGACTTTTCTAAATAATTATTATTTATTTAACTAATAAGTCACAACTAATCCTCACAACTAAACCACACAAGAAACAGGCCCAATATTCAGCTCTTCGACTCTGCAATCGATCTCTGAATGACGTGCACCTTCGGATTAGTGAATGAGAGAGGTAAAATGTTTTCATTTCCCATTTGCTTTGGACGTATATGCAATTGATACGCTGCCTATGAATCCATCCAGGAGGATAAAACCATCGAGCAAGTCATGAGTAGCCTGATTAGCCTTTAGACTTTGGGACTTCCTCCATTAGCTAGCACTAGCAGCTAACTAGGTGGAAACTAAATAACAATAGAAACTAGAAAATATCTGTCTCCTGTTGGTTTCCCTTCCTCTACACGTACGCTGCAGTGCATATGACAACGTACATGATTGAGAAATTTTTTAAATAATTCATTTTTATTCAGAAATATAAAATTATACCTACATTTTTTATTTTTTTATAGAAGTAACTTTATAGCCGAACTGTTGAGCGATAGCACCTCCACCCGCTTAGCGGTTGGACGACTGGAGCCCATTGCAAATTGAGAGAATTATGCCACTTGGGAGTGGTCGGTTGAACAAACTGCCGTGGGTGAAAGGCATAATTACTATATGGCACTGAGCTTGAGATTAGTTCCACTATAAGCCACTGTCGTTAGTTGACAGTTAGGGGAGCCGTTATCTTTTGAAAAAAAAGACAAAAATGCCCTTACGGAAAGATCAAAGACCTATTTTATTTAAAATAGCAAACAACCTCCAAAAATTATGAAAATTCACAATGGTTTTGTTCAACATGTAAGTGAGGTAGGAAAAAAATATTTGAAGGCACTGTTCAAAGAAAATTTTCAGATTTGAATTTAAATAGTAATAAAGGCTACTATTTACAAAAGGAGACTAATGAGGTATAAAAATTGTGGAAAATTCTCATGTGCTTCTAAGATGTGACATAGGTCCTGAATAATATGATTTTCCTTTTTGGTACAGTGAATTTGTCCTGGTTAAAAAAATAGCTCAAATACAACATAAGGTATAAGAGTGTTGAAATGTTTTGAGCAAGGATAAGTTGGGAGACAAGAAACATATAATATATCGGAGTCCCTGAACCGATGCGCATACAATGTGGATACATGGCATAGTGCTTTCAGTAATTGCTTAAGTAAAGATTGATACTACTATGGTACATTGTGACGGAAGCATGTGACTAATGGCAAATACATGTATGTGCATAAAGGAACAATATAGTTGGCAGGGGGTTGCTATGGAATGCCTCGAACTACTGCGTGGATCATGACCATTTTTACCTTTCCTTGTGAGGTCAGCGTTGTACTCCTCACCTGCCGCCCTCGCCTTGGCCACGAGTTCGCGCTCTCTCGTGCTCCCTACACCTGCATGCCTCGAGATAAGTTTGCGTCTCCCACCAGATATGGTCACTGCGCTCTTCATTGCAGCGACACTCCTCTATTCCCTCGTGGTGGGTTTTGGCATCCCACTCCTCGTAGTCAAGACTCCATGGTCATGCGGGTGGATCTGTCGGTCGATCCAACTACGCTAGGCACACAACGGATCCGAAGACTATGGGTAGATGGGAGAAGATGTTTGTGCGTGCCATACAAGAGAATTGATAAGGGAATGCACTGTGACCCATTCTTATTGGCTGCGGGTAGTGGGCCATGTCCCAACACCTGTTGGGATAGTCCCAGGCGTAGTTACCGTAACCCTAGCAACGCATGCCCAAGCTCATCTGCTTCTTAGACTTGAAAAACTTGCATGCATCTCTGCACCAGCAGAGGAGGGGTGTCTCTCCCACGGGCGGGTTTTACGGTGAATGCTTGGTGGGAACATTGATGTATAGGTTGGGGTTGGAGGTACGAGAGACTTCGCTTTGGGGGTTAGGGGTACAAGGGGCTTTGCTTCATGGAGGTGGCCTCCTAGCATGGTGCGCTTGTTCGTCCTGGGCTGCAGTAGCCCTTGCAAGTTGGGTGATCTCCTCCCATTGCTTCTCCATGCTAGTGATGTAGTGTTGTAGTCGTGGTGGAGGAAAACAACTATGGAAGGGGGTAGTACTTATAGCCTAACTCGATGCAGCGTACGCTTGAGAAGTCCAATTTAGTTTGGGCAAACTGGCATCCGCGAGGTGGTGGCATGCTGGACGATTTGTAGACCAGCGTAGCATCACGTAGCTCCACCTCCCTCCGCACACCTATACCCTCCTCGAGCTCCCCATCGCCCCCGCGCAGTGCCTTCTCTTTCCGAGCATTGCCGCCAACTCCGGCGAGCAACCGCCATCGCCTCGGCCGCCCTCGAGCCCTGCCGTCTCCCTCTTCGGCTTCACAGCGCCCATGCACACCTCGGCCACCCCTCGGCCGAGCTCCTTCACCACCGGAGCGCCGTCCCCGCCAACGCCCAAGCGACGCCGCCGCCTCCCTCGACGTCGGCCCATCTCCGACCGCCCACGGTAAAGCCCGTGCCCTCCCCGGATTCCCCGTGCGCTCCTCTCCCTCCTACGCCCCTCGCCGCCGGCCACCAGCCGCTGGAGCGCTGGCGAGCTCCCATCCCCGAGCTCGGTCACCGGCCAGCGGCCCACCTCGGCGCCTTCCTGCCTCGTCAGCGCCACCTCAGTCCCATGCCACATCAGCCACCCCTTTCGTCCATGGACCCGGGCCCACATGTCAGTGACCTGTCCAAAAATCCAACTAGGGCTGACATCAGCATGACGTCATAAATTGGAATTTTTAGTAGAAAAATAATTTGACCAAAAAATAAAATCCCTGCTGACATCATAATTCCATTTTTCTTTAGAAAAATAATTCCAAAAATCTAGTTTATTCTTTTTCTCTGATTTTAAACTTCCGAGAGCCCGTTCTCCTTCATCCTAGCTCCGATTGAGCCCATTCAAATTTCTAAATTCATCAAAAATTCTCCTCTATACATCTCTGCCCTCAATTTAAATATTTGGAATTGATTTGAATTTATTTGAGTTTATGGGTTATTTTCACGTGTAGACTACGACGATTCAGGAGAGTTTTTCGACGAAGATTTGCACCCATCTGAAGAGCAAGGCAAGTCACACTCCTTGACCATGTTGTAACGAGTTTGCAAATAAAATTATTTTATTTTAAATTACATTGCATGCTTAATTTTATTCATTGTACTTCAAATTCAGTTTTAAATCTAGTTATTGTCTACTTGTTAATTACTCCGTTGACATTGAATTCCTCGATACCTTGTAACCCTATAACAAAACTCTAGTTAGTCCACTAGTATGGCTGGAGAATTTTTGTATCAAACGCTTAGCCCTGCATAGATATAACTTAGGCTTGTGATACCTTTTTCACATGTAATGATAAGCTTTTGAAATGTATTCTTGACTTTGGTGAGTCAAGAAGGATTATAAAATTATTTTAAAATAAAATATAAAATCTGGTTTGGACCTAGTCTAATGGTTAAGTGTGGGTGCAGGCATGCACTGTTGTTCGGAGACACATTGTTGATTGCCGTGCACAGGGATATGTGGTTGAGTCTAAGTCAATTAAGGACCGGTGTGTGAGCTACTGTTGCAAAGCCCTATTGTACTACCACAAGGTTGGTATGGGACAGTTCTGGCTGAATAATTTACGGGTCCCAACCTGAGTCAGGATGTAGGTTGAAAGTGAGCGTAGCGTAGGCCTGAGAAGTCTCACTCGGCTCAAGAGGGGGTCCCGGTCTGGTGGATTCCTTACTGGGGTGAAACCTTAGAGTTGGCTTGGCCAGGTTGAAGACTTTGCATTGTAAAGGCATTGTCATGATCTCCTCGCCGCACACCTAAGGAAGTGTGTAACTCATGTGGCAATACAGGATGATATGTCTTGTGGGTAAAGTTGTACAACTTCTGCAGAGTGTATAATCTATCCTAGATAGCAGTGTCCATAGTCATGGGCATGCTGAGTGAAAGTTTTTCATGGATTAGACTTTGTTTTTCAAAAATGATTTTCGAAAACCTTATGAATGGATGAAATCCATGAGAGAATGAAAACCATGTGGATGGATGGAATCCATGAGAGATTGGAAGCTTGTGGATGGATGGAATCCACGAGTGTTTGAAAACGTGTGGATGGATAGAATCCATACGAGAGCTTCTGGAAAAGATGGTCCGGGTCGGATACCCGTGGATAGGTTGGTGTTTGGTTGGAGCCTGCACTGACGGTAATATTTTCAAATACAGGTACTATTTTACTTACTATATTAAGTTCATCAATTTCAATCTATTTACTGTATTTCGCTAAATGTTGTTTTATGTTCAAAACTAACTCTATAAGCCTTCCATTAATGCCTTTATCATTATGTTGCATTTCTCCGTGTGATTTGCGGAGTACAAGTTTATACTCATCTTGCTATCTCATCTCAGAGGATGACGCCTATGACTACGGAGAGGACCTGAACGTGTAGGACACGTTTTATTATCATTTGCCTATGGGCAGACTTGGGCTTTACTGTTTATCAGTTTGCTTCCGTAGTTATTTGCTTTATTATTGTTGCCAATAAGCATTGATGTAAGACTTGGCCATAAGGCCGTATTCTTTTATTTAATATATAGTTGGTCATTTGTGCTTGATATGTATCTTTGTTCTGCTATGTGCACTAGCTGATCCTGGACTAGTGCGATTTACACAGAGGGTTTCGGAGTCGTTGCTCCGGAATCCGACATGTACCAGAGTGGCCTGCAGAAAACTGCTCAAGTCAACACTATATAGACCTTCACAAATGGTGCCAACAGCATAATGCACTTTCAATTTGGTAGGTACCAGCATGCCTGATGTTTGTTTGCAAATATTTTTAATATTGTAACTAGTCAAATCGCATCACACGTTATGGAAGTAGTGATATATTGTGATTTACATTTTCATAGCCATTCGCCTATCGTGAACAACTACACTACCGCATGGTTAAGGCGACGTTCATTTCCTAAGGCAGATGCCACAATGAACATGCATGTCTCTTCATATTGATTAATTTTCCCTCATAGCGTAACCCTTCTATTGCCTGTGCAAACATCCTTGCATTTTTTTTCTTCTTTCATTTCTTCAAATAAAAAGATTCCGTTTTAGTTTACGGGGACATATAATATGGTACGCTAGGGTGGCTTACTGACAAACCTCTCATCCATTAAAGCTAGTTACACCATTTATATTTGGATTTTTTATTGTACCCGTCGTTTGTTATTATTTTACTGCATGCATCTATGTACATGTATTCATGTCAATATATTTACATATATCCCTATATAATTTGATGTGTGTGTTCATATATTTATAAATATATAACATATTGATTTTATCCCAGCCGGCCCATTAGTCTGGGCCCACTACCGGCCCACACACACACTCTCCCCCCTTTCCTTTGCCCGAATACGCATCGACTCTCTATCTACTTCCATACAAACCAACGTCACTCTTCTCTCTCTACTCGACATCTGTCCTACGCTAAATAATTTCTAATAGGTTTGGAGAATTTACATGACACTGCCAAAATTAATTAAGTGATTAAGTATGAGACATACTGATTTAAATTGCAATAAACCAGTTTCAACGATACCCGTGAATTTTTAGTGTACTTATGGCATTCCTAATTAATTATAAATGTTGCCTACTAATGTTTTGCATTTTAGCGTCAATACCAGAATTGTCCAAAGTACTCTAACATGCCATGGGATCCTCACAATTAAATATTTGTTACAAAATAAATTAACTATACGTGCGCTTCTCCTACCTTTTATTTTCTTTCTCCTCTCTTCTTGCTTTTCTTCCAACCATCTAACCGGAATTATACTATTTTTCTCTAACTATAATTTTCTATGGATGCTAGTTATACTATTCTTTATGCTAAATAAACTAATTGCTTACTAAAAAAACATAGACTAAAAAGATACAAAAATTTTACCTTATGGACGAATCACTCATCGCAGAAAAAGCTAAACCTCCTCTTCTCCTTCTCCTTCTCCTCTTCTCTTCTCCCTCTCCCTCTCCCTCTCCTTTTCTCCTCCCTCTCCCTTTTCTCTCCTCTTCTCCCTCTCTTTTTGTTCTTGCGCGTCACCAGCAATCGCTCGGGTGCTCGGTTGCATGACTTATATAGCCCATCCAGTCGCCGAACGGTTGGGTGACTGGAGGGTGCTATTGCCGAACTATTGGGCGACAACATTTATAGTCGAATCATTCATCTACTGCATTTATGTGGCCCAACGGTTGGGCGACTGTCTGCCTGTCGCTCAGTCGTTGGGTGACAGGTGCCAGTCGTCCAACAATTGGGCGACAGGGGGTTAATTCTGTAAAAAATAAAAAAGCAGGTATAATTTTATATTTTTGAATAAAAAATGGATTATTTAAAAAATATTCAATGATCGAGTGTGTGCATGCGGCATGAAGTGACCACAGGGTGTCGAAAACGGTTGAAGCCATGGGAGTGAATGACTAGGATGGATTACCAAAATGTAAAGCTAGCACCCTTCATACTACGGTCGTAAACGAATAGAGCTCGAGTGAGCTAGATTGGTTAGGTTCGAGCTTGATGCAAACTTGAGCTGAGCTCAAGCAAGCTTGGATTAGACTTCGAGCATAGAGATAGGCTCGAGCTTGGCTCGAATAAAGCTCGCTTAGGCCTTGGGACTGTAGTAAGGTGAGGAATAAGGATTTGTGGGAAGGGAACACAAGCATGACGTAGCCTGTCAATAATGAATCAAGTTCTAATAAACTATTCAAATTCGGTTTGATAAAGCTTGTGAGCTTCAGTGCAGACTAGAGCTCTGCTCGAATTCTTGCTTGAGTCTTCTTTTCTTAGAGCCTACTCCAGGCTTCACCTTGGTGTCATCTACTGGTCGAGCATCTTCTGCACAAAAGTGATCCTCCTCCGTGCGTGCGTGCGTGGACACTTCTGCCCTTTTCCCTCTGCAGCTAGCGCTGCCTGGGGATGCCACGCGCCCGCGTCCCCTTTCTACCAAAGCATCTTCCGCGCTTTTCATCGGCTTCACACCTCGACGTCCATCGATCTCTTCTACAGTCACCTGTTCAACGTCATCGATCTTCGTTTCCTAATTCGCTTTCGCAACCGTGGTTTCGCGTGAAAACAAACTGTGGGCAGCATGCATGGCCTGATCTATTTGAGCCTTGACTGAGTATTTAATTTAGTCGGTATTTATTTTGTTTACCAAGGATTGTTTCAGTACGTAACTGCACCGGTATTAATTCATGTGGTTCGATGTTCGACCCATGTCTCTTCATTTTAGTATCATATGGTCCCATTCTTCAGTATCATATAGCCCTCATTCTTTCCTATTTATAACTTATAGTTTATAGTTTTTTCGAATAAATAAATATGACAGTTTCCTCGCCGTTTTTTTGAAGCATGTAAAATTGATATGGCTACAGAGGGGAGTTTGAATAGTGCCTTCAAATTTTCTCTTAAGTATTTAATAATTATTTACTCTAATAGCAATGAGAAGCTATTAAGATCAAAAATCCAAAATTTTGAACAATCTCGGTGCTACAGTATTTTCAACCCGTGAACAGTGAAAACAACACTATTTCAAATCCAAGCATCTATAAAACTTTTGATCCATTGAAACTTGAACCAAGACTAGATCATAACCTTAAAAATTCATCTCAACCAAAAATCTTGAAAGAACAAGAACTAAAGAGAATTGGAAGTTTTTGGTCCATGAAGCTCTATTACACTATAACCAGGCTAAAACCTAAAATCGAACTTAGTTTGAAACTAAATCTCTAAATCACTTAAAATTTAGTGTGTACATTTTCTAGGATGTCAGGAACCTATTCTAATTAATGATCAAGAAATCATTGACAAAGTTTTGATATTTTCCGTTTAAAGGAAGGTTGCATTAAAACTGGGTAAAAACTAAAAACGATGAATAAGACTTGCTCGTGGGTGGATGATAGCTAAGATAGCTCTAAATATGTTCCCACAAGTCACAGTAAATAAGAACACTAAAGAAATCAAGGTAAAAACAGCTGGATTAAAAAATCACTTGGAGATGCCAAAAAAGAGAAAAAACCATATTTCTTCATGAACTTGCCAACCAAGTGTCTAGATGGATAGAGATTGATTTTCAAAGGTCATCTTCATCTCTTACACGTCTTTGGCACAACAGAATCAAAAATGGGAGAGAGAACAGTAAAACCAACCAAATCAATAGCAAATCAATCAACACAAGATGAATCCATGGGAAATAAACAAGGATTGATATATTGCTACTTAAGGAGGAAGGTTTTACGGTCACTCCACTTGGAGGACAAAAGCGCACACCACAACACTCAACTTCTCTCAAACCATAACACTAGAACTCATGAAGTCAATAAGAGGATAGTTGGATGGTTAACTAACATGTCTTCATCCCAACCTGTTAAATAGATAGAGCAACCAACACCTATTTACCCTTACTGAATACTATCCACTTAGCACATAAGGGAAAACCCGATAACCTCCCACACATAGGTTTTAACTTACACACTATATTTATGTACGCTTTTCAAGGCGTGCAGTCCAAATCCACTAAATCTTTAGTTTTGATCCAACTTGATCTTCTCAGCTTCTCTTTGAGCTAAATCGTTCTGCTAAGCGCCGTCGTTTTGATCCTAAGTAGTTTCTAGTTTTTTGGTCAACTTACTAAAATATTCTTTCTTAACTCGATCTTCATATTTCTTTGCAAGCAATCACCATGCTTGCCACCTCCGCTGGCTTGTCACACGTCGGCAAGTCTCTCTTGTTCTGGTTCCACTAGACCACACCTCACTTAGACCAACCAAACCACAGGTGTAGCCCGTTGCTCGAACTTCCCTTCATCATTTTCCGCCTTTCTTGTGCCATGTTTGAGCTCATCCATCTTATCCGGTATCTTTGATCATCTGGCTCCTGGTTCCTCCATAAGCGTAACTTCGATTCTCGTCGTTGATCATAATTGACTCCTAGCGGCCTACACATCTAAAGACAGATAAATTATTTTCGAGCACAATTTCTTCACAACTTAATCCACGTTAGCTCTAGCATGCATCATGCAATATATATACACTGACGTAGGTCAAACCAAATTATCCTGTGACTCAAATTTCTCAAAATCATCTATTTCTACAAGTTGTCCAAAATATCTACAAATTTCAAATTTTCATTCTTCCAAAATAACAATGATTTATCACAATAAAACTTGGACCTTCTCACATGATCCTTCAAAGCAGCTTATTGACATTCAATTTATTCTTACAAGCACTCATGTTAAAATAAAAAACCGTCAGTTACAGTCATAAGGCATGGTTCGCTCATGTTTACTACATGTGCGCTGTAGAGACCTGAGAAATTCTGAGGGAGATGGTTTTCTTTGGATGAATTGGGCCCAAACCAAGCTACACAACTCAATTACCCTGTGCCAAGTCGACGAGTATAAAGATAGTACTGCGCCGACGAGGCCCAATGTAAATCCAGAAGGCCAACTCGATGTAATGCCCATTTTTTTACGACTTTGGGTGCCATCGACCTTCGTCTTCTTTTTAATCACGTCACGCTTTATGCGCATTATTTTTCTGTTCCCGCTTACAAGACACGGCGGGCTGCTAAGCGGCGCTCATATAAGCGGTAACACAATGGGTTTTACTCGTAACTCACGTTGTTCAGTTGCTGCTCTTCAACTGCATGGGTGGCCAATTTTTGTGTACTACAAAAGCTTAGAAGGTTAATAATAAGTTGAATCGATCGGGAATCCCCAGTTGAGCCTTGTTCAGACACCACGGTGCCCCTGTTATTTATAATATATATATATATATATATATATATATATATATATATATATATATATATATATATATATACACTGCTGAAGCTGGTGAATAATAAGTTGTCTGCTAAATGTCAGGAAGATGGCTTCTTCATCATGCGCTGATTTTGTGCTGATACAGCAGCTAAACTGCAAATTCTACACGAAAGAGCGTCTCCTGATCAATGTAGTAGGTTTTGACACAAAACATGCTTCACATATGACAGTCCTATATCTTAGCACTCCAAATGGCTCACCATCTTCCATGCATCGTGGGCCTATCTGGAACCTAGAAATTTCACGAAAAAGTATAGACACCCAACATCTTTCTTACTAAGTCTGCCCAGGTTGAACTATATAACCACTCGGGACAGGACTACATAGCCATTTGTTAGGCTGTAGTTGTTTTTGAGCTTCAAGGTTCCAAACCCGATGTCTCTTTTAATTTATGACGGATTTGTTAAACAACAGACGTTTAATATCACACAAACTTCCTCTTCAAAAATATTGCACGGAATCAAGACTTAAAAATAAGATTGTAGGGATTGGGTCTGTGTAAATTCCCATGCTAGCCAGGTTTGCGCAGTTCTACTGTTTTGTCTTCGTGTGACAATCTGTGACTCGCTAATGCAAATCAGAAATAGAGACAAAGCTGTTTCATAAGACACATTAGTGTTACAAATGTGAGCAATATTTTAATTCCAAATTTTATAAGGAGACAAATACAATAAACTAGTGATACAAAACTTACTACTAACAGCAGGCTACTCATCATACTTTAGAATATACTCAAAAAAAGTATAGTAACAAAGTCGTACGTGTGCGCGAACGACCTATTTGTTAGCCTGAATAAGAACAGGAAGCCGCGCAGGCTTGATGCAGTGCAGAACGTAGATGACGCAGTGCAGGAGCGGTCGCGCAAATGCGCTGCCCAGAAACCTTATTGCCACCCCGTGCAGGTACTCTCTGCGGCAATGGTTTGGAGATAGCCACTCTCCCTCCTTCCAGGTGCACGCCGAGAAGAAAAGTTGGCGAAGTGCAGATGGCGCAATACAACAGCACAAGTTGGCAGACGTAAGAGATGCTGGCAATGAGAGATTCTCCCCTCTATACCTTGGACGTCTCTAGGTATATAAAGATATGCAAATTACTCTCTAGTAACTGCCCCATTGAACTAAAATAATTCACTGGTAACTGCTCACTGCTCAATAATTCACTGGTAACTGATAATATTTAACCAGTGATTTACTCACTGGTAACTGCCTATCATCAAAACCCAATTAAGCCTCAAATTCAAAAGTTTGAATCTCATTCAAACAGAGAGAGTGAGGTGCAGGGTTCAGCAAAAATAAAGATGAACTTGGTCTCAGTGTTTTTGAGCTTCAAGGTTCCAAACCCGATGTCTCTTTTAATTTTTGACGGATTTGTTAAAAAGCAAACCTTTAATATCACACAAACTTCCTCTTTAAAAATATTGCACGGAATCAAGACTTAAATATAAGATTGTAGTGATTGGGGCTGTGTAATTCCCATGCTAGCCAGGTTTGCGCAGTACTACTGTTTTGTCTTCGTGTGACATTCTGTGACTCGCTAATGCAAATCAGAAATAGAGACAAAGCTGTTTCATAAGACACATTAGATCATGTGACTCACTAATGAAAGTCAGAAATAGAGACAAAGTGTTTCATAAAACATGGTTTAAAAAATCATAGGCTTGTTAAACCCCCTATAGATTCACAAGCAACAATAACTTTGTAAGGTAGACAAGGCAACTATTCTATATAGACAAACAAAGAATTTTTTCTAAACTAGAAAAAAAAACTTAGGCCTAGGGAAGCCCTATAGAGACAAACAAAAAATTATTAAGAAACAAGACAAACGAAAGCATAGGCTTAGTGAGCCCCTAAAGAGACACAAAAAATAAAAAATCCTACGATAAACAAATATCAGGCGTAGTGAACCCCACAGAGACAAACAAATAATTATTTCTAACTAGATTTAAAAAATTAGGCCTAGTGAGCCCTTATAGAGACAAACACATAATCATTACTGAATTCGACAAAAACATTCCTATGATTAGTGAACAACTACAGATACAACATTTACTATACATTTGGTAAACCTATTAGGGGTTACATGTATCAGAATTAGTTTGCATTGAGACAAATAGTCAAAATAATGGACAAATTAGTAGACATACAAAAGCAAGTATGGACAAGAGAACCCAAGTGGGTACGGCTACACATTCTAAAAAGAAGAGGGACTTGTGAAACCTAGAGGGTTCCAATACATGCATACAAACAACTAGTGCCAACAAATTGCTGAATAACAAGAACTACTTTGGTTTAATTGCATCTATCTACCAGCTGAAAGCAGGGCCATACCTTGTCCTTATCCCAGTTAAGATTAATTTTGAGCATAGACCTTCTGGTTCTGATCATTGTTGCATTTCTAAAAATATGTGCTAAGAGCACCTTCTGATCATTTTTCTTCAGGAGTAGTGATGTCAAACCAAGAAAATTAATTCTGAATCCATGCTAGTCCTATGATCAGTGGTTAGCACACATATACTACAATATTCGTACCACATCCATACACGATCAAGTAGAAAGAGTAGCACAATATATTTAGCAATAGAAATTAAGTCATACATGACTAATTTTACAACAAAAGGGGCCGACTGGCCAAATAGTTCACATGGTATAAAGTTTATAATGGAACAAACGATAAAAGAGGCATAAATTCCAACAAGTATGCCTTAGCGCAACCACAAGAAACTAACTAGGATTGAATCTTAGAGATCGGCGTCAATGTCGCCAAAACCCGCAGTGTAAAAGTAACCATATGATGAGTCTTCTTCCATATCCTTTGAATATGTTCAACAAGCAATCGTAAGTAAAAAATCGTACTTCGCAAGACTTTTAAGCAAAGGTTATATAGTATACAAGGCTATGTCAAGAGAGATAGCTATCCTACCAAATCTTCCATTTTTGCACAAGGCGATATTTCATTTGTAATAACAAAAAATAGATTGCACCTGGAATCTGTAAGAGTATTTGATATTGGTAATCAAATAATAGTAAGGTATAGTTAACAACAATTAAATGAGAGCCATGCTGCCCCTAAATAATAAAATAGCGGCAAACCCTTTTGTTCCCAAGTCATGCATGGATTTCCCTATCCATACATACCTCAAACCATTTTGCAAAACATAAAACTACTAAGGTGAAGGATTCACCAAGTCGTCCATGATCGGGGATATGGCTATTCAAATAAATTTACACTCTGTAGATGCTGTACACTTTACCCCCAAGACACAATCAACTCCCTATGTCGACCATGACTTGCGATACCAAAAGGTACCCAACGAGAGTGATCGTGACAAGGCCTTTACATTGCTTAACCCTAACCTAGCTCCGTCCAATGAATTCTTTCTTCCGGGAGCTGGTACCCATTAACCCTGAGGAACCCATCGTTGGTAAGCTTTACTCTCAACACCATAGTGAAGGGAGCCCCTTTGAGCAACCGTCCTGGCACCTACACAAATACAACCCATCATAGATACGAGATTAGACATATGCAACTTATTACACCAGGGTCTTCCCATAAAAGGCACTTGTGGTTGTAGAGATATCTTGGATCTAACTATGCCATAGAATCGGTCCTTGACAACCTGAGCGAGACTATTCATGACCGACATCTCGTGCAACTGCACCAGTCCCTACATACTCTCGTCCAAGTCTAAAACAAAATTTTCCATTTTTATTTTCTAAAAAAATGATATATATACCACCTCTGGACCATTTTCATGTTTTTCTCATAATTTGGTAATTTTTGACAATTTTACCAACCTAGCACAACTAGTATCAATGAGCATGGCTAAGTATCAACCATTTCATTTAATCTACAAATTCCATATTTTACCAATAGTGGATAATAATTCTAAGGTGACAATAGCAAGGGTATCAACTTATCAAGGTAGGATCAATGCAACAATCGGAATACAACTACCGACCTTACCAAGGTAGCACTTTTTATCGGAATTATGTGCATGCATAATAGTTTTTGAAACAACATATATAATAGTCAAATATGGGTACAACATGGTCAATTTGAGTAATTTCCTTTCTCACTGAACTCCTAGTCTTGCTCTGGAGCAGTGTAAGAGATTTTCGTAATGTCGGTATCTAATCGGTAAAAAGCCAAAAACACAAATAAGAGCTAAATAAATTCAAACATAGAGTAAATCATATTATTTTTGTATATTATGAAATAGCATTATTTTAGAGAAATTTAGAAATAAGTTTCACTCGGTTTGGAGTTCGGATGCAAAAGTTACGAATATTTGAATTTGATTCGGTGGAGAAATTCTGGAAAAAGAAAAGGAAGATATTGTGCTGAGAGGGTGACGTCGAAGGTGTATTCCTAAAAATGCACTAACCTATGAAGAAAACATATTCTGGCTAAACTAAAGGTGTCTTTGATATTCTTCTAATTTTTAAAATGATTTAAGCATCCATGCCCACATGTCATAGTTTCACTTTAATAAATCAGTTTTAATTAGAAAAACTAACATACGGGACCCACACGTTAGTGATAGCTTAGAACTAAACGTGGTTTAGTGTGTCATTAGGGTCACCAGATAGGTGGAGAGAGAATAGAGGAGGTCAATGGCATCGATGGCTATGCTTGTTGGCGACGAAGCGGCGACAGTGTGGGCTCAGGAAATGGCAAATGGAACAACAAGGTCATGGCAAAGCTATGGGCGATGACAGCAGTGTTGGAGATGGTTTGGTGTGGTGGTGTGACGATGAAGAGTGGCGATGCAAATACGGTTACGATAGCTTCTGCAGAAGAGATGATCTTCTGCCTAGGAATTTAGTGCTCTAGAATCCGGAGGCTAACACGATGCTAATGGGCTTGGCATGGGGACCAAGGGTCACCGACCCTGAGGATCCGCTAGATAGTGGCCTAACGAGATGATGCAGGCGCAACGTGTATCCATGTGGGCGAGTACGCACAGCCATGGTGGATAAGGAGGGGGCATGAGGTGGAAGAAAACCTTCAACATGTGGGTCTTGGGCCCATCAGTCAGTGAGAGAGAGGGAGACGATGAGAGAGGAGATGCACTTGACAAAATAACGCTTTTGCACAGAGGAAGAAGAAAACAGAAGGGAGAGGCGGCTTCAGCCGGAAGTCTGCACACATGCCGTTAGGAGGCCAAAAGTGGCATTGGACCAGGACGAGGCTATTGTTTAGGCCCAAAAAGGTTCCCAAAAATTCAAACTCATGTTCTAATTTAATTATTCTAGAAATTTGTTTCAATTTATTAAAAAATTAGACACAACCTAGTATTTAGCAAAATTATTTTTAGGATTTTACAGCTTTAAAATTTTCACAAAAAATCAAACAGTGTTGTCTTTAATACGAAACTAGTTTCAAAGAATAGCCAAAAAGTAGAGAATCTCATAAATGCATAATTTAATATTTTAAACATAATTCAATAGAGATAACAAGTATTGGGCTGTTACAATATGGATGGACAATTCTACTGAAAAAGAATATAACATAGATTTCATCACTAGTTATTTGTGGAACATAACAAGACTGCAACAGATCCAAAAACTAAAAAGATGACAAACATTGATGACAAATATACATGTTGATGTCGTCGCCACCACTCCTCTCCCCCCCCCGCCAACCCAACCCTCCGCCGCCGCCACCGCTCCTCCCTCTCACTCCCTGCATCCTCCCTCGCCATGCGCTCAGATCTAGCTATTCTTTTCCACTGCTCTCTTCGAGGCCTCTCCTCCGTAGTCTTTCGGTGCCCACTCCATCGCGACCCCGTCTCCATTGCCCCTGCCGCCTTAGCTAACCACGTCGCCTCCCAAATCTGGTCACCACATTAGCCCACCAGTAGCTTACCTTATCACTAGCCATGTCCTCTTCCTCCACTTCTCCACCTCAAGCACCACTGGACTGACCCTACCGGGTCCACCATCATCGAAGGTCACCCTCACCACTAGCCACAACTCCTCATGCTCCACCCTCAATCCTCCACCTCGCCACCAACTTCTCCCACCTTTCTTCTCGCTCTCCCCCACTGCCAGTGCCCTAAACACCGTTGGCTACCCCACTGCCGATGGCTTCCCGACATCAATGAGCTCCTCCCTGGCATCCTACCTATCCATGCCCGTGACTACTACCTCAGTTGCCGATGCTGCCAATGACGCTCATCCCCGGCCAGCCATAGCAAGTCTCCCTCTGTACCTGCAAGCTAAGTGTTTCCCCAACCCTCTCTTCTTCTCTCTACTACTCTTGTTTATAATCCCTTTTAATTCACAATAGTGAGTCAATGTAGCATATTTTGTTTCATGGTGATACCACTATTAATGTTCATTAGTTCCATTTGTAAATGAATTCATGAGTGAGGTTTTGAAATGTATGCATGTGCTGTGAATCCTTTTCTTAGAATGCATATGTTGGGTACTTGTGAGGTAGTAGCAAGCAATGTATGTTCAATGTATTGTGTTGCATAGTGTGCATCTTGCCATTGTGGTGATTTACAATCGCATTGAGGTAATTTTAGTTTGTGGGAGATGCGCATGGTGTTGTACTTCGGGGTGGTCTTAGCTCGTGTT
The DNA here is from genome assembly GCA_017311315.1 of Dendrocalamus latiflorus. Classification (NCBI taxonomy): domain Eukaryota; kingdom Viridiplantae; phylum Streptophyta; class Magnoliopsida; order Poales; family Poaceae; genus Dendrocalamus; species Dendrocalamus latiflorus. The sequence continues at coordinate 11,660,227 of CM029648.1, read as the reverse complement.
TAGTGCTTAATTGCTTACATGTATGGTTTGGGCATTTGATATGTGTAAGGCGTTCTCTGCCCAGTTGTATTGTTTCTTCTATCTAATGAATTGAATGCAGCTCTTTTGCATTCCCGTCAAAACTATAAAAGTTTGAATAGCTAGTAGGGGTAATTTTTTTTAACTTTATAGTGAATTAGCTTGTAACCCGACATGAAATGAAGAAAACAAGAAATGGTGGTAAGCATGAGATGTAGTTGTTCCTGACCTTTCGTGGTCGCTTAGTATCAGTTTGGAATTTTCATGGTGAATTGGTCACATCCTTTGAGGATTATTTGTTGTGGCACCCTAATTGCAATATTAACAGTATTTACATTACTAGCAACCAAGATCTCATTATCTCTTACAGCAAGGCTGATTGATTACTTCCTAGATGAGATTAGTCCATTGCTTTTCTGTTAAGAGAAGTATGGTTAGATTATTGAAATTTCTTTCTTCTGCATAATTTCCATTTGTGAGTTCCATATTCTAACTTTCAAATTTATATCTTACTAATTGTGGCCTTTTGACAACCCTGGTATAATGCTATTGATCTACTCAAGAAAAGGGGGTCATATTTCTCTTGAGATTCTTTGTATTGAAGATGATAAATGCTTAAAGTCATTCAAACAACTTTTTCATCGCAATAAAAAGGTTGATTTCATCAAGCAATTCAACGAAAAACTTCTAGTCAAGCAGGAAGGGGAGAACCTTCAAATTCTTAATGTAAGCATTTTACGTAGATTATAGATGACATCAGATAAATCAAAACAATTTTCTGTTTCTTGTTTGCAATCAACTTTTGTGCACTACTACAGGGTATGAAACTTCCTGTTTATTGACTTATATGTTTGTTATGCATTTTCTTTATTTTACCAAACATTGGTTACTCGTCTCAATTTTTTGTCCTCATGTTTAACTTATTTGTATAAGAACTTTGCAAGTGTTCAACATCGAGAACCTGCAACTTGTTGAAGTTGAGAAAAAGAAGATCAGGCATGAATATGAGCAGCAAGACAAGTAGGTTGAAGTTTGGAAGATTACCTCCTTTTCATGGTCATTGTCATTGTGGAATATGATGCTATTAACTGCATTTAATGTTGAGAATTCTGATATCACAATATATTATATGTGGAGTTGGGTAGTGTACTAGAGCAACAATACATCAATGCCTGTTAACTAATGTGGTAAAAGATAACTACAAACTACTTCAACCTCACAGTTACATCATGGTAATCACTAGTTGTCTGCATGAAAGTTTGACACTCAAATGGTGTACTTTATGTGCCCATAGCTAAGCTCTACCAAAGTGTAATGCAACTGCATAGCTACACTGCAATAAACTTTATAGATAAGTTGACTTGAAGATCTTGAAGAAAATGATGTGTGAATTGTAGCATGCATTTGATTTAGTGTTGAATAGGGGATATTATAGAATCGACGAGCTGGATGTAGCATAAACTTCAAAGTAGAATATATAAAAGCCATATGTTAAAACTAAGGATGAAAAGAAAGTTACTCTTGACAAGGTAAAACACAAAGTAACACATGAAAAATAATAGAATGTAGAGCTGAAAGAATGTCACCTTAGCAGCATATTACATATAAATGAGATGTAATGCTAATTGTTTGTTGTTAGAGGTTCCATTTTCATAAATGTAGACCAAACATTAGGTAAGTGTATCATGCACACAAACCATTTACATCAATATTTCTGAATTTACCCTTTTGTTAGCTAACAAAGTAATATTTTTCCTTTTATCAACGAGTACTCTATGCAGCTGAATGCTTCTCACATCAAAGTGCTTCAATCATAGGATGATTTAGTTAATTCAATGAAAAGGATGCCATGAAGGAACTCCTGCATGTCAGCCATAACCACCACAAATACATGAACCTTTTAAAAGAACTCATTATTCAAGTTTGTTTGAATATACTATTGGCAAACCTTCTTCCTCTGTTCCTTTTAAGAATCTTGGATTCCAAAAGGGGGCATCTAAAGTTAATTCAATGTACAAAATTGCACTAGTGAATATCGAGGTGTTCTAAATCACACCCTAGGTTTATAAACTAGGTACTTGCTACTCAGTGGCATAAGTTTCCTAAACCTTAGTTAGTCTGAACTATGCACAAAAGAAATGGGGCGACATATTCCATGAAAATGTGAATATGGTGTAAATTCCATTTTCACCTAACTTAAATGTTTCTAAAAATTCCCCAAAACTTAGTAGATGTAGGGCAGGGTATGTTGTAGTATGTCTCCGCAAATTTCAAGATGAAACTTAATTGCATTCACGAGATAAAAAACACAAACACTTCTGGAATAGTTATAAAATAGTAAAAAAATATTTTAGCATTTTTTTGTCTTTTTTGTATCTTACCTATGCGATTGAGATTAATCTAGAAATTTTGCAAAGAAATACAATATAACCTTCCCAACATTTGGTAATGTTTTGGATTTTTTTTGATACTTACAAGTTAGGTGAAAATGAACTTTGCACCAGATTTGTATTTTCACATAATTATATTTCTCTAATATTAGATGTGTAATCATGACATTTTTATTTATGATTGTACTCTTGTTTTTTTTGTGAATTAATGTGAATTCAATTCATAGAATCAAGTAAGCAATGTGTCATTCTGATACCAATTCCTTATTTCTTCCTATTGTTGTAAAAATAGTGAGAGACCATGTGGAGGTATCCTCATGTTGGTGATGAGTAATTGACAGTTGTGTTAGTGAGTTTGAGTTTATTTTGGGTATTCTAGGGTTGAGCACCTTTCATTTATGCTATTGTTGATATTCTGTTTCGTGCGGTGCTATGTGACGGTTTGCTTGTCTGTGTGACTACAAGACTTCGGAGCTAGGTCATGGTGAGGCGAGGAGGACCGAGACTAGGCACAAGAGGTGTTGAGGTCCAGACGGTCGGTGATGCCGAAGATGATCGAGGCTGGTGAGGTGGTTGTGAGTCAGGAGATGAGGAACCGGAGCTGGAGCTACCGGTGACGGACACGACGGGCAACGACGAGCGAACCGGGACTAGGCTCAGGGAGGAGTCGGAGGTCCAGATGGTTGGGTGTCGGTTGCGGTCGTGCGCGACAGAACAGACCAAGACTAGACTCAGGTGGAGTCGGAGGTCTCGGTCGGTGTCGGGTGGACACGATGGGCAGCGGCGAGGTGGATCGGGACTAGGCTCAGGAAGGAGCTGAGGTCCAGACGGTCAGGGTGCGGTCGTGCACAGCGGACCGAACCGGGACTAGACTCAGGGAGGAGTCGAGGTCCAGACGGTTAAGGTACCGGATGCGGAAGCTTCCGGGAAGGTTCTTGAGGGCAATTTGGTAAATTGACTCAAGCAAATGAGTGGAGTGGGTGGATTTCCCTCCAAAATCTGGTTGTTGACTTTCTTGCCTTAGGTGGATGAGAGGTAAGGGAGTGGAGAGTGTATGACACTTCTTGATTTGCTAATTGAGGATGGGAGTCCCTCTATTTAGCAAAGGCAATGGGGAGTGCAGAATCATCCATTCAAGCAAGCAGCAGGAGAGTGTTAGGAGTGAGTCCCTGTGTGTGTACATGAGTATCCATCTCAAGCATGTAGTGAGAATTGAAATGAACTCTTTGTAAGCATTCCTCCGTAAGCAATCATTCATGGGAATGAATTTATTTGGAAGTTCTAGTCTTGTTTCTCCCTTTCTGTGATGGAATTCAGCTTTTATTTGCTCATCTGTTTCTCTATTGATTTCTTTTGCTCTTATGGTTCTTGATTTGATTCTTGTGGAGAAGCAGCAAAATGAGATGCTCTGTGATGGGAAGGCCATTTGGCCATTCCATTCCCAAGAGCTTTTGCAAGAATCGTGAGAATTCTCTTTTCTAAGCCCTGCACTGCATTTCCTCTGTTCTAGCTTTTCTAGGGTTTCATGTCAGGGGAACCTTGGCTCTCTTGATTCCCTTCAAAAGATGGCTTGAGTTTTGAGTTCTCAAGTCCTGAGATCATTGCTAAGTTAATTGCAAAAACTCATGAGCAAAGGATTTGAGAATGATGAGTAATTTGGGAATTTTCCTCATTCTCTATTCTATTTTCAGATTTCAGTGAAAATCCTTGATTCTTACTCTTGTGATGAATTCCCTTGAATTCTCTAGTCTCTATGCTATTTAGTCTAAGGCCTTGACCTGGTGGTCTTAAAAGAAAAGAAGAATTTCATCCTTTTACCTGTTTTCTAAAGTTCTGAATATTTTCGGGTTCAGGCTGCTCTGTGTTCTGCTCTCTGCACCGTGCTGAAAGTGAACCCGGTCAGACCGTTTTGTATAGGGCGGCCAAACCGGCTGAAAGCCGGTGGTCAGACCGCTCCCTAGCGGCCAGACCAGCCTTGGCTGAGCGGTCAGACCGGCTTGTCCCGAGCGGTCGTACCGGCCAAACAGTCAGACCGGTCTAGTAAGGGCGGTCAGACCGGCCAGCGGCCTGACCGGCCTAGGCATGGCGGTCAGACCGGCCTTCAGGCCTTTTGAGGGGAGCTCTCTGATTTTCTCTGTCCTTTGTTGGTTTTGCTTTCTTGTCTGTCCAGTAAGGTCTTCCAGAGATTATGAGTCACCCTTCTTCATAGCTCTGTAGCTATCGGAGAAGAGTGTGCACTTAGTGGATACTTGAGGGGCGATTTTTATTTGGGCACCTTTCACGCCCCCTCTGTTGCCATATCCGATCCTACAAATAGTCCTATTGCCCGATAAAATACATGGCTTGCTTTGGTTGAAAGAGCCAATTGTATTACTCCGCTGTCGTAGAGAAGACCACCACATATGGAATTAGTGCTGCATGTAGCAAAGCATGAATATGCATCTAAAGCAAATGCCCATGAGCTGGAGATACTTGTTGACCTTCAGATGTCCTAGGGGACATCACAACTCTCTTATGTTGTCTTTGCTATCGGCGACCTATATTTAATTTACTTTTTTGTGTAAATATGAGCTATACAATTATTTTTAAGTACTTGTCAACATTCCCCACTGGTTGGTTACCATTTTTTGTTTTTTTAAAAAATACCCCATTTCTATAGAAATATTGTTAAAATTAAAGAAAGTTTCAAACTAGAACTTTTATGTGCAAAATGCTATAGTTGGTACATGAATTCATTTGTGTTGTGGTTCATGAATAGTGTCATGTTATATTGGACCACATATGTCTTGATGATAAATGGTTGTAATACCAGATGTTGGTAAATTCCCTTGATAAAAGATGATACGGTTTTAATTTTAAAGAGTATGAGATATAGACGTGATTTTGTTTTAAAAGTTATGGAAGGGTCAACAATTGCTTTTCTTTTTCATCTAGAGAACGATTACGTTGGTGATGCATGCTTGTTGAGGAATTGGGATTACGTTCTTGATGCACGCTCATTGAAGGTTGGGATTACAGTCTCTATATATGCACGTTGGAGCTTGGAATTCCATAGCAACGCATGGGCACTTGACTAGTCATTATCACAATTAAATTCAATTGTAAATTGGCCCTTGTTTAAAAGGTGTAAATTAAATGAAAATTTAAATTCAAATAAGGAGAAGGTTTAGGATCTAAGTTCAAAGTCCTAAACAAAAAGTTGAAAGTGAATTGATGCAACAAGTAGCCCACATCTCGTTCCTTTTCTCCTGGGCCCATCGTATAGCCACTACCCCTTTTCTTCCTTTCTTCTTTTCCTCCTCCCCCATTCCCTATTGCTTGACCAAGCCGACCACTACACCTCGGCCTTGTCATGCCAGCGTCCGTGCCAACTTTGCCCGCTTATGCCATGCACCAGCACCGACCTAAAATGCCTACGCCCGCACACCGTGCTAGGCTACTGTGTGCCTAGCACCAGCGTTGCCTTAGCTTTACTGCGACCCTAAGCTCACGCCCACCGGGCGCAGCTCCTAGCTATGCACTCGTGTCATGCCATCCGCACGTTCGATGAAGACGCTGCAATTCTTGATTGTGAGCCGCGTGCCGAAATATCTGCCGGTCAACACAACCACACCAACCCCACCATTGCCATGCTCCGCTATGGCATGTCACATTGTTTTGACCCCATTGTGTCATGCCCATGTGCCACTTGCGTCGATCACTAGTCGTGCGCCCCAAGCCCGCCATGGAGTGCCAGCTCATGTGCCCATGCACATTGCAACGTTTGACTTCTCCACAATGTCACTGCGCCATCACGAGCCTACCCTCGCCATGCCCTGCTCTGCTGCGGCTGTCCTGTCACCCGACCGGAGACCGCATCGAAGCCATGCCATAGCCCATCTTATTGCCCTATTGGCCGGTCGATGCCCACAATGCTGCCACAGAGCACCTCACCTCCAACTATAAGTAGCCCCTGACCACCCTCATTACCCTTGCGCCTCCCCATTATCCTCCTAGCTCGACCGCACTCAAATTAGCTCATGCTTCCTCACCGGCCACTGTGCGCCATCGTTGTTCTAGTCGTTTCGGTGCTGCCCTCACAAAAGTGAGCATGTCGTTCCCACACCCCCACTTCTCTCCTTCCAGCTTAATTGAAGTCCCATGCGTAGAATTTGTCGGAGCTCCCATCTTCCCTTGCGTAGAATAGGAGCCAAATTAAAATATAAATGGAATATTGTTGTATATATGTATATAAGAGTAAAATAATTATGAAATTAGAATAAAAATTTATGCAAAATAAAAATATTGGAGAAATGATCTCGGTTAATTGGATGTTAACATGGTGTAGCAAGATAATTATAATTAATGCAATAACAGACCATTTGCAACTTAATTTAACTACATATGTACCAAATGTGATATCTAGCCATATTTAAATTGGGATATGATTAAGATAATTAGCTAATATGTCTTGGTCACTAAAAATAATACTTATTTAAATTAAAGGCCATGATTAAAATATAATCTTACCACCAGCATCTAATTTAAAATGGTTATGTTAAATAGCATCTTGCCTAGATAATAATTAGCCTATCATTACCTCTGAATGTTAAAGTGTAGTTTTTTGAAGATGTAAACAATAACCGTTTTTGAAGATGTAAACAATAACCAAGGTTACTTAGGGTAAACAATGGCTAATTAGAATGAACAGACTAATTAACATGATGCTAGGGTTTAAACTTTAAGTATCCCTTTTTAACTAGTAATTTTTACCGAAAGATAAAATTGATAGAAATAGAGGTGATATAAGGACAACCAACATCTCTTTTAGAAACATGTATATCAGTTGAAGGCTCTATTAAATATAACCCTGTCAGTAGCAAGCCACCAATAATTAAATCTTAATGGTAGGTTTAATTAAAAATAATATTGAAATATAATCGTGTATAACAATCTAGGCTCAAATAAATAGGTTTTAATTATACAATGCTAGATGATAAGAAAAGTTATATAAAATATCAACAACATTTAGAGAGTGTCTCAAATTAAAGATCACGTTAAAATATAATATCGTGCATCTATTAAAATATAAGTGGTTATCAAAAAATCCCCGGGTCATCGGCCATTAAAATAATCTTGCTAATCTACAAAATTAATGAACTATATGATATTAGGACCAATTAATTAGACCCTAATAACGATAATTCACTAACACACATATAGATGGTAGATTGAAGTCTAGTAATACCCTAACCTAATTAAGAGGAGCATTTTGTCTAAAATACAAATAAACCCTAGAAAGGCTTGACAATCGTAGATCGCTGGTAAATATTAATCTAACTAAAATTAATTATTAATTAGCAATTGGACAATTAAATAATCCCATGCTTTAGTAATTTATTGAATTAATCATGTGTTCAAACCCTTCGGTTATTTGGCAACATCACTATGCAAGTGTTTGCAGAAATTCAATGATGCTAATGTTATATTTTCTAGAAGTCAATATCCAACAACAAACCTATTTTGGTGGAAATTTTGTGAAATTAAGAAGCATTTGCAAAATGATGTGACAGTGCTAATATTACTATTTCTTCTATGATAGAGAATATGAAAGCCAAATATGATAAGTATTTGGACAAGTCCAACATAGCTCTTGTTGGGGCATGCTTTCTTGATCCTTGATACAAGAAAAAGCTAGTGGAATATTTTGTGAGGAGGATTTATCATGAAAGGGCTACTAATCACATCATGGATGTTGTGAACAAAATTTTCCAAGCTTACCTGTCTAGCACACCTGAAGTTTCAAAACCTAATTCTCAAGGACTTTCTCAGCCACTTGGTGATGTCGACTAGGGTCTTTGTGACATTGAACAGTTCTTATATGAAGATGCAGCTATGATAATACATGGTGATATAAATGAACTTGAGGTATACATGAAAGAAAAACCATTTCAGTGGGTTAATCCTAGTGGTAAGGGTGCGAAGTTTGATATATTGTTATGGTGGAACACACACAAAAGGACTTTTCCTATTCTCTAGCTACTACCTCGTGATGTGGTAGCTATTCAAGTATCAACCGTTGCTTCAGAGTCAACTTTTAGTGCTGGTGAGTGTGTTGTTGATCCATTTCGTAGTTGATTAGAGTATAAGGTGGTTGAGGCTCTAATTTGTACCAAGGACTGGATAACTTCATCTAGGAAAGATAATAATAAGTTTTTACTTCATAGTTTATACTACTTCCAACTTTTGCTTAGTAACTTCATGTCATTTTTAAATTTTAGCGTCTAAGGAGAAGATAGCATCACTTGTTAATGAGTTGGGTTTGGAGTTGGAGGCTTTTGGTTATTCAAGTCTCAAGATCTATCTGTCTCTCTGTGGCTTTTGGCTAAAATGATACTAAGAAGCCGTGACTGAATCTAGGGGTGTTCAATTCAATTGTTCGATTTTGGTTTAGATGATTGTCATTCTCACATAGAGAGATAGATAGAGCTTGAGACATGGAGAACAGGGGAGGGGCAGTGGTGCTACTGGACGGTGATGATAATGGCGAGGGCAACACTGGCGACATGGGTGAGGGTCAAAACGGAATAGAGGGATCATGGGGAAACAATGTGAGGTTGTGCCATGGGCAACAGTGAGAGGCGACCAGGGTTGAGAAGGAACGGCGTCAACAGTGCGACGGTGCAATATTTGGGAAGTAGCATGAGCATGAGCTTGGCAAAGATGTGGGGAGTACTTCGGTGCAAGGAATTGAGAAATAACTCATGAGGACGATGAATCAACAGTGAGAGTCAGTTCGACTGGGAACGAACAATAAGCTTGATTTCTAATGATTTGCTGTGAGAAAATCCAATTATTTCGAGAGGAAGACTTAAGGTGCTCGTGAACACAAGATGACACGTAAAGAATTGCAAGGACTTAACTAGAGAGAGAGATCGGGGTGGCGGGGTGATGGTCAGGCGTGGGCAACGAGGGGCGGATGGCTCCGTGACCCAGTCACTGGCCTCCACCGCGCGGGCCAACTTGACGATCCTGAGGCCCAAAAATGCAAGGTTGGCCGCTCCGTACCACTAGTTGGCTCTAGTGAAGGCGCCCACCCGGCTGCCCCTAAAGCCAGCCCATATGAGCTCGACGACCATGACCTCCGGCTTGGGGACACTGCCATGCTGCCTCCCGCACGAGATGGGCACCCACGCATCCGTTGGTGGGGCTGGGCCAGGCCGTGCTGTTCTCCATGCTCGAGGGCGCTGGCCGCACGCGTGGGGTGTCGTGCTCCCTCAACCTTATCCATTCGCTCAGAGGGCTATTGGCTTCGATCGCAATTGTGACAGAAGCGAACCTATTCCAATCCACAATTGACGCAGCTTGGAACGGGCCATAACAATGGGCTCCGATGGTGGACCACATGAGTGCGTAGCTTCTAAATCAGATTCGATAGAGCGAAAACATTATTGTTCAACATAATCTAAGAGTAGGGAAATTGCCATCGTGGATAGTTTCATCAATCAAGCATCCTATTTACTAGTCCTATCTAAACTCCCTACTTCAATGCTCCTCGAAAGTACATATATGTGGTTTTTTTCTAGGGATGTCATTGGTATAAAACCACTTAGCCCAAGCTCCGTCATTTTTTCTTTAGCATCTACTCAACATTGTATCCACACAAGGTTTCACGGTGCTCTATAGCAGTGTCTAACTCCCCACCAGACCAATGTCCAGCAGGAGCGAAGCGAATGGAGCTGAGCAAAGCGGATGGTTGGGAGGCAGGGGAGGCGTGGGAGGGGTGAGAAAAGCTTGCGCTTGCACTGTTGCGTGCACCCACATGGGCTTTTGCACGTATCAGCTGGACTAGCTCACTGGTGAAGCTCGATTCGAGCATTTTTCCCCTGGCCTAGCTCTAGACTTAATCTAGCCCCCGCCAGGTCTGGACCAAATGAGAATGAAGGTGTAACATCATGATTTTCAGAGTCTTTTTTGAAGCTTGTAAAATAAAATTCACCATTCGAATTTTTTAGAATTAATTAAAGCTTAATAGAAATTTTTATTAATTAAAAAAAATTTAATATGACTAAACTAAACATTAATATTTGCCAAAATATTTTATTTAGGTTCCTTGTGTCACAAGGAATTTTTCTATATTTTCTTAGATTTTTCGGAGTTTGTTTGAGTTCAATTTAAAATTTCCAAAAAAAAAACAAAGAGAGAATGAACAGTACTCGACACATGTTGTGGCACTGTTCATCTTCAAACTTCAGCTTCGATCGATCTGTTTCGAAAGCTCTCGTTTTTCCTCTTTTTTCTCTCTTGACAACTTCCAATCTGGAGCTTATCTCAATGTCTTCCTATAAAGAAAGTTGTGCCAAATCACACAAGGAATCCATCCCAACCGGTCGCTTTGTGTTTCGTTCATCTAGTTGCCTTTTATCCCTTATTTTTCGAAATGGACTCTAAACCAAAATCCGCGAATTGGAGTCGGTTTCTATCTCTTCCAAGCCTATAAATACGACCCCTTGACCCCCTCTAAACCTGTCCGTGCCAAGTCCGCTCAAAGCCCAGAACGTCGTCGGCATCGAGGCCCTCCGGTCTCGAAATTGTTTGTCACGTTCTGAGCTATCCGGTGAGATTTTTTGTGATTCTTTCGTGTCACATCGTGTCCCCATGTGCCATCTACCTTCTTGCGAAATTAATTTGGTTTGGTGCAGCCAATCTCCCGGAATCGAGTTTTTCCCAATCTAGGAGAAGAGAAACTCTCGACGTTGATTTGTCATCTCCGGTAACTTTTAGCCCTTGCTGTAAATTTTTTTAGACTTGCCTCGCCACGTTCTACGCCGTGCTCCTGTCCTTTTCCCTAAAAAGCCTACACAAATTTTCGCCTCCGACACCTCGCCATGGCTGCCAATGGTATCTCATGTCCCCATCTATCCGGTGGTGTATTCCCCAATCCGTTCACGTCGTATCGTGCCAAACCATCCCAGGTAGCTACCCTCCAAGTGGTTTTAGATTTCGTTCACCGAGCACCAAGATATTAAGTTTTTTCCCTTGCCGGCGTCGTTGAAACGTCGTTTGCGTCGTCTCCGGTGGGCTTTTAGCCGAGCCAACAATTTTCCTAGCTTTGCCATGCCGCGTTCTACCCTGTGCTCAGCATACTTCTCCATGTTCTATACCCAGGTTTTATTTCTCTCTCCTACCCATGTCGTTGTATCCGCCCATGCCGTCACCTTTCTCCGTTTGGTGTGCCGTCGCTTCCTCTGTGTGTCTTGGGTCCCTAGCAACCCATTTTGCTAGTTAGATTCACCTCCCATGCCTCCTCTCGCCGGCACTAGCCTTCTCTCCACTCTCGGATGAACAATAAGTTTTGTTATTTTTCCAGCATTTTCTCGCCCGACAAACTTTAGAACGCTCGTTCTCCTTCGTCCTAGCTCCAATTGACCCGATTCTTTTTCCTAAATTCATCTAAAATTGAGCTATATCTTTTAGTTCTGGGTTTGGAGTTTTTAGACTTCATTTGAGTTTTATTTGAATTTTTTTGTGTTTCATTTCGCTTTCTCTCTTGTTAGATCACACTTTCGAAGGAGTTGAAACAGGATCCAAAGATCAAGAATTCCTAACTGACCAAGGCCAAGGCAAGTCGTGTCCTTTCATCATGTTGAACCTAATTTTCAAATCTATTATGTATTACTTTGTTTTAAATTATCATGTATTGCTACTTTATCATAAAACCCTTGTATTGGTTGTTATTGTCCAAATTGATTAATCCCTCCTTGATAATTTGGTTGTCATGATTCTATTGACACCATAGGATGGGAAATTATTTATTGATGCAATATTAGTTGTCACATGGGTTGTATGTTTAATTTGCTTAGCCATGATTATTACTAGTACGTTGGGTTATCATCACATGTGATCTATTAATTAATTTTGACTTAATGATATATTGGAATGTGGTGGTAACCACAATGATAAAATTTGTGTGCCATGACATTGGGGCGAATGATCGTCCAGTAAAGGGGTGCTGTTGACACATTAGGATGTAGATGCTTCGCCTGGGTACATCTAAAGGCTTAACTTTGTGCGCCATTGATCTGAGCCTTACCACGCAACCACATGTCTAGTATGGGATAGACCTGGCATAATATTTGTGAAGTCTCAACTTTTATTTCGCTACTGATGTTGTTGTGGCGCAAGAGGGGGCAATTATCGAGTAGGTAGTGGCCTACTCGACGGCGAAACCTTAGGGAGCGGGATCAGGTTGGGATGGAACATTGTAAAAGGCTTGTTGTGATTTTCTTTAACGTGAAGATTATCACATCGTGTGGGTACAGTTGTGCAACTTCTACAGAGTGTAAAACTATTCGAATAGATGTATCCTCGGTCATGGACAATGCTCGGTGATTTCACACGAGGGTTAGGGTTTTCATAAAAACCTGGTTGGGTTGAGTTGGGGAAGTGAATGGGTAGTTCACTCATGGTTTATTACGTGAATCTTGGTTCTGGGTGATTCATTGGAGTGAATGGCCAGTTTACTAGGGGTTTGTCTTATTTCCTTTGTTTAATTACTTATTATCATTTTCAAAGTCAGCTTTTAAATCTATTTATTGTATTTACTTCAAATTATTGTTTTCTGCAAAATTAACCTTTCAGCCATCTGTTGGTAAGCCATCAGTTGAGGAAGAAGGACAGATCAGCTGAAGTTACTTGAAGGAGGATACCTATACCTTGTTAGCAGTGTCCCTCTTGTGAGTTGTTAAGAATCAAAGCACAAGAAACACGGGAAATCGTCCTTCTAAAAACCATTATCTAGGGAGATATGTTATCTGCTACCGTTGTGGTGGGGATGGACACCTAGCCTTCCAATGTCCTCAAAAAGGGAAGCCAGCACAACATTTTATTTGCGCCAACTGCGACAGAATCGGCCACAAATTTGCCAGGTGTCCCAAAAGGAAGGCAATCCAGTAAGGAAGGGCACTTCATCCAACAATGCTACCTAGAGAATAAGTTTAAGAATTGTGCCTGTACTCGCTGGGGAGAGATAGGACATTATGCTAGTGAACATGAAATCAGTTGCTCTGACTGTGAAGGAACTCATTTTCATGGAGAATGTTCTATGAGCAAGATTACTTGTTACCTGTGTGAAGGATAGGACCATAACCCAGCACAATGCCCACTGGATTCAATATTGGCCTCAGTATTGCAGTAGCAACGAGAGAAACTCCGAGCTACTACCATGCGTGCATTGACAAAAGAAGGCAGGGCTATAGCTACATTTACTAAGATACCATCAGAAGTCGAGGCACAACAATCCAACCAAGACAATTGCGTGGCCCCATCAGATAAGATACTTCTTCAAGATGGAACTCATTCCCGTAAGAGGAAGATGTTGTGTCTAGAGCAGTATAATGATCGTAGCCCCAGCGCTTGGGTGAGTTGACCCAATGGAGTACAAGCAGGTTCCACCCCAGGATCAGCACAACCCCCAATGATGCATGGATATGGTGATAGCAATGTTGGCCACCCACAACAGACAAAGACATCAAAAGAAGGCGTGCAATGCTTACACTACCAGAATATAGGGCATTACGCTAACAAGTGTCCACAGAGGCGTCGAGCAATCAAGCCAATTTCACTTCACCTTGGAAGTACCCCTCCAAGACTCCAGGAGTAAGCCATGGAACATCGTCAGGTCAGGGAGGCCAGATACCTCAAAGCGTTGCAAGGGGAGCCTCAACAATGTCGTCTCCAAAGTTGCACCTGGTAATCTATTCCTTTAGTGAGCCTGAATCTCGGAATCGAGATTCGGTTTAAGGGGGGAGGTTTGTAACATCCTGATTTTCAGAGCCTTTTTGAAGCTTTTAAAATAAAATTCACCATTTGAATTTTTCTAGAATTAATTAAAGCTTAATTGGAATTTTTATTAATTAAATTTTTTTAATATGACTAAACTAAACATTACCATTTTCCAAAAAATATTATATTTGGGTTCCTTGTGTCACAAGGAATTTTTCTGTATTTTCTTGGATTTTTTGGAGTTTGTTTGAGCTCAATTTAAAATTTCCAAAAAAACCAAAGAGAGAGAATGAATAGTGCTCAACACGTGCCGTGGCACTGTTCATCTTCAAGCTTCAGCTTCGATCGATCTGTTTCGAAAGCTCTCGTTTTTCATCTTTTTCTCTCTCTTGATAACTTCCAATCTGGAGCTTATCTCAATGTCATTTGAGAGACCATGTGAAGGTGTCCCCATATTTGTGATGAGTAATTGACTCGTGTTCTGGAAAGTTTGAGTTTGATTTGGTTGGTTCGTGCCAAGTTGTTGCATGGCACAGTCCAGTTAGGCTGGACTTGGTCGAACGCGGTCGGACGTGCATGGGACGCTTGTTCTTTTTCTCGATCGGTCGATTTGGGTATTTCATGCTTGAGTACCTTCTTTTGATGCTAATGTTGATTATATTGTTTCGAGCGGTGCTATGTGATGTTTTCTTGTCTGTGATGGCTGCAGGACTTTGAGGTGGAGTCGTGGCGAGGCATGGAGGGCCGGACTAGGCACGGGTGGTGCTGAGGTCAAAGCGGTCAAGAGATGCCGAAGACGATGAGGACTCGAAGTGGTTGCGAGGTGTTGACAGCAAGAAAAGAGGAAGCTTCCAGGAAGGTGCAACAGGGGCATTTTGGTAAAATACGCAAGGCTGCAAAATGGAAGCTGATTCGGTTGAAGATAACGGGTTGGAGACCCGTTAGTGGAAGAGAGGGTTTGGAGGTGGCATGCTTGTTTCCCTCCAATCCTGATGAGAGCTTTTGGTTTTTGCCTCTTTGTGTGTAAGTTTGGGAGTGGAAGGTAGCTGCCACTTCTTGATTTCTCTTTGTGGCTGTGAGCCTGGAGTCTTAAGGGCAGCTGGTGTGTGTGTTCTAGTGATGAAGGAAGGTGCAGTAGTAGTAGTGTTATTTTGTCCTTGCGTGTGTTTTAGTTATGGGCATGTGAGCTCTTCTCAAGATGAGAGACTTGAGATGAGAGGGTTGTAAAAGAACCATTTGTAATCATTCATGTCTCTGGATCAATGTGAGAAATTCTGTGTCTAAGTTGAAATGATTTCCTATTCTTTTTTTTAGTTTTGGTTTTCAGTTCTGCTGTTTGCACTTCTCTCCCTCCTTTGGTTTTGAGGTGAATTAGTGTTGAGGTAGTTATTGATTCCTTTGCTCTAAACTGGGAAATACCTCAAGGCTCCTTGGCCAATCCATTCATGAGAGCAAAAGGTTGAATCAATGAGATTTGCTCATTTCACTTTCCTGCGCCACACTTCCCCTGTTTGCAAAAGTTAGGGTTTGGAGGCAAAGCAACTTTGTGTTTCTTATTATCTCAACTAAGAAATTGCTCTGATTTGAGTTTCCTTGTCTAAGAATGGTTTCTCTGCTGAATTCAAAGATTCATGAGCATAGGACCCAAGAATCAAGAACTATTTTGGATTTTGGGTTCCCCGCCATTCTCTTTTTTGGCAAAATCAACATTCATTGTTTCTTCTTGTTGTTCGTCTATATTTTCTCCTCTTTAAGGTCTTTTAGCTATTTAAGATGAAGCTCAGATGATTTGACCAGAGGAAAACAGCAAACACTAGACATATTCAGTGATTTTCAGTTGTCATCTGTATTTTCTGTGCCGTTTGCTTTAGCTCTTTCAGTTCTCCTTTTTCGCCAGTTTGCTTTTTCAGTCTTTACTGTCAGCTCTCGGTTTTTAGAATGCTTCTTTTCGGTTCTTTGTCAATATTCTCTGTTTTCTTCTTTTGAAGCCTTTCGGCCAGTCCTGTGAGATTTCTTCAAGTCTGCTTCCCGGTTGGACTGACTTCTCAAATGACGGTCAGACCATTCATCTGTCGGCAGTCCGACCGGAGATGCTGTGTCGGTCAGACCGGAAGCTCGCATGCAGTCAGACCGAGTGGCCAAAGCCTTGATTTACTTCCTGTTCGGCAAAATGGCTGGCTGTTTCCTGTGCAGTCGGTTCGGTTTTTCAGTCCGCTGGTTTCGGCCAAAACCTTTAAATCTCTTTTACAGGTTTCAGCTAAATGTTTTTAGTTTGCAGCTTCTGTCTTCAGTTGGTCTTTCTGAGTCCCTTTCTCAATTGCTGATTTAGTTCCTTTGTTCCTTCTTTTGCTGCTGCTTTCAGGTTTCGGCAAAACCTATCACTGTCATTCTCCTGTTCAGTTTTATTTTGGCAATTTCAGTCTCCAGATTGTTCTCGGCTGCTATTCATTTTTCAAATTTTCATTTCTTGCAGTCCACTGTCTTCTGTTGTCTCCTGTGTCCTTTTGCCTTTTCAGTTCCCTCGTTGCTTTAGTCATATATCGGCCAGAGGTTTGTTTCTCTGTTTTGTTTTCTATGTCTTGTTTTTATTTCCGGTTGTTTAAGTTTCCAGTGAGCATAAAACTTCTTGCTTCATAGCTTCTGTAGCTATCGGAGAAGAAGAAATATGTGGATACTTTGGGGCGATTTTTGAAAGCATCATTCACCCCTTCTCTGTTGCCATTTCCGATCCTACATCTTTCTATAAGGAAAGTTGTGCCAAATCACGCAAGGAATACATCCCAACTGGCCTCTTTGCGTTTCGTTCGTCCAGTTGCCTTTTATCCTTTATTTTTTGAAACGGACTCTAAACCAAAATATGTGAATTGGAGTCGGTTTCTACCTCTTCCAAGCCTATAAATACGACCCCTTGACCCCTCTAAACCTGTCTGTGCCAAGTCCCCTCAAAGCCCAGAACGTTGTCAGCATCAAGGCCCTCTGGTCTCAAAATTGTTCGTCACGTTCTGAGCTATCTGGTGAGATTTTTCATGATTCTTTCGCGTCACATCATGTCCCCATGTGCCATCTACCTTCTTGCCAAATTAATTTGGTTTTGGTGCAGCCAATCTCCCGGAATCGAGTTTTTCCCAATCTAGGTCAAGAGTGACTCTTGACGTCAATTTGTCATCTCCGGTAAGTTTTAGCCCTTGCCGTAATTTTTTTAGACTTGCCTTGCCGCGTTCTATGCCGTGCTCCCGTCCTTTTCCCCGAAAAGCCTCCACAAATTTTCGCCTCCGACACCTCGCCATGGCTGCCAATGTTATCTCATGTCCCCATCTATCCAGTGGTGTTTTCCTCAATCCGTTCGCGTCGTATTGTGCCAAACCATCCTAGGTAGTTACTCACCAAGTGATTTTAAATTTCATTCACCGAGCACCAAGATATTAAGTTTTCCTTTTTCTTTGTTGACATCGTTGAAACGTCGTTTGCGTCGTCTCCGGTGGGTTTTCAGCCGAGCCAACAATTTTTTTAGCTTCGCCATGCCGCGTTCTAGCCTATGCTCAGCCTACTTCTCCATGTTCTATACCCGGGTTTTATTTCTCTCTTACCTATATCGTTGTAGATGCCCGTGCTGTCACCGTTCTCCGTTTGGTGTGCCATCGCTTCCTATGTGTGCCTTGGGTCCCTAGCAACCCATTTTGCTAGTTAGATTCACCTTCCATACCTCCTCTCACCGGCACTAGCCTTCTCTCCACTCTCGGATAAACAGTAAGTTTTGTTATTTTTCCACTATTTTCTCGCCCGGCAAACTTTAGAACGCTCGTTCTCCTTCGTCCTAGCTCCGATTGACCCGATTCTTTTTTCCTAAATTCATTTAAAATTGAGCTCTATTTTTTTGGTTCTGTGTTTGGAGTTTTTGGACTTCATGTGAGTTTTATTTGATTTTTTTTGTGTTTCGTTTCGCTTTCTGTCTCGTTAGATCACGCTTTCGATGGAGCTGAAGCAGAATCCAAAGATCAAGAATTCCTAACTGACCAAGGCCAAGGCAAGTCGTGTCCTTTGATCATGTTGAACCCAATTTTCAAATCTATTATGTATTACTTTGTTTTAAATTATCATGCATTGCTACTTTATTATAAATCCCTTGTATTGGTAGTTATTGTCCAAATTGATTAATCCCTCCTTGATAATTTGGTTGCCATGATTCTATTGTCATCATAGGATGGGAAATTATTTAGTGATGCAATATTAGTTGTCACATGGGTTATACGTTTAATTTGCTTAGCCGTGCTTATTACTAGTACGTTGGGTTATCATCACATATGATCTATTAATTAATTTTGACTTAATGATATATTGGAACATGGTGGTAACCACAATGATACAATTTGTGTGCCATGACATTGGGGTGTCATTGGTGTTGGTTAAACAAACTTGGTTTTCACCTGGGTGAATGATCATCCAGTAAAGGGGGTGCTGTTGGCACATTGGGATGTGGATGCTTCGCCTGGGTACATCTAAGGGCTTAACTTTGTGCACCATTGATCTGAGGCTTACCACGCAAACTATATGTCTAGTATGAGATAGACCTGGCATAATATTTGTGAAGTCTCAACTTTTATTTCGCTACTGATGTTGTTGTGGTGCAAGAGGGGGGCAATTATCGACTAGGTAGTGGCCTACTCGACGGCGAAACCTTAGCGAGCGGGATCAGGTTGGGATGGAACATTGTAAAAGGCTTATTGTGATTTTCTTTAATGTGAAGATTATCACATCGTGTGGGTACAGTTGTGCAACTTCTGCAGAGTGTAAAACTATTCGAATAGCCGTATCCTATGCCATGGACAATGCTCGGTGATTTCACATGAGGGTTAGGGTTTTCATAAAAACCTGGTTGGGTTGAGTTGGGGAAGTGAATGGGTAGTTCACTCATGGTTCATTACGTGAATCTTGGTTTGTGGGTGATTCGTTGGAGTGAATGGCCAGTTTACTTAGGGTTTGTCTTATTTCCTTTGATTAATTACTTATTATCATTTTCAAAGTCAGCTTTTAAATCTATTTATTGTATTTACTTCAAATTATTGCTTTCTGCAAAATTAACATTTTCAACCATCCGTTGGAAAGCCGTGCATACTGTATTGCATTTTTGTTACAAATAACTTGCTGAGTACTATATGTACTCACCGCTTATCCATATTTGCTCAGTTGAGGAAGAAGGACAGATCAGGAGGGGTTACTTGAAGGAGGATACTTCGACGACTTCGTGAATTAGGACTTCGCTTCCCAGTCGATTGCCTGTGGGTAGGTCGAATGGCTACTACGCTTATTTCTGTTTTTCCGCTGCTAGTTTCTTTAAGCTTTTCAGGTTATTAATTGTAAGCTTGACCATAAGGTCGTACTCTGATAATTATTAATAATATTTGAGGCTTTTTTTTAATGAATCGTGATATGTTCGATATTTCGTCTTTGTTTATACTGTGTGCACTAGTGTGATTCTGGACTAGTGCAGAATACACAAAAGAGTCCGGATTTGCATATTCGGGTCTCTACAGAAGGCAAGCATTATACTGGGATTTTATGAGTCTGTTATTTTTGGTTGAAGCTTATGTCTTTTGGCTGTGGCTTATGACTTTTAAGTTGTTCGTGCGAGAGATTACAGAGTAACAAAAACTCATGTACGATTTTTACCGATATAAATGAAGTCGGTACAGTATGTACTATAATTAAATAGTAGACCTCATCTTGAAAAGACACTCCATTATGTTAAAAACCATTCAAAAGTTTTTGTTTGATAAAAAATCATAGTTAAAGAAAAAAAAAAGAAAAAAACAGATAAACCCCTCTTCCTCTGGGCGAAAAGGAAGCGCCGCGGCCGGAAGAACCGAAGCCACAATGGCCTGGACGACCACGGCCTCCCTGTGCTGCCGCCTTGTCCGCCTCCCCTCCGCCCGCCGCCGTCCTCCGCCATCGACCCGGTGCTCCGCCGCGCAGAGCCCCGACGCGGTGGACAGGGAGTACGCCGACCTCAACCTCCGGCCCCTCTACCCCAATGTCCGCCCCCCTCCATTCTTCTTTCCTCCTTTTTTTCTTCTCCAAATAGCGCGCAGTCTCACCACCCGCTTATTGGTGCGCGCAGAGGGGCCATCACCTTCGCATCCGTCAGCACGTGAACCCCCTCAGCTCCTCCTTCGCCGTAAGCCCCCCAAAACCCAACATTTCAAGATTGCAGCGCAAACACGAGCTCCCATCTCCTTCCTTTCTTTAATTTGTGTTCTGTTGTGTGCGTAGGATCCCACGGATCCGCCGGAGTGGAATGAGGTGTTCGAGGACCCCCTGCTGCCCCTCATGGTCGACATCGGCTGCGGTCGGTAAACGCTTCATGTCACTCTCTTTTATTTGTGCTGATATATTGCTCGCAGCAGTTGTTCTTAGGGAATGTTGGCGTGTAGGGAGTGGGAGGTTCTTGATTTGGCTAGCCAAGAACACCGGTGAAAGGCGGAACTACCTCGGACTGGAAATTCGGCAAAAGGTTTTTGTGGTTCTAAGGTTTAAGCATGTTTACTAATAAATGACGCAATGTGGACTTTTTTTAGTGTGGTGATGGTGCTGCTTGTTTTGTTTGTTTAGTTGGTGGAGCGGACGCAGTTCTGGGTAACAGAATTGGGGCTTAGGAATGTGTAAGCTACCTTACATCTTTTGCACATATAGGCAATGAGTGTTTCTTGTTAGAACAATGACGTAACAGTACTTGAAATTACTCGCTTGCACAGTTCTTTTATGTTTGCAAATGCAACGGTGTCATTCGAGCGAATCGTGTCGTCATACCCTGGTCCCCTGTCTCTTGTTTCAATACTGGTGAGTGTAGCTGAGTGTAGTAATCATAGTCTTCCTAGTTATATCCTCCAGCTTATGCTGGTTCAATTCTTCTTTGTTTTACTTAATGTTATGGAACTGAGATTTGAGTTGTCTATCTTATGGTTTTGTAGTGCCCTGATCCTCACTTTAAGAAGAGGCATCACAAGAGAAGAGTGCTACAACCACTGTTGGTGGATTCAATCACAAACAACCTTTGTCTAGGTGGACGGGTATGGCAGTTCTGGGATACACATTAAAGTCCATGGTTTTTTATGAAGAGTTTTTCCTGTTAAACTAACAATTGGCATTAGGACCAGGATGCTTCTCTATGCATCAGTTCTGTCCAATGATGAACACCCTTTAATTTAGAGTAATAAAGATTTTGTTACTTCTAGCTGTACAAGGGATTTGGTTTGGTGTGAGGATATGATTGATGTGTCATTGACTGCAACCTAAAAATATGTAATAAAATAATTCAGTGTAATTTCCCTAATAAAAAGCAGTCAAGTTGTAGGCTTGAAACATCTATCATTTACAAATAGGCCTATGATGAAAAAATATTCTTGAAGGGATCTCAAAATACATTAGATTGAAGTAAATTAACCATGTACACCAAGGAAAAGCGTGAGGTCCCAGGACCAAACCAAAATAGGCAATTGGCTTTATTGCGAACTCATCTTTATGAGATTCCAAGAAATATTATCAACTCAGTTGTTACATTTCAAGGTTTGTCTTTTTGTCTTGCTGTTCTCAAAATTACCAACTATCATAGTGTCAGTTTCACTTCTATGTTCTCAGTAATAGTTAGTATTGCTTTATTGATTGTGATCCTGCATCGTCTATGCATTACATGGCACTAATAAAAAAGTAAGATGGCCTAATGCGAAATTATTATTCAGACCATTTATTTTCTTTATCGTTGACGAAGGCTAGTGTTGATTGTGTACTAAATTTAATTTTCGAAGTTATCTGTTTATCATAGGCAGACACTTGTTCTTTTGCAAGTTGACATCTAATTGTACTTTCCTTGCTAGGTTCTTTTACAATCAGATGTGCTCGATGTAGCTGCAGACATGAGAGAAAGGTTTGATGGATACTCGGATGTGTTTGAGCATGTTGATTGTATTGATAAAGGTCTTCGGTGTGACAATGAAGGATGGCTTCTAGACAACCCAATGGGAATACGGACAGAGAGAGAAATCCATGCTGAGCTGGAAGGAGCAACCATATACAGAAGGATGTACCAGAAGACTAGAGATGTTTCTCACTAGAGGTTCGTCAGTTCAGTGGATCCTGGAGTTGTCCAGGCAGTAATAGCTTTCTGCTTGATTCGTGCATCACAACAGCCGACTTTCACCCTCGCTGGCCTATTTCTAAAGCAAGTTGTCATCGTTGCTGAATGAATTAGGCCTTGTTTTGCTGATAGTGCAGTAGTGCAGAGCCTAATGGTTGAGGGGTCAAACTAGTCAATGCGTGGCAAGCTGGCATCTCTCCAATGTTTGATGTTTTCTGTCAGATCATTGTTCTGGTTAAGGACAATGTTATGGTTGAGGGAATATCACAGTGCAGCTAATTTGTGGTGTTAACCATACACGAGAAAGTTTGGCATCTGCTAGTATATGTCACGCGTTCAGGGTTAGAGATCCAAAAGCATATTACGTCTAGGCAATCCAGATTATGGCTGTTTGATCTAAGGTGAAATTACCCAAACTAGGCTCTCACTGGTCAGAATAGGGAAAAAAAAAAGATGATCAGGCCATTTCACTTTACAATGGTTCTTTTGAATTGTAAACTCTGAAGTTGTGTTGTAACTTGTATCTTTGAATGTGTTCTGTCAGTCCCTGCAAACTAAAGTATCTAACAGTTCTCCCGAGTGATCATTGTATCTTGCATTTGTTCCATCGATGCTACAACACATTCCACATTGGAATTATGATCAATTCATATTATATTTTATGGACGTTTTGTATCATGCTCGCACTGGAGGCATTGAAATTTACTAGTTCTGTGGGACAATTGTGACACCTGGCTCTACATAAGCTCAGAATATTATCACTAACTATGTTTTTTTTTGTCTTATAGCTGTGGTTTATGGTTTTTTCCTGAATTTTTTGAATTTTGGGCTCTTCGCGATAGAGATTATGGAGAGAGATACTCGCTTGCAATTTTAGCTGGTACAGATGTTAGGCTTTTAACGTGTATTACAATTAACTTGTAGACCCCATCTTAAAAAATACTCCGTTTGAAAGTTAGATACTATAGCAAAAACCAAAAGCCGCTTTTAGAAGCTACAAAAAACATACCCTAAACAATATTTCATAAACTACCATGGTTATCACGGCATTGCCTTGTCGTCCTAGTGGTCCAGGGCAGTGTCGCCTCAGCGTCCACAGCGAGCAATTAGGTGCTCTCCTTGGTTAACTGGCAGGGGTGGGTCCAGGCTATTTAAGTGAAAGTTCAATTAATACACAATGCTATCATAGCTGACTTTAAATAAATGCTTCGAGAGTGTAAAGACATAACCTAAACTAGCCGTCGGTCTAAAGGAAGTTCGTTGTACTTGTTTCACATTTTCACTAAACATGTTGCATCAAGATTAAAAGGTAAACAAGGCAGATTTGATTTATGTAAATGTGATGTAACAAACTGCCCAGTGATGATGTCCTGTTATCTATATCTGTAGATTATACTAGATACTTAGCTTCGTGATACTTCCAAGATGTATTAGTTTATTTCTGTGATCTTCTAATCATGATAGCAGGAATGAGTTCAAACCTCTTATTGTGAGATTTAAATTATTGTCTAAACATGATAATTAGTAATATGATTTGCATAACTTGTGGATTAAATGAGTTCGTCTAAAAACTAACCAATAAACCAAGTCAACAGTTGCCTCTAACCTAGCTTGCCATATCTCGCCTTGAGAACGCCATGGCGCCTGCCTAGACACCATGGCGTCCTGGCGCTTCTCAGGCATCGTGGTCACCAAATCTGCCATGACAACCATGCAAACTACTAACATCTATACAATGCCCAAGCTTTCATAAAAAAATCAAATTAAGCATAAACATGACGATACTGAATATAACATATAAATATTTTATTGAAGCAACAACAAGAACGAAGATAATTCAATTATTGAGGCTAACCAATGATACTTTATTTTATTACAATCACACTAATAGCTCTATGTTCTAACAAACCTCATTGACCAATTGTAAGAGTTTGTATAAACCAAATTACTAATAATAAGCAATTATTGTCTAATGTGATAAGTAAAGCAATGTCAGTGCAAGACTGATTATGAGCTATTTTCCTTATGCGTATCGCCTTCATCGATCACCTAAAAATAACAACATAAGTAAGGGTGAGTTTAAGACTCAGCAAGCATATAATAAAACAGTAAACGGTATAAAACATGTTACCAAGTATTCATGTCAATTTACAACTATCTCATTTTAATCTATCTTTTCATTAATGCCATGTATATATCTCATCATCTCTTTTATCTTTTCATGAATTTCATGCACATGCCTCATCAACTTTTTTTCTTATACCGGTATAGCGGAATGTAACACCAATCGTGTCCACCCATGTCTGCTCTCTTGTGTGTAGGGAACTCAAGCTTGTCCTCTTACATATGGGGGTCTTAAGCCTGTTCTTTTTCATACAAGGACCCAATCTTCACTCCTGTAGAGTGTCTACCAAAATATGTCTTATTTTACCCACTATCATGGGTTACCCATATAAAGTAGGCTTTAGAGGCCTACACGTCACTTTTTTCATCATGAATACTCATTATATAAATGCAATGATTCTATCAATATTAATCATTTATCATCAACACTATTTAATCCATCATCATAAGAGCATTATTGAAAGCAAGTGTAAACATGTAAACCAGTATGTTAAGTACTTTATTATCATAAAACAGCTAAATCAAACAACACACGTTACCATTCTACCATTCACTTGCATTTTCTAACCACGTGGGATGGATTGTCGGACCTCAGGTTAGCAAACCCAGATCCTCTGTGATTCCACCGCACTATTCCCTGGATCAGTAGAGAGTGCTAACAGATACATTACTGTATATCAAAAACATATTATGCGGAAGCGTAAATAATACAGTAATACTTACTCATGGGCCGGTTAGGCCAAAAACGATAAAATGCAGCAGCAGAAACTTCACACAGGTGGGACCCGCAGGACTTGCCCACAGGCAGCCAACTGGGGTTCGCGACCTAGTCCATGGCCTCTTCGTCTTCCAGCTCTGTCGACTCTTTTCAGGCATCACAGTGCTTGACTTTATTTCCTTTCTGACTGAATGATGGTAATTAAGCAACAATGAGTACGACGGTACTCAGCAAGCCACCACACAGGATGCAATAATAATAGATGCAAGACTGTCAAAAGAGGCTTGAGGTTCTTTTATTTGCTTAATGCGACATTTGCAATAATCATAATTAAAATTCCTATGACTTGGTATTTTATAAACATGCTTTAAAGAGTTTGAAATTGTGCAATAAATATAGCGGTGTCGGTTCCATCCACCGATTACATGGTTCCATCCACCTATGCTAGCTTTTGATCATTATGCCACTTCCATCTTATTTACCACGCTGGAGTACGTCCCTCCAGGAAAAATTCAAAATCAGAGTACCTCCCTCTGATAGGTTTTTGTCCCACCCACAAAGGTTTTTGAAATAGAACTAACTCGAGGAAGATTTCCGTGTCCGCCCTTGACCGTGGGCACGGCTATTCGAATAGTTGTATACTCTGCAGAGTTTGTACATCTTTACCCATAAGAGGTAATCGTCCCGATGGTTCTACATGATTCCTTAGCCATGCAGATCGAGAGACTACCACGAGGCCTTTACAATACATCGCTCTCTAGCATCTCACTCCTATGGGGTTGCTTCCATAGGTTGTGCGGGATGTCCACCACAGGACTCCACTCTCCATATACGCTAGCCTCGGCGACATCACCTACATCCGATGTCCCATTCCACGTGGGGTTTTTATTACCCACCTACACACGTTCTCCGTGAAATGGCTAGAGAGTCTAGTAAATTATTCAGCCAAGCCTACAGTTTGCCAGCTTGTGATTGTACTGTTGTACACGGAGGGGTCATCACAGGATTAAGTCCTTAATTTATCCGGGCGGTTCATTCCACAAACCACAATCCTTGTGTTACATCCACACCTTGTGTTACATCCACACCCACCACTCTTACCATCCGCCCAGACTGGTATAGCAGATTTTTAGAGTTTTGGAGAAGCATAACTTAAGTTATCACAAATAATCAGCCACATACATCCCGTGACTGTCCCAAAACCAGTTTGTATATTTAAAGATTGATGATCAGGGCCACTAGTGCCCTGGACTTGTCAAGACTAGCACGGCATTAATATGACTTATAGCTAGTAAAGTTATTATTAACATCTAGGGTGACAATGGTCAGGTGGTTCAAGTGTCAAGGAAAGGCATAGTAGTTTTTAAGACATCAAATAGGTAGGTAACTACCTTAAGCTTTAACATACATTTGCATAGTAAAGTAAGCATGCAATTTGATAATTTAAAGAAACATAATTTTGCATAAAATGTAGGATCAACATGATCAAAGTGATGACTTGCCTTGCTTGGTGTACCATGGCCTTGATTGACCTAAGTCAAAGCCTGCTCAGTCAGAGTTTTTAATTTGCTGATCTTCGCTTTTACCCAAGTCTTGATCCTGTTCGAATCCGTCGCCTCATCGAGTCTTCAGATTCTAATACGCGGCAAAGAAAAGAAGACCAAATAAATCCAAACACTTTAAATGCTCAATTAAATTTAAATTATAATTTTATTACAATTTGAGAATAGAAAGATGATTTGGATTAATGTGTTGTAAGCACAGCGGTAGATGAGCTGGGCGAAGGAATGAGGTGGCTGAATAGCTTTACCGTGAGGGAAAATTTTAGAATAGCGAGGGGTCAAAAGGGAGGGTGTATCTTATCGGAGATAGTAAAGAGGAACAGAACCTGGTAATTCTTGGATGCGGAAGCTTTACAGGAGATGAGTATAATTTTAAATATTTAGTGTAACTTTGATATTTTATGTGGCAATATTTATCCGAGATTTCAACTGCCAATTTAATGAACCATTATTTTAACAACTTAATTATATGATGGGGTTGGCCATTTTAGTCCGGTTGTTGTTATGAGCAAAGTTAATTATTCTACTTGATTAACAAACTTATTAGAAATGGCCAATGGTTGCAATGTACAGAAAAAGGGTACTATGAATTAATAGGAATTTTCTTAATAAAGCTATTTCTTCCATTGTTAATCATTTTCGACTATTACATTTAAATCCCGGGATAGTGATTGGAGATTTGGATGTGAGGCAGGGACTAATGGTGTCTCACTTATTTTTAAGGTTGATTAATTATAAACGAGGAAATTATTAATTTAAATTTTAGCATTTTACAGGTAATTATTGAGGACTTCTCCAATGGTTATTTTAAACGCTAGTGAGAGATAACCTGATTTTAGAGATGAGCAATTTATGGTCGATATTTTATGTGGCCTCCTGATGATTTTCGGGAGATAACTTTAATAAGCAGAGTAGTTTCACCTTCTTACTATTGAAAAAGTTATATTCGGTGATATGTTCATTCAAATTAATTACGCTTGTTGCCATTGTTTTATTTGTCATGGATTTGGACAAGATGAGATGGCAACTAGGTCTTTTAGCCATGATAGTATTATTATTATTAGGTTGTTATCTTCATGTCAATTTCATAGTAATAGGAAGATAGTTCATGTTATAGGTTCACTTTAATTAACCTTAACTTATTAATCTTAATTGGCACACAATTGACCCATGCTTAGTTTTAGTTCAATTGCAACAATCTTTTTCATTATGAATTTATAAGTAATTCCCTATTTTTATTTCCCATTCACCCTGTGTCTTTACATGCAGCTAATCAAACTTAAACTTTTAATTTCATTTCATAATCCCTTTTAGTTAAATCTCACAATTAAATTGTATTCCCATTTTTATTTACAATTCATA
Source organism: Dendrocalamus latiflorus (assembly GCA_017311315.1). NCBI lineage: Eukaryota > Viridiplantae > Streptophyta > Magnoliopsida > Poales > Poaceae > Dendrocalamus > Dendrocalamus latiflorus. The sequence goes on along the minus strand of CM029648.1, from coordinate 11,632,162 downwards.
TGTTAAGATTGCTTCTAGAAATGAATTGAGAGAGGATGCTAGTGACATGCATTTACTAGGTGCTACCCTTTTAGTGGGGCCCACATGTCAAAGGACAGATAGGAGGGCGCTACCATCGGCATGGAAACGGAGCAGAACAGAGGCTAAACACCGAAACAGGGGAGGCGAGGTGGGCTACGGGGCCGTGCGGCGTCGCCGGCGAGGAGCGGCCGGGGAGGCGACGACGACCGGCCAAATGGGTTCCTCCGGCGATGAGGGAGCTTGGGGAGGTGGCAGCTTCGGCCAGGGTGGCGCCAATGCGAGTGGGCGGTGGCATTAGGCGGCCGGCTATGAGGGGAAACGGGACACCGGCGGCCGGAAGGGAGAGGGAGCGAAATAAGGTGAGCACGAGCAAGAGTGAGCCATGGGGAACCTTACCATGTCGTCCATGGTGGCGGGGAGGCGACGAGGAGCGCCGGCATCGGGAGCCGTGGGCGGCGCGGGGAGGCTCATTGTGGCGGGGAAGCTTGAGCAGCGGAGGGCGACAGCCGACCACAGGGCTGGCTTCGGGACAACAAGGGGCAGCTCCTGCTGCGAGGAATCGGTCGGGGGTTGACGGAGGAGGAGGCGTCGGCTGAAATGGTGACGGCCGGCGCAAGCTCGGGCTGAGCTCAAATGGGGGGGGGGAAGAAGGAGGAGGAGTGGGAAGGGGGGAGCTCGGCTCTTTATAGGTGGCGCGCGTTCGGGGGAGGGTACGGCGGCGGCATGGGCGGCGCGTCCGGCGGAGCAGTGCCGGGCATGGCGAGGAGTACCGCCGGCATGGCCGCGGGGTACGGCCGGCATGGCGCTGCGCGCGGGTAGGGGAGTGGCGCGGTGAGTAGGCCGATGGTAGGTACTGGCGCAAAGGTGACAGGGGGAAAACCGGGGGCGGAGTCGACGGCGTGGGCTGGGCCGGCGTGAGGAGTAGCGGCGCACGGAGGCAGGCCAGCTTGGCGCGACGGGAGTAGAGGGAGGAGGAGGAAGGAGCCAGGAAGAAGAAGGTGGCGTTGGTGTCGGCTGGAGGCCAGAAAAAGAAGAAGATGCCGGGTGGGCCGGAGAAAAAGAAAAGGTAGCGGGCCGGGGAGAAAAAAAAGAGAGGATGGGCCGGCCCAGATAGATTTTGGTGATTTTAGAATTTCAGAAATTGGTTTTGCAATTAGAGTTTGAACTTGAAAGCTTAGTTCACAATTTTGGTTCAACAATTTAATTTTAAGATTAATGAGTTTTGGGAAAATAAATCTTAATTTCCCGAATTCAAATTTTTCAGACATGCAAATTGGATGGAAAGATTTTATATTAATTTAAAACTTCTATTCTTGGCTTTGAATGACCATATTTCAATTTTTAAATTGGAAATTAATACTTCCGAGGGGATTTGGATGTTCTTAATTTTAAACTTTAAATTTTGGTTCTTGATTCTGAGGTTTTGATTTTTATTGATCGGGCTTTTGGCAAGAAATCCAACTTTTGAAATTTGAATGACGCCAAGAACTTTTGAGAACACAGGGAAATCGATTAAAAGATTTTAAATTTTTTTGAATTGACACCAGCTCCCTATTTGGGATGCTACATGGATTGATGTGAAGACGACACCAACCCCGATGTTACTCCTCCTACAGTAAAAAACCAGTCTCAACAATAAGCCACAACAATTCATAAACATAAAAAATAAACAACATCGCTTCTACACATTCCCCAATCTAGCAATCCCCTCTTTACCAGACAACCCTCCCCTACTGTCCCAGTAATAGAAATAGCAGAACTCTCGACTTAAACGCTTTACCTTGGCAAACCATATAAGTTCTCAAATCTACATAAAATTTGCTACACTTTCTTAGTTGTTCATAAACCCTGATTAATCCATTTAACACCTTGTTTTTAACCCCAAAAAATGTGCTATTATCTTACTGGACAACAGACTTAATAATTTCATATCTATTAATCTACCTATCTAAACATAGTAAACCATACCACATCTAAAATCTATAGAAAATTATCTATCTTTCTTTAGTTATTCTCATAATTTAAGAGGCATTTATATTGGCTTCTACTGTGACTTTTTTGCTGAAAATGAATAGTTGTGACTAAAAGAAGTGGCTTTCAGAAGGAGACGAGCGGTAGAAAAAGTGGGACGTGATAGGGTGAGAGAAGTGAGATGCGTGATACACTCGTGACCCCCTACCTTATCCCCAAAGCGAGACGGTAGCAAGAGGAGTGAAGAAACCACTTCAAAAAGTCTGACGTTCATATTGAGTTTTGGCTTTCCTAAGCAGAAGTCAGAAGTAAAATCTAATACAAATAGAGCCTTAATTTGGCCATCTACTAGGCTTGTAGATTACCACGACTGTGTCCAACAGCGACTAAATTCTAGACAACAGTCTTCCCGATGCCACAACTTTCCAACGGCTAAACCAATTCCATCATTCTTGTACTCTACGAAAAACTGAGACAATTCTATACACTTTTCATGTAGAGCAAAAAAACCCTAATTAATCTATATAATAATTTTAATCTACGGTTTACCATGATACTGCCAAATGACGTTGACTCTCCAGACAGCAGCTTGCAAAAATCATAATTCTTAATGTAACCAGTCAAATGATGTGATTAAGTACTTTATAAAAAGTTAACAAAATTATCTACAACTATCTAGTAGATGACATTTTCATATTAAGCCCATACAGTGCCCAAAATATCGATTAAAGATTATGGCAGATAAACCAATCTGCTAATCAAACCTCTGACGTGAAACTTATTAATTCTCTTTCTAATCCCGACTCTACTAAATTAGCAAACCGGAAAGTCCAGATCGTTACACAGGTGAAGGACAACAATATCGTGACCCCTTCCTCACCTTTTCTTCCCTTCTCCCTCCTCTGCCTTGCCCTTGCCGCTGCTCTTCTTTTCTAAGCCTCCTTGCTACAGCAGCTCTAGCTTCTCCCTTGTCGCAACCTTCTCCTTCCCTTCTGTTGGTGCTTCCTCTCCTTTGCAACAGCCCCCGCGCGGCAGCAGCAAGTAGCAGCTATGGCAGATTAGAGCAAAGGCGGCTAGGGCTTTAGGGTAGCCTCCCCCAACTCTCCCTCTCCTTATAAAGCCCAGCCTACTTCCTCCTCCATGACCTACTTGGTCAAGAGAACTCCCTCTTTTTCTCCCTTAGTTCCGTTTTCCTTAATTCCTTTTTTGAATTTGCGAACAGGTTTTAGAAGTGTCGGTTTTGGAATATTACATGTTTTTTGGCCGGTCAGTACCATACCAATCCTGTTAACACCGGATCAAATTGAAAGTAAACATAACCAACAACCGATAGCAAACTGACCACTTTTGGTCTTGTTGCTTCCTCTCACACTGCATGCACGACTGCCAGCCCTAGTCATAGCAGTAATGGCCATAGCAGCCTCACACCAAGAACCGACAACATGGCCATTGTGAAGTGAAATGAATCCTAAATCATGTGATCAGTTGGGCTTAAAAACTTATGGCTTATGACTGAAAACACTGTAGCTGACTGAAAAAAAACATTGTAGCTGACAGAGGCTTATTTAGCATAATTAGATTTAAAAAATTTAAAAATATAAAAATATGTTAACCCAATATGTATAATACAAACGAATACGGAAAAAAAAGAACCGGCAAAAAAGCTCAACAAAAAGCCAAAAGTTCAGAAAAAGACGAAATTTATGAATAGTGAAAAATAAGCTAGAAGCCAAAAGCTCAAACCGAACCGATCAGGGCATTTGATACTCATTACAACTATAGCATCAAGAGTCAGACGCTCAGAGCACCAAAAGACTGGAGAGTTATCCAGCATTTGCTTGCAATGCATTTCCACATTAAGCATACAGCTCTGTTGATTGCAAGAGGACAACGCAGAGATGCAGCAGCATCTAGCAACAGCCACATAACAAAAGGGCACTTCACGTTGAGTCCACATAAATAAATAAGAGTCGCACATTTGATCGAACTCTGCACATGATAGTAATAAGATACCGCCACTTAAGTCATCTGGTACTGGAATACGTTCATCCCAATGCAAGCTAATAATTGGACAGTGCAAATGAAAAGAAATCAACACATCTTGTAATAGTTTGCAAGACAAGCGATGTTTTGGAGCAAATCTGAACTCTCCCCAAACAAACCAGGAGAAAGGTGAGCAACACTTAGCTTGATACATCGCTGGAAACTTTGTACAGAGAAACTGAGATATCAAAACCTCTACTAGATGGGCCTCTTTGTACAAGGAGACTTAGTCATGGCATACTACTTGAAGACCGACTCCTATAACTAAAACATGAACATCAATTGTGGTACACTCCACTGACACATTCACTCATCAAATCCGGTATACATATTTCAAACCGCACAGCATTAGATTATACATGTTACCTGCAACAAGTAGATACACAGACCAACGTGGTTAGAGATAAATGATACAAGTATGTGGCTGACAGGTGCAATTATAGCCATAAAGCTGAGAATAGAGCTGGACAAATGCATACAAATGATGGACGTTGCGAACAAATTAGCGCTTTGATTGCCGGGATATCCTTGATTTGCCCTTCTCAATTGGAAATTTCCAGATGATATCATCTAATTTGCTGCAGTAATTATTTACAAACTGCAACACAGCAAAAGAAGATTGCAGAGTTAGTTGTGCATGTCCCAGCAAAATCAAAAGCAATTGAACAGATCAATTTATGTTTTGCATTTTACAATTTTCACAAAGATAATCTGTGCAGCAAGCAGCTACATCAGACAACTATAAGCGTTACATAGGTAGTAAACCTGTCCCTACTTAAACGTTTCAAAGGCATGGTCATTAGGTGATTAGGACCTTCATGTTTTATGCTAGAATGTTGCATAGTTGATAGTATCATCTTAAAGTTTTCAAGCACATCCACAAATAGAAAATAAGATGACACCAAATAAATAGTACAGTCCATGCAAGTAGACAGGTAGGTTCCACATCACTCTGGTACTAGTACTATACCAAAAAAAAAATCAAGATAGTCTTTGAAAAGCTCTTTGTGGTTACAACATTGTAAACTCTTTTCCAGCTTTATAACATTAGACAATCTACAGTTTGAAAAGCTCTGTGGTTACAACATTGTAAACTCTTTCCCTGCTTTATAACATTAGACAATCTACAGCCTAGATGTATCAGTTGCATTGAGCTATATATGGTGTATCAGTTGAAGGCATATGAAAAAATAGAATGATACAAAGTGCGGAAGAACACCTCTGACCTTGTTATACTCCGAAGTATCTCCAGCTGCTCTCTGTAGTTCCACCATGAAGAGTGATGGGGCAACTTCAAAAATCTAAAACCAAAAATTGTTGTAGTAAGGGCTGGTTGGGTACGGGTCCAAGAACCGAGGGTAGAACACTCTCCCTTAAACGGCTGGTCACGCCAAGGCTATGGGGCTTAGTTAAAGAAGAGAGAAAGAGATTAGGAATTTTGTTTTTTATTGCTTAATGATAATAATATAATATTGTTCCTTTTATAGGGATAGTTAGACTTGATTCCTATGAAATCTATCTCTATATTAAGAAAACTAATCCTAATAATAGGAAATTTATCCCTAACACATGTAATAAATCCAAGGTTGTCACGGCACTCCAGCAAGTCGCGACGAGTATAGGGCGCCTGGACACCTAGGCGCCCATCATGGCGAGAGTTAGACGGTGATGCAGAGGCAGAGGGCAGAAAGCTGAGGCAGCAGCATGCAGAGGTAGAGAGCAGGGGCAGCAGCTGCAACATGCAGAAGCAGAGAGCAGGGGCAGCAACAAGCAGAGAGCAGATCAGCAGAGGTAGCACCAAGCAGAGCCAGGAGCCATCAGCAAGTAGAGGCACCGCAAGGTGCAAGGCAGAAGAAAAGCAGAGCAAGAAGCAAAGGAAAAGAAAGAAATCAGAGCAAAGGGAGAAGGAAGGGAGGAGGCTCACCTGAGTTGAGTTGACGGCGGAGTGGGGCGCCAGCGGCGGGAGCAAGCTGGAGAGAAGCATCCAACATTCCCAGGCGCTCGCCTAACTCCCCTGCCCTAGGTGAATAGCCTCGGCGTCGCCCTACAGCCGCAAAACGCCTAGGCGACGCCATAACAACCTTGAATAAATCTAAAAGGAAATAAACCCAAATAATAAGAAAACTAATTATTATATTTCTAATCCGCGATATGCCGCCAGTGCTATCAAACTATCCAAATATATAACAGCACTACAGCACCCTGCGTGGGAACTGTGCACACGTAGCTACAGTGTCACAACGTGGGTACTGTTCACACGAGTTGCAATGCCGCGCCATAGCATTTCATCCCTCACAGCAAGATAACTCATCCTCAAGCTATCAGGTGGCGGCTATGGACGAATACCTTCGCATCCCCATGTTGACAGGAGTGACCAGTTCCGACGCCGGTTCGCTTGGGAGCAGATCAGCGACACTCCGACATATAGAGCCTAAAAAAGAAGCGCCTTAGCATGACGTGGCATCGAGGAAGATGCTGGCGGCATGGGCCACTGACATGGGACAGCAGTGACACCCTTACTGCCACGGAGCGTGACGATGGCGGGGAGGCCGCGATTCCGGGGCTGGCCCCTCAGCCGCTGTGCTTCGCATTGCCTAATGCACGTCAGTTGGCCATATGGAAAAGACTACTGCTTGATAGCGGCAACCCTCCTCAGCGAACGCACTAGGGGTGAAGCCAAGGACAGCACTGCCCGCTGCAACGTTGGTGGCAACGACACGAGTAGCATGGTTGGTGGTGCTAGTTCTAGAGGTGATAGAAGTGACGGCTCAGCCATGTTGGTGACGACAGGCATCACCTTCTGCTCTTCCATCTTGGTGTAGCTTCTCTCCTCCTCCGAAACATCAAGCATCTTAATCATGTGACCCAACATCTCGCTGGTAGTCATGGAATCGAAATACTTGCTGCACGACATGGTAAAAAGGGCAACGATTGGTTCTGATACCAAATGTTGTGATAAGGGTTGGTTGGTTACAGGTCCGAGGACCGAAGGTGGGGCACTCGCCCTTGAATGGCTGACCATGCCGCCACAAAGGTTTTGAGGCTTAGTTGAAGAAGAGGGGAAGATACTAAGAACTTTGTTTTTTTATTGCTTAATGATAACGATACAATGTTATCCCTTTTATAGCGATAGCTAGATTTGAGCCCTAAGAAACCTATCGCTATATCAAAGAAACTAATCCTAATAATAGGAAACTTATCCTTAATACTTGGAATAAATCTAAAAGGAAATAAATCCAAATAATAAGTAAACTAATTATTATATTTCTAATCCGCGATATGCGGCCAATGTTATCAAACTACCCAAGTATATAACAGTGCTATAGTACCATGCCATAACAAAACTAGCAAGAGGAAAAGGAATACGAGCATTCCACAACAGAAAGCAAATAAAACAAGTGATATACTGGACTACTGGAGTACAACGAGAGGGCGGGACTCACTTCAAGCATAATTGTGAGATGACTAGTCCTGTTCGAATTTAGACCTTCCACCCTCATCTGAATATATTAATAATGCAACTAGTGTTAAGATCTAAGGTCAGAAGATTTGCAATATCTGCATGACAGATGAAGTGCTAAGTTGTAGATCTGGGGACAATAAACCTTACCTTATAATTGCGAATGTGTGTCTTAAACCCCATAGATTGAGCAACAACCTCCATACTTGACAAGATAACATTTGCCGGTTGACGTGATAAAAATCTATTTTGAAGCTTGTCATAGTCCTGTAGATCAAGCAATTATTAGTAGATCAAAAAATTATTAAGTCTTGAGAAGATAAACATAATAATCTATAAAAATGCCCACAGTGTTAACCATGGCCACCCAACTTAGAATGTTGGGCAGCAACACCATCGTTAGTGTGAATATCAAAACTTCAAGAAAATAAAACAAGTTTGCCAGAAACTATTGGTACTGTGATATCTTAATTCCATCAGGACTGCTTCTTGCTTCTTTTCTTCTAGTAAAACTGCAAAACTCTACTGACATCCTTAAGATACTGGAAGAGGTTTGAATTTCGTTGCATATAGCCATAATGGAGATCTCAAATTCACACTGTTCTACAATTTCTATTGCTCTTTCTTGATGGTAAGTCAGAATAGGAGACCTCACCATTATGAATGATACTATTAGGATTGAATTATGTTGCAATTTTTTCCCAGTCTATCCCTGCCATGACGGGTATTACACTCATCCTGTTCTATGGTTTCTATTGTTCTGTTTGATGTAAATTAGTCATCCTTTCTAAGCATTTATCTTGAAATCACTTCAGTTCAACAACTGTCAGAAATGACATAACCAGTCAGTCCTAGGATGCCAACCTATAATGTCAAGAGGATACTAAACTCATATTTCTTGCTCTTGGTCAGATGGGAGATGGGCTAACATTGTCCACCTTTTCCTCCAATAATTTAAAGGTAATTTGAACCAAATGAGTTATAAATTGTGCTATGCCTACAATACAAGAGTGCAAAATTATACAAAATGCAGCAATAAATAAGGTCTCCAATCTTCCCCCAACTAATTAAACAGAACATTCACTTTTACTAACAATAAGCAGCTGGAATTACATGTCCAAATCACATAATATCAATAAAAAAAGTAGATCTGGGTCTCATATGATAATCACCTTACTCCTTTAACTATTTATTTCCTAAAACATTAGGCAGCCCCAAAAATGGCTTGCATCATACCTGTCGGCGATCAAATAGGGCTGCAAGATTCAATCCTTGAGATAGAATGATTAGGTCGAATGCATTAAGTGTCCTGCTTCATCATCAAAAGTATGCTCAGTGTCCTCCTGAAATCACAAAAGACAATTTGGACAAGAAAAATTAATGTAATTACTAGTAAGTACAAGATACAGTAAAGTTCCATCTCGAAAAACTGCTTTCTCATATAAGTTTCCAAATTAACAATGGAACAAATAACGATAACTATTGCTGTCTAGTAGCACAACGGAACACAAGTTGGTTCACAACTAAGCTTATATATCTTTGGATAGAAAAGCTCAAACTGAAGGCCATCTGTCCACCTCTTTTAACAATACGTGACAGGCAAGACAACCTGAGGGCAGCATATCTAAATAGGGCATGTTCTTTTCCTCCGAAGTCGGCGGCTTTTGACTTTTGCTACAGTACCTAACTTTCAAACGGAGTATTTTCTCAAGACGGGGTCTACAGGTTAAACGATCTACACGTTAAAAGCCCAACATCTGTACTAGCAAAAATCGCAAATGAGTATCTGTCTCTCCGTAATCTGTACCGTAAACAGCCAAAATTCAAAAATTTCAGCCAAAAACCATAAGTTGCAGCCGAAAAGAACAGGCCCATAACCTGTTTTTGGCTTCCAACTCAATAATTGTGAAAGAACACCAAACAGCTGACTAGTTGTTTGCTTCATTACTGTATTGTCAAATAAATTTAAGTACTGGATAAAATCAAATGAGGTAAACATGTGAAGGTACAATAAGTCAATAACATGTGGAAGTACAATAAGTCAATAACCAAGTAGAAAAAACTCATACAAAGCATTGGTGAGCAAGGTTCAATACATTTTAAATATCCATGTCACCACAGCATTTTCTTATATGTAAGGATTGGCAATGTAACATCCCATTTTGGGAAAAGCCAAAGTGCTTGAAATAAAACTTGAAACACGAATTCAAATTCAATTTGAGAATGCGAACCCAATTCAAATTCAAGTCAAAATTCAAATCCAATATGAATTTTTCAAGAACCCGAAGCCCAAAACCTGCTTGGGCAAAAGCCCAGCCTGTTTTTTCCTCTCCTCCGGCCTTGGCCTGGCCCACGGCGACCCATGCCGCCCCTCCCCTGTGCTGGGCGCACCCACGCCGCGCCCTATGCGCCGACAATGCGCGGCCACCTTTCCCCTATGCGCCACGGTGCTGCGCTGACCTCACCTCGACCCTGCCCTGCTCTCCCTCTCCTTCATCCTTCCCTTGCGCTGCAAACCATCCCGCGCAACTCGTGGCGCCCGTCGCATCTGCGCCGGTGCTCCCAACTGTTGCTCTTGAGCCGTTGCCCTCCACATTAATGTCCCATGTTGCGCGTCAGCTTCACCTGCCCCGCGCATGCCAGCGCCATGCGATGGCTGCGCCCTCCTTGCGCTGTGCCGTTCCGCACGTTGGCGCCGCCCTCGGCTTCCACCCGCATTAACGTCGCACAACGGCCAACTCCACTCTCCTCGGGTATAAAGCCTCTGAGCGTCTTCCCCTCACTCCCAATCACCTTCCCACTACCCTCCCTTGCCACCACTAGCTCCCGTACCCCTTCGTCTTCGACTCTGGCCAACCGAGCCGCCGCTAACGCACCTGCGCCTGATTCAAGCTACCTGGAGCACCGCCAGGAAGCCTCTGTTATGAATATTGCGTGTATATTCATGAGGCCCAATAGACAATATATATAAGTAGTACAAGGGGATATACAGAGAAATATGCCATATACAGATAAGGAAACCAAGGCATATAAGGAAACGAATAACAATCCTATTCTATCCTTAACATCCCCCTTAAACTCATGGTGGATCACACATACTGAGTTTGGAGAGAAAATACAAATGTTATGCTCCAGTTTGGGACTTTGTGAAGAAGTCAGCAAGCTGTAACTCTGATGGCACAAACTGTTAAGCAAGTACTCCCTCCTGCATCTGTGAGTGCATGTAGAAGCATCCACTCCAATGTGCTTGGTGAGCTCATGCTTCACTGGATCACGAGCAATACTAATAGCACCTGTACTGTCAGACATAAAGTGTCATAGGTCCCCTCACAAGTACATCAAAGTCTGCAAGTAACCACCTCAACCAAGTAATCTCTGTTGTCACTGCTGCCATAGCTCTCAACTCAGCCTCTGCACTCGAACGAGAAACTGCAATCTGCTTCTTTTGTCTTCCAGGCAATTAAGGAGGAGTCAAGAAAAACATAATAAGCAGAAAGAGAACGACGATCAAAAAGATCACTAGCCCAAGTCGTATCAGAGCACGCCTGAAGCTGTAGTGAAGTGGAGCTAGGGAAAAAACAAGCGACGAGATATTATCCCACGCAAGTAGCGAAATACGAAGGAGGTGATTGTAGTGAAAATGAGCAGGACTAGTCATGAACTGACTCAAGATATGAACATAAGCAATATCAGGGCGAGTGCTCACAAGATATACCAGACTCCCGACAAGATGACGATAACGGGTAGGACCCTCAAAAAGATCACCATCAGTAGCACGAAGCTGAAGGGAGAGCTCCATAGGAGTCTCAGCAATGCGAGCGTCAGTCAGACTAGGCCAATCAAGAATATCCGGAACATACTTCTGCTGGGAGAGGTAGTAACCCTTAGGCGTGGAAGAAACCTCAATCCCAAGGAAGTACGTAAGCAAATCAAGATCAGCCATCAGAAACTGCTCACTGAGATGCTTCTTCACGAATGTGATGAATGAGAAATCGTCACCAGTAATGAGCATATCATCCACATATAGAAGTCAGCACTGACAGTGAAACTGGCAGCGATAATCACTTAGGTGAAACGCGCAAACTAGGCACGAGAGGCCTATTTGAGGCCATAAAGAGCACGACGAAGACGACAAACATGGCCATCTGGAACAGAATACCCAGGTGGTGGCTGGATGTAAACCTCCTCATGCAAAACACCATTAAGAAAGACATTCTTAACATCCAACTAAGAGATAGACCACCGGCAAACGAAAGCAACCGCAACAAGAATGCGAACAGTGGTCATATAGGCAACAGGGGCAAATGTCTCATCGTAATCACGACCATACTCCTGCTGGAAGCCACGAGCCACAAGGCAAGCCTTGTAGCGCTCAATAGTACCATCAGACTTGGTCATAATCTTGTACACCCACTTGCACGTAATAGGACGAGCATGCACAAGTGTCAGTACAATATCCCAAGTCTCCGTTCGTCTAAGAGCATCAAGCTCCTCTGCCATAGCGAGCTGCCACTCAGAATGAGAAGCAGCCTCACGATAAGAGCTGGGCTCAATGAAAGAGAGCATGAGCGGTCGAAGTAAAACCAAGACGATCAAGAGGTCGAAGGGAGGTCACGAAGAGCGTAACGAGGAGTATATCAGAGGAATCAGACATCGGTGTCGGCAAAATACCAAAAGATGAGTCTGGTGAAGGACGAGAACATCTGGAGTAGTGCACCCCAGAGAAACGAGACGGTGGTGCTGCTGAAGCAAGAGGCAGTGCTGCAGAAGGCAACACAGGAGGTGAAGGTACAGAAGAAACCACTGGAGACAAGCTAGAGGAAGGTTGTTTCTATTCGCCGGTGGTCTATCTCTCAGTTGGATGTTAAGAATGCCTTTCTTAATGGTGTTTTGGAGGAAGCTGAACCGGTGGTGGCGGAGAAGGGCGTGCACCAGTTACATGTCCCTAAAGGCGAAGACCATCAAGCGTGATCTCCATGAGAGAAGACCATAACCTATAGTTCGGATCGCAGCAGATGGAATGGAAGCCGTCGGTAGGCGGCGCTGAACAGCGCGGCGACAAAGGCAACGAAGTCTAACAGGCGGCACTGAACGATGCGGCAGTTAGATCAATGTTATGTTTTTCTCTTTTTCTTTTTTTCTCTTTTTCTTTTCGCTAATGCAAGATTAAACGTCGCTCGGCCGAGACAATCGACTCGCTCGGGCGTTGCCGAGGCGACGAGCGAGCGGACAGCGGAGCGGCGGCCGGTGGCTCAGGGGCCGTCAACAAAGCAGCGACCGGCAGCGATCGAGCGGGTACCACCAGATCGGGTGAAGACGGCAGCGGCCCGAGCGGTGGCGGCGGCGACAATGGATCGGCTAGATCTAGCGAGATAGCGCCGGATCTCGGTGGAGACGACAACGGCAGCTTGAGCGATCGAGTGGAGACGGCGACGGCGGTCCGGGCAACGGCGGCGGCAACGATGGATCGGCCAGATCTGGCGAGCGGCGTTAGGTCGAGCGAGGTAGCGCCGGATCTCGGTGGAGACGACGGCAACAGCTCGGGCGGCAGTGGCCCAGGCGGCGGCGGCTCGGGCAGCGGTGGCCCGGGCGGCGGCGGCTTGAGCAGCGTCAAAGGCAGCGAAAGAATAAGGTCAGAGCCTTAGCTCTGATACCATGTTATAAGAAAATGAATAACAATCCTATTCTATCCTTAACAGCCCCGACGCCATTCCGGACGATGCTGGCCTCCCCCTCCCCCTCCAGTGAGCTGCCCTCGCCACCCTCCTCTCCGTCGCCAAGGTCCACGCCACCAACCCACTTCATGCTTCCCCAAGCCCAGCCATCACCTCCGGTGAGTCTCCCTCAGTCCTGAGATGCTCCCCTAGCGTGCAATTAGACTTTGGTGCCGCCTATTGCCGTGGTGCCGTGCGCCGCCGCCAGTTGCCTCGTTCGTCGAATGAGGCCGCGCCACCTCGCCTCTGGGTGCGGTTCGACGCGGGCAATCCATTTTTTCCCTCCCCGCCGGCTACTGTGGTTTCCCTTCCAGCGGCGAGTCGCGCGTTGCTCGACGGGAGGAAGATGACACTATTCCCTCGAGATTAATTAGGGCATGTAATTAATTAAGTTAATGATCGTTGTTATGTTTAGTTAACCTGTCGCTGACCAGTGTGCCCCTTTCATTAAGTTAATTGTTAACTCTATGGCATGTGGACCCCAACCGTTTAAATCTCTATTTAAAACTGGTCAAATGAAGAGCTACTGACAAGTGAGCCCCATTTCACTGTGCTCTCTAGTGATTGGCCCCACCTGTTAGCTCCTAAGCTCTTTTTCTTTAGAAAATTAATTCAAAAATAAATTAAAAACTTGATGGCCCCACCTATCAGCTTGTGACTTTCCCATTAAGAAATAATTCGAAAATGAAATTAATTCCGATGGACCTGTCAGTGAGAGAGTACTCTCTCTCCTCCGTTTATTTTGGGATTTAATCATGATTTAAACTTTGGAGAGTTCGTTCTCACTCATTTTATGTCCAAATTTAATGAGATTTGTTTCTAAATTCATTTAAATACAAGATCTATTTAATGGCAATAGAATCTTCTAACTTAGAGTTCATTTGAACTTTCATTTGGATTTATTTGTTTATTCGCGTATTTATTTGCTTTCTGTTGCGATCATTCGAATAGAGTATAAAGACACAAGAGAGCCACAGTTCAAGCTACGCCAAGACTTTCAAGACCTACTTGTGAGCCAAGCGAGTCAATGCGTGATCATGTTGAACCTATATTTCTATGCAAATTATATTCGTTTAAATTATCAAATTACATGCTTTATGTGTTATGAAAATTTATGTTCGCTCAAGGTTATAGATACATGTCTATCAATCATTGTATTATTATACCCCATCCTTTAGACACTTAAATCACATAATCTTTGTCACCTTAGAACTTAATGGTAACCATACTAGCTATAAGTTCTAGTCAAGCGTCATGCTTAGTCTTGCTTAAATACCAGGGCATTAATTTGATGTATCATCATTTTTAATCATGAAACTAGTTTTGGACAGCCATTGGAGAGAAATGGCTGGTATGTTGAGATAACTTAGTTTTATGCTTCTCAAAAACCCTAAAACTTGCTTTACATATCAGGACGGATGGTAAGAGGGGGCTAATGTAGCACGATAAAATGTGATTTGTGATAGCACCACCCAAATAACCTAAAGGATTGAATCCTGTAATAACCTCACAATGTAAAACAATACAACCAAAAGTCTATAATGCATACATCCTAGTTAACTAATTCACATCCACCAGTGCAGATTGCACCATTAGAGTGACCCACAGGTCGTGTCGCTGGTTTTAAACCATTGTGGACACAGATCATGTTGCTGGATTTAAGCCGTTATGTGGCGCAAGAGGGGGTCTTGGTGTGGTAGACGTAATGTCACTAAGATGAAATCTTAGAGAGTGTAACCTACACTGGGTGATGCATTGTAAATGCTTTGTAGTGATCTTCTTGATTTACATGTCCAAGAAAATGTGTGAAACATAGCAAGTTGATTCTGATGTGGGTAAAGTGTACGAAATCTGCATAGTGTAAACTGTTCGAACAGCCGTACCCATAGTCATGGACAAGCATGGAAACTTACTCGAGTTAGTATCTATTTCTAAAGCTTTGTGGGTGGGATGAAAACTCGTTGGGTGGATGGAACCCTGATTCTGGTTTGCTCTGGGTGGATATAACCCAGTGATATTGGGTGGATATAACACTGGTAACAAACATAGCATAGGGTGAATGGAACCATGTAACAGGTGAATGAAGCCTGCACTACTATTAATATTGTACACGTTTACTCTCTTTAATAAAAACATGGTTTAATTAAAAAAAGCTAAGTCATAAGAATTGCTAATTATTGTAGTTTCCAAATAATGCCTTTAGCAAATAAAAAAAAACCCGAGCCTACCTTTATTAAACCTTGCATGCATAATGTTGCATCCTATTGTTGGCTCACATAGCACTATTGTTCGTGCTTACCCTCGCTCACTAAATATCTCAGAACTTATGGATCAAAGCCACTACGCGTATTACGACGCCCAGGAGCTGATGGAGAAAATGGAGATTAGGATAGTCTCTAGTAATCTAGCTCTTACCCCAGTCAGTCTCTCACCTATGGTAAGATATGCTCTTCCCTTTGCTATCGCTTCCGCTTTGTGTAATGTATACATTTGGCCTAACCAGCCATATTGTAAATTTGACCCGACGCGGTCTATTTAAACGCTGATATATAATATCAATGAATGGTATGGTTCACGTTATGTATGAAATGATTCAGTAATGTATCTACGAGCACTATTTACTGATCCAGGGAATAGTGTAGTGGTTTTATAGAAGATTCTGAATTGGCTAAATCCGGATCCGACGGGCAACCGTTAATTGTTCTCACGGTCACAGCATTGGACAACATTCTGCGAGGGATTTACTAAGAACCCAATGCATATCAGGGTACAGGTACATTACTTCGACGAAGCATCAGTGCATCATAGCTCGGAAGCAAATGCTGATGATTGTAGTACACTAATACTAACATATATGCAATGTTTTCCTTCCAAAGGAGTTCTAGGAAACGGTGAGCATAAGGTCAATACCTCAGGATCATCAAAAGCTGCGTTAACATCGTCGAGATTGACTTCTTCATTTTCTACTTCTTTGACAGGTTCATAATTCTTCATAAACCATTCATCATGTCTGACCTCTTCTATCCTGATTCGCTGTTCCAAGTCAGAAGACATATTGAGTGCACGAAACACCAAAGATAGCAACTACACAAACATGCAATGTCCAAGTATGTTGCATGGAAGATAATCCATGTTCATTGAACTTATATTTGTTCTTAGTATGTCTCATAACAGTCAATGTAACCTAGTTCGTTTGAATTACCGAAAGTAAGTATGAAATACCACAGTCAAGATGACTTGAGGAACCAAACGGCTTTGCTTTCAGACAGTGCTGGTAAAGCAATCTACTGATCATGACCAGTGGCAAAAAGCCAGAAACTGTCATTCACTGAGTAAAAACCTAGACCTTACACAGTTAACTATGGCAGTTTATAGTACATAGTAGTGTATATAACTAAAATACCCATATAACAAAAAAGCTGGTTGTCACTATAAAAATTTATATCTATTCAATAATAGCGGATATGGCATATATGGTTACAATGTACCTGTCCTGCTCAACATTACGTAGACTTTTCATATTCTGGATTATTCAGAAATTAAGAAAATGTTGTTCCATAAAACAGGTCAACCAATTCCATTTACAAAGGTAGGGCATAAATACAACTATACAAGACGCTGGTAAGTTTGAAATCTACTTATTGAAGTATGTATGTCAATCAGATCTAGCCGAAATTACTTAAATGCTTAATTTTAGTTAGTATTCATGTTTTTTCAGCAAATCTGTACTAACAACTCCCCCTCTTTGAACTATTAGCGGTCTATCAAGTACAGAAAATTTAATGATGAAAAATCCGGCACAAAAAGCCTGATGTACAAAATTGGTAGCATATCTAACAGGAGTTGTGCTTTTGGAGCAAACCTTATGACACAGTGGTTAACATGTTAACCATAACAAAAAATAGAGAACACTATACAGTATTGTTATATGTTAGCAGTCTCATTGTCAACATCTGATTCGATATGTTTAAGCACTGCTAAATTACTAGCAAATTTTAAAGCCAAATACTATCCCCTCAAGTCATGATAACGTATATCAGATGGTAGCACTTTCTTTCAGCTAAACAATTTCACTTACTGTATCTGGATTAGGGTCAAGAATTCTACGAATCAGTGACTTTGCACCATTTGAAAACCAAGGTGGGAATGAATATTCTGCATTCTCAATCTGTCTTAAAAAAAATAGTAAGGTATAGAAAATATGCTTTCCACAAAAGCAAATCTAAGATAAAAACTTCTGTTCACGCCACCAAGTCATATAAGGCATTGACTACATAAATAAAAGTAACAAGTAGCTACATACAACTCAGATGCAAAAGGCTATAGCAAAAAGACAAACTGTTAATACAAATAATATTCGTGACATCTCTACAAGATAGCCAATGCTTTATTTCCTTTGCAATTAAACAAAATAAACATAAGGAAACAAAGTAAGAATCGTTGTAGTTGTGTTGTCATGTATGTCCTGATGTAGTTATGCTTATGCTACCTTGCCTCTCCCCAATTAAATGTTAAATAGGGAAAATTGATATATGCCACTACTTAGTGCATGTTTTAGAGATATGCCACTCCTCAGCTGCTTCTTTGAAATATGCCACTACCAAGTGAGATTGTTTTGATATATGCCATTATGGAGGATTATGGCCTATTTCCTCCTAATATGCCCATGGTATTTGCCCTTGTATTTCTGTATGGTTGGACATGCCCTTGCCTCTAGCTGAATCAAACTTGCTCGACCCAATCATCTGGTGGCACCCAATCCATTCCCTTCATGCACAAGCCCGATGCCCATGGAATCCTAGGCAGCAGCGCCACCATGGAGGCGAGGTAGACTCGGCGAGCGCGATGACCGGCGAGAAGCAGTGCTCCTGATCAGCGGCTTTGTGCCACCGTGGAGGCAAGGTAGAGCCAGTGACCTTCATGGTGATAGCCACGACCTAGACGGCAAGAATCAATGCTCCTGCTTAGAGATGGTAATGGGTACCCGAAACCCGATACCCGATGGGTTTTTACTCTATTTGAGCATGGGTTTGAGTCAATTTGTTAACCCATGAGTCTCTTAATGGGCAAAAAGCCCAACCCATTAGGTCTGCCGGGCTCGGGTATGTTCCTATAGTACCCAAACCCGTAAACCCATGGGTAATATAAACCCGATCCATAAGAGTTATAAACCCAAGCTCCCAGCCTCCCAGGCAAAGCAGCCCAGCCCATAACCCATTAGCCATTTAGCCCCAAGCCCCCAATGCGGCAATGCCCCATACAGCCTATAACCCATTAGCCATTTAACCCTAGCTAGCACTCAAGACTCACTAGTCACTCCGTCACTCGGTCTGTCGGTCACTACTCAGTACTCACTACTCAGTAATGATATGCTATGCCAGTGAACTATGAACTGAGAATTGATGGAGTGAACTAGTGATGTGCATTGTGGATTTGTCGTTACTTATTTCATGCATAGTAGCATATAAATTGAACTTATTGTTGACTTGCTAAGCACTGCACTGTCTGCAATCTGCACAGCTGTTGTCGGGCACGGGAGACCCGTGGGTACCCGTTACCCGAGTGGGCATGGGTCTGGGCAAAAATCTAAACCCGTCACGGGCATGGGTTTTTTAGCGGGTACGTCCAACTTTCATGGGCACGGGTTTGGGATAGCAAAACCTAGCGGGTTGTGCCTGTTGCCATCTCTACTCCTGCTCTCTACCGCCCTCCACCTTCCTTCTGTCTGCAGCCACCACTGCACCCTCCATCCACCTCCCTCCCAACCGCCGATTTGGTGGAGATGGAGGCGGCCATGGAGGTATGTACAGAGCTACATTTTTCAGATTTTTGGATAGCTACATTCCAAGAGCATTTTTCAGATTTTTGGATAGATACAAATGGTTGCCGTATTTTCATGTAGGTGAATTGAATGTTGTGAAGCATCAAATGATTGCTGGTTTGGTTGAACTGAAGAATGAAAAGAATGAAATGCGTGGTCTTCTGGCTGGGGAAAAAAGGAGGAGAACAAGATGCTAGTGAAGTTAGTGGGTATAGCTGCTTTCACTGAAGTTTTCATGTTTGATTTTGTAGTACTGGAACATATGCAAGTAGCTGTAATTTTTAAGTATCTTCTTGGAGCATATGCATGGTCTTCTCTCCCCTTTTTCTGCTCTGGACATGTTGGTCTTTGTGCAGCCTTTGTCACCTCTACCAAGCATCCATGGTTGCCTATGGTTTTTTACTAGTTGGAATGTTTCTGTGCAGAACAAGTAGGTGGTAGGTCATTATACTTACAGCACCAGAGCCACTGCCAGGTTCTATAATTTTGACTACTAACAAACATGCTGCATTAAATGGACTACTTAATTCTCCATGCACCAAGAAGTATGTTTGGTTGTTTTGGTGAATTGTTGGTATTTGGATCACATGATTTTCATAAACTAGAACCACCAAATCTAAACTTATTGGCTAAATAAATGGTATGATGGTAAAAGTAACTAGCATTCATAGTGATATTTTATGCAAAGAGTGCACAGTGCATAGTAAGAAGAAAGAAAAAGAGAAAAACATTGTGAGATCTGACAGACAAATATTTCATGTAGCACTATCATATCTAAAATTACAAAAATGGTGTAATATATATACTTCTTCAGTAGTCCCTACTCCCTAGGTACTTCATATGAAACAAACCTTCCCATAAAGGGTAGTCAAATCCTCTTCATCAAATGGAAGATAACCTGCCAAAAGGACATAGAGAATAACTCCACATGACCATGTATCAGCAAGTGCTCCATCATATCCCTTATGACTGAGAACCTGGTTCATAAGACGAATTAAAATGATGCATTGCAGTTAACACAATATCTGACAGGTAAAATGAAAAAACAGTTATACCTGACCAAGGAAAAGGAAACTGAATTTACCAAGCAAAGAATCGATAGCTATTGATTGCATTTTTGAAACGGCCTAACCATTTGTGGATGATGAACTTAAGTATAATTGTGCAAAGGTACAAGTTCTCAACAGAAAAATCATAAGTGGACAGTACAAATTTTTGTGCTCCTTCAGAACTTCTTGCGGTAATTATATGGCTAGTTAAGTATATAGATACAGGTGCAGCTTTAGTTATTTGACTGAAATATTGTTTAACCCCCCCGATGCGGATCCACCTAGCAAGTTAGCTGAACCACATTGCTTTGGCCCTGATCTTTCACGATACGTCTTGTTGGATGCCCTCCTTGTTCTAAGGTTCTTGCAAACCCAAGAACAGCATACACCTCCAAGATAAGCCTTCTCCCACACACACCGCAGCACGTGAACGAAGAGTAGAGAAACCGAAGTTTCAATGAGTAGAATCCAACACCACAATTGGATTCAACACACCAAGACCAATTCCTCGATGGGAATCTCAAGAACACGCCAACAATGGCCACCAAACCATGGTGATTTTCTGGTTTCTATTTCTCAAATCATAGTCTGGGTTACAATGAGGCTAAGGCCCTGGTCTTATATTGGTGCACAATGTACGGTTTTGACTAAAACTCACGCACAACCTGCCCTAAGACCGAAACGAACTCCAATACGAACTAAAAAGGAAATATCTAAACTACTACCACCGGATTCTCTCTTAATTTGCGATCTGACTATGAGAATTTCGTGGCTGACACCTTATCCATTATGAGGGGCTTCGAAATAGCTTTCCAACGAGTCCAAGAACGTCAAAATCGGACTCAGTTTGTGAAAGTTATGGACGTTTTAGTATCGGTCTTGCCAGCTGTCCCAATCCGAGTCCGAATCGGTTTCAAATCTTTATATGTTTTGTTTTCTTGTTCAAGGGCTTCCAAATCCATTTGGAACCTGAAAAGGAGTCCTTCTCAACATTTAGAAAGCCATGGTATGGTCGGATTTTACCCTTACTTGCATTGCAATACTCGAACTCTTTATGTTTGGCAAGTCTCGCGCGTCTCTCCGGACAGCTCGTGCAGCATCTAATGAAATTGCCATAACTTTGTGTAGGAAGCTCCAAATCAAGTGCCATTTGATTCGTTGGAAAATAGACTTCATGAGCTTTCCAAATATGTCTTTTGTGCACATTAGAAACCTCAGAATTGGTATTCAAAGCTTCTTGAACATTGTGCACAGAACTGCAAGCACTAACCAAAGTTGTAGTGCTACTTGGTGCCACATCACCCCCGCCCCCACCTGGAGGTAATATGATCCGAATATAAAGATCATCTCAGGTTACACAGTAGAATGATATTAATCAATCCGTCTGCCTGTTAAATCTTTTAAGTATTTGAATGCTATAGTTAATTGTTTTGGTTTTCAAATTGACACAGCAAAGCCATGATAAAGGGACTTCGCCCTAGTTACCTAGTAGCATTTTATATCCACATATGAGCCAACAGGAAACACTAACATCTTAAGATGGAATAAAGGTAATTCTTAAATGCACCCCTTCGTTGCAGTGCACAGGTTTATTGACTTCTAACTAGAAGAACTCAAGACCATATGATTCAGATGTGGTACCTCTGGGGCAACATAGTTCGGGGTTCCACAGGTAGTACGTAAAAGGGCAGCCCCCTGCATGTGACCAAACTAAGCAAGTCAAGAACTGAACTAAAAGAAATGAAGCATATAACAAAGCTTCAGATAGGGATGGACCTGGGCAGGCCATGCGCTGAGTCCAAAGTCCGAAATTTTAAGATTACCTTGGGAGTCAAGGAGGAGATTTTCAGGCTGCAATACATGCAAAATAAGATCAATAAGTCCACCAATTCTATAACACAGAACTCTTCATTATTCCTGTTCATTGTTCAATGTTCACCTTTAAATCTCGATGGTAGACTCCTTTACTGTGGCAAAAATCAACACCGTCAATAAGCTGCTGAAAGTATCTACGTGCATTAGCTTCATTGAGTCTCCCATGACGAATCTGAAAATGGTATTTTTCACAGGATTGTTAGGTTCCCATTTCATATCAACATATTGCTGAAGCTGAACCTCAGTAAGAAGATGAAGTACAAGAAACTAAGTTTGCCTATTCAAATTTAACTCCTTAGGTTATTGTGTAACATATTCAAATGGAAACAGAAGTAACAGCCATAACTACCATCCAGAAAATCTGCAAATGAAGCTGAAAGCAGCATATAATCGCATGTATTTTCACAAATATATAAAAAAATAAACAGTCTAGGGAAAACATGTGTCTTCTTGCTATTTTTCCCTGTTTCTACAAATACTATTTTTAAAGGAAAACAGTAGTGGAATTTCTACATATACTCATAATCAACAGAAAGAAGTTTGACAAGTCATGTTTGTGTGTTAAATCCAACAAGCACAAGGGACGATTGTACATTCCAGAATCCAGATGGAATGAGGTAGACATCCAAGTAACAAACACAAGAACTAATATTTAATTTCATATGTCATATCTAGAAGCCAAGACGGAAAAAGACACTTATCATTAACAATAGTGGGATCTTACAATTTTATCAAATAGTTCACCACCAGTGAT
Source organism: Dendrocalamus latiflorus (assembly GCA_017311315.1). NCBI lineage: Eukaryota > Viridiplantae > Streptophyta > Magnoliopsida > Poales > Poaceae > Dendrocalamus > Dendrocalamus latiflorus. The sequence continues at coordinate 11,609,454 of CM029648.1, read as the reverse complement.
GTACTCCAAGATTATAAATATCTTCTTCCGGCTTGCCAAAACCTGCACATAACAGAATGGATGGGATTCATCCTACTGGCACATAAAAAAGACAAGTGAAAACATAGCTAAACAATGCTAACATTTATCGGCAAGAGATAGATGCCGTACCTCGTGTAGCCTAACCACATTGGGATGCCTCACAAGCTTCATTATGGATATCTCTCTCTTAATCTGCATAAAATAATCATGTAAGATCAAATTAATCACCCTGAGACATCTATCATTCAGCTAACTTGTGCAGCTTGCTACATCACAAAGATAGTACAGGTTTACTAACAACAGGTGAAGGAAGGGGCATTGTCGATATAATCCAAAATTCCAAGCACTAACGGACACCAAAAATGAATTTAACGGTAGCATAGTAAGATGAACAACCCGCTTGGAAAAAAAGCTTTGATCTAATTCATCAATTATGGCACACAAATTTTTGGAGAAGAAACACTGGCAAACCAGTCCAACTAGAAGCCTTAAACCCTTGACAAATCGCGACGAATTTGGGGCACAAAGGGATCAGCTAAGGTCAAATTAAGCATCCCTCGATCCACTTAGCTATTCTCCTTCTCATACCAAGAGAGATACGCCTCAAAGCAATAGCCAAATTCGCAGCATCTACTGATCCCGGGATAAACAAGCAAAGAACTGCTTCCACGAGCCAGTCTCCCGGTTCTCGATCAAACCCAATCGAAGCAAGAACTTAGGGAACGAAGAGATGGAATCGAACCCAACCAACGTATCAGAGCCTCACCTGGTCAGCCATCTTGTGCTTGAGGATGGAGGAGCGGTCGAGCACCTTCATGGCGACGCTCTCCCCGGTCTCCGTGTTCTGCGCGAACTTGACCTTGGCGAACGTGCCCTCCCCGATGGTCCGCCCCACCTCATACTTCCCCACCCGCCGCAGCGCCCCTCCGCCTCCCCCCACCATCTCCGCCCCCACCCTCCCTCCCTCCCTCTCAAGGATTCAAAAGGTGGGTGTAGCGTTGGCGTCGAACTGGCGGCAGCTCAAATGCTCAGCAGCTCGACACCATCGCTGAATTGATGGGATTTCGCACGCAGGATTGCAGCAAGCGAGCGTGCTTTTCAATGGGGAATTCGCGTGGGCAGCTCGCCTTAATCTCTAGTAGTTCGCTTGAACGCGACGTTTTGTGGCCTTGTGGAGTTGCGGCGCTGGTACGGTCTGATCCTTTTGAAGTGGGGATTACAGAAGCATTTTTCGTGGCTGTAAACCATGGAGGTTGAAAAAGGTCGGGGCCGTATAGTTCTGGCTTTTGCTGGGCTGGCTGTGTGAACGTAATAGTTATTGGACGTAGAAACGGCGAGGTGACTTTTGTTTTTTTGCTGGGCTGATTTAGAAGCTGTTTTAATCGGTTTAAAAGCTTTGGTTTTGATTATTGGCTTTTGGCTATAATATACTATAGTGGCTGGTAGTTTCTTGAAGCCAAAAAATAAGAAGAAATAATTAAAATAAAAAACTATTATATTATTATGGACAATGCAAAAAAATAAAAAGAGCAAAACAAGCAAAAAAACTCAAAAAACTGAAATAAAGAAGTTGACGTATTCTAAGTGGCTTCTGCCAGAAACCAGAAGTCGAAACCGTTTGGAACAGACTTATGCTATCTACATAGTCCTGTGACTTTGATATTTTTGTCTTGTTAAAAAATACTATTTTGTAGGGGTTTATCAAACTTAAATTTATCATTTGTCTATGTTAGAATAATTCATTATTTCAACCATCCCATATGATACAATGCAAGATGCTTATTACATTTCAAAGATGCAAAATTGCAATAGGCAAAAGAAAGCAGAGCAGGTGGCCAAGCAATGAGAGCATCTCCAATATATTGAATCGATGTCGATTCAAAGTCATGACACGTAAGCATTCTAGAAACTAAGCTTTTTTTCCAATGTATTGAACCGATTTCTTCTAATAACTGGGACCCAAGTTACATAAAAAAAATCACAAAATAATGATATCATCTCTCAACTGCATTCCCTCCTATATAGTTGTTTAATGCTCATATGAATTGTTTAATGATTTGAATCGACTCCTAAGTAGAGTCCGGTTCTATGTATTTTTTTGTTGGAATCGACTCCTCCAATGTATTAAATCGATTCAATACATTTTTCTCTCCTCATTTGAACCGGCTAAAACACAACATTGGAGATGATCTGCAGAAACCATACAACCAAATTAAAGGATGCATGAATATTGTATAACGGCAAAAGAAAGCAGAGCAGGTGGCCAAGCAATGGAAGAAACCATGCAACCAAATTAACGGATGCATGAATACTATCGTTATACTCCATGATGAGATATGATGGCAATAGGGTGATGATACACATGTTGCAAGTTCACAACTTCACATACTCGGTTAATCATCACGAGTGTTGAAATATATTGTCCATTTTTTGAACAAAACATTACATAGCATGTTACATGGCAAGTTTTTAATAGACATCATGACACCAAAGCCGCTGCAATAGCGTGCGCAACCCGTTCATACTTGCATCAGCCCTCAAAGCTGCAGCATTAGGTGCAGCAGGATTGTCATCCCATCAATGCAATCATTGTCCCATTTAAGCCTCACGAAACCCTAGTTAGGCAACTGACTATCCCTAATGAAATTATGCAAAGTCATCGTAGCTACAATAATTTTTCTTCTGTTTTTCCATGTTGTAGCTCGGAACATTAAGAAGGATACGCCACTTCATCTTCCAAATACCGAAGTGCATTCGATGACATTTCTTAGCAATGAGTGGTGATAGTTGAAGTCTCCTTCATTTTGACAGGGTGACCACCATTCATGAACACATTGAAGAACACAAGCATTGTCTTACCTTTGGCATGGTCTGCCCACCAGGCATCCCAGCATCAATGCTACCGATGTTGGGCTCAATTCCAAGACCAAATGCTCTCAGTTTCAAAGTCTTCCAATTGGTGTAGTCGCGTTTCAAGCTATCCCACTTATTTTCATTTGCTTATGGGTGTACTGCCAGCCAGTGCATTCTATAAATTTCTACATCAAGTTCTGGTACCCTTTGTTGTTAAGACATCCCATTGATCTATTCTTCACGTTCACCTCCTCTACGCAAATCTCTACAAAAAATTTTGTGGCGAATACGTCCCAAGTTACAATTTGTGACCAGGAGTTGTCCATCTATAACCATGCGACCGAACGAAGACAACAACACATATCAAATGAAAACAACAGAGAACTACCACTGAAAGTCATGCAGATTTTTTGTTCTACATACGTAATTGAAGTCATCATGCAACAACTTTGTATTGCACCAGAAGGAATGAAACAAGGAATTCACCAAAATGCTAGTTCCATGTATAGCACAATCTAACAAGAGACACTCCCACACATGTACCTTCTGCTGGAGGCAAGGTCAAGGCCGATGACGAGTGTAGGGGCTAGGCTGATGAAGGATATGGTAGTGCATGGTGCAGGCGACTGTCGACGAGGGAGGAAGCCGTAGGGAAGGAGACGTGGAGGAGAAGGTGGCGGCCGATAGGGAAGGGGGAGGAGGACGAGGGAGGAGATGAATATGGGAGGAGGAGGACAGGGAGGCGGCAGCTGACGGGAGAAGAGGTAGATGAGGGAGGAAGAGACGGACGAGGGAGGAGGAGACAGCCTACAGGGAAGGAGAAGGCTACCGAAGGAGGAGGAGGTGACAACAAAGGAAAGGGGGAGGTGGCAATGGGCGGAGGTGATCGTGGGGGAGGATATATGGAGGGGGGAGGCGGCAACTGATGGGGGGGCAAGGATATTGACGGGGGAGAAGGTGCGACCTGTGGGGGAGGAGGAGGATGGGAGAGGAGGCAACCGATGTGGGACGAGGTGTCGACCGACGTAAGAGGACGAGGTAGACGGGGGAGGAGGAAGCGGCCGGGGGGCGAGGAGAGGAGGCGGAGTGTAATGCCCTGACTGAACAAAAGCTCAAGATGTCACCTGCAACTACTATCACTACAAATTTTAACCATTAATCAAGCATCAACAACAACTAATCATCAGGTATAATCATTCAATATAATAATAAACATGAATTTCAGCAACACATTAAACAATAAATCCAACTTAAGTTGAATTAATTAATCATTAAGATGAATCAATTATAAGGCTAAACCAAGGAACGTATCAAGTAGCGACAATATGAACCATAAAGAGTTAAGGGAAACCATTAGTCATCTAATCATTGCATGGACAGTCTAATCTCTTTATGACCATAAGTTATTGTTCGCTAGGTGAAAAGAAGAATTATAGAAGTGCAAAATCACGTGTTCTGCTGTCACCCATGCATGTCGTCTTCAACATTCACCTAAAAACAACAATAGAGTAAAGGTGAGTCCATGACTCAGTAAGTACAAAACAGAATAATAAATAAATTCATATCATTTTAACAAGTATTAACCATTTACCATTAACTCAATTTTCACATCTCATTCTCATCAATTCTCAATCACATGTTCTAATATCTCATCTCAATTTCTCTTAATGCAATGCAATGCACATGTCTATGTTTGTAGCTCATATCGGTATAGTAGAGGGCATACTTGTTGGTGTCACTCTCTACCTCCATCCCGTGGGGGTGCCTACTAAGGTAGGTTTTTCTCAATAGCACACCGGAATAGTCAAATAGCTTTACTCATGGCTATTGACTTTCTCACCGCCCTAGCTCATAATGCATATGTCATATTATGAATGTCATTTTTATCATTTTATCACATGAATAATTCAATAATAGTGAGCTATTATTAATCATCATCTATCATTCTAATAAGCACTTATCTTTTTAGTTGCAATAACCATTTTGATTAGGAGATGACAACACACCCAACGATATTCCTCATATAGTAATTGCTCAATCTCATTTGAAGACATAGCAATACAAGTCAATAATTATTCGACAACGCTCCTACACGCTTCCCAAAACCAAGTTTTTCCTTTTACCGGACAGTCACCCCTATACCCCCGGTATTAAAAATGTAATAACCTCTCACTCACAAATCCTATCATAGCAAACCTTATCATTCAAGAACCCACATAAATTTTCTACATTTTCTTAGTTGGCCACAGTTTCCAATTAAATCATCTAACACATCATGTTTTTAATTCAGAAGACAGATCTGCCATCTTTGAGACACCAGACTTAACAATTTCACATCTTTTGGTCTATACATGCAAATGTATTGAACTATGATATTTTCAGAACCTACTGTAAATTATCTACCACTTTCTAGTTGTTGCTAAAATTTAATTCTATCATTAAATTAGTCAAAGTAATATTTTTACAGACTATGTCTAGTAGCAACCCGGTACTACACAACAGCTTTCCAAATTTTATAACTTTTATTCTACTCATCTAAAAATAATGTTCTTAAACTTTCTGGAAATCTTAAGAAATTAGCTACAATGTTCACATTGACTAAATTCCTAAATTAGTTCGTTTACTATTTTTAATCTACTGATTACTATATGCTGCTAAAACACGATAAATTTACCTGACATCATGTTTACAGAATTCATAACTCAAAATATATTCATCCGATTGACATGAACAAAAATTCTATAGAAAGTCATCAAAACACTCTATAACCTTTTAGTAGATAAAATAACGATATAGTGTCTATACACTATCCGTAAAAATAGTACAATAATACAGGAGATCAAACTGATCTACCATTCGACCCCTCTAACGAGCACTAGCTAAGTCTCTCTCTAAGCCTAACCCAAATCTTTACTAAAACTAGTAAAACAAAGATAAAAAATCTTACCCCAATAAAGTACACCAAAATTACAATCAATCCTGTGGTATCCCTTCTTCTCTGCCATGTCGCACCCTTCTTCTGACCTTCCGTGGCAGTAGAGTACCATGCACTGCAGCAGCACTTATCTAGTCGACGGTACACGTGCATGTTCTAGTCGGCAGCCCTCAACACGTTCGCATGCAGACATGCAAAGCCGCTTCTGGTCGGCAGGAACGAGCGGCGCGTGGCTGGCTTGCAATCCAGCCATGCGACAGCCGACACTGGCGCGCTCGGGCGCTATGCGTGGCGCAGGGAAAAATGGCTAGCGCCGGGCGAAATCTTGCCCAGGCGAGCGCGTGCATGCGCGGCCGCGCGGCAGGTGGGCGACCAGCGAAGACTTTTCTCCGGCGTGGCGACGCGAGCGGCCTGCGCAGGCGCTGGCGATTGGCGGTTGATGCGGGCGCATGGCGACGTGATTTTCGAAGGAAGGCTCTGGCGTGCGACGAAGAGCTTTTGTGGTGGCGCGCAGGGAGAAAAACAACAAAGCTAGGGTTTCTCTACTCAGGTTTCCTATTTATCTTGGCAGGCATACGATCCTAATATAATCCCAACTTCCGAAGACTTGTTCTACGAAACCAACTCCTCTCAAAATTCTAAACATCCTTTTTTCACATATTCTCTTCTCTCTATTTACACACAGGCTCTCAAGAGGGACACTCTGAATATTATACGGAGGTGGTGCATGGGGAGGCAGTGGCCGATGGGTGAGGCGGCGCACAGGACATGGCTCGGTTGTGGAATGGGTAGGCACGGGGGAAGGGCTAGAGCCATTTCAAGAAATTAAACCACTTCGAGAAGCCATTATATTTGACGACACACTTGAGTTGTCTAGAACGCCTTAGTATCACAATAAATGGTTTCATTTGGTCAAAGTGTGCAGCTTATTGAAAGAAAAACTTTGAAAACGAATTTTCCGAAGGGTGAGAAATGGTGTTTTCGTGCCTCTACTTTGTGCAAGATCAAATTAGCACTTCTGTATTGAAAAAAGAAAAAAAAGAGTCATCTGCTTTACTTATGTTACTGGTTTCTTTTCTATAACTTATGTTACTTGTACATTAGCTATTTGCTGACCTGCAACGGTGACTCCAAGTTGTTACTAAGCAATAGCCTGGAATAAGCCATGCCGGATGTGAGAGCTGAGACATGGAGGAAGGGCATGTGTCTGGTTATCCGGTGTTACCTGAGCCATAGAGGTAGTCGTGACCAGAGGCAAAGCATCCAACATACTACCAATCTACCCTGTTAGGGTGGCATATGGAGAATCATTGGCCCTGTTTGGAACCGATTATAATCGGATTCCTGGGCGCCCCACCGCGAAAATCAGAAAAATCCCATTAAACGCCTCGCGGTGGCTGTGATTCTTACGACCGCCTGTGAGGGGAAAAATTGGAAAATGAACTGCAGCTTCGATTCTTCGTATCGCGGCTCCGTGACCGCGGATCGTCTACCGCACCGCGCGGTCTGCGACCGCGTCTCCAAACAGGGCCATTAGCTCTTGATCTTGAGCTATGCTCCGTTTATTATGGCGGGTAGAAATTCGTCGAAGATGCGCCTTGCGAATTTGGTCCCGTATCTGAGGGCAGAGGCGAACCTAACAAAGGTCATGTAACGCCCCTGTTTCCAGGGGCGCGTACGGACACGGCATTTCGCAACTATTCACGCATGAACAGTTATGGAGTGTCGCGCAAGAGTATACCATTGCATGCTTACAACAAAAGTCCAGCATATATTTTACATATGGATTAACATCCATTTTCCACAGCGGGGCGTGCAAGCCTAAAGCATAATTATATCACAAAAGCTCCAAGATCCGCTTGAGCGTGGCCAAGACCTAAAGCCACAGGTCCTCGTCGAAGAAGAGATCCTCCGGGACGTCCTCGACGGGGAGACCTTCACCTTCGTCTTGATCCTCTAAAGAGTGGATTAAGCAAGCCGTGAGCCAAACAACCGGCTCAGCAAGTCCCAAAGGGACCCTAACTTATTACATGCACGAACATCAAAGGAAGGGAGTATACTTGGTTTATTAATTTGAGTGGATGCAGTTTTATTTGCAAACATTTGATAAAATGGACCCAAAACTACTCCTTAAGATCTCAGGGGTTTTTCATGAAGAGTTAATTAGCCAACTAGGCAAATTAAAGCATGTACAAAACTACTTAAGCTTCGCTGCTGGAATCACCCAAGTGACACAGCTCCATTAACCGGGAGCATGGCGTATTCGAATACCATTTATTTGACTCTGCAGAGTTTGCTCAGCTTTACCCACACGATCCCTTAACTCCCGCGACAGAGTTAAGAAAGCCAGGTCGTTTCACTACTCGACTCTTTATATAGGCTCTACCCGGTAGAATCCACTCGGGTCTGGCACAAGAAAACAAGAAAACAAACGTCCGCTTCGAGTGAATTCTACCGTTGTTAGGCATCCGCAGTACGGCTTACCTAACCTCACTGCTTAACCTCCTCCTCCGCCACACCTGTAGAGTTTCAATCGAGTTGAGCAGCTACTAGACCAGTGTTGATAAATCAACTCCTGTGGTTGAGCGATCACTATGACATTTGCTCAGCGTAAGGGTTTCAGTCCTTATATTTTCACATGGTCCGCAACCTCGCCAGGCCCGCGACCCAACCCAGGGTAAGCGGTGGGCGTAGACCATTGTCAGACCCAGATTTTTCAATCTGAATCTTACTGTGTTTCACTGCACTAATCCCTGGATCAGTAGTTAGTGCACACAGAAACATTGCTGAATCATTTCATACATCGCATAAACATTCATTATATTACATAACTTGAAATACACCACGTCGGGTGATAGAGTTTACAAAAGAGGCCGATCAGGCCAATTGCCTTATTACAAACATGCACAGCGGAAATACAGCAAAAGCAAACCCAAAACCACAGGCAAGCGACTGGAAGGTAATGTGTGCATTATATGTCACCAGCTAACTAGTAACATACGTGCACACAACGCCGGATGTCCACTTGTCCATGTCTAATCAACGAAGCCTACGCCTTAGTTTCCTTCGTCGTTCTTCTTCTCCGTAGCGGGAGCTTCCTCGTAGGCGTAGTGGTCTTGCGCTCCTGCTTCTGGATTTTTGCCGCAAAGCGAGCGTGAGCACTCCGACCCCGTGCTCAGCGAGCCAACACACAGAATGCAGTATATAACATGTATAGCTAACCAAATGATGGCTTAGGTTTATTTTATTTTTGCGAGGAGTGCTTTTGAATACAATTATATAAAAATTCCTTAAGACCTAGCATTTTGAACACACGTATATGTTGTAAATGAATGCAGTAGTAGTAGTAACTCAGATTCCATCCACCATTACATGGCATCTGCACCATATAGCAATTTCTTCAGCGTTATAGCCGCTTAACTTACCACTGGGACGACACCCAGGACAATTCCAAACTAGGCCCTCACACTGCCCTCCGCTTTTCCATTCCCATCCACAAAGTATTTTGAAATAGAACTATATCTGGTTAAGTTCCCATGTCTGCCCTTGACCGTGGGCACGGCTATTCGAATAGTTTTGACTCTGCAGAGTTTGTACACTTTCACCACAAGAGACAATCAACTCATTGCCCCACACGATTCCTTAGTCATGTGGTTGAGCAGACCATCACAGTAACCGTTCAAAGTGCCTCGCCCCTTCCATCATTTCACCCTATGGGTCGTTCCCACTTGCGATGGGTCCCATACGTTGTGCAGGATGTTCTCCTTCTGAACGTCTAGCAGCTGGCTCCCCACCCCTGCTAGCCCGCCACAGCAGAACTTCACCCCACCGGGTGTCCCATTCAAGCCGTCACACAGACTGCCGCTTGCACATCCTCACACCGCCTCTTGGAAGGATGACTTTCAGGGTCCGGTAATTCTACTAAGCCAAGTTGTAATTTACAGACTTGTGGTTGTACTGTTTTACACGGGTTGACATGACAAGATTCGGTCCTTATTGGTATCTGGGCGGTCTACCACAAACCACACTCTCGTGCACACCTGCACCACACTGTGCATCCACTGCACCACACTCTCACACCATCGAACCCATCCGCCCAGATTTTAAAGCATGTTGGGGTTTTTGGAAACATACGATAATCATATCCATCATTTATCAGTCATTACCACCATGACTGCCCGAACAAATTTTCTCATGAATAAATGTGATGCTCGGGACAATTTCTTGCCCCGGATTCCTATTCAATGCTAAGCATGGCATATGGTTACGGACTTATTTTCGAAATGTTACTATTATATTTTTGCTAGGGCGACAAGGTTCACACATTCAAATACTCAAGGAGGGGGTAATATTATTCAAGGTAAACAACGGCATATAACTAGAATATCAAATTTAGCATGTATTTGCATAAAAATAACAGCATGCATTTTGTTAATTTAACACAAAGTAATTTGCATAAATGTGGGTTCAACATGATCAAAGTATTGACTCGCCTTGGTCACAGTGGTCGGGGTCCGGATTCTCTGGTGCTTCTAGTGTCGCTGCCTCGAACTCTTCCTCTTGAGCCTCGTAAGCTATTTTAGCGCACGCCAAAATTTGTATAAAAAGAAAAAAACAGCGAATCAAACCAAATAACACCAGAAATTCAAATGAACTCTAAAAATTACAATTTTAGTTCCATTGGACAGATCTTGAATTTAGATGAATTTAGAAATTTGTCTCGTTCAATTTGGAGTTAAAATGAAAAAGTTATGATCATTCAAAGTTCTCAGTTCAGTTAATTCCAAATATTCTCAAATTTCTGACAGTGGGTCCCACAGGTTATTTTAATCCTTTTAATCTTTTTATTTCATTTCTTATTATGTGTGTATGACAGGTGGGTCTGGTTACTGTTCATGGGGTCCACTTGTCAGCATGGGCTGGGTGCAGATGTGCCACTGACATGTGGGGCCCAGCGGTCAGCGAACGGCTCTGTCTGCAGTGGCTGACATGTGGGGCCCACCTGTCAGTGCAGAAATTAAAAGAAACTCGACCGCTACGCGCGGAGCCGGGGGCTCGAACGCGCGCCGCGGGAGCGGAGGGGGAAAGAGACGCGCTGCGATAACCAAGTGAGCGGGGGAGGCATTGCCTACCCCATAAGGGCAGCATACCCTTTTAAGGGGGCTCTCGGAGGCGGTCGGCAGAGGAAGTCGGGGGCGACGGCGGGGAGCTGGGGTCCGGGAGGCTCGGGATGTTGTAGGGGTGGCCCCCACCTGAACCCAGCAGGCCTGGTAGGAAAACTATAAGGCCTAGAATAGGCCATGTGTAATGACATAACTGCCCCAGAGGGGGTAACCAGATGTGAGGATATAACTGTAAAAGCATTCCTCACGGATATATATATGAATACAAGCCATGGGGAGCCCCCCTCAGGCCATTACACTCGACATCATCACTCTCCACCACCATCTCTCTCTCTGTTTGGTCTGTAGCCACAACAGTTGGCGCCGTCCGTGGGGAGGGACGAAGACAAGCCTGAGGACCGAAGAAAAAGATGGCACCGAAAAAAGCTTCCTCATCCGCGGCGAAGGGAAAGAAGGCGGCCGGGCCGGAGCGCCGTATGAGTACCAGAGCTTCGCCATCGCCAGCGGCGGACGCGGGTGGCGATGCAGGCGCGGTGGCCGAAGGCGTCGACGTTCGCGCGGCGACGACCAACCCCGCCGCCGGCATTATAAGGACAGACCCCGCGGTCCAAGGCGTCGACACGGGTCCAGCGACGACCAACCCCGCCGTCGGCGTTACAAGGACGGACCCCGCGGTCCAAGGCGTCGACGCGGGTCCAGCGACAACCGACCCCGCCGGGGCAACGACAGCCGACCCCGCCGCCCCCACCGCAGCCCTCGCCGGCGAGGCGAACCGGGCGGCCCGAGGTAGCCACGACGGAGCGACCGGCAGCTAGGGACCCCGCGACGCGGTCGTCCCCGCGCCAACCCGCCCGTCGGAAGCACTGCCGACCCCGCCAGCACCGGGGATGGAAAGCGCCCTGCTGGCGGCTCTCAACGCGTTCCAGCGGGAGCTGGGGGACCTTCGCGGAGCCGTCAGAGACATACAAGAGGCTCGGAGTCAGCCGGCCGCGCCGGCAATCGCGTCTGAGCCCGCGCCGGAAAGGGCGGACAGTCGTGAAGCCCCCACGTCCAGCCGCGCGCCGCTGCGACGCGTGGATCCGGAATCCCCGCTCTCGGCGGGGTTGCAGCAGGCCGCATGGCCCGACGACTTCAAGTTCCCTAGCGCTATCGATTCGTATAAAGGCGACACGGACCCCCGTGAGTTCGTGCGAGTGTACGAAACCGCGATCGAAGCCGCGGGCGGAGATGACACCACAAAGGCAAAGGGACTCCCCCTCGCGCTACAAGGAGTGGCGCTCTCTTGGTTTTTTACAATAGAGCCGGGCTCCATCTACGCGTGGGAGCAGCTCCGTGTCCGCCTTCACAACAACTTCCAAGGAAACTACGTCGACCGGGTCGATGCGGACCAGCTCTTCGCCGTGAAGCAAAAACCCTCGGAGAAGCTCCGGGACTACTTCAAACGCTTCGCTAAGATTCGATGTCAAGTGAAGGACGTCAACGAGACCACCATCGTCAATGCAGCCATACAGGGCCTTCGTCCGGGCCCAATGGCCGAGTACAACGCGCGGAAGCCGATCAAGACGGTGGCAAAGCTCTTCGACAAGATGGAAGAATATGCCAGGGCAGAGGAAGATGCGCGGCGAAGGCAAGGGGACGACTCCGACACCAACCAGGCCGGAGCCTCGGCGAAGGCCGAAGATCCGCCGAAGGGGGGTTCTTCGAAGGGAAAACGTAAGCAAGAGTCGTCCAGGGACGCGCCCGACCGATGGGACAACTCGCACAAGGAGTCGTCCGATCAGCCCAAGCGCGGCCAGCAGAGGTCGAGGCGAAACCGGTACGTCCTCGACGTCGAAGGCGGTTCCGACGAAGGTGCTTCAGCAGGCCGAGGCGGTCGGGGGTGTCGTGGCCGGGGGCGCGGCCGCGGCAGGGGCCGCTATGATAAGAGTCGTGGAGACTACGACGACCAGCAACAGGGACTGTGGTGCATAATCCACGGCCGCGGCAGCCATGACACCCGCACCTGCACCTCTATCGCGGCGCTACGCGACAGCGTCGCTCGGGACAGGAACCCGGAGGCGCGCCCGCCGGCGGTGGCCCACGTCCAATTCCCATACGAGGCCCCCGTGCAGGCACAAGCGCAAGGGATGCCACCCCAAGAAGGCACCCTGCGGATCCAAGCCCACGTACAGCAGCCCCGGGAGGGCCCCCTGTCGTTGCAGGCCCCGGACGCAACCTACTGTAGGGTCATTAACGTCATATCTGGCGGTTCGGCGCTGGAGTTCGCCTCGGCACGGCAGCAGAAGGCCTACGCGCGAAGGCTGCATCACGTGGCGGCATACCCAGCGCAAGCACCGCCGGAATGGGCACACCATGCAGTTACATTCACACCCGACGATGCCCAGGGTGTGGACTTCCCTCATCAGGACCCCCTGGTCATCCGGGTCACCATCGCGGGATGCGACGTGGGGCGCGCCTTGGTGGACGGTGGTAGCTCCGCGAACGTATTGTTTGCGGCGGCCTTCGATCAGATGGGGATCCCTCGAAGCCGCCTGGGGCCCTCGGGAATCCCACTGCAGGGCTTCGGGGGGCAGCCCCTGAGGGCGCTGGGCCAAATCGGCCTTCAGGTCTCCTTCGGCCGCGATGACAACGTGCGGACCGAAGACGCCATCTTCGATGTGGTCGACCTCCCGTACCCCTACAATGCCATACTAGGCCGACCAATCCTCAACTCCTTCGGCGCGGTCCCACACCACGGCTACCTGTGCATGAAGATTCCGGGTCCCCGGACCATCATCACCGTCCGAGGCGACCAGGACATGGCCCGCCGCATTGAGCCAGGTACCAGGTGCCCGCGTCGCGAAGCCCAACGGCGCCCCTAGAGCTGGCGCCACCGAGCGGAGGTCCGTGGGGCCACTCACACGTACCTCGGAGGGCCCTACACACCAAGGGTAAACGGTAAATATATCTATCCTTTTCCTTTGTAGTGGCGCACCCGCGCAAACGGGGACGTAATGAAGAGCGCCGTTTGTCGCTAATCTTTCCTTATTACGCGCAAGTACGCGGTAAAGGCACGCGCAGGCTTAGCCAACGCGCGCGTTCCCGCAGTATAAACAAAGACGCACATTCGCGTGTGCACTCGCCGTAGCCAGGGGTACGGGACTGAGTATAAATCGAAGTCGCACGTTCGCGTGTGCACTCGCCGTAGCCAAAGGTGACGGGGCTGAGTATAAACAAAGACGCACGTTCGCGTGTGCACTCGCCGTAGCCAGGGGTACGGGACTGAGTATAAATCGCAATCGCACGTTCGCGTGTGCACTCGCCGTAGCCAAAGGTGACGGGGCTGAGTATAAACAAAATACGCACCGGGGGGACGCCCCCGTGCGCGCGAGTCTCCGGACTATAAAGAAGACGTAGCGTCGAGCCTAGCTCCGCACGCAATAGTCCACGGACTCTAAATAAGACGTAGCGTCGAGCCTAGCTCCGCACGCGCAAGTCTCCGGACTATAAAGAAGACGTAGCGTCGAGCCTAGCTCCGCACGCAATAGTCCACGGACTCTAAATAAGACGTAGCGTCGAGCCTAGCTCCGCACGCGCAAGTCTCCGGACTATAAAGAAGACGTAGCGTCGAGCCTAGCTCCGCACGCAATAGTCCACGGACTCTAAATAAGACGTAGTGTCGAGCCTAGCTCCGCACGCGCGAGTCTCCGGACTATAAAGAAGACGTAGCGTCGAGCCTAGCTCCGCACGCAATAGTCCATGGACTCTAAATAAGACGTAGCGTCGAGCCTAGCTCCGCACGCGCGAGTCTCCGGACTATAAAGAAGACGTAGCGTCGAGCCTAGCTCCGCACGCAATAGTCCACGGACTCTAAATAAGACGTAGCGTCGAGCCTAGCTCCGCACGCGCGAGTCTCCGGACTATAAAGAAGACGTAGCGTCGAGCCTAGCTCCGCACGCGCAAGTCTCCGGACTATAAAGAAGACGTAGCGTCGAGCCTAGCTCCGCACGCGCAAGTCTCCGGACTATAAAGAAGACGTAGCGTCGAGCCTAGCTCCGCACGCAATAGTCCACGGACTCTAAATAAGACGTAGCGTCGAGCCTAGCTCCGCACGCGCGAGTCTCCGGACTATAAAGAAGACGTAGCGTCGAGCCTAGCTCCGCACGCAATAGTCCACGGACTCTAAATAAGACGTAGCGTCGAGCCTAGCTCCGCACGCGCGAGTCTCCGGACTATAAAGAAGACGTAGCGTCGAGCCTAGCTCCGCACGCAACAGTCCACGGACTCTAAATAAGACGTAGCGTCGAGCCTAGCTCCGCACGCGCGAGTCTCCGGACTATAAAGAAGACGGAGCGCTGAGGTCCGCCTCCGCACGCGCGAGTCCCTGGACTATAAGGCAAGGCAGACCGGGGAGGTCCGCCTCCGCCTACGTCAACCTTGGCGCAGCCACTTTGCGTAAAGTCCCGGGCAGTATACACTTCATAAAAAAAAATCACATGTACAAAGGTCCGGCAGCACCCCGACCACTCTACGCCGCTACCCCGCGGGCTCGTCCTTAACACGCGCTAAAGTTGGGGCTTCGCTCGTAGAAGGCCGGCTCGCCCAGAAATTACGCGACTCTTCGACCCTTCGCCAGCGTCGAAGGCGCCGCCGGATTGAAAGGTCGGCTGCCCGAAGCTGGTCCCAGCAAGGAAGCTGCCCGGGATAGAGGTGAAAGTCAGCATGCAAGCAGGAGGTGCATACTTTATTAGCAAAGGCAAAGGACACTACAACGCACGCCTACACATGGGCGCCGCGGCATCAGACCTGCGGGTTCCCAGCGCCCTGCGGGTTCCCGGCGCCTTCGGAGGGCCCAGCACCACCATCATCGTGTCGGGGGACCCCGTCCAGAAATTGGCCGAGGCTCCCCGTCCCGTAGAGCGTCTTCCGGAGCTCGATCCGTACAGCTTCCGCCCCGACATGACCCCAAATCCGGTCGCAGAAGGGCCCAAGGGCACGGCGAGCAGAGCGGACGGCGCCGGACATTACACCGGCCCCGCCAGGCATCTCCAGCCGGGGGTCATTCAGCTCGGCGACATGCGTGCAGCCGCGGTGCTGCAGGAGCGCGCATACCAAGGAGGCCGAAGTGTACGCACAATGGGTGCCAAAGGACGTCGCGGCATCGCGCGCGACGGTGGCGGCCTCATCAATCCAGCGGACAGTCCGAGTCAACTCCTCTGGGCCAAAGCCGCGCTCCGGCACCTCGGTTACCAACCCTTGGAGATGGCTCTCCAGCGCCTGCACGGCGTCCCACGCAACCACCGAGGCCTCGTCCAGCGCCTGGTTGCGCTCCGCTAGAGTCAAGGCAAGCTCGCCTTTTTCCTTCTCTAGCACGGCGACCTGCGCCAGGAGCCCGTCACGCTCTGCCGTGAACCTCCGCTCCGCAGTCGCCGTGGCCGACTCCTGCGCCGAGGAAACCAGCCCATCGGCGTGTGCCCTCGCTTCGGCACATTCCGCTTCTAGTTGGCGGATGCGGGCGTCTTGGGCAGCACGGGCACCAGAGGCTTCGCGCAGCTCCTCCTCGGCGGCCCGCAGCCTATTCTCAAGCGTCTTTTGGCCGCGGGCATACGCCGTTTGCAGGGCCTGCCCCAACACAAGTGTCTACAAAAAGAAAACAAAGACTTAGCAAGCTTCGATAAGCCCAGGCGCGGTCGCAGGAAAGCTTACCCTCACCCCGGACACCTCGATGGCGTCCTCTAGGCGCCCCGCCCCGTAAGCCTGCAGCACCTGCGGGTCGACGCTAGTGGCCGCGTCATGTACAATCCCGCGCCACGCCCTCAGCGTCTCCGGAGGCGGCACAAAGTCCGCGGCGCTAACATGCTCGGAGGCCCCGCGTTCCGTCGAGGGCTCCCCCTCCGGAATAAGCAACGCTGCGAACAGGCATACAAGTGAGCAATCCAAGGCATAAGAGCATACGCTAGGGTACGCTCAGCCACCTTACCTTCGGTAGCCGAAGGTGTGGTTCCGCCGCGGGCGGAAGGAAGGGTTCCGCCGCGGGGGGAGCCCCCGTGTTCGGGGACGCCGGCGGCTGTCCCTGCGCGGTGGACGGCGTCGCCAGGGGGGCAGAAGGCGCATACGCTGCGGGGCCTCCGGCGCTTGCGCTGGCATCCCACAAGCTTCTGATGCCCGTGGCCACGACAAATCCCCGCGGTGTCCGGAGAAGCTCCGGCCGCACGCACGGCCGTTTAGACGGGGTAGCCTGCAGCGGCACAGCCCCTCCAGCCGCGGTTAGATCAGTCCCCGCCGCTGCCACGCCCGGCGGAGAAATTTCCATGGTGGCGGGAGCCGCAGGGACCACCTCGATTTCTGTCGCCATCGGTGAAGGCAGCACATCTTCATGTGCCCCCGCGGGAGGCGTCACCGGCACCACAACGGCCGCTCGCGGCAAGCCCGCCGTCAGGGGCGCTCGCCGAAGATACCCCGCCTTCGGCTTCTGCACCGCCCAAACCGGAGTCGGCATACCTCGCCGAGTCCGACTCCGCATCCGCAGTGCCCTCGGAAACGCTAGCGGCGGGGGCCCCGCCGCGCCCCCTTTTCCGAGACGGGGTCTTCCTCTTCTTCTTCTCCTTCGCCGCACCGTCGTCCGGAACGGCACGGTCCGGCACGGCAAGGCCCAGAGCCTCGCACACGCGATTGATCCTCCCCAGACCCGCCTCGGCAACAGCCGCCGCACGCTGCTTGTGCTCCCGGCCGGTGTACGGCCCCAGGAACACGCGTGCGGCTTGCTCCGCCTCCTCCAAGGAAATCCCTGAAACAAGGGAGAAGGCTATCAGCATGCAGCGCATTCTGCGTTAGCCATGGACAGATACGCGCGAGGCTTACGAAAATCGTCGGGCGCTGGCAGCGAGCAGACCCAGGGCGAGACATTGTCGTCTCGACGCCTTCCGGCGGCGAGACACCAGTCGCGGGCAAGCGGTGCCACGCCGTACATCACGAACTCTTCGGCGAGGTCGCGCATGTTGAAACGGGCGGCCAGGCCTACGAGCCGTCGGACCCTCTGCTTGTCCTCATCATCGAGCGTTCGGCCGGGCGAGGGCTTGAACGCGATAGGTCGGCCTGTGCACTCAAGGCCGCTCCCGCTCTCCACGCGGTGGTAGAACCACCGCTTCATCCAATAGGACTCCCACTTCCCGCGAGTCGAGTTCGCAGGGAAGAGCCTCTTGCATGAGGGACGGAGGATAAAGGTGACGCTGCCAAAGCTCGACACCGCCCCGTTCTTCCGGTCCTTCGGCTGGTGCCGTGCCTCGTGCAGGTAGGCAAACAGCGAGGCGCTGGGCCAACACGCTCCCGAGCGCAAGGCCCAGCTGTACACCGCCAGCCGGGCTACGGCATTCGGCGTCAGTTGTGCCAGCTCCAGCCCGAAGGTCCGCAGTATGTCGCCGACAACAGCCGCCACCGGGATGCGGAGTCCCGCGTCGAAAAAGGCGACGAACACTACCGCCTCCGACCCCTCGGGATGCGGTTCCGCCTCGTCGGCGGCGGGCAGTCGAACCGCCTGGCGCTCGGACAACTTCCCGGCATGAAGAAGCCCCTGGATCGTCTTCTCAGTCACCAGCGAGGGGCCTAGCTCACCGGAGAACGTGCCTCCCTCCTCTACCGCCAGTCGCCCCTTCTCAGCCGCCGCTGGGTCACGCTCTTCGAGCACGTATTTTACCTTCAACTCCGAGGGCCGTCGGCGAATGTTAGTGCCACCAACCATCTGGCCGCGCTTGCCACTCGACGCCATCGCTTTCCGCGAAAAGATTGCAGCGGTGAGCTTGCCGCGAAAGTCTTGAAGCTGGACCGGGCAGGCGAGAGGGCATAAAGGTGCGTAAAGGCGAGGGGGCGCTGTTACGGGGGGGCTATTTCAAGCCGCCCCGCCCGCACCGCTGTTATCCAAGCGTAGAAGCGATCTGCGTGCCGGAGGCAACCGCAGCGGTATAAAGGCCCGCCCTGTGCGATCACCCCGTAGCGGAACGCGAAGGGTCGCGACGGTCCGCATCGGGGCACGACCGCAGCTGTACAAGCACCCATTCAGCGCACGCGCCATTCACTGCCCGCCCCGTGTCCGCCTGGCCTAGGGAACAGGCGAGCAGCTGCAAACACGCAACCGTCCACATCCCGCCGCCCACCGGTCATAGGCCGCCACGCGCCCTGGGCGCATCGGGTCGCGGGGTACGGGAACCTAACCCTGGCAGACCAGGGGCCGGCGTGGTTCACGGAACCTTTACAGCGCAAGACCATATTGCAAGACCCCAAGTCACCACCCGCGAGGCGGTGTCCGCGGTGCGCGCACGTCTACTTCGACTAGGCGGCAGCTTCGCGGCCACCCGTTCGAAGGGTAGGGGACGGAGCGCGTGCCTCTACTTCGACTTAGGCGTTCGCTGCGCTGTCAAGCGCGCGCGTCTACTTCGACTAGGCGGCAGCTTCGCGGCCACCCGTTCGAAGGGTAGGGGACAGAGCGCGCGCCTCTACTTCGACCTAGGCGTTCGCTGCGCTGTCAAGCGCGCGCGTCTACTTCGATTAGGCGGCAGCTTCGCGGCCACCCGTTCGAAGGGTAGGGGACGGAGTGCGCGCCTCTACTTCGACTTAGGCGTTCGCTGCGCTGTCAAGCGCGCGCGTCTACCTCGACTAGGCGGCAGCTTCGCGGCCACCCGTTCGAAGGGTAGGGGACGGAGCGCGCGCCTCTACTTCGACCTAGGCGTTCGCTGCACTGTCAAGCGCGCGCGCCTACTTCGACTAGGCGGCAGCTTCGCGGCCACCCGTTCGAAGGGTAGGGGACGGAGCGCGCACGCCTCTACTTCGACTTAGGCGTTCGCTGCGCTTTCAAGCGCGCGCGTCTACCTCGACTAGGCGGCAGCTTCGCGGCCACCCGTTCGAAGGGTAGGGGACGGAGCGCACGCCTCTACTTCGACTTAGGCGTTCGCTGCGCTGTCAAGCGCGCGCGTCTACTTCGACTAGGCGGCAGCTTCGCGGCCACCCGTTCGAAGGGTAGGGGACGGAGCGCGCGCCTCTACTTCGACCTAGGCGTTCGCTGCGCTGTCAAGCGCGTGCATCTACTTCGGCTAGGCGGCAGCTTCGCGGCCACCCGTTCGAAGGGTAGGGGACGGAGCGCGCGCCTCTACTTCGACCTAGGCGTTCGCTGCGCTGTCAAGCGCGCGCGTCTACTTCGACTAGGCGGCAGCTTCGCGGCCACCCGTTCGAAGGGTAGGGGACGGAGCGCGCGCGCCTCTACTTCGACTTAGGCGTTCGCTGCGCTCTCAAGCGCGCATGTCTACCTCGACTAGGCGGCAGCTTCGCGGCCACCCGTTCGAAGGGTAGGGGACGGAGCGCGCGCCTCTACTTCGACTTAGGCGTTCGCTGCGCTGTCAAGCGCGCGCGTCTACTTCGACTAGGCGGCAGCTTCGCGGCCACCCGTTCGAAGGGTAGGGGACGGAGCGCGCGCCTCTACTTCGACGTAGGCGGTCGCTGCGCTGTCAAGCGCGCGCGTCTACCTCGACTAGGCGGCAGCTTCGCGGCCACCCGTTCGAAGGGTAGGGGACGGAGGGCGCGCCTCTACTTCGACCTAGGCGTTCGCTGCGCTGTCAAGCGCGCGCGTCTACTTCGACTAGGCGGCAGCTTCGCGGCCACCCGTTCGAAGGGTAGGGGACGGAGCGCGCGCGCCTCTACTTCGACTTAGGCGTTCGCTGCGCTCTCAAGCGCGCGCGTCTACCTCGACTAGGCGGCAGCTTCGCGGCCACCCGTTCGAAGGGTAGGGGACGGAGCGCGCGCCTCTACTTCGACTTTGGCGTTCGCTGCGCTGTCAAGCGCGCGCGTCTACGTCGACTAGGCGGCAGCTTCGCGGCCACCCGTTCGAAGGGTAGGGGACGGAGCGCGCGCCTCTACTTCGACTTAGGCGGTCGCTGCGCTGTCAAGCGCGCGCGTCTACCTCGACTAGGCGGCAGCTTCGCGGCCACCCGTTCGAAGGGTAGGGGACGGAGCGCGCGCCTCTACTTCGACTTAGGCGTTCGCTGCGCTGTCAAGCGCGCGCGTCTACTTCGACTAGGCGGCAGCTTCGCGGCCACCCGTTCGAAGGGTAGGGGACGGAGCGCGCGCCTCTACTTCGACTCAGGCGTTTGCTGCGCTGTCAAGCGCGCGCGTCTACTTCGACTAGGCGGCAGCTTCGCGGCCACCCGTTCGAAGGGTAGGGATGGAGCGAGCTCGAAGATCGGAGAACAGCACATATGACCACCATAGCTCGAACAAGCAAAGGTCACAATCGCGGCAGGAGCAGACATGATCTCGTAAGCAGATATGCGCTGCCACACCGGCATAGGCTCGTTCGCGCGAGCAGAGCGTATGGATGACCGCATATCTGTCTACGAGAGCAAGTCAGGCCTTGCCATTTTCTCGCCGTCGTCCACGGAAGTGCGGGATCGGGAAGTGCGGCTGGCTATCGGTAACCGACGCTGGTTAAGCTCCCACGGAAAATAGGCCTCCTTCTGTGCATCAACATCCCCCAAGCCGCTCAGCGTCACCAAGGAATGTTGATGCACGGCAGAGGCCCATTTTAGGGGAGCAGCTTCTGTCACAACGCAAGCAGGAGCAACGCCTCACCAGCACCATATATATACCCCAGTCAGCAGGAGAGCCAACCGGCGGAAGGCCAACCTGCAAAGGCCCAGTTGCCGGATGCCCGCCGCCGTATTAATAGTCACGACGCCTTAACACCCGCACCATGCCAAGCACGCTGCACCACGTGGACGTCCGGAAGACCGAGCGTCGCAGCAGCGCCCACTCCTCCTTCGGCTACAGCGCAGCTCCGGAAGTTCGAAAAAGTTTCACAGGCCGCGGGGACGGAGGGGGCCAAAGGACTCGACAACATGGCTTCGGCCTTGTGAAAGCCCTTTACCATGAGAGGCTCCTGTCGTAGGGGTGGCCCCCACCTGAACCCAGCAGGCCTGGTAGGAAAACTATAAGGCCTAGAATAGGCCATGTGTAATGACATAACTGCCCCAGAGGGGGTAACCAGATGTGAGGATATAACTGTAAAAGCATTCCTCACGGATATATATATGAATACAAGCCATGGGGAGCCCCCCCTCAGGCCATTACACTCGACATCATCACTCTCCACCACCATCTCTCTCTCTGTTTGGTCTGTAGCCACAACAAGGGAGTTTCGTGATATATAAACTCCGCGTGGTGGTGAAGCTCCTGGTGATGTCAGCGGGGATGGAGGTGTACGGTGGCGGGCCGGCGGCGTGTGACGGCGGCGGCTCGGGGAGGCTGCTGTCGCCGGTGAAGCTCGGGCGATGGGAGGTCCGGTGAGGGAGGGGGTCAGCTTCGCCACGTTCTCGTGAAGCTCTGGGAGCTTGGGGGTTACTCGGAGGTGGCTGGGAGTGGCGGGGAGGGGGCGCCGGAGTTGGGGAAGAAGGAAGGGGCCGGCGGCGATTGGGGGTTTTCAGGCCGATTGCTTATAGGGGAGGGAAGAGGATGGAGCTGCGACGCGGTTGGAGCTTCCAAGCACGGTTTTTATAGCCGGGAGAGGCACGCGGCGAGGGCGGCACCTGGCGCTCCGCCCTGTTTGCGCCGGCGAGGGGGAGGGAACCAAATCTTGCCGAGATCTCGCGGGAGAGAGAGCACAGGGGTGCTTTGAACCTTGCCCGCAAGGGGTGAGAGAGAGCGGGGAGGAAGATCAGCTGCGGCTGCGCGAGGGAGAGCGAGCGCGAGGGGCGCAGCCGCGTGGAGAAGAAGGGGAGGAAGGAGAAGAAGAGCGGGGCCACCGGCCAGAGGGCTATCGCGCGCGGGGAGCAGGCCCACCGGCCAGCGGGAGCGGGCGCGAGGGAGCGGACGGGCCAGATGGGCCGGGGTGCATCGGGCGGCCGAGCGCGGGCGGGAGGCGGGCGGTGGAGGGGCGCAGGTGGGCTACGCGCCGCGCATCGGGGCCATCCAGGTGGCGGCCCGCGAGGGTTTTCTCCCTTTTTATTTTTACAGACTTTTAGAAATGCCTAGATAATTAAATAAATCTCAGAAAAATATGAAACTAATTCCAAAAATTTCTGAAAAATTCACAAAAGCTCATGAGGACCTTCTGGACTTAGCAAAAATAATTCCAACTATGGTTGACATTTAATTTATTTGATTTCCTTGCTATGTATAGCTGGATGCATATATATATACATATAATTCATTTTTAGTAACATCTTTGTTTTTGTTTACCACATTTTCTAGGGAAGATACTTTATGCTTATTTTCATTTCTCCCTCATTACTTTATGGATCATCTTTTCAGATTCTTTATTCAATGCTCAGGCTGTGTCATTTTATGTGCTGATTTCTTCCCTCTTTTTATTTTCTTTTTTTAAAAAAAATTCCTTTATAAATTCAAAAAGCCAATAAACTCTTATTCAATTAAAAAGCAAATAAAATAACCCAAAAACTCCATAATTTATTACTTATATTTTCCAGAATGTTACAAATCTACCCCCCTTAAAGAGAATCTCGACCCCGAGATTCAGCCTAATTAGTGAATAGGTCGGGGTAATCTTGACGCAGTTTATCTTCTCGTTCCTAGGTAGCTTCCTTCTTGGAATGGTGACTTTATTGTACTTGACATAAGTGGATAGTCTGGCTCTTAGCATTCTTTTCTATCGTTTATAAAATCTGGATAGGTCTCTTCTTGTAGGTATCAAGTCACTCTTGAGCTCGGCTGCTTCCTATGGGTTTGATCCTTCTGATATTTGTGGACATGCCTTGAGTTAGGATACATGAAATACATTGTGCCCATCTGCTAGACTTGCAGGCAGTTCTAGTTGGTAAGCTACTCTTCCTAGAGGCGTAGTCTAGTATTCCTTTGGCGTCTTGTTAGCCAGTATATTATAAGTATGATGTCCAGGGTCTGGGTGGGTTACGCTATTGATGGTTGGTTATCCTGGTAGGCGAGTTAAGTGTCCGTAGTTTCTAAAAGTTATGTGATAACCCAGGCTTATCCACGAATCTTTTAGCTCTAAAAGATGAAACCCTCTCTGATTTTTGTAAAGAACATGTGCTGTTATTAAATTGGCAAAGAACGTACCCATAAGAATTCCAGCAGCTTCCTGAGCTTCCTCAGCTGTGATGTGGTTAACTTGGCCGCAGTTTGGCGCTGAAGTGTTTCTGCTGACCTGCGAGCTCTGATGCCCTTTGCTGGGTACCAAGTCTTGACTGCGGGTAGCGGGAGGCCCTAAATTGATTCTCACTGGATTTGTCTGCCGTTGCGGGCACTGGCTGACAAAGTGTCCCTTCTCTCCACACCCGAAACATCTCCGGTTGGTGGCAAGGTTCGCCCCAGTGGACTGGCTTGCTGAGCGTGGCGTTTGGAGGGAGCCACCACTGGAACGGAGTGCTGGAGACGAAGCATTGGATTGGTTAGGCTTTGAAAAGGAAGGTTTGTTCAAGAATCCCTGAATGAACCCTCCTTGAGGTTGTGGAGTTGTCATCTTGTGCTTACGACTGGCCTCAAGAATCTTCTTCTCATTTTCCCAGGCCAATGCCTTGTTTACCAACTGATGAAAGCTGGTGAAGTCCTGGGTGATCAGCTGCACTCTTAGTTCATCCTTCAACCCTTCAAAGAATCTGTCAATCTTTTCTTCTTCTTCTTCTATATCCTTCTGAGCATACCGGGCGAGCTGCGTAAATTTTGTAAGATATTCACTGACAGATAAGTTCCCTTGCTTGAGATTGCGAAATTCATTTTTCTTTATCCGCATTATCCCGGCTGGAATGAAGTTGTCTTTGAAAGCCTTCTTGAATTCTGACCATGGAATAGCTTCATTGTCACTCCCGGTGGTAGCATCTTCCTGGCCTCTGGCAGCTACATAATTTTCCCACCATGCTGCGGCAGCTCCTTGGAGTAGGTGGGTGGCAAATATGACTTTATCCTCCTCGGCGCATTTGATTATGCGCAGCTTCCTTTCAACATCTCGAAGCCAATCTTCTGCTTCGAGAGGTTCTTCTGCCGATGTAAATGTAATTGGTCTTGTCCTCTGGAAATCCCCTAAATCAGCTCTGTGTCCACCAGAGCTTCCTTGTTGTCCAGCGAAAATAGCTTGCAGAATCTGAGTTTGTTGTGCCATTACTTGGGCCATTGTGGGATTAACTGGGGGGTTTGGGAGGTTAGCATCTTGGTTCTGATTTTCCTCGGGGTTTTCGCCATGGTTTGAGTCTACCTCAGCATGCTGAGGGTTAGCATGAGCCCGAGATCGTGTAACTCTTGGACTGGCCATCTGCAGCTATAGCTTCATAACTTAGTACTAACACTACCCTTGAGAAAAAGGAAGGGTATCAACCCTCTTTGCAAAAAGAATCATAAGATAAACGACAAAAGAACATTCAACATAAGGCCTTATGCCTGGCCATTTATTATCATACAAGCATTCACATAGCCAGCCTCTAGGCTGGACTTTGCGGTTACACCATATACTAGGGTTTGATATGATGACGACTACAGTACTAAAGGACTAGTACCTCATCCTATATTACAGGAACTAGTAATTGCACCACGCATGGTAAGTACGGCACTACTCTACCTACTCCTTCATCAGTAGACTTGAGCTTATGGTAAATGGGCTGATCCTTGTAGTTTAAATAGTGCACGAGCTTGCGTAGTATGCTAGCAAACTCCCCTTCACGAACTCCATAGGCCAGGTAGCTCAGTTGCCCTTATCGCCAATTCTTGCCATCTGTCAATTAGATTACTAGGGCTAGGAACTTTCCAAAATAATTAATGAAAGGTAGAGTAGAACAGATCTAAGAGGGATACGGATAGCAATAGTATGCTATATTTTTCGAAATCATTTTTATAAGTTCTTCAAATATGGTGACCCTATATCCATCCTAGCACCGTTCTAAGGCTTTTACCCTGCAGTCGTATGCTCTGATACCAGTGCTGTCAGACCCAGATTTTTCAATCTGAATCTTACTGTGTTTCACTGCACTAATCCCTGGATCAGTAGTTAGTGCACACAGGAACATTGCTGAATCATTTCATACATCGCATAAACATTCATTATATTACATAACTTGAAATACACCACGTCGGGTGATAGAGTTTACAAAAGAGGCCGATCAGGCCAATTGCCTTATTACAAACATGCACAGCGGAAATACAGCAAAAGCAAACCCAAAACCACAGGCAAGCGACTGGAAGGTAATGTGTGCATTATATGTCACCAGCTAACTAGTAACATACGTGCACACAACGCCGGATGTCCACTTGTCCATGTCTAATCAACGAAGCCTACGCCTTAGTTTCCTTCGTCGTTCTTCTTCTCCGTAGCGGGAGCTTCCTCGTAGG
Source organism: Dendrocalamus latiflorus (assembly GCA_017311315.1). Classification (NCBI taxonomy): domain Eukaryota; kingdom Viridiplantae; phylum Streptophyta; class Magnoliopsida; order Poales; family Poaceae; genus Dendrocalamus; species Dendrocalamus latiflorus. Next base: position 11,583,210 of record CM029648.1, on the reverse strand, counting down.
CGTAGTGGTCTTGCGCTCCTGCTTCTGGATTTTTGCCGCAAAGCGAGCGTGAGCACTCCGACCCCGTGCTCAGCGAGCCAACACACAGAATGCAGTATATAACATGTATAGCTAACCAAATGATGGCTTAGGTTTATTTTATTTTTGCGAGGAGTGCTTTTGAATACAATTATATAAAAATTCCTTAAGACCTAGCATTTTGAACACACGTATATGTTGTAAATGAATGCAGTAGTAGTAGTGACTCAGATTCCATCCACCATTACATGGCATCTGCACCATATAGCAATTTCTTCAGCGTTATAGCCGCTTAACTTACCACTGGGACGACACCCAGGACAATTCCAAACTAGGCCCTCACACTGCCCTCCGCTTTTCCATTCCCATCCACAAAGTATTTTGAAATAGAACTATATCTGGTTAAGTTCCCATGTCTGCCCTTGACCGTGGGCACGGCTATTCGAATAGTTTTGACTCTGCAGAGTTTGTACACTTTCACCACAAGAGACAATCAACTCATTGCCCCACACGATTCCTTAGTCATGTGGTTGAGCAGACCATCACAGTAACCGTTCAAAGTGCCTCGCCCCTTCCATCATTTCACCCTATGGGTCGTTCCCACTTGCGATGGGTCCCATACGTTGTGCAGGATGTTCTCCTTCTGAACGTCTAGCAGCTGGCTCCCCACCCCTGCTAGCCCGCCACAGCAGAACTTCACCCCACCGGGTGTCCCATTCAAGCCGTCACACAGACTGCCGCTTGCACATCCTCACACCGCCTCCTGGAAGGATGACTTTCAGGGTCCGGTAATTCTACTAAGCCAAGTTGTAATTTACAGACTTGTGGTTGTACTGTTTTACACGGGTTGACATGACAAGATTCGGTCCTTATTGGTATCTGGGCGGTCTACCACAAACCACACTCTCGTGCACACCTGCACCACACTGTGCATCCACTGCACCACACTCTCACACCATCGAACCCATCCGCCCAGATTTTAAAGCATGTTGGGGTTTTTGGAAACATACGATAATCATATCCATCATTTATCAGTCATTACCACCATGACTGCCCGAACAAATTTTCTCATGAATAAATGTGATGCTCGGGACAATTTCTTGCCCCGGATTCCTATTCAATGCTAAGCATGGCATATGGTTACGGACTTATTTTCGAAATGTTACTATTATATTTTTGCTAGGGCGACAAGGTTCACACATTCAAATACTCAAGGAGGGGGTAATATTATTCAAGGTAAACAACGGCATATAACTAGAATATCAAATTTAGCATGTATTTGCATAAAAATAACAGCATGCATTTTGTTAATTTAACACAAAGTAATTTGCATAAATGTGGGTTCAACATGATCAAAGTATTGACTCGCCTTGGTCACAGTGGTCGGGGTCCGGATTCTCTGGTGCTTCTAGTGTCGCTGCCTCGAACTCTTCCTCTTGAGCCTCGTAAGCTATTTTAGCGCACGCCAAAATTTGTATAAAAAGAAAAAAACAGCGAATCAAACCAAATAACACCAGAAATTCAAATGAACTCTAAAAATTACAATTTTAGTTCCATTGGACAGATCTTGAATTTAGATGAATTTAGAAATTTGTCTCGTTCAATTTGGAGTTAAAATGAAAAAGTTATGATCATTCAAAGTTCTCAGTTCAGTTAATTCCAAATATTCTCAAATTTCTGACAGTGGGTCCCACAGGTTATTTTAATCCTTTTAATCTTTTTATTTCATTTCTTATTATGTGTGTATGACAGGTGGGTCTGGTTACTGTTCATGGGGTCCACTTGTCAGCATGGGCTGGGTGCAGATGTGCCACTGACATGTGGGGCCCAGCGGTCAGCGAACGGCTCTGTCTGCAGTGGCTGACATGTGGGGCCCACCTGTCAGCGCAGAAATTAAAAGAAACTCGACCGCTACGCGCGGAGCCAGGGGCTCGAACGCGCGCCGCGGGAGCGGAGGGGGAAAGAGACGCGCTGCGATAACCAAGTGAGCGGGGGAGGCATTGCCTACCCCATAAGGGCAGCATACCCTTTTAAGGGTGCTCTCGGAGGCGGTCGGCAGAGGAAGTCGGGGGCGACGGCGCCGGCGGCGAGCTGGGGTCCGGGAGGCTCGGGAGTTTCGTGATATATAAACTCCGCGTGGTGGTGAAGCTCCTGGTGATGTCAGCGGGGATGGAGGTGTACGGTGGCGGGCCGGCGGCGTGTGACGGCGGCGGCTCGGGGAGGCTGCTGTCGCCGGTGAAGCTCGGGCGATGGGAGGTCCGGTGAGGGAGGGGGTCAGCTTCGCCACGTTCTCGTGAAGCTCTGGGAGCTTGGGGGTTACTCGGAGGTGGCTGGGAGTGGCGGGGAGGGGGCGCCGGAGTTGGGGAAGAAGGAAGGGGCCGGCGGCGATTGGGGGTTTTCAGGCCGATTGCTTATAGGGGAGGGAAGAGGATGGAGCTGCGACGCGGTTGGAGCTTCCAAGCACGGTTTTTATAGCCGGGAGAGGCACGCGGCGAGGGCGGCACCTGGCGCTCCGCCCTGTTTGCGCCGGCGAGGGGGAGGGAACCAAATCTTGCCGAGATCTCGCGGGAGAGAGAGCACAGGGGTGCTTTGAACCTTGCCCGCAAGGGGTGAGAGAGAGCGGGGAGGAAGATCAGCTGCGGCTGCGCGAGGGAGAGCGAGCGCGAGGGGCGCAGCCGCGTGGAGAAGAAGGGGAGGAAGGAGAAGAAGAGCGGGGCCACCGGCCAGAGGGCTATCGCGCGCGGGGAGCAGGCCCACCGGCCAGCGGGAGCGGGCGCGAGGGAGCGGACGGGCCAGATGGGCCGGGGTGCATCGGGCGGCCGAGCGCGGGCGGGAGGCGGGCGGTGGAGGGGCGCAGGTGGGCTACGCGCCGCGCATCGGGGCCATCCAGGTGGCGGCCCGCGAGGGTTTTCTCCCTTTTTATTTTTACAGACTTTTAGAAATGCCCAGATAATTAAATAAATCTCAGAAAAATATGAAACTAATTCCAAAAATTTCCGAAAAATTCACAAAAGCTCATGAGGACCTTCTGGACTTAGCAAAAATAATTCCAACTATGGTTGACATTTAATTTATTTGATTTCCTTGCTATGTATAGCTGGATGCATATATATATACATATGAATTCATTTTTAGTAACATCTTTGTTTTTGCTTACCACATTTTCTAGGGAAGATACTTTATGCTTATTTTCATTTCTCCCTCATTACTTTATGGATCATCTTTTCAGATTCTTTATTCAATGCTCAGGCTGTGTCATTTTATGTGCTAATTTCTTCCCTCTTTTTATTTTCTTTTTTTTTAAAAAAATTCCTTTATAAATTCAAAAAGCCAATAAACTCTTATTCAATTAAAAAGCAAATAAAATAACCCAAAAACTCCATAATTTATTACTTATATTTTCCAGGATGTTACAACCATCTCGCGGTTTCCCACAACACCCTTACCCTAACTGCGATCCTAGGGTAAAAGACGGGTGAAGACCGTCTCGCGGCTCCTCCCCAACCCTTACCCTACCTTGTGCATGCCGACACTCTCCGCTCTAAGATACGGTGTCCCATACCACCCTACCTTAGAGTCGGGTTTTCCAAATTCTATTGGCCCGCAGCCACAACCTTAGTAGTATAAAACTTTGCATGATAATAATAATCTACAATTATCTAGATTAACAGATAATTATTTCTAGGGTTACAAAGGCATGGCTACAAATTAAACATGGCATTTATCGGTGGTAGGTCTAACTATATCACATGTCATTCCAAACATTTTGTTTTACTTTAAACTAATATTTCACAACTAGCATAATGCAAATAGCATAATAACATAATTAGATAACATGGGTTGCAACATGATCAAAGGATTTGGGACTTGCCGGTAATTTGGACGAACTCGGCTAGCTTGAACGTAAAAGCTCCTGGATCCTGCGACTGCACTTGAACTTCTGGGATCTCCGAACTAGCGCAAACACATAAAATAATTAAGCCCAGCTTGAGACTAATCAAGCGAGGGAAAATAAACTATTTAAAAATAAGTAAAATGAATAAATCCATCAAATTGGAATTTTAGGAATTTATTTGGGATGAATTTGTGGAGGTGGAGGCCAAAAATGGGTTCAGGACATTATTTGGAGCAAGGTGGTGAAATTTGGAAACTTTTTGGGATTTTCTGTGATTTTCTAGGATTTATTTGGATTTTTCTGGATTTTAGAAATTGATAAATCTATGGAAATTATTGTGAACAGTACTAGACCGGCCCAGCGCTACAGCGCGGCCCAGCACTGTGCAGCTCGCGCGGCCGAACGGCCGGCGCGGCCCACGAGCGCGCGCGCGCTCGGGCGACGGAGCAGGCCGAGGAAACGGCCCACGCTCGCGCGCGCCCACGCGGCCCGGATGGCCGACGCGTGGCGTTGGCGAACAGCCGAGATGGGGCGGGAGCGGGTGGAGGAGATGCATCGGGGTGGCGATCGGACGGTGGAGAAGTGAAGGAGGCGGCGAAGCGGTACGGTGAGATCGGGCGGCCAACATTAAACGGCAATGGGGAGATCGATCGGCGGAGGAGGGGTCACGTCGGTCATCGTCCTCCTCCAGCCGTGCGCGCGCTGTAGAGGGGCAGAGGCGGCGGAGCTGCTGTGCTCCGGCGCGGCGATGGCCTCCGATGGCCGGGGAGAGCTCCACTGGGTGCTACTCGACACGGGGAGCTCATTTTTGAGGGTTGGAAGGTTGGAGGACCAATGGGGAGAGCAGGAGGTAGAAGGGGAGGGTTGGGCTCTCCGGCGGTGAGGGTGGTCTCCGGCGGCGAAGAGACTCAAGCGGCGGTGGTTTCATGGTCTAGGAAGGGTGGTGCTCACATTAGCGGTGGCGACGGAAGCTGGGGAGTCTTCTGCAGGGCTGGCCACGGGAGGGGGTCTCGGCCGGCGGTGAGCAACGGGGCTGGAGCTCCACGGGCGATTTCCTGTCCAAAAAGGCCCACTAACGTGATTCGCACACCGGGGAGGAGCTTTGGTGAGACGCAATTGAAGAATGGGAGAGGGGAGGGGGAGATTGGCTCCCGGGGGCCACCGGCGCAGGGGAGACTGGCGGCGGCGATTGGGGCGACGGGGGTCCAATCGACGGCTCCGGGAGGTTCTGTGGGGTGGTGGGGAGTGAAAGACGGTGCTTGGGGACCTTGGGAAGCAAGAGGAAGTGAAGGGAGGCCAGAGGGGGTTTTTATACCTCGGGCGGAGGGAGGGCGAAGCCGTGCGGGAGAAGGCTCGGCGCGGCTTGCGGGTCAAGGAGGAGGTACAGGAGCTGGTGGCGCATCTCTTCCGGGGCATGGAGCGTCGTCCGGCACTGGGCGGCAGTAATGGCGACGAGAGACAGGGCGGGGAGCTGTTGGCCGGACGGCATGGGCAGGGGCGCGTCCGCGCGCGGGAGAAGGAGGGCGCGGTGGCTGGCAGGTGGAGCCAAGCGAAGGGGGAGGAGCGGGCTTCAGACCGAAGGATGCCGGTGTGGCGCGGGCGCAGAGGCAGATCCGAGGGCGGCGCGGCGTGGGCGCAGGGCGCAGCGCTTCGCGCGTGCGCGAGGAGAAGGCAGAGAGGAGGCGGCGCCAGCGCAAGAGCGAGGGAGGGGGGTGCCGAGAGGAGGGGAAAGCGGAAACCGGGGAGGGCGCCAGCGAAAGAAGAAGGCGCCCAGCCAGAAAAGGAAAGCGGAATTTCGGCCGACTTTCCAAAAAGGGAAAGCCTCCAGATTTCACTCAAAAATGCAGCAAAAATTTAGGAAATTTTGGTTTTGCATTTTTGGGGTTTTTCAGGTCATGGGCGTTCAGCCAAGCACCTAAAACTGAACACCCAATTTTTCAATGATATACTCTATATTTAGTATGTATATTTAGCATATATATTAATAATGGTAAAAATACTTCATATTTATATCCCTAATAGATTTTAGCCCACTTCCGTACCTCCCTCTTCCCAATTCATCTCAAAAACTATAACCCAACTGAAGGTTCAAGAAGACTGACTAGAGGGAGCGGGTGAATTGATAATTTTAAAAGAATTTGGTCAAAACTGAGTTTTATACATAATTTAAATTCAAAGTAGCAAATGAGTGATGGCGAGTGCCAAGTGTTGCTTAAACAGATCGGTTCTAGCTAGATCGCCTACAGCGGGGGTCCTGGGAGAGAGCGTGCGACGACGGTTGGGCTACTAGGGCCAGCAAGACATAACGTGCACGTTGACAACAGCACAAGTACATCCCTATTTCCAGGTTCTAAATCTCATATTCCTAATTCAACAAATTTTTCTTAATTGTTTTGTAATTTTCTAAATTATTTGAGATGTTGTTTCTACTATGAACAACTTATACTTTGATTTTTGTTAAGATAAACCTCTATTTTTTATTAAATAATATTTTATATTAGCCCTAAACCCTCATCCTAAAAATCTTGAATCCGCCATTATCCGAGGGCCAATCGTGTTGTGACAACTCATCTCCTCCACGTCCCCAGCTTGGTCAGGCCCGTTCGTGCTAGTTTTACACGAGCTGCCTTCCTGATAAATCCATACTATATGCACCGTTTTCCTCACGTTGTGGCGCGACGCCGATGCTTGAGCCCAATGTGCTGCGTGTTAGAAAGGAAACTCCTGTAACCGAATTAGGTGCGTATCTTGTGATATCCATGCTGTGCAAATAGATAGAAGGATCCGGTCTCGTGTGCCGTGTAGAGATAGAGTTGTTAGCTAAAGATAGAATAGCCCAGCCGTGTCTAATAGCAATGGAAATCCCAGATACGCATGGATTGTAAGCAACGCCAAGTGCTCTTCTTGGCCTAAGATAAATATACTTGTGCGGCCTCCTACGGGAGGTGAGAACGCTTTCTCAACAACCAGTTTTCTCCACATGGTATCAGAGCTTCTTCCTCTAAACACATCTATGGCGAGCGGTACGCTTCACCTTCGTTTTCAGGAGCGATGGCCTGGAGTTCATCCCTCGGTCATCCCGTAACGGAGAAGTTGACGAAAAGCAATCATATGCTTTGGAAGGCGCAGGTCCTCCCGACGGTCCGAGGTGCGCAGCTCACCGGTTTTCTAGATGGAACCGTGGCGAAGCCTGCTATGACGATCGTCGTCAAAACTGGCGACAAGGCGGTGGAAGAACCGAACCCGGAGTTCGCGAAGTGGCTGGCTCTTGACCAGCAGGTTCTCAGCTACATCTTCTCTACCCTGTCCAGAGAGATTCTTACGCACGTTGCTGCAATGACAAGCGCGGCGGAGGTTTGGAGGGGCATAGAAGACATGTTCTCCTCTCAAACCCGAGCCTGTGTGATTAACACTCGCATGGCTCTCTCCAGCACTCAGAAGGGATCGCTGTCAATGCCAGAATACTTCGGCAAAATGAAAGCCTATGGCGACGAGATGGCAGCCGCCGGCAAACCCATTGACGATGAAGAACTCGTCTCCTACATCCTCAACGGCCTTGACATCGACTTTAATCCAGTCATTACAACTGTCCTAGGCCGAAAGGAACCGATTACGGTGAGTGAATTATATGCCCAGCTGATCAGTTTTGAGAATCGGTTGGATCTACTGCAGGGAAGCTCCCATGGCTCTAGCTCGGTTAATTCTGCCAGACACGGACGCGGGCTTCCCAGAGAGGTCACGGTGGTCACGGTCGGAGCAACGGCCATGATGGACGAGGCGGCCGTGGCGGCCGCGGAACAAGCAGAAGCGGCTACGGGGGAGCTAACTCATGCAATGACAACCGTCCCCGGTGTCAAGTGTGCGACAAAACAGGTCACACAGCCCTGGATTGTTGGCATCGATTCGATGAAGACTATGCCCCCGAAAGAAGGACAGCTGCTGTTGCCTCAACTACATATGGAGTGGATACCAATTGGTATACAGATATAGGTGCAACAGATCACATCACTAGCGATCTCGACAAGTTGGATCTCCAGGAAAAGTATACTGGAACAGATCAAATCCACACTGCCAGTGGTGCAGGTATGAGAATTAAACATATTGGTCATACTATTGTTCATACCCCACATCGTAATCTTTTACTTAACAATATTTTACATGTACCAAAAGCCACGAAAAATCTGGCATCTGTTCATCGTTTAGCCACTGATAATCAAGCCTTTCTTGAATTTCATCCAAACTTCTTTTTGATTAAGGATCAGGCAACGAAGAAAGTTCTTTTTTGAGGAAGATGTGAAGGCGGTCTCTATCCACTTCGTTCCACTTCAAATAAGCAAAATAAACAGGCTTACAGTAGCATCAAGCCGTCTCTGTCAAAGTGGCACAGTCGTCTAGGACATCCAGCCCTACAAATTGTGCAACAGGTCGTCAGTTAGAATAGTCTTCCATGTTCCTTAGAGTCCAATAAAAATTTTGTTTGTGATGCTTGTCAACAGGCAAAGAGTCATCAATTACCATATTCAAAGTCAACAAGTGTGTCTCAGTTTCCTTTAGAATTGGTTTTCTCTGATGTTTGGGGACCTGCAAGTGAATCAGTTGGAAGAAATAAATATTGTGTTAGTTTCATTGATGATTTCAGTAAGTTCACCTGGATTTATCTTCTTAAACAAAAATCCGAGGTTTTCCAAAAGTTTCATGAGTTTCAAAATCTTGTAGAAAGAATGTTTAACAGGAAAATAATCTCCATGCAAATAGACTGGGGTGGAGAGTATGAAAAACTTAACTCCTTCTTTAGAAAAGTTGGTATTTCCCATCAAGTGTCATGTCCCTATGCACATCAACAAAATGGATCTGCTGAGAGAAAACATCGCCATATTGTAGAAGTTGGTTTAGCTCTTCTTGCTCACGCCTCCATGCCTCTGAAATTCTGGGATGAAGCCTTTCTTACAGCCACATACTTAATCAATAGAATACCCAGTAAAGTCATTCAGTCCACACCCTTAGAACGACTCTTCCAAATCAAACCAGACTATTCTTCCCTTCATATTTTTGGGTGTGCCTGTTGGCCGAATCTTCGTCCCTACAATAATCATAAGCTTCAGTTTCGTTCAAAACAATGTACCCTTCTTGGATATAGCAATATGCACAAAGGTTTCAAATGCCTAGATATCTCTACTGGAAGGGTTTATATTTCTCGAGATGTTGTTTTTGATGAAGAAGTTTTTCTTTTCTCAAAACTTCATTCCAATGCCGGAGCTAGACTTAAATCTGAAATTCTTCTCCTTCCATCTACCTTGTTAAATCCTATTGATCAAAGGGCATATAGTTGATCAATTTGTTAATGACACATAATTCAGCTAATCCTGTTGCATACCATGTTACAGAAACTACTGCAGGAGAAGGAAATACTGCAGGAAATATAGCTGCTGGAAATACAATTGATTCGGTTTCTGGAATACAAAATCAAGTCCACGTCCACAGCATGCATGGGGATGCTACCGAGATGAATTCTCCCGCGCACAGCATGCATGGGAGTGATTCCGAGACACAGCTCTCTGTGAGTAATAATGATGTGAGTAACTTTGCAGCAGCAGAGGTGTCCGGAGCTGAGTTACCCGCGTCTGGAGACTTGGTCCATGTGGTGTCGGAGACTACGTCAGGCGCCAGCGCGTATGAGCTTCCGGGTGCTGGTTCGGTTGATCTCTCTGGGAACCAAGGACAGCAAGCCCCAGCGATTCAGCATCGGCCAGTGACCAGATTGCAGCGAGGAATTACCATACCAAAAATTATCACAGATGGAAGAATTAGGTATGAGTTTCTCTCTTCTACTGGTGAACCTCAATGCCTACAAAAAGCACTCAGTAATAAAATTGAAAGGGAGCAATGGATATAGAATATTCTGCATTGATGAAAAACAACACATGGCATTTAGTACCTAGAAAACAAGGCATGAACATAATTGATTGTAAATGGGTTTATAAGATTAAAAGGAAAGCCGATGGATCAATAGATAGATACAAGGCTAGATTGGTAGCTAAAGGTTTTAAACAAAGATATGGCATTGATTATGAAGATACTTTCAGTCCTGTTGTCAAGGCTGCCACTATTAGACTTGTTCTATCTATTGCTATTTCTAGAGGTTGGAGTCTTCGCCAACTAGATGTGCAGAGCTCGTTTCTTCATGGTGTTCTAGAGGAAGATGTGTATATGAAACAACCCCCTGGCTATGAAGATAAAGCTTTGCAAAGTCATGTTTGTAAATTGGACAAGTCACTATATGGGCTAAAACAAGCACCACGGGCTTGGTATTCGAGACTTAGTGAAAAACTGCAAAGCCTTGGCTTTCATCCATCCAAGGCTGACACTTCATTATTTTACTTTAGTAAGGAAGGTATCACCATATTTATGTTGATATATGTTGATGATATAATTGTTACGAGTTCCTCCACAGAAGCAACAGTAAGTCTTCTACGAGCTCTACAAACTGTGTTTGCACTCAAAGATCTAGGTGATCTTCATTATTTTCTGGGGATTGAAGTCAAAAAGACACAAGAAGGTATTCTCTTGACACAAGAAAAATATACCTCAGATTTACTCAAAAAGGTTAATATGACAAGCTGCAAACCTACGAATACACCCATGTCCATATCTGAAAAACTGTCTGCTCAAGGTGAATCACTTAGTCCTAAAGATGCTACAAGATATAGGAGTATTGTTGGTGCTTTACAATACTTGACATTGACTAGACCAGATATTGCTTTTCCAGTAAATAAAATTTGTCAGTATCTACACTCTCCTACTGATCTACACTGGACAGCTGTCAAGAGAATTCTGAGGTATCTAAAACATACTATGGGAATTGGATTACATATTAATAAATCCATGTCTATGCTTGTTAGTGCTTTCTCAGATGCAGATTGGGCAGGCTGTTCAGATGACAGAAGATCAACTGGAGGTTTTGCTATATTCTTAGGAACAAACCTCGTGTCATGGAGTGCACGAAAACAAGCAACAGTTTCCAGGTCAAGTACCGAAGCAGAATATAAATCACTAGCCAATGCTACAGCTGAGGTAATGTGGATTCAAACTCTTCTGCGAGAATTCAATGTTAAAAGTCCTCCTGCTGCTAGATTATGGTGTGATAATATAGGAGCTACATATCTATCAGCAAACCCAATATTTCATGCACGAACCAAACACATTGAGGTTGACTATCATTTTGTAAGAGAAAGAGTCAGTCAAAAACTATTAGATATCAGATATGTTCCTACAGATGATAAGATTGCAGATGGATTCACCAAGCCACTTCTGTTGCGACGACTTGAAGAATTTAAGCACAATCTCAACTTAAGGAAGTTGTGATTGAGGGGGGGGCTGTTAGAAAGGAAACTCCTGTAACCGAATTAGGTGCGTATCTTGTGATATCCATGCTGTGCAAATAGATAGAAGGATTCGGTCTCTTGTGCCGTGTAGAGATAGAGTTGTTAGCTAAAGATAGAATAGCCCAGCCGTGTCTAATAGCAATGGAAATCACATATACGCACGGATTGTAAGCAACGCCAAGTGCTCTTCTTGGCCTAAGATAAATATACTTGTACAGCCTCCTATGGGAGGTGAAAACGCTTCCTCAACAACCAGTTTTCTCCACACTGCGCAATGGCATGCGCCGAGGCCAACCACTGATGACAAACCAGGTGCGCGCAGCATTGATCGGTCGGCTGCACTGACGGCACGTCAAAGGTGGGCACCGCGATGGAGCGTACGTGGAAGCACGAGCCAAACGCTTCCTCTCCCCGCCGCCAGCAAGGACGGCGCAAGGGGAGGGCCGGTGAGATGAGCAGCGGCTGCAAGGGAGGTGTTCATCCAAGAGAATCTTGCCTTCGAGAGAAAATAAAGTGACCAACCATGGGTAAGAGAAACAAACATCGAGAATCTTTTGAGAGAGACAACAACGTTCATTTCGTCTTTTTCTGTATTTTTAGCTTTTTTGAGATTTTTTGCTAGTTCTTTTTTTCCTATTCGTTTACGTTGTCTGTGATGAGCTAACATATTTTTTCTATTTTTAATTTTTTAAATTTAATTATGCCAAATAAGCCACCTTCAGCTACAGTGTAATTTCAGTCAACTACAGTGCAATTTCAGCCATAAGCCACTATTTTTCAACCCATCAGAGCGGGGCCTAAAGTTGACCAACAATGGGTAAGAGGAACGATTTTTTTAATAATCAATTTTTTATTTTAAATTATAATATTATACCTGCTTTTTTTTAGTTTTGACCATATATCGCTTTACGGTTAGGCGACACGTGACCAAGTCACCCAACCGTTGGACGACTAACCCCTGTCACCCAAAGGTTGGACGATAATGCCCCTAGTCGCTCAACAATTAAGCAACAAGCCCCTAATCGCCCAACCATTTGCTGACTAGAGGGTATTACCCGAAGCGCTGCACTGCCGGGCGAGTGTCATGCTCTCATTTTGCCCCAAGAAAAAGAAAGGAAGGGGGAGAAGGAGAGAACAGAAAGAGAGTAGGAGAGGAAGAAAGAAAAGGAGGAGAAGAAGAGAGGAGAAGGGGAGGAGGAGGAGAGGAGAGCAGAGGAGGGGAGTGGAGAGGAGGAGGAGAGGAGAAGATGAGAGGAGAGATATGTGTATCGACGATGGTGAGTTTCCTGCATTTTTTGTATATTTACTTTTGAAATATGGTAAGATAGTTACTAAAATCATTAGATGTGTAGTTTAGAAACTAACGCCAATTTAGTTGTTAATAGTTGTATTGTTGTTTAGATTGCTCTGTTACGCATTTAAAGGCTCAGTTAATTTTGTTAGTAACTTATAAAATGTAGAAACCCCCTAATAAGTATTCTTACTTATTAGAGATTTAGATAAATGCGTGTGCACCAACGAGAAATTAAATAGGCATAATAGCATATGTGAAATCGCCTAGGAATGATTTGAAAATTTTCCAGAACTATGCTATTAATAATTAAACCAGTAATTATGTTGTAATTGCTAACTTCAAATTGATTTGCAGATATGGTTCGTGACCTTGGTTGCTCGACTGGCCTTTTGACCTGTTGGACTGGCTCGTTGACGCACAGCACCGCGTGAGCCATCGTGTCCCGCATTCTGAGGGTAGGGATGAGGTGAACTAGTTGGGGGTCGTCTGTACATGGACACCCCGACAGGTTTGGAGACTGGACACATACTAGAGAGACAAGTGTGTCTGTAAACTGTGGCACTTCTTTTTACAATATTTTTGCCATATACTAACTTCTTTGTGCTTTTGCAGGCTGAATGATACCGACCTTCTATCTCTCACTCAGATGGTGGAGGCTACCGATGAGGACGACGCTTCGGTCAAGGAGGACGGGGAGGTCCAGGCCGGCCCGGAGCAGTCATGATGGTTCCCGTTCGATCGGTTGTTACTGATAGCTTGCTGGACCGGTGGCTGCCCGAGACGCACACCTTCCACCTCCCATTCGGGGAGAGGCTACCTCCCACAGGATGCACCTGCCAACTAGCGCGATGACCTGCTAGGCAGGTTTGACGGAGTTCTTCTTACCACTGGCATGAGGCCACGCCAGCGTACCACGTCTTCTCAGTGCGATGAAAGCATGGCTCACCCATGCAGTGGCTTTCGCAGTTACCGGGTAGGTATGCTATCCATTTTTCCTGTTTAGCGATGAACTATCCTTGCCGTATGACGAGTTTACTAATTTTGCATTTGTGCACAAGTCGAGCAGATGGACCTAGACACAAACAAGTACTAGGTGGTGCGTCACCTCAAGGCATACTTGCTGTGGCTGTTCAACTGGGTACTATTTATCAGCAGCCACGGTGACTCCATCGACGTCTACCTCGTGTGATATGTGAGGGCCATATGGGGAGGAGGTGCACGTCAACTAGGGATCCGCCATACTTGTCATGACATATCGTGGTATGTGCGACGCTTGCCGTAGGACGAGGACGACATCTGTCCTCACAAGCTACCCCCTCCTGCTGCAGCTGTGGTCGTTCGAGCGCTTCCCCCTCGGACGGTTGATGCTTCTCGACAGCGGGCCGTATCGCGCAGATATGTACCACGGGGGCACCGTAGATTGTCCTACTGTAGGGTACCTTTGTTGCCGTAGATGGGTATGTGATCTCCTGAATCTTTACTATGCGTGTATTATGGGTCATCCTTTGTAATAACTATTCTGGCTTGCAGACACATTTTGCACACCTACAGGTCACCCGTGTGTACGACAACTTTGTCGAGCACCTCGACCACCTCACCACTGACGACGTGTGCTGGGAGCCATACTCTGGTTAGGAGATGGCAGACCCCACCCCCGCTGGGTTCTCGTCGTTGTGCTTCTGCAACCAGTCATACTGGCTCACGCAGAAGAAGCTCATCTTCGGCATGTTCATCGAGGACTACACGGTGCACAGGGTGATGCCCCAGTTCGGCCTTCGCCAGGTTGTTCCTGTCCCTATCAGGCGTCGGGTGCCTGACTCGGTCCATGCGTGGGTTATACACAACACATGTCCCTATATTTTTTCACAGTTTTATTATGATGCGTTATAATTGAAGTTGTATGTTTCGTAGGCATAATAGGAGGGGTGGTAGCGAGATGAGCTGGGCCGCGAAGATGGTGCCGTGGGTGGGTGGAGGCACTTGAGGACTTCGTGCTGGAGGGCACTGCGTATGACCCCAACACGTACAAAGAGTACCTACACTGGTACACTCTGTAGACATGCACAAGGCTAGTGCGTGTTGTTGACCCTCCTCCCGCTCATGTACTAGTATTGATCGATGTGTACCCCATGCACTTAGCATGGAACTTCACCCTCATGGTAGGTACTCTCGTGTTTCGAAGTTTCTGAGTGTAGTTACCATAATTACTAGTTTGACGTTTTTTATGTACTTCTTGCAGACGGACATCACCGCTGAGATTGCGAGGGACACCAGTCAATCGTGGACAGGGTCACCCACGGTTTGGAGGTGACACGTGACGAGATGCTGCACATTATCCATCGGGTCTACACTACATCGAGGTGTGCCCTCGCCCTCTCGTCGTGCATGACGCTCTCGGAGGTTGCCGCATCGACACGTACGTTGAGGCCGCCACATCCTGAAGCTCAAGTAGGAGGCTTCGGAAGGCCACGTGCAAGGGCCTCGCCAGTGCCTGACCAGGCCGGAGGGTTGGCGTGGGCACCTGCCTACCCCAGGCACTACCACCGCCATCACCGGGCTAGGCCGGAGGGTCAAGGTGGGCACGTACCTACACACCGGCGCCATCGTCATCTGTGGACCTCTACCTGGCATCGGTAGGGCAACACATGTTGTTCGGCCAGGAAGGGTACGGTGGGTACGATAATTGGCTGTAGGCTATGGCCCATGTCGAAAGTACGTTTTGTCTCTTAAGATTTTTTCGCGTTGATATATTGCATGAATAAACAATACCTGTCCTACAGGTACGATGCACCGACTAGGAGTTCACTTATCCCCCCACGAGGATCTCTCGAGGGACGTGAGCGACTTCCTCATGGATGACCCGACGGAGGTCCTTTTCGGGTCATAGCTCAGCAGTGTGCTAGTTCCCACGCAGCCATAGGTGGAATCCACCCTCGAGGCGTTTGGAGCACGGGTCAGCAGGCCTTCTAACTGCCTTACCCTATCGGGGGGCCGACACCCTGTGCTGAGGAAGGCCAAGTGGGGCTGTACGAGTGGGCACCGATCAGGGGTGAGATGTGGCAACAACGGAGAAGGTGTTTTAGTGATGTAGCCGGTGGCGAGTAGTGGGTCTTCCTCCTGCTTTTTGTACTTTTTTGTTGTGTAGTGTTTTGTTTTGTCTTCCTCCGTGTACGAATTCTATATTGTATTACAATATCACTTACCTTCCTACTTACAAATTATTGCTACCTCAATCGTCCTCACAAAATTCTTCAAAAAATTATCGCACTACAACAACATACAATAATCGCAAAATGTTATTACGAGTCTAACAGATTTCGTACCATTTACAATCTACGAAAATCACAAATAAATCAACCGATATTGTCTGCTCTTTTATTTTAAAAAAATAACTTACAAACAAGATTCGCTAAATATATTACCAACAAAAATTACCATTTACCCCCCCCCCCCAATTATTCCCATTAGATTAATATAATAATTATATATTTTAAAACGTCCAACTGTTGAGTGACTTAGGCGTGTCGCTCAACCAAGATGAGTGACTAGGGGTCTTGTCACCCAACGGTTGGGCAACAGGGACTAGTCGCTCAACGGTTGGGTGACTTGGCCACGTGTCGCCCAACGGTTGGGTGACTAGCTTAAGTCGCCCATCCATGAGATGACATATAGTTAAAATAGCAAAAAAAAAGCAGTTATAATACTATAATTTGAAATTACAATTTGATTATTTAAATAAATCTAAGAGGAACCAACATCGAGATGGCTAGCGCAAAATTGCACACGATGCGTGCGGTCGAGCAAAAACAAAGGCTCTGCCTTGTTTGTATCTACTTCCTCTATGCCCTGTTTTTTATTCATCATAA
Source organism: Dendrocalamus latiflorus (assembly GCA_017311315.1). Taxonomy (NCBI): domain Eukaryota; kingdom Viridiplantae; phylum Streptophyta; class Magnoliopsida; order Poales; family Poaceae; genus Dendrocalamus; species Dendrocalamus latiflorus. Next base: position 11,566,755 of record CM029648.1, on the reverse strand, counting down.
TTCAATGAACATGTGCTTCTTTTTCTTTCTTTTCTTCGGAGAACATGTGCTTCCTTATCTAGGCAGACCTTTGTTTCCCAATTATGTTGTTATTTCATAAAATCTTTCCCAAATAAGCAATATGATAATAGATGTATCTACCACTTATCAAAGTAATATGATTTATCTACACCATTATAATGCGCATACATCATAACCAAGGGGTGTAGATCCTCTTCTTTTTTTCGACTAATGTTTTAATTTTTAGCCCTTGGCAGCGAACTTAGTAAATCGTTGTAACATTGTTTTGATGAGATCATACACAGATAGATTGATAGATTTCTAGGGGTAAATTAAATTTGATGGCCCTAGTTTCAAAATAATTTACGAGAAAGTATATAATAGATTTGGAGGATTACGTCATTTTCGTTCGAAAGAATGACTTAACCATCCATATTATCTGGCACGTGTCCATGCCTCCATTTGTTTTTTAAGTACAAGATGGACAGACACTTAACACACCATACTTACACCACCCACACACGCTTGTGTGCAGAGGCACCTGATGCCTCATGGAGCATAGGTATTGCTTCCCCACTGAACACACACGTATATATATATATATGTACTTCTAAATCCGGTGAACATCAGCGTCGAGTTTGGAACTTAAACGCTAGTGGACTAGGTGAACACTCGCACATCTAGTCATTTGGCCACAGCTTCCAAGCTTCCATTTGTTATTATTGTGATATTCCGGTTTAAGTCAACTACACAATGATCTATTTGCGGCTTTCTTATTTGGTAACGTATGCTATGCAATCAACTTTTTGATGCACTCAAGCAATGAACTTTCGGTTTTGGTATCAAATCAACATAAAAAATTCCAAAAACAATTGATGATGTTGTCTATTGAGTGTTCTAGCATACTTGAAATTTTCAACTTCATAGAAGAATTTGCTGTGAATATTAGGATTTGTCTTTTTCTTTTTCCTTTTAATTTATCATTTCTCATAGTTTTCTCAATTTTGTTATTCTTAACGTAGAATAATTTGGACATGAAAATTTTATACATTGAAAAGCACATCCACAACTTCTTATTTAATTTTGTATGCAATCGGAAACACTAATTTGCTGTTATATGTATATTCAGCTTCTTGCTGTCATCTTTGTAGGCTATATATATTTAGCTCCCCTCACGTCTCTCTTTTGGGAGATATAAATATACTGAGTTGATGTTGCTAAGCATATCTGTGTGTTTTAAATCAAAAGTCATTCGAGAATTGGAATTTCTGCTATCAATTTTATTTTTCCTATGAACCAACCAAAGGCAGTGGAGAATGTAAAACAGGTAATTGATGATGAGGGTATCCCAAACACTTATACATCTTCTCCTATTGGTGGTCTTGCACATACTGATGAGGACATCCCCATTACATATACATCTTCCATTCCAAGCATGCATGAGAATAACCAAGAACCAGAGGGCCCAATGACGAGGGCAAGAGCCAAGCATTTAAACAAACAGGTGATTTTGTTTCTTAAGGAGTTTCCTTTAATTGATGATGAACTTGGAATACTACCTCATGCTAGTGTTTTATGTATTCTTAGGTATGACTCATGTGAAGACTTGGGAGAGCAACAGGGAGGAGACCAAGGACTTAAACAACAAGTTTTGGATAAGAATTTTAGGCCAAATTCGGACTTTCCACGTGCTCAACCCAATTCAAACTCGGATTCAACTCAGAATTCAATTCGGATTCGATTCGGGACAGCATAACAGGCAGTTACTAAAAAGGTCATAACTTTCACAAACGGAGTCCGATTCAGGTGTTCTTGTACTCGTTGGAAAGATAATTTCAAGGGCTACGCAATGGATCTGGTACCACCTTCAAATTCGTCACGGATAAAAAGTTATGACCGAAACAAGATGACGGGTGAAAAATATAGTTTTCTTTTTGTGAGAGTTCGTATCCAAAACCATATAGGGTTGAGTTGTAATTGGTTTGGGGACCATATGGATGTCCCAAGGGGCTATATAAGCCTTGTATTAGTAGCCTTTAGAGGGAGACCAACTTTATGCATAAGATTGAAACATAGCTATTGCTTGTTCTTTCAACACCAGAGTTCATGCGAGGACTTTGAGAGAGAATTAGGCGATCCATTGTTCGTTCTGCAATTCAAGGTCAAGCCGCCGTTCCATTGGGAATTGGGGACTTGGCGTTCGTCGTTTGTGGTCTTGCGACGAACAATTATCCGGTGTGTTTTGGGCGTATTCCGAAGAGTTGAGGGTTCGTGCATTGGCGCGAGTGTTCAACTAGTGACATCGTCTACTTCGCATCAACTATCCACGATTCCTCACTGAGAAGATCGGGACCCCACCCCGTATCAATTGACTGAGCGCTCACATCTTCACCTATATATATCCAACTTATATAGCCACAAAAACTATGGATGGCAATCTTTCGGGAAAAAAAAGGGGATGTCAATGGCTATGGATGGGTTCTTTTGGACTGTGTTTTTAATTTAAAATTTTGAATTCTACCTGTTCGCAAGAGAGAACACGGAGAGAGATATTTGCATGTGATTTTGCGGGGAGCACGCCCTTCGAGGTGATCTCATAAATTTTTCGTATACTTAATTTGAAATAAGTAAATTTGATAGTATACTAGATGGTTGAATAACACTAAACAAGTTATATAATGTAGAATCTAAAAATATATATAAGGTTAGAGACAAGATACCTATACTTTAGACACATAAATATAACAATTTATGTGTATGTAGACATACATCCGGGTATAGCGGGAGAGAGGATGCAGGAGTAGGGATGGCAATTATGCCCGATTACCCGTGTATCCGCGGGTAAATACCCTAATGGAGTCGGGTATGAGATGCTTTCTTTGCCCATGGGTATGAAAATGGGGGAAAACTCTTTGCCCGTCGGGTAAACGGGTACGGGTACGGGTGATCTCCACCCGTACCCGTCTCGCCCGTTTACCCGTGACATACAATGACAGGTGGGCCAACATCCAACAGTCAACACTACACTATATGACTAAAACCCTGGTACTCTCTTGGTCTCCCATTTCCACAACCAAGCCACATTCCATTTCCACCACTCCTCCTGGCCGACTGCCTTCCACTGTCCCACGTCCTCCTCGGCTCCTCCCCGCCGACTGCCGCCACCCCGCCCGGCTGCCCCACCTCTAGATCCAGATTCGGCCTGTCCTCCTCGCGGCCGCCCACCACCCCCCGCCCTCCTCCCGGTCAGCCGCCTCCCACATCCTCCTCCCCGCCGGCTGCCGCTCGGCCGCCCCACCACCCCCGTCCTCCTCCCGGTCGGCTGCCTCCCACATCCTCCTCCCCGTCGGCTGCCGCCACCCTACCCCACCTCCAGATCCAGATCTGGCCCATCCTCCTCGCAGCCGCCCACCGCCCCCCCCCCCCCCCCCCGCGTCCTCCTCTCGGTCGGCCGCCTCCCACATCCTCTTCCCGGTCGACTGATGGAGGAGGAGCCTGCGGAGGCTGATGCGGCGGAGGGGATCGGCGTGGAGGAGTTCTTGACGAGCTGTTCGATGGTGGGGATGAGGAGGAGAGTGAGGCGGGGGGAAGCACGGATGGGGACTCCGGGAAGGAGAAGGAGGTGGTGCCGGATGCGGACAAAGGCCAGGTGGAGTTGTCATCAAATTTTACAGCGTTATGGATTCCTAGTCGTCAACTACATTACATCTTCTATGATTCGCAGGATATTTCACTTCTTCATTGTCTGGGGATTAAATTTGTTCTTGTTCTGGGAACACATGTCCAGATTGATAAGCTCTTGTCAGAAAGAGGTCAGTTCTGTACACCACCCTTTTGGGTATCTTCACCGTTCATTCTTGATCGGTTACTCTTATTTGGACATATATGTATGCTAATAAAAATGGCTATGCCATTGACAAAGATTGGATTTTAATTCTTATGTGTGGATTTCTATATTTATCCAAGTTTACAACACAACATAGGAGGGATCTTCAGCATATACACAAAAACAGCCCAAAAAACTAAAGGATAATTTAGTAGCTGCAACACATGACTGTGTTGGATGACTAGAAATTCGGCAGAACTCATATTGCACCTCTTTAGGAAGTGCCAGATGTGAACATTTATTTCATCCTTGTCTGCTCCACTTCCCTCACAAAGCTTCCAGTTAATTATCCCATGCAATTAGCATAGTGATTTTGAAACTGAGACTAGCTTGACCATAATCGTCAGTTCATATGTAGATTATGATGAAGCACATTAGTTGAAAGGTGAAACTTTATTAGTCCTTTGGTCAGTGATGATGATGTGGAGAATGATTCTTTTCTGCACTGTTATTTGTCCTGTGCTCATGTGACTTGAATCATATATATGATCTGTCAAGCTAATTGGGTTACTTAGACTTAACAAATCGGAACTTGATTGGGAACTTCCTAAATTTCTGTGATGCACTCAGTTCGCGGGTAAACGGGTGTGCCCGTGGGCGACGGGTATGGGCGAGGTTTTTTACCCGTCGTCCTTCACGGGTATGCCCACAAGCGTAAATCGGGGTCGCGGGTATGGGTATGGATGAGCACTACCCGTACCCGCTGTACCCGATTGCCATCCCTATGCAGGAGGCATTCTCTTCCTCATCCCATATAAGGTAGCGATAACAAAATTTCCCGACAGACTGCTAGGGACGGGGCCGTTGCCGTCCTAAGTCCTAACCAAAATCTCAGAGCCTATTCTTTTCGCTTCTAAAAGCTGTTTTTCGGCTTTTCTACAATAACTAGCTTTTAAACGGACCAGGAGTTCTCTCTACCTCTCTGTGTTATCCATCTATTATTTTGTCTTCTGTGAATGATCTGGTTGTTTGCATAAGCAGAGGAATCGATCGGATTGGTCGCCAGCGACAGTTTCTCAACACGTTATCAGCATGAATCGCTTCAGTGAATCAAAGATAATCATCTAAGCACTAGTAGATTGAATTATCTAGATCGCTCTAAATTTGCAGATTTCGCTTTCTAGATTATTTTTCTATGGTGCAAATCCGCTCTAACATACCGCGAGCAGATTTGAAGTCGTCGGCCACAATATCGATCGGTAGATTACATCACGGAGTAGATGTTGATTGCACGGTAGATTGAAAAAAAGAGAAGAAAAAAAGAAAAAAATTCGTGCATGGCTGGCCCCGTACGGCCGCTGTACGCAAAACGGCCACCGGCCTTCCCTCGCCGCACGACCGCCGCCCGCGGTCGCCTCGGTCGCCGCACGAGGCTCGACCCCGAAGTTGCCGCTCGGCCCCGCATGGCCACCGACTGTGACGCCTCGGTTTTCGCGTGTAGCCGAAATTCCGAACGGCCGGTCGCCTCACCGGATTCGCCCAAAGCGGCCGCTCATCGTCGCCTAAAGCCGGACGTCGGTCTTCCCTCCTGCGCCGGCCCACACGTCGCCAGCTCCCAAAGGCGTGTGCCTCTCACGGGCCGCCGCCTGTGCCTCCTGCTCGACTCAAAGCCGGCCACCGCCCGATCTCGGTGCCTCGAGGCTACTGCTGCCACCGGGGGGCGCTCGAGCCCCGTCCGCCGTCATGGCCAGCCGCCCCGCCCGAGCCGGTCTCTTGGGCTGCTGCCGCCGCCACGTGTGTGAACAGGGGTAGGGAAATCCTACCCCTCCGCCCCGTTATTAGACCGCCAAGAGACGGGCCGATTGGGCCTGAAGCTCAGCCCGGGGGGTACGCCGGCAATTTTGCAAAAGGGCCCTCGTAATTCTGAAAATTACAGAAGAGCCCTTAGATTTTGCCGATGGGTCCTGAATTTTGTAGAAAGCCCCTCAGAAAATCAGAAAATTACACAAAAAATTTTCTCTGAACCGAAAACTTGCGTATAGGCCCACGAAAATTGTAGAATTCACTGAAAATTCATATTTTGGCATAAAAGGTCCTCGGGAATCCAGATTTTGAATTATTTTTAGCATTCAAAATATGTTTATTTCTGTCATTATTATTTTCTATGTTTTCTGTATTTATTTACTGTTTTGATTTATCGTAATTAGTTAAAATTGCCTTTAATCACCGAAATTAGCAGTAAAATTTATAGAAAATACGTAGAAAATTCTGGAACATTATGAGGGTCTTTTATACCATTATGAAATTTATTTACCTGAAGTAAATTTTATTCCATGCATGTTTATCAGCAGTAAACTCATTTAGTTCTTTCATGCACATGTAGATGACTGGCATCACAAACCGAGAGTTCGAGGAGCAGGCCCAGCATGACCAAAACTATCTGACTTGGGCTTCCGATGTTGAGACAGTACTTAGAGCCAAGAAGCTCCGCGTTGCTATTGGGATTGGCGCATCGCAGGACGCCCAACCCACCACTGAGGAAAATGATCAGTCACTTCACTTCCTCAGGCCCATCTCGATCTCACTCTCAAGAATAAGTAAATGGCAGAGAAGAGTGTGCTAGCACTCTAGACTGCACTCAAGAAGTGGTTTGAGAGGCTAAAGTACACCATTCTTCCGCAGGCAGAGCAAGAATGGATCCGACTGAGGTTTGTCGACTTCAAGACGGTCGGGGAGTATAATTCTGCCTTGCACAAGATTTGTACCAATCTTCAACTTTGTGGCAAGCAGATCACAGATGAGCAGAAGATTGAGAAGACCAGATCCAACTTCCACCTCAATGCAGTGCAATCCGCACGCAATTATCGTCAAGACGGCTACAAGAAGTATGCCGAATTGATTGATATGATACAGGTTGCAAAGGCTCAGGACGAAGTTCTCCGTAAGAACTACGTCACATAGCCACCTGGGAGCTCCGCTGGCCGTGAAGCCAATGCCGGGAGCTACAAGGTGTGAAAGACCTTGATGAAGAGAAGGGGAAGGAAACGTAAGGCCGTAGCCCAGAAAAGCAAGTCAGATGCTCCACGTGAGAATAAGGTAAGCAAACCAAAGCGGGATGGCAAGGCTTATGGTCAGCAGGACCAATCCTGCTTCAAGTGTGGCAAGAGGGGGCATTGTTTGCGGATCTGTAAAGAACCGTAGCATGTCATTGATGCATTCCAAGCACAGAAGAAGAAGGATGGCAAAGGACAGCATGAAACCCATTTTGCATCTGTTGAGGAGGAGAGTTCTGAGCAGCTGCCTGCACTGATGGAGGTTGAGACCATCTCGACAGCAGCATCCCCTTTTGACCTAGCAGCAGCCACCACCATGATTTCTCTCGAAGAGCATATCACCCCGAGAAAATAGCAGACGAAGTCTCTGGTTTCTTAGTAGATTCAGTCTAATGCATACAATGTAGTTAGACTTTAATTGTCATTTATTTTTGTGTGAAAGGACAAGTTAGAACTTGCATTTATGGTACTTTAGTAACTTTATTTTCTCGTGATGGTTGGATGATATTTGAATAATTCATTCATTTATTCAGTTTATAATGGCATAATATGTTCTGATATTGAAGTATTTTATTTATATGTTGATTGCCTTCTAATACATATTAATAAAATATCTTATATTAGAACATGTGTGGCGCCCTATGGAGGAAGTGTGCTTAGCTGACAACGGCATAAGGAATACCATCTTAAGAGAGACAAAATATTTTCAATCGATTCATAAGAATGCTAGCAGCCTTACAACAATAGGCGGTAGCGATGCATATATAATAGGTTCAGGAAGAGCCACAATTATACTTCCAATGGGCATAACTTTGGTCATTCAAGAAGCCTTATTGTACCCAGAATCAACTAGAACTCTTCTAAGTTTTAAGGATATTCGTGCCAACGGTTTCCACGTTGAGACTGGAGAAGAGTACGGTAAGAAATACCTGCTCATCACGAAGCGCAAAGAAAAAATTCCTTCATTAGAAACTGGGTTATAGTACACCAACATCAAGGCACTTACAGCCTATACTGCCCTAAAGACAGTATTTAGAAGCTCTGAATTGTCTCTAGCATGACAGATTAGGCCATCCAGGTGTTGGGATGATGAAAAATATAATCAACAATTCCCAAGGGTATAATATTAATGTAAAGAATTTCTCGAATCATGAAGATTCTGTGTGCCCTGCATGTGCCACCAGGAAATTAATTACTAGACCCTTCACTCTAAAAGTGAAGGATGAAGTCTCTGCATTCCTGGAATGCATCCAAGGAGACATTTACGGTCCCATTCAGCCACTTTCAGGGCCACTTAAATATTTCATAGTGCTCATCGATGTTTCCTTGAAATGGTCGCACATAGGTTTACTGTCCATAAGAAACCATGCTTTCGCAAAACTGATCTCGTAGATAATTCGCATCAAAAATATTTTCCCTGATCATCACATAAAATCCATCAGATTGGATAATGCCAAAGAATTTACTTCAAAGGCATTTGATGATTATTGTATGACGATGAGAATTACAGTTGAACATTCTATACCACATTTCCATACCCAGAATGGTTTAGTAGTGGCATTAATCAAGAGAATTAAATTTATTACCAGACCTCTTTTGCAGAATTGTAATTTGCCAGCTACATATTAGGGACACGTAGTCCTACATGCAGCAAATCTCATCAACTTTAGACTATCGGCCTACAACATCCATTCACCTGTGCAACTAGCGCAAGGGTCATCACCGAAAATTTCTCATCTCAGGAGGTTTGACTGCAAGGTTTATGTACCTATACCCCCTCCACAGCGTACTGCAATGGGTCCTCTCTGAAAAACTAGGATATACGTCGGTTATGAGACTGCATTCATAATCAGGTATTTAGAACTCATGACAAAAGATTTGCATACCGCCCGCTTCGCTGATTGCATATTTGATGAGGATAATTTCCCAATATTAGGGGGGAGGAAATCAACCCCTTAATGAAAAATATCGAGAAATTACGTGGCAAGCCACATGAATCCATGTACATAACCCACGCACTAGTGAAGCAAATAGAGAAGTCCAAAAGATCATCGATTTACAAGCATTAGCAAATCAACTGCCTGACCACTTTAGTGATTTGAAGAGCGTGACTAAGTTGCATGTGCCTGCACGCAATGCACCGGAGAGGGTTGAAATACCAAAGAAAATAGAAGATATCCCTAATCCCATCTAGAGGCCTCAGAATAAAAGGACAAGAACATCGGCCCTTCGAATTCTAAGTAACCAGGGACGCCTGGTGAAGAAGGATAAGAATGACTTGTCACAACCGATCATTGAAGTTTTCCAAAATCAGAAGGGGAGCTAGTTGAGACCTGGCATTAGTATGACACCTTTAGAAAAAGGGCATACCGGATCTGAACATCCCCATGGAAGAAGAAATCGGCATGGTATTCTTGTGTGGTGGAACTGCAATTTCCTGTAAATCGTATAAACAAAGTCTTGTAGCGACTTCGACGAACTACTCAGAAATTATAGCACTGTATGAAGCCGCACGAGAATGTGCTTGGCTCCGACGAATGATTCACCACATCCAGCAGTCATGTGGAATGAACATTGTGCAAGCTTCCACAATTATCTATGAAGATAATGCAGCTTGTGTTGCACAAGTACAGATGGGCTACGTGACAGGGGCGGATCTACAGTAATTCATGGGTATTCAGCTGAATACTCAAAAAAAATTTTTGCAAAAAATCGATTATATATTAGGTATAATATGTATATATTAGTAATGGAGTCTTAGGAAGCTTCTGGACACAGGTTTGCTTGAACGGCCGAGCGGCCCACGGCCGAGCGACCCAGCGCCAGTCCGCATTCCACCTCCGGAGTCCGGTCTCCCACGCCCAAACGGCCCACTCGCGCTCGCGCTGATCGCCTCATCACCGCGTCACGCCGTCTCCGCGCCTCGAGTCGATTCAGTCGGGCGCCATCTTCGGTTTCATCTGCATCTCTCCTCTCAGCGACAGAGCGAGCGGCCGAGCGAGCGACTCTCAAGTCTCAACCAACCCTAACTCTCAGATCCGGCGACCGGCGCCCGGGTGGCGGCGGCTGGTGCGCTCGACGGCTCGGCCCACCTCCCCCGCCCGTGCCACCCGCTCCCTGGGCGGCCTCCCCGCCATCGCCAAGGTACGCCAAAACCCTAACCCGTCTCGCTTCCGCTAGGCCATGCGTGTGAGCAAAGTGAAGTGATGCCCGTGTCGCTCTGGCTCCTCCCCCTTTCTCTCGTAGGTCCGGAGCTTCGACCCTGGCGCCCGCCTCGAGCTCCGTTTCCGCCCCGAGGACCCCTACTGTCACCCGGCCTTCGGCGAGCCCCGCGCCTCCGCCGGCCTTGTACTCCGCCTCTCCAGGCCCAAGGGGGGAGGCGCCGCCGCCCGTTGAGGTGGTCACGCGCCTCTGGAACGCTGAACGCCTACCACTTTGAAGGTGAGTGCGCCTTAAGCGCAACCTGTTTGATGAAATGCCTAGTCCCTTGTTGCGCTTGTTGAATTGCTATTGCGTTGAAAGTTCCCATTGTTTTGTCTAGTTAAAAGATGTGGCGCGAATTTAGTTCATGGAAGATTTTCATCATTATTTAAGTACCGTAATTTAAATGCTGAGCTGATACAATGAGACGAAATTGAACTGAAACAAGCTATACAAAGTTAACTTCTATAAGAACAATTGGAGATGAGTTCTAATATTCCTTACTCAAATGTCGGTATTAGATTTATTTGATAAGCTAGAGCTACTAAAATGTGTCATGTCTACTTAATGACAGTCGTGGTGAATGCTTTTCCGTTCATGAGTTGCTGTTCTCTTTGAAAAGCATAACTGAGTTAAAATAGTTTAGATTTGAGGATATAGGATAAAAACATGTCTTGTTGGACTGGCTCATATGTCATCTTTTCTCCTTATGGTTGTGAAACCAAAGATAATAAGATATAAATTTTTGTATGGCAATTAAATCACACGAACTTATCCTCCTTATGGCTCATATTTTATAATTTCTTTGTATTATTTCAGTTATTGTCTGTAGTACGAACAATTATACTTTAATTTTTGCTATTATGGACCTTTATGTTTTTTATTGAACAATATTTTTGTAACTTCGAATACCCATTCCGAAATTCCTGGATCCGCCACTGCTACGTGAAGAGTCATCTCACAAAGCATATCAACCGTAAGTTCTTCTATACTCATGAATTGCAAAAGATGGACGAGATTACGGGACTGCATACTAATGCATGTGAGAATCTAGCAGATTTATTCACTAAGTCACTCCCTGCATCTAGCTTTGAAAGATGTATACAAGGAATTTGAATGATGAGACTTAGAGAAGTACAAAATTCAGGGGGAGAATTTTCTCAACCCCGTTATTAAACCTTGATCATGAAAATCAAGTACCCAAAGAATAAGTCCTGAAGATTGAACGAAATTAGGTGGATTGTACTCTTTTTCCCTTGACGAGTTTTCCTTAAGTTTCTCAACCAAGGTTTTTAATGAGATAATTCATGGAACATAGCATAACATGTATCATACACTTTTCTTCAAATTTTTTTCTACTGAGTTTTTATGGAGTTTTGACGAGGCATGAATGTGTCGGATGAGTACTCAAGGGGGAGTGTTAGGAAACCTGGGTCTGAGTTTGAAGCCTTGGCCTATGGTGGACACCTCACAATTAGATTATAAATAGGGAACATTATTGGCAATTTTGTACACGAAAATCAGAAAGAAAGCAATAAATAAAGACTAGTTCTCTTTATCTCTCTGTGTTATCAATCTACTATTTTGTCTTCTATAATTGATCTGGTTATTTACATAAGCAGAGAAATCGATCGGACTGGACGCGAACGACGGTTCCTCAACAGGATTTTTGTCGGTGGAAATTTTCACGACTCTCAGTTCGCACCTGTTGGGCCCGTTTCAATCCATTTTCTTAATCGAGTACTAATTTGTTAGGGAGTCCTCAAATTTTGAGCCGTCTAATTAACATCCAAAAAAACTATCCGTTCTAGCCGTGCTCAAAAACTAAATGTGTTAGCGGGTCGGATCTTTTTTGTGGGTGATAATTTTGTTCAGGCCGAGTGCTCTACGCTGTGTTCCTTTTGTTATGGGCTACTTTTGTGCAGTGGCCCCGAACAACGCATTTAATGACATACGTGCTACAACAAAAACATTAATAGGCCCATCTCAAAAACCCGAGTAGACTTTTTTGAGCTGGTTTAACCAGTAACTATCTTTTAAATATAGTATCTTTTTAAAATAAAATCTATAAATTAATTGTAATACATATTATTCCAATTTTATCTATATCAGTTAAAATCATATAAAAGTATCTCTTCATACTTTCTCTGACGAACAATCAGAATTAAAAAATTTAAGTCAAAAATCATAAGCCACATTTCAAAAGAACCCAATCAAACTTTGACTTGCAAGAAAAGCGTAAAAAATTGGTAACAAATGCAAGTAACGCTATGCTACCTGTATAAGATAAAAAAACATTTTCTACATATATTACATCCTGTAAATTTAGTAAAAAAAATGCAAACAATTTTTTACATCGAATTAACTCCTTTTAATGTAAAACCCCGATACACAAACAGATAACCACTACAACTACTGACACAGACTTCACAACTAAGATTGAAAAAGTAGCACAAGACTTGCGAGCTGGCTCGGTTCAGGCTCATGCATTTTCGAACCGAGTCAAGCCCGTTATCCAGCTCGCAAAAAATGAGCCAAGCTTGGCCGTGCCGTGCCGCTGGCCCATCAAGGCCCAGTGGCCAATCGCATTCCCCATTCACGTCGCCCCGAATCGCTTACTCCCGTCCCCAATTGCTTACTCCCGTCCCCAATTGCTTACTCCCGATCAAGGTTATTAAGTCGTAAAGTCAAGTCGAGTCGCCAAGGGGGTGACTTAGGTGACTAGTCTCGACTAGTCCCCAGAGTCAGATCTACAATTGTCACAGTCATAATAAAGAAGCAAGCTGGGATTATTATACTGATACTACAACCAAAATAGCGCGTGTGGTGTGCAATGATCTAGGGTTATTGAGTCACTGGTATTAAGTCTCGGTCGAGCCAAGCCTCTCTAGTGGGGCCTCAAACTTACTGATCTAGTGGATCGGCTCCTAGTCGTGCGGTTGGACATGACCGGCTAGTTGTGACTAGTCGTCCAGCCGCTCGACTAGTCGCTCCAGTCGAGTCGGCCTCCCTAGTTGCCCGTCAAATACCGACTAAACAACTAGTCGTGGATTAATTGTTGATTAGTTGACAACTTAATAACACTACTCCCGATCACTAATCCTCCTCTCCCGGTCTACCGCACTGTTGCACGCCAAGCCTCCCCATCCCGTCCCCAAGAGGCCGAGACCGCAGCTGTTCATTCTCTCGCGACGTCGCTGTCCCCCTTCTCCCAGCCCGTTGGCCACCGTCGGCCCACATCTCCCCGCCTGTCGCTCTTTCTCTCCAACCACCGACACTCCCCGCTCTCCTCGCCGCCGCCCCGTTTCTCCCAAACCGCTACCGCTCTTTGCCTCGAACCATCACTGCCCCACATCTCCCCTATCCTCTCCTTGCTTTGCACCCGTTGCTGCCACTTGATCCGCGATGGAGATGGTGGGTCTCGCCGCCGTTCACTGCCAAATGACTCCCCATGCTACGCCAATTCTTCTGACTTGATTCTGCTTTCCTCACCCTGTTGTCGGTTCAGCTTAGATTGGTTGCTTCCTTGCCTCTTGGAGCTAGTCCAATTATCGCATTTTCTTGCTCACATGTGCTATTTGGTAGCTCACATTTTGCTAAACATGCCGTTTTAAGATAGGAAAAATTGCTCCACTGCCTCAAAGTTTAATGGCGTTTGCTCATTTGCCCCATGATGTCTCACTGACATGCGGGTCCAAGACCCACATGTCAGTGAGACATCATGGGGCAAATGAGCAAACGCCATTAAACTTTAGGGCACATAAGCAAATCCCCCCTAGCCACGTAGGCGTGGCGCCACGCCACGCCAGCCACCGTGTGGATCGAAGCAAAAGAGACGACAATTCGCAGGGAGTTTTGAAAAAAAAATCGAGGACACGTGCGTAATTTCGGAAAAATGAAAGGACTTTTCCGTAAAAAACCGAGGACCTGCAAGGACATGTACGTAAGTAAATAAGGACCTGTACGTAATTTTGGAAACCCGCGGGTCACCATCCAAAATTTTTTTGGGAAAAAACTGGGCGTAGGGACCTTTTCGCGAGGAAAAAGGACCTTTACATAATTTCGAAAAAAGTGAAGGGATTTGCCTCCCCCGGCCGTACCAAAAACCGGGGGACACCCGTCGGCCGGCCGCGCGCAGGAGGCGACGTGGAGGGGGCGCGAGCGGCGGAACCCCCCATCTTTAATACCGGGGAGTATATGCTTGTACTTAATGATTTAATGAACCTCTTGCTCCATCTGTATTACTCACATGGTACATTTATTTACATTAGTTGCTTGCTTGATGCTTCTTATCTTAACATTGCTGTTCCATGTAGTTATAAATGTTGTTGTTTTCAGAACCATTTACCATCCGTCTAAGCTCGGGAGTTTTAACGATGTACGCACAGCACCTACCAACACATTGTGGTACAGACTTTGGTAATACTGGTGGCAGGTTTGCAAGTGCCACTCGCTCGAGCTTTATCATACCTCAGCTGAAAACTCTTCGATATTTCCGTGTGTCTGATGGCCCTAAAAATTGTTACTACAGCAACAATGTTCCCAATGGGCACCATCAAGCCAGGATTTTCTGCCCTTGTGGCTGATCCTAATCTTGACTTTTGAGCCAATTTTCAACGTTTCTGTTGAGGGCACTCTATTCAGTTCTTTGCTTTTGAGCTAGAGCAGCGACGATACTAAGACATTTGCGGAAGCTTTGGTTTTTGTCTAGGACTCAAGCTTATCGATTTGCTTCCATGGCACTGGTCATGGTGATCCAACGATTCTTTCTATTGAAGTTCTCCAAATAGATGACAATGCCTATAACTTTGGTCCAGCATGGGGAAAGGGAACAATGCTTAGAAAATAACTTGATTGCTGCTATGCCAAGCCGGCTCACATTTTGCCTGTTCTTCTACAGAGGCCCTGAAGAACTATACCAAGCTGGCTCAGGCCTCCTTCAAGCCGAGTCGAGCATGGTTTCTGGCTCATTCACTAAATGAGCCGAGCCACACGCCCAGTCGAGCTTGGGCGAGCCTGGCTTGAGCCGACTTGGCTCATTTCCACCTCTATTCACAATTATAGAATACATCTGTTGAGGAACTGTCGCTGGCGATTAGTCTGATCGATTCCTCTGCTTAATATGAAACGAGATCAATCACAGAAGACAGAATAATAGATTGAAAACACAGAGAGATAGAGAGAACTCCTGGTCTTTCTTTATTGCTTTCTGATTGCGTGTGTACAAAATCTACCGGTACGACTCTTTATTTATAGTCTATCGATGAGGTACCCATCATGGGCCAAGACTTTCAGCCCAGACCCAGGTTTCCTAACAACATCCACTACTATTTTCTAAGAGCTTTGACAAAAGACTAAACACAACACAATCATAAACAACTAACTACTACTACTACTAAACCTTAACAGAACAAAATGTCGACGAAGATGGATTACCGCTACTACGGCTACACTATGAACAAATCACCTACTGAGAACATCACACAAAGATTTCAGTGATTGAAAAGACCCGCATTTTTGTTGAATTTTGAGTAGCAATTAGGTTACTAATCATCCCTAATTAAGTAATCAACTGCATTTGCAAGTAAAAACAAATCATAACCAAAATCACAAAAAGGAATTAATAAAGTTCATTAGAGTCCTGGTTATATAAATTAATGCACAACCTAGTGTTTCTTGATAACACAAATATAACTAAATTACAATAAAAGAGAAATACTAAGAGCTCTACACATAGTACATATAGAGATACATCCTTGATAGAAAAATACATCAAGAGTAAAATACAAGAGACATTACATTTTGACCCAAGTAAGAGTTAGTGATTAGTAAAATGCTGTCAGATCGAACTTTTTGTATAGTATCTATTCTTTTAGCTCACTGAGATGCCAAGGATTGTCCGGAGATGACCAGTACCTCTCGTTATTTGAGGTTTCATCATCCGGCGAAAAGCCCACATAAACCAACCTTGAAAGCCCACAATAGATAACGAAAAAGTCAGATGCCAAGAACTACAAATAGCTTCAGCTTAACGTGAGCCAGCTGCAACAAATCATCACAGGAGGGCCCACCAAAACCTAAACCAGCCAATGTGACCATGACAGCTCACTGCTGCCAAGCCTTAGGCCAATAGGGGATCGACAGCAGCAAGGAGCTATGGAGAGGAGAAAAGGGGGTAAGGGAGTATAAAAGAGAGGGCACAACACCACCTGAAAAGAACAAGGATCCATTCACACACAGACAAAGTGGAGCAGTAGATGCAGTAGTACTAGGAATATCCAACTAGATAGTAACACTAGACAAAGCACCAGGACCAGTGGTCCATATCCACTGTCACAATGATGACCTGAAGCCACCAAGACCAGCCGATAAGGAGGAGAAAGTCGGTAAGAAGTCGTGAACTTGGGCACAAAGATTAACTAAGAAAAACTACACATCACATTGTGCACAAAAGTTAACTAAGGGTGTGTTTGGTTGGAGGGATGGGGTAGGATGGGATGAGATGATTCCAGTTTTTTGGGATGGGATGGAACGGGATGGTTCTGTCCATGTGTTTGGTTCATGGTATGGGATGGTTCTGTTTTTTGTTTGGTTAGTGGGATGGAGAAGAATGGAACCGTTCCGTCTCTTGTTTGGTTGGTGGGATGGGGATGAAAAGTAGGATATGCTAACCTGCTTGGTGAGGTTACCCCTTTGACATTTATTAGAATTTTTTCCCCTTGATATTTATTAGAATTTTTTCCCCTTGACATTTATTAGAAATTTTTTCCCCTGACATTTATTAGAATTTTTTTCCCCTTGACATTTATTAGAATTTTTTCCCCTTGACATTTATTAGAAAATTTTTCCCCACCCAGCCCTCCCTGGACGCCGCCCGCGCCGGCCTCAAGCGTCGCCGGCCGCGCCCGATCTCCCGCACCGCCGCCGGACCTCCCGCGCCGACCTCCCTCCGCGCCGCCGCTCGCGCGGATCCTCGCCGCCCGACCTCCCGCAACGCCGCTCGCGCGGGCCTTTGCGCCGCCGCTTGCGCGGGCCTCCGCGCCGCTGCTCGCGCGGATCCCCGCTGCAGCCCATGCCGACCTCCCGCGCCGGCCTCCCG
Organism: Dendrocalamus latiflorus; assembly: GCA_017311315.1. Taxonomy (NCBI): domain Eukaryota; kingdom Viridiplantae; phylum Streptophyta; class Magnoliopsida; order Poales; family Poaceae; genus Dendrocalamus; species Dendrocalamus latiflorus. Next base: position 11,549,576 of record CM029648.1, on the reverse strand, counting down.
CGCCGGCCTCCCACGCCGACCACCCGCGCCGGTCCTCCTGCGACGCCGACCTCCCGCGCGACCTCCCGCGACGCCGCCGCCGCCCGACCTCCCGCGACGCCGGCCTCCGCGCCGCCGCTCGCGCGGGTCCCGCCCAGATCTGGATCTAGAGCAGGGAGGGGGAGAGAGAGGGGTGAGAGCACGGGAGGGTGACAGGGATTCTGTGGGATGGATGCGTCCGGTATTTTTTGTGGGATGGCATGCTACCGGATTTTTGAGGAATATTCCCTTAAGATGGACCATTTGCTTCCATTCCATCCTCCCCCATTCCACCAACCAAACAGCTGGATGACCTCAAAATTGGAACGGGACCATTCCATCCCTGGAACATCCTAGCATCCAAACACACCCTAAGAGAACTACGCATCACCAAATGGCACAGACCAAGTAAATAACATAAAGAGAACATGATTTGATGTATCTAACAGACTGGAGTTTATGCTTGTACTGTCGACAGTACTATCTTTTAAACGGTGTATTTTTTTTAAGATGAAGTTAATAGGAAAATTGTAGTAAAAGATATTCTGAGTTTAGCTGCACCGGCTAAAATCACATGTAATTATTTCTATCTGCATACTGCCTCTTATAAACAGTTAAAATTTAAATATTTAAGTTATAAATTATAAGCTATAAGCAAAAAAAACTTATAAAAAGCCTTCGTTTAGGTGAGAGAATAAATGGGAATAGATGGTGACTATTCGGTGATGAGGTGAAGAGAAAGGTGCCAGTCGGTGGCGTGGTGAGAAGGAAAGGTCACAGAGTATTACATAGGCCCACCGTACAGGGATACTACTGGTGTCCCATACTATGCATCGAACACAAGCAGCCGTGCTGCACCAAGTCACGTATCAACTAACAAAAAGGGGTAACTAGTATTGACTAGAATCAATGAATAATCACTAGAAGTGAGAAGGCTAACCGTAGCATTAGTCTTAGGAAATTAATTAGTGAACGCTTAATATAGATACTAACACCACCACATCGCAGCTGTGCGACAGTGCGAGACACTTGACCGTGGAAATATCCACAAGCTTGGTGATGAGATGGCAGGTCTCTAGACCACCTACCATTTAGTCATAGGACAGCATGTCGCTTACCGTTCCACCGTGGGACGACAATGGCTACGCGTCAGTCCACGTGCGGTGCCGTTCGGCTACCGGACAATAAAAACGTTATTTTTATCAATACATTATGCATATGATTATTTTTATAAATACAATGACAAATAATACCAAATATGCTAAAAAGTCGCTAGCCTGCGTGAAACAAACGGACATGAGAAGATACTGCTTGGTTAACTCCAATGCGTGCATGTATGGGACGTGTTATTTGGCATAATTATATTTAAAAAAAATTAAAAATAGAAAAACTGTTAGCCCAGCACTTGTAATGCAAACGAATACGGAAAAAACCGGTAAAAAACTCAAAAAATCCAAAAAATAGAAAAAAAGAAATTTAAAAATAATAAAAAATAAGTCGAAAACCAGAAGCCGGAGCTGAAATGAGCGGGGCTGTTACTTACAGGCAAAGATAAGACAAATGTAGCGATAATAACTCTTTATCTTGTCCTAAGCCAGTGTTACGCAAAGATAAGACAAATGTAGCGATAATAACTATTTATGTTGTCCTAAGGTGCATGCCTACTATGACCATGCAGCAAGTTGGCATCAAGGTGCGCCAATCACAACGAACACCTTACGCTAAGCCTAATTAAAACTAGTCCCATATTCGATCACATCTGTTGCGCAAGATTCAGAAATGCCATGTATCTTTTGTCTACAAGTAAACACTGTAGAATCTGGTAGAGGGGTAAATTACCTGGATAGTTTCCTAGATCGCGCGACGACGCGGCTGGAGAAATTGGTCGCTGTGCTGCTCGGTGTCTAACGCGCGCGTCTATCATGAGTCAAGTCGTCGGTGCTGAGATCATCAACACCACGTCTCATTAACGCGACACAGCCGTCAGTCGGTCAAGACGCCTGCGGCCAATCGTCGTCCTCGATTGGCGTGAAGAGATCGTGATCCACACGCACGGTTCGGCGTGCCGACCGTGGATGACTCTTGCTGCCAGCGCGCGGCGCTTTTTCCGTCCTCGGAAAGGCGCGCCTCTTCGCCCTCGGCAATGCAGCCAGCAGCGTAATTTCGCAAATTAGATGGTTTAAGTTTATAGTTTAAAAAAGAAAAATTATATTTTTACTTTGTTGAAAATATAGATTATGTAATAGACAAAAATAATCCGAAAGTGTCAGAAAAATGCCATTGTTAAGGAAAAAAAATTATATAGAAGAATATGAGAATTAGACTAAGAATAATAAAAAGGGTTTACATTTTTATGTTGGAATCAATGACTGATTGTTTAGCTGCTGAGTATGAGGATGAACAGAATGAAAAAAAAAACGCAGTCTCGAACATAATTTTAGAGAAATATCTCTTGTTAGAATGCTTAATATTGTTAATCGTTTTCTCTTTACTAAGATGTATGATGCCACTTTAATTAATGAACATATCAATAAACTCTGTGTTTTAGTAGAGGGATTAAAAATAATGTCTATCCTTTTTCTGAAGAAGTGCGGGTTATAGTTATTCTAAACTCTTTGTCAAATTCATGGGACAATTTAAGATATCTTTTTCATTCTGAAAGGATACTCAATATACGCACTCTAAGACATCATTTGCTCATGGAAAAAGATAAAAAATTATCTCAGAGAAAGGAAATAAATACTCACAATTCTAAGTTACACCTTAGAGATGAAACAGGTAATAATAAAATGAATTAGCAAAAGAGGAAGCCAAATGATGATTGAAGAGAAAAGCTTAACAAGAAAATTATAACTAATCTTAGAGGAATGATAAGTACGAGTATTTCAAGTGTCACAGCTATGGTTAGTCTAGGCATTTCAGATCTGACTGTAGGAAAAAGAAGAAGCAAAATGAGCAATGGAATCAAAATAATCAACCAATTGAGCATAAAAATAATTCTTCGCTTGGCGATATGTCTGTTATTTTTGTATACACCGAATCCTTACTTACTACTACATTTTTCAAATAGTTAAGTTGTTGATTCTGGTGCTAGAGATCATAATATTTGTTGGACCGAAATGGCGACAGAGGGGGGTGAATGTCGACTCTTTTAAATCTTGCCCCCCCAAAAAAATATCCACGAATGAGCTTTCTCTCCAGTAGCTACAGAGCTATGCAGAGGGCATCAAAACTCGAGATAACCTCAACCATGCAAAGTAGAGATCTTACAACCAAATTCTTTCCGATAGCAATTGTGTGCTATGAAAAGAAGATCATGTGCACAGGCATAAACTCACTAGAAAAACATGAAGATCATAGAAAGAGGCAAACAAGTCAACAAGAAGAAATCCGGGAAGGGAAGGCAAACCCTAAAAACCACAAATAGCAAGGACTGCAAAAACCCTAGGGCCGGTCTGACCGTAGGCTAGTGGCCGGTCTGACCGGCCTAGCTCTGCCGGTCTGACCGCCGGTTAGTGGCCGGTCTGACCGCCCTAGCTCGGCCGGTCTGACCACTTCTCCAATTCCGGTCAGACCGCTCCCCTATTCCCAGCAACCCGAGGGTAGAAAGTAAAATCTGAAACCCAGGTAGAAAGTTCAGAACTTTAAAATCTGAGAAATTGGGGGATTGCACCCAATCTTTCCACCCCAGAGAAACACAACAACATCCTAAATAGCAAGGAAGGTTTGGGAAGCGAGAGAAACTAACTCAAAACCTACAATTTCAGATTTTGCCCAAAATTTGAAAATTACAGGCAGCAGCAACGAAAACTCAAATTCCCATTTAATCTTCGATCTTTTGGCTATGAAATTTTGCAGATAGCTACTCAATAGCCTCAGGACTCAACATGCCAAATTTCATACCATCTCGCAAAAGGAATCAAGAAGAGCACCAAAACCCTAGAAAGGTAAGTGAAGAACACAGGGAGCCCAAAAACCAAAATCTGAAATTAAAAGAAGTTTGCTCTTGGAAAATTTGATCAAATGATCTTGAGGCATCATCCCAACATTGAGCAACCCATTTTGGGCTTCCCCAGCAAGAAAGTACTCAAAACTCAAAAAGTCAAAAATCAAGCCAAGAAGAGAACGAAGAACAGACAGGAGCACGAGGGAAGAACTTCGACGATTTCATTCCAAATCAAACAAAAGGATTATAGAGGAGTCCCAATACACATGGACATTAGAGCAAGAGGAATGATTACAATACACTCAATCCATCCTCTCCCTCACTCACAAACACAAGAACCCAATCACTACATGCTTGGAGAGGGGATGAACACAGACGCAGAGAGAGAGCTACATAGGGGACATCGAAGGAGACACACCTCTGCCCTCTCCAACAACTCTCCACTACTAAAGCCTCACCAACTAAAGCTTAAAGCCAAAACAATCCTCTAAAGCTCATTTTGACTAAAGCAAACCCTAGAAACCCTTGGAGTGCATGAGGGGGCATGCAGCCACTTCCTCCCATTTATAGCCCTTGGCTAACGGGTCTCCAACCCGTTACGCCCGCTAAACCCGAACGGAGCCCGCTCCCGCTTTTGCAGCCTCGCGAAATTACCATTTCGCCCCTCCTGCACCTTCCGGGAAGCTTCCGCGCTCCTTGTCGTCCACGACTCGCAACCACATCGAATCTCCGCTGACTTCGACACATCCGACCGTTCTGACCTCGACACCGCCTGTGTCTAGTCCGGTCACCTCGTGTCTCACCACGACTCCGCCTCGACGTCCTGCAGCCATCACAGACAAGAAAAACATCAAATAGCACCGCTCGACACATGTAAGCATAAATGCATTAATGAAATAGCCCAAACCTGACAAGTCGACATAATATACATCCTAACCATTTTGACCAGGTTTGACCAAGTCCGACCGAGCCCGATTGCACCACGCAACGTCAAGGTCTGAACCAGCCAAGTCAAACTCGACTTTCCTAAACCGATGTCAATTACTCATCACACACATGGGATGACCTCCACATGGTCTCTCAATATTTTTACTTCTATGCAAATAATTCGAAGGAGAAATAGATATGTCTTTTTGGATATTAATGCTAAAGCTGATGTATTTGGATTTGAAAATTATGTCCTAAAACTCCCAAATGGAGGAAAATTACTGTTATAGGACACTTTATATTCACCTAGCATGAGAAGGAATTCAATGTCTGTTGCTCAGTTAGAATCTATTGGTTATGATATACTATTTGAAAAAACAAAAAGTTAAAATATTGCTAAAGGGGAAATTAGTGTATACTTGAACTCGTTATGAAGGTCTTTATTTTCTTGATGAACTATCAAATGACGATAATATTAACTGCTTAGTTGGTGAAAATAACTCCATAGTAAGGAATACTAATGATAGGAACACATGCTCATAATCTTATTTATAGTATTTATGACTTGGTCACATATCTAAAAATAGAATTAAGATGCTTATTAATTTTGAAATTATTTCCTTTAAGTGGAATAATTTTAGTATTTATGAGGCATGTATAATGAGTGCGCCTTTTCCAAAGGCGGAAAGATCTAATAAATCTCTTACCATTATTCATTCTAATATTTGTGGTTAGATGTCCACTCCCACTAGATTTAGTTATGTGTATCTTCTTAAACATAAGCAGAAGGATTTGATGTGTTCAAGATATTTAAAACTAAAATGAAAAATCAATTGAATAGAAAGACCAAAATTTTGAGAACTTCTAGTAGAGGGTAGTACACTTCAGGAACATTAATTTTTTTTGTAAAGAGTATGAAATTATTCATTATTATACCATACCTTACACTCCACAATGAAATGGTGTTGCTGAACGTAGGAATAAAACACTTATGGATATGGTTAATCAGGTTTATGATCGCTTATTTAGATCTCCCTTTATCATTTCTGGGAAAGCTTTATGTACTGTTGTTTATTTATTAAATCATTTGCCATCTAAGTCTGTAATAGTCACACTTTATGAGTTGTGGACTGGAAGGAAACCATCACTTTGCTACTTAGCAGTTTGTGGTGTAATAAACAAATTAGAGTGCCAAATCAAAATTGTACAAAATTGCAGCCTAAAAGTATGTCAGAAATTTTTATTGATTATTGTTCGAAATCAAAAGGGACATGTTTATGATCTAAAAACAGGATAAACTAGTGGAAAGCTATGATGCAATATTTTTAGATAAAAAACAAGCCTCACTGTGCTAAGAGGGCAAGGATGGAATTATTGGTAACTCCACTGGAAACACAGATGGATACATTTGGTATTAATTATTACACTGATTGGGGTTTAGCTCCTGAAAGAAATATAATCAAACTCCCAACACTAACAGGCCTAAGAAAAGTGGGAGGAATTGAAGTATACTCTAATATCTAGATAATTTTTTATTTATTCTTGGGGGAAGTTCAATCTAAAATTTTAGATTTAGAAGAAAAATCAAAGACTTATAAAGAAGTAATTAACTGCTCATAATCAAAACTATTGGTGTCAGCAACGCAGGAAGAATTAAACTCGATAAAAAGGAATAAAGTTTGGGAACTTGTTGATCTACGGAACAACTGTAAGCCATAGGTTGTAAATAGATTTTAAAAAGAAAAATAAATGCATCAGGTTTAGTGAAAAAATATAATGCTAGACTTGTTGCTATAGGCTTTACACAAATAGAAGGTATTGATTTTGTGAAAACTTTTCTCCTATTGGTAAATTTAGTTCAATTTGTATTATTAGTGTTTTGACAGCTTAGTATGATTTTGAACTTCTCCAAATGGATGTTAAAGCTACTTTTCTTAATGGTTTTTTGGAGGAAAAATATACATGAAATAGCTGGAAGGTTTTGGAGAAAAAGAAAAAGAAAATATGGTTTACAAATTGAACAGATCAATTTATGGTCTCAAATAAGCTTCACGTCAATGATATATCCTTTTTTATAATGCTATCACGTCATATGGTTTTTCAGTGACGAAAGGTGATCATTGAATATATACAAAAGTTATAGATAAATATTCATACAGTTTTGTTATTGCACAGTCAACTGAATTTTTTTATCTCTTAGTTACCTGAAGTTGCACTATTAGTCACCTAAAGTTGCAGTATACTAATTCCCCCTCCTAAAGTTGCATTCTCAGTCATCTAAAGTTGCAGTATAAAAAGTGATCGGAGATGAAGGGAAAAAATAGTCGCCTGTGTAATAGTCACTCCCATATTCATATTGTATATTATATGTTGATGATATTCTTATTGTTTCTAGTGATAAAAATATATTGATGGAATTGAAAGCTTGGTTGTCTTCTAAATTTCATATAAAGATATGTGAGAAGTTTTTTATGTTTTAAAAGTTGAAATTCATAGAGATCGGAATAGAAGGATTGTTTGGTTGTCCTAAAAGACATATCTTGGAAGTGTTTTAAAACGATTTCCTATAAAAATAGTAAACCTGTTAATTTACCTATTGTAAAGGGAACTAAAGTCTGTGACAAATGAATGAAAATAGCCTAAACACTTTTGAGGAAAAAACTAGAATGAATGGAATTCCTTATTCTTCAACTTTGGAATGTCTTATGTATGCTATGGTATTCACAGGACCTGACCTTGGTCATGCCATTGGAATTCTTAGTAGATATCAAAAGAATTAGGGGAAGAACACTGGAAACAAATCAAATATTTACTGCATTATGTCAAAGAAAGTATGGATTATTCATTATGTTTTAATGGTTATTGTTGTGGCTACAAACCAAATAGTAAAGTAAGAGAATAGTGGAGCACCGAGATGGATGAACAATGCTTGCCCCTTCTCCATGTCCGGGGCATGTACATATATTTGCACGAAGTACAATTACAATTTTGCCCTTACAATCATGGTCCTCCATAAGGGTATACATATCATTACACATGCCGTATTGGGCCTTACAATTCCCTAACAGGCCGGATGGACTTTGGTGGGGGCCACCCCTACTACAAGAACCTCTCATGGTAAAAGGCTTCTCACGGGATGAAACGATACCACCGAGCCCTTTTGCCCCCTCCGTCCCTGCGGCCTGTGATGCATGTCATGTCGGGCCACGGGCCGAATTGATGGCCTTGCCTTCCCAAAGTCGTAGCGCCTCTCAGTCGTAGTGGGACGTGCGGTAAAATTTTGTGGGCGCATCGTGCGTTGCCAAGCGTTGTTTGACCACGGTCATGCGTACATTCACGACATCGTGGGACACATGTGCGGGCTTGGTTGGGAGGTTGTGCGGCATCAATTTCCGTCTGCGACCTGTGATGCGTGTCTTGTCGAGCCGTACGGGCCAAAGTGATGGCCTTGCCTTCCTGAAGTCGTAGCGCCTCTTGGCCGTAGTGGGACACATGGCAAGATTTTGCTGGCACGTCGTGCGTTGGCGGGCGCTATTTGACCATGGTCATGCATATGGTCGTGCGGCGTCAGCTCCCGCCGGTTGAGCTTCCCGATCGTGGGGCAGCCGAACATGCTTTAGACGTGTGGTTTCCATGCGTTGCTGTCCCACGCTCTTGACTAGCTGCAACAACACCACTTTTCGCCCACTACTTCCGTGCGCATTGCTGCCGTATACACCGCTTTTCACCGCCGTCCGTCACCGCACTTGTTCACCTCGCCGATCCCATTTGGCCACCGGTGCTGTCCCTAATAGCTGTACTGCATTTGTAAGGATGTCTCTAACAACTGTACTGCATAGGCCCTCGCCCTCGCCCGTGCTTTACAAGCGGCAATGGCTTGCAACGGAGGTGCCCTGGACGACCGACTCCGTGCCGCGGAGTTGGAGGTCACCACTGCTCGGTAGTTCGTCGAAGATGCCCGGGCAGCCTGTGCCTTGAGAGACGAACGTATACTGATGTGAACGACAATATTGCAATATACACATCTTATGGCTGCTGTTGTACTAATTGGTTTATACAAAACAATAAGAATGACACAATACTTGATTTATATATATACAATGCATATGTGTTGTTCTTTTTGTTTACTACGCCTTCAGATGTTCATGATGTGCTAAACAGGAGAAGTGTTGACGATAAATATATATACCATGCATACACGTTGTATTTTTTGTTTAGTACAATTTCAGGCTATCAAAAGCCGAGGACGGCTTTTCTTGAAGAAGGGGAGGATGATGCGGATGCGCATATGTCTTACACTTTTCAATTAAAAATATTATTTGACTGGAAGGAATTATTGAGCCGTATTAAATATTATAAGGTGAATTTGTTTCTTAATGAAATTCATTGTATTGATGAGAACTTTATACTACCTTATGCAAGTTCTTTATACATTCTCAGGCTTGAACCAATTGAAGACTTTGGAATCACCAGTACTGAAGGAAGTCTAAGTATACAAATAGAAGCAAGTAGCCACGTCGGCCCAGCCCAATTCAACCGATCCAATCAACGAATTGTATTTTTTTATTTATTTTTATTAGTGAATAATTCGATCATCTATCCGAATAGAATAGGGCTCGGTTTGACGCGGACCCGTGCGTGTGCGTACGAGGACCAGCCGCCATATATATATGCTCGGTGATGCATCAGAACGGGGGAACCGACGAGATATTTTTGAATGGAAAAATCATTACGTGACGAGAGGATTTTGGAGATGAACTTTGTACACAAACATTGAGATCTGTTAGCTACTCAAATCCAAAAGAAATTTTGCGAGTTCTTGCAATTTGAGATCGTTCAACCTTTCTGCTGGGAATTGGGAGCGCGATAGGGCTTTCGCTTGGTGGTCGTGAAGTCCGGCGCGTGTGATCTTGCGAATTAAAGAGCGTTCGTTCTTGCATTGGCAACGGAGGATCGCTACGATTCAAGAGAGGGCACGTGAGTATCCAATCCTACGACGAGAAGATCGGGGGACCCCGTATCATCTTGGTATCAGAGCTTCGGTTTCCTCGGTAGGATTATTTACCCTAGCTTTTAGATTGATTTCCCTTACTGTTTTTATTGAATTTCCTATAGTCCATTAAACTGAAAAAAATCCAAACCCTAGTTTTTGCATCTGTTAATTTTGTGAGTTTTGTTAGGTTTTAATCCATTAGAAATTTGCTTAGTTGCTGATCATCGTGTCCCTTTTGCGTTGCTTAATCGTTGTGTCAGTTTCTGTGTTCATCCGAGTCATAAAAAAAACCGCTTTGCTGTCCGGACTGTATTTTCTTGCATGTTCTATGAGTTCTTTTCGGATTGCCATCCAGAATACGTGTATCATCCTGCTAGCCGAATGAACTCACTAGAAATTGTGTCCAAGTTCCACATACGTGTACAGATTGCATCCAATTCACTTTCTGATAAAATTTGTCTGAGACCACTCGTTGAAGGATCTGGCCGAATTCTAGTGTGCCATCCGAACACTTGGAAAAGTTCGAGAATTGCGGCAGCTGTTAGTCCAGAGAATTGCGGCTGGGAGTTGTGCGCGGTTCATCAACTACATCCGAACCAGTAGCTCTCGGTTTCTAGTGGGCAGTTCAGCACAATTACATCTCTGAAAAAAAAACCGAGCACTTTGATTAGTACTGTGAGCTTCACTTATATTTTAATTCATCTTTGAGACTAGCTGTTAAATATTGTATCTAGGGCTGCTCTTGAGTATTTTACACATTGCTGAATATTTGTGACTTGTACAAATTCAAAGGACAACAAAACTCTAGTTCGGCATTTGAGTAAAAAAAAGCAAAAAAAAAAGGCAGCCATTAAAAAAAAAGCCACGGCGTGAGCATATTTCAAAAAAGAAAAAAAGCATCGGCCGAACTTCAGCGAGTTATTAGTCCATAAATTCAGATTGTGTAACATATCTTCTCGAGCAATCTTGTGCCCTTATATTCATAATTTTGCAATTGGCTAGCGTCTCTCCTAGTACTTGGTGCAAAACGAGCTAATTAATCCTCAACTTCATATTATCTCTATTTAGCTCATTCCTTTGTTTGCATTGAGTCACATCGATCTTTGCGTGTGCGTTCATATACTTCACTTAAGTCTTTTGGATCAGCACTTAGGCAAAGTATTCTAGCTTGGATTATTATTTAACTTTACAATATCAAGAATTTCAGATTGCATAGGACATATACACTTCCATACCAAACTCCACTAAATAATCGTTGTTGTGCAATTGTGAACACTCTTATATTCACTTGATCATCACGTTGCCATTGAAGCTTCTACCAAGTGTAAGTTCTTATTGGCCTTAATTCACTTCGGAAAGGTGAGAACTTTACTTATGCAAGAGAGTGAGACTGAGTGATTTACACTAATCCTCCATATACTTGTTATTGCTTCGTGTTTTTCTTTGCACAATCTAACCATGTCAGGTGGAGAAAATAACTATGGTGAGGAGTATGAAGTTAATCTTAATGCCCCGGTGACTCGCTTTCAACATCAGGCATCAAGAAGTACATTGCAACAAGAGCTCCAATCAGGCACCACTGCTAAGCATGTACAACTTAATGCGGATATGCAGGATTTCCGTATTGAGCTCAATCAACAAATGAAGGTGTTACACAAAAACATCGTGAATGATATTGTGCAAGCACTTCGTCCCCAACAAGAAGAAGATAGCTTTGTTCCTTTCTATGGTAGTGATGATCCAGAGGAGTATCTTGAGTGGGAATGGCGAATGGAGAAAGTGTTTAGATTTCAGAAACTTTCCAAAGACCAAGAGGTGATACGTGCCATGAGGGAGTTTGAAGACTATGCTTATAGTTGGTGGCAACAACTAATTGGAAAACAATTCATTAAATCTTGATCAGATTTGAAGGCGTTCATGAGAAGCGAGTTTGTGCCATCCTATTATGCGCAGGAATTGCTTCACCATCTGGAGAATATCACACAAGGGAGTAATAATGTCCAAGATTACTATTTTGAACTGCAAGATGCGATGCGTCGTGCTGGTGTCACTAGTCCATCAAGGGAGAAGGCATACTTCAGGGGTGGCTTAAATTCTGAGATCGCCGCTGCACTTCAACATAAATATTTTAGTTGTGTGCATGATCTTGTGAATTGTGCTATTGAGGAGGAGAAGATGACCGAGCATGGGACTTTCCCTTCGGTCAAGGAGACATCTTGTGCTGCCCCAATGACATATACAATATTTGAGATGCGCCAAAACCCATGTGAGAATGAGAACCATATAGCCAAATTGAGTGAGAGTGATAAAAAGAGTGAGCTGTGTGATCCCACCATATGTGAGTTTGAGGGCATCCAAATTGAATGTGTGAGAGATATACTAAAAGAAAAGAGAGAGGTAGATATTAGACAAAGTGAGGTTGAGTTTGAAATTAACACATTAATGTCCACTTCTAGTGTTGTTTCTTCCATTGTGCAGGTTGATATTAAAAAAGAGGAGCCAAATGTTCAACAACCGGCACCATTGGAGATAAACGATGAGGAGATAACCACGGTTACAGATGAAGTACTTGCTGTTCCATTGTTTCATCATGAAGATTTGACACCTACAGCACTTACATCAACTGAGAAGGATGATAAAAGCAATAATATTGGTGTTGAATTTATTTGTGAAAAGGTGAGTATTTGTAAGAACTCATGTGTTCAATCGAAAATTCCATGTTCTGAAATTTGTTTGGTCAATTTACATAATGTGGAATTAATTACTCATAAGGAAGTTCTTGATAGAATATCTCCTGATGATTCTTTATATTATATCATGTTCGATGATCCTAAAGAGCTATCTAGTGTCATTCAGAATGTTGCTGAAATTTCATGTTTAAAATCACTAGTTAGTTCCTATGCCTACACATATAAGTTCAATTTGATCGGAGATTATGGTGTAGATGACAACTTTTATGTTTATCGAATATGCATTACATGTGATAAGCTTGCCGAGTTGAAATTGCATATTTTGGACGAACAATCTTTTATACCATGTCATGATTACAATGAGATGAGGTTTAACAATAGTGCTTGCTGTTTACAAAGATTTTTTGTGCCTACTTGTTCCTCTTTCGATGAACAATCATGTACAAATAATCAGAGTAGCGCAGTTGAAGTAAGGAAGGCAATTAAAATTTTCTCTTCCATATTTGAACCGTTTGATCTGATTTTGCCCATTAATGACTTGTCCATATACTTAGTAAAGTCGAGGACGACTTTTTCTCATGGAAGGGAGAATGATGTGAACGACAATATTGCAATATACACATCTTATGGCTGCTGTTGTACTAATTGGTTTATACAAAACAATAAGAATGACACAATACTTGATTTATATATATACAATGCATATGTGTTGTTCTTTTTGTTTACTACGCCTTCAGATGTTCATGATGTGCTAAACAGGAGAAGTGTTGACGATAAATATATATATACCATGCATACACGTTGTATTCTTTGTTTAGTACAATTTCAGGCTATCAAAAGCCGAGGACGGCTTTTCTTGAAGAAGGGGAGGATGATACGGATGCGCATATGTCTTACACTTTTCAATTAAAAATATTATTTGACTGGAAGGAATTATTGAGCCGCATTAAATATTATAAGGTGAATTTGTTTCTTAATGAAATTCATTGTATTGATGAGAACTTTATACTACCTTATGCAAGTTCTTTATACATTCTCAGGCTTGAACCAATTGAAGACTTTGGAATCACCAGTACTGAAGGAAGTCTAAGTATACAAATAGAAGCAAGTAGCCACGTCGGCCCAGCCCAATTCAACCGATCCAATCAACGAATTGTATTTTTTTATTTATTTTTATTAGTGAATAATTCGGTCATCCATCCGAATAGAATAGGGCTCGGTTTGACGCGGACCCGTGCGTGTGCGTACGAGGACCAGCCGCCATATATATATGCTCGGTGATGCATCAGAACGGGGGAACCGACGAGATATTTTTGAATGGAAAAATCATTACGTGACGAGAGGATTTTGGAGATGAACTTTGTACACAAACATTGAGATCTGTTAGCTACTCAAATCCAAAAGAAATTTTGCGAGTTCTTGCAATTTGAGATCGTTCAACCTTTCCGCTGGGAATTGGGAGCGCGATAGGGCTTTCGCTTGGTGGTCGTGAAGTCCGGCGCATGTGATCTTGCGAATTAAAGAGCGTTCGTTCTTGCATTGGCAACGGAGGATCGCTACGATTCAAGAGAGGGCATATGAGTATCCAATCCTACGACGAGAAGATCGGGGGACCCCGTATCATATACGCTTCCTGGAGACCGAGGGTGTGAAGGCTATCTCTGATGCGCAGGCGTTGGCGGAGCGGTCCCAACGCATGGCCTCCAAAGAGCGCGAAGGCCTGCTACAGCAGGTCGTCGCTCTAGAAGAGGTAAAGGCTCTGCTGAGTGCGGCCATCGGGGAAAAAAACTGGGTGCTGGGCGATGCCTCGGTGGCAGCGTGGAGCTCGATGGAGGCTTTGGAGAGTGCGCTCTCTGGCATTGTCGTCCTGGTGCCACCTCGCACCTTCTGGCCTGAGGACTTGCCGAACACCCTCTGGAGGATCAGATAGGCTTCGGATCTCGCGCTAAGTGCCATGTGCTCCTTCGATAACCACTGCTCGCTGGTGATGACCCGCATCGTCCTCGGCCTTCTCCACCACCGGGGCTGCCTACACGTTGGCGAGCTGTCGGGACCCAGAGTAGCAACTCCAGAACCCTCTGTGTAAATCGCACTATCCTAGGAAAAGCTAGTGCACACAGTGATTACAAAGGCAAATATCATGCATAATGACAAACTTTATTTAACTAATATGAGCATGATGGCCAAAGTTTACAGCAAAAGAAAACAGCGGAAGATAACAAGAAGCAGCAACCCATCCAGCCTTCCGACAAAGCGAATGACTATAAGACGTGGCCTAAGCGCAATCCTCATCGAAGTTGTCGAAGGCTTTCTCTGGAAAGTAGTTAGATTGAGCAACGTGAGTACAAAAAGTACTCCACAAGTTACACCAGGAATTTAACAGAGTTAATGCATGCATAAAGGGTGTCAAAGGAATGCATAATATGGTTAATTTGCATAAAAGGCAACATTGGAGTAAATATCATAAAGTAAGTGCAAAAGATGAATTTGATACAATAAGTAAAACAATGTTGTAATCAAAATAAATAACGTTAGTGTAGGTCCATCCCCTACACCAACCTATCCTCAGGCATCCCACCCGAACCATCTTTTCCAAAACGAACTCGTATGGATTCCATCCATCCATACGGTTTTTAAAAATCTCTCATGGATTCCATCCATCCACAAGGTTTTCATAAACCATTTTCAAAAGCAAGGTCTAATCCATGAAAAACTTTACTCAGCTTGCCCATAACCGTGGGCACGGCTATCCAGGATAGATTATACACTCTGCAGATGTTGTACAGCTTTACCCACAAGACATGATCATCCCTTTTGCCACGTGAGTACACACTACCTTAGGTGTGCGGTGAGGAGATCATGACAAGGCCTTTACAATGATCCATTGTGAACATAATCACGCCGCCACTAAGATTTCACCACAACATGAATCCACATGTTGGAGCCCCCTCTTGTGCCTTGTGAGACTTCTCACGGCCTACACCGCGCCCACATTCAACCTATAGCGAGATTAAGTTGGAACTTCACAAATTATTCGGCCAGATCTGTCCCATACCAGACTTGTGGTAGTACGATAGGGCTTTGCAATAGTAGCTCACAGATCGGTCCTTAACTTGACTTAAACCTAACCACTTACCCCTTGTGCCTGGCAATCGATATTGAGTCACCAAATATCAATGCCTGCCAGCAAGCACCCACCACCATACCAATGCCTAAGTGTAAATCAAGTTTTATATTTTGTTTGGGAATAATTTCATAAACATTCTTGACTCACCAAAGTCAAGAATACAGGATAAAAGGTTATCATTTTATGTGAAAGATTGTTCCAACCCATAATTATCTTAAGCAAGGCTAAGCAATTCCAAAAATTTCTAGTTAGTGCTAATTTACTAACTAGGTTTTATCTAGGGTTGACAAGGTATAATGGTATTCAACTTCAAATTTGGTTGTCCAAAGAATTCGGGTATAACTAAAGTTCAAAACTGAATTTAAACTAAACTTGAATAAAATTACGCACGCATAATAATTTAAAAACAACATAAATAATTTAAAAATATTGGGTTCAGCATGGTCAAGGGTGTAACTTGCCTTGCTCAGCGTCCTTGTGTGGGTCGTCGAAGTCGTTCTCTCCGAAATCGTCATAATCTACGCGCAAAGAACCAAACAAATAAAATTAAAATAAAATTCAAAAATTCAAAAAGATTCTAGATTTGGGTATTTTAGGATTTTAGAAGAATTTAAAATTTTGAACGGGTCAATTCGAAGTTAAAATGAGGAAATACGGGCTTCCGAAACTTTGAAAAGAGAGAAAATGAAAAGGCTGATTTTTGGGAATTATTTTTGTACTGAAAAGCAAAATTTTGAATTTTGGGCGGGAATTGTTTTTTAAAAAAGAAGGGCTGACGTGGCGGAGGCGCTAACGTGGCTGGCCACGCGACTACCACTCAGTCGCCACGTGGGCATGGGCCGGCTGACGTACGCGAGTATACTATGCGATCGTACGCGTGCATTGCTTGGCGTGCGTTCTTCACGACGTGTTTGGCGTCACTGGCCTGGTCACCGTCAAGAAGATCCAGAGACAGCGCTCGCTCTTCCACCAGAGCCTAGGCAAGGACCCTCCTTGACCCGTCCTTAATTTCTGGTTGTCTGAGTGAGGCGTATTGGAGCATGATGCCCATGCGGTCACAGATCGCCTTGAAGGGCGTGGAGTCGAATTGAAGGCTGTTGTCGACGGTGATCTCTCTGGGCACTCCGAAGCGGCGGATGACATTCCGCCAGAGGAATCGCTGCATCGCTGCGGAGGTGACCTTGGTTAGTGCGGCCACCTCGGGCCACCTGGAAAAATATTCAAGGGTGACTATAGTGAATCATAGATCCCCTGGCGCGTGCGAGAGTGGTCCAACGATGTCGATGCCCCAACATACCAATGGCCAAACCAGTGGGATGGAATGCAAACTGCTGGGAGGTCTGTGGATGACCCTTCTCATCCATTGGCACCCCTGGCAACGACGCACGAGGTCGTGCGCGTCCCCAATGGTCATTGGCCAATAGAAGTTCTATCTGAATGCTTTGCCGACGAGAGCTCACAACGCGATGTGCGAGCCACAAAGCCCTGCATCTATTTCAGTGAGGAGCCGTTGTCCCTCACCGCGAGAAAGGCATCATAGTAGCAGGGCGTAAACTCCTCGCTTGTAGCGGACGCCATCCAAGACCTCAAAGGACCTAGCGTGGTGTTGCAGGCGTCGCAGCTCAAGAGGTGTCGCAGCGGTGTCTAGGACCTCAGTGAAGGCCCCTGCGGGAGGAGGAATCTGCTGACTAGCGGCCTTGGCCAGCACGTCAGCCTGCTCATTGTTTGCCCACGGGATGGCGTTCACCGTGATACCCAAGAAATGACGCTCCTTCGCCCTCTCCGCAGCTAGATACTTGGCTAGGTCGGGGTCTTTGGCCTGATAAGACTTGTCGATGTGCCCCGCAATCAAATGCGAGTCCGTGTAGACGAGCACCCTCCTTGCGCCGAGGGCCTTGAGCTTGGCGAGGCCGAAGAGTAGCGCTTCGTACTTAGCCGTGTTATTTGTCGCTGGGAACCCAAGACGTGCTGAGTACAGCAGGCGATGTTCTTCCGGTGTAGTAATCACTGTGCCCAACCTGGCACCAGGGGCGTCGTAGGCTCCGTCGGTATGTAGGATCCACACTGGGTCTACTGGCGGCTGTGCCTGCGGCTGAGCTAGTGGGGTCCATTCGGCAAGGAAGTCCACCAGGACCTGAGACTTGATGGCTGTGCGTGAGGCGTACGTCAAGGAGAAAGGTGCGAGCTTAGCCGCCCACTTGTCGATACGACCTGTAGACTCTTTGTTATGCAGCATCTCCGCCAGGGGAAATGAGGAAGGCACAGTGATATGATGAGCGAGGAAGTAGTCCCGAAGCTTCCTTGAGGCCATGACAAGAGCATTGGCCAATTTTTTCCAGCTCGGTGTACCATGTCTTGGCGCCCTGAAGAGCTACATGGACAAGATTGCATCGACTTTGTCAGGGTTCACCTGGATTCCTCGCCTGGACACTAGGAAGCCCATAAGCTTTCCAGCTTGCACGCCGCAGACGCATTTATCTAGGTTGAGCTTGATGCCCGCTCACCTTAGATTGTCGAAGGTCTTTTGAAGGTCTTGACCGTGGGAGGCAAGTTGTCTAGTCTTGACGACCACATCATCAATGTAGGCTTCAACATTCCTTCCGAGCTAGGAGGCGAGTGTGAGGGCGACGAGGCGTGTAAAAGTGGCACCTGTGTTTTTGAGGCCAAAGGGCATCTTGACGAAGCAGTATATCCCTACCGGTGTTATGAAACTCGTCTTGACTTCGTCGTCCTTGGCCATATGGATCTGGTGATAGCCGAAATATGTATCTAGGAAGCTCATGAGCTCTGATCCCGCTGTGGCATGCACCAGTTGATTTATGCGAGGTAGCGGATAGTTGTCCTTTGGACATACTTTGTTGAGGACGGTGAAGTCGATGCACATGCACAACACGCCATTGGCCATATTCACCAGCACTGGATTCGCGAGCCAGTCTGGGTTCTGAACTTCATAGATGACCCCGGACTGGAGCAACTTCGCTACCTCTGCTTTTGCCGCCTACTGGCACTCGAGGGACATACGTCGGAGCCTCTGCTTGACCGGCTTAGCATCAAGGTGGATCACAATGGTGTGTTCGATAATGGCGCGGTCTACCCCCTTTATGTCAGTTGGTGACCACGCGAAGATGTTCGCGTTGTCCTGAAGCACTTAGAGTAGATCCTACTCAACCTCTGGAGAAAGGCCCTCACCGATGGACACTTATTGGTCGACGGTAAGCAAGGGGACTCTCTTGACTCTACCATCCAGCCTGGGCTTGGGCATCCACCCCAGGGCGGGGGCGTACCTACTTCGAGGGTGTCGGTGAGCACATGCACCTTCCGATGAGGGCCTCGAGTGCCAAGCACTATTTGGTGGGTGAGGTCTTGGTCCCCGAACATGGGGCAATGCCGTGCGGTCCCAGAAGCTTCATGTAGAGGAAGCTATGGTGTAGGACTGCTCCGAAGGCATTGACGGTCGGGCATCCCAAGATGGCGTTGTACGGGTATGGAAGATCGACAACGTCGAAGGTGACATCCTCGCTTCTCGCATTGTCGCCTTGCCCAAAAGATACTTGCAATTGTATCTGGCCCAGGGCTTTCAACGGTTGACCTCCGAAGCCCTGGAGTGGGATTCCCGAGGGACCTAATCTACTCCAGGGAATTCCCATCCGGTCAAAAGCTGCCATGAATAAAATGTCGGTGGAACTGCCCCTGTCAATCAGGATGTGCTTGACACCGCAGCTTGCGATGGAAGCCTGAATCACCAGAGGATCCTAGTGAGGAAAGTCGACTCCGTCTGCGTCAGCAGCGGTGAAAGTGATGTCGTGCTACGCCCACACCGGTGGCGCCTTCATGGGATACGCCGTCACGTGATGCAACCGACGAGCGTAGGCTTTCTACTGTCGCGCAGATGAAAATTCTAGTGAGGAGCCGCCAGATATGATGTTGATGACACGGCGTTGGCCTCCCTCTAGGGCATGTATTCGCAGAAGGCCTTCTTAAGGCTGCTACACGTGGGCCACCGCTGAGGCCCCTGCTTCGATGGCTCGGTCCCTGGCGACGCTTTAGCGAAGTGTCACAATGGTGGCGCATGTCCGCGTGAGATGGTCGCCGCGGCCATGCACCTCACACCAGAGCCCGTGCTGCTGGCGCTCCGCTTCACCACGCATTCCATCGTCGCGGCCTCGGCCACGCCCGCGTCCGTGGCCTCTGTGACCCTGTTCTATTGGATTTGTCGTTCGACGAGTCTTGTTTGCACTTGGAGATGTCCTTCGAGGAGTCCTTCTTGGTCTGGGAGGAGCCCTTCGGTGAGTCCTCCGCCTGCTTGGTGTCGGAGGTGTCACCCCTGCACCGTAGTGCATATTCTTCTGCCCTCGCGTAGTCCTCCATCTTGTTGAAGAGCTTGGCAACCATCCTGATCGGCTTGCACGCGTTATATTTGGCTAGTGGCCTTGGGCGGAGACCTTGGATCGCTGTGTTGATGATTGTGGTCTCGTTGACGTTATTGACATGGAAGCAAACAGAGGTCTTTTGCCTGATGGCAAAACGTTGGTTTGCGTCGACGCGTTCGACGTAGTTTCCCAAAAAATTGTTGTACAGGCGGTCTCGGATCTGCTTCCACATGTAGATGGAGTTCGGCTCTATGGTAAAGAACCAGGAGAGCACTACTCCTTGTAGCGCGAGCGGCAACCCCTTCGTCATGGTGGAGTCGTCCCCATCGGTGGCCTCAATGGCCATTTCGTACATGCGAACGAACTCTCTAGGGTCCGTGTCGCCCTTGTACGTCTCAATGGTGGGGAACTTGAAGTCCTCTGGCCACGTCGACCACTGCAGGCTGGCAGACAGAGGAGACTCCAGATCTACACGTCGAAGCGCAACACGTCCGAATGTGGGGGTGTCGCGGCTGCCTGCCCGGTCAGGTGTGGCCTCCGCCGCCGCTGCTGGCGGCATTTGCTAGCTCCGAGCATCTTGCATTTCCCTCATGGCGCCTCGGTTGTCTGCCAGTTCGCACTGCAGCGTGCCGAGGGCTTCCAGCAAGGCGTTTTCTACCGTTGGAGCGGTTGCACCGGCCTGAGCGGCGGTGCGGGCTGCTAGGTTGCTGGCGACTGTGGCCTACTCAGTAGAGCTGTTTGGCACGCCGGTGCGACAGGCCCCGAGGTCGGAAATGAGATTGGTGCGATCGTTAGGGCCATGTTCCACCCCGCGGTGGACGCCGGGTCACTAGGCATGCCAGCGCGAGCATCGGCGTCGCTACTCCCGCTGACGAGGCCAACCGCCACGCCGTCGGCGGGGCCGACTGCTATGGCACGGGTGTCAACGTCGATGTTCGCTACACCAGCGTCGCCTTCAGCGCCGACCCCCGATGTCAAGCAGGCGGCCCGCCGACCGAGGCCCTGGCGTTTGCGAGCGTCGCCGTCATGCTCCGCTTCCTCCTCGCCGTTGATGAAGTTTTATTGGGTGCCATCTCTTCTCACAATCTACAGCTCTCTGCTCACAATCTACGGCTTACTCTCCATCGTCCCCACAGACAGCGCCAACTGTTTGGCTACAGACCAAATAGTAAAATAGGAGAGTAGTGGAGCCCTGAGATGGTGAACAATGCTTGCCCCTTCTTCATGTCTAGGGTGTGTACATATATTTGCACGAAGTACAATTACAATCTTGCTCTTACAATCATGTGTCCTCCATAAGGGTACACATGTCATTACACATATCATATTAGGCCTTACAATTCCCTAATAGGCCGGATGGGCTTTGGTGGGGCCCACCCCTACTTAAGTTATAATGTTCAGCTGCTAGATCTACTGATGTTTATTGGCAAGGGGATCCGGATAACCGAAAATCAACTTTTAGTAATCTATTTACTTCGGTAGGAGGTGCTATTTCTTGGTGCAATAGGAAACATGATATTGTTGCTCTTTTGTCTATGAAAGCTGAATATATTGCTGCATCTGAAGTAGTAAAGGAAGGTGTATGGCTAAGAATTTTTTTTGCATCACTTAAGGTCGTAGAAAGTGCATCACAACATGTCACTTATTGCATAGTAAAAGTAAACACATTGAACAAAAATCCACTGACTAAGTCAAATAGTCGGGAATTATTTTCTAAGCATGATTAAGTTATGGAACTTCAGTTTACTGATTGAAATATTTTAGCCATGTGGGAGATGTTGGAATTTTTATACGGCTTTTAATATTTATTGTGATTATTGTCTGTTTAACTTAATGTGGAGTTACTCATATTAGTAATGCAAGTGACGGGGAATAATTTGATGTGAAATTTAACTCGAGAAATTGATACTCGAGGTTCCGAAGATGGCTGTGCTGGAATATGGTAGACATATTTATTAAGATCAAGTCTACTGGAATTTAATATGAATGCATATGTTTAACCCAGATATAGCACAGGGAGGAATAGCTGGATTTATTTTTGCAGGATCGGTTTTGTAGGCTGTTGACCTACATGATTAGATTGTAATTGATCTTGTAAACGATCTGATCATGATGTATGACTCACACATGTGTGCTAGAGACCATTATATTTTAGACTCATAAAACTAGCCTATCTGATTGTGGTTGGTGACAAGGTTCAGTGGTCTCATAGTGTACCAAAAGATAAGTGGGTCACTTTGTAACACATAGAAGTAGAATCTATAAATAAGTCCCTACCCTCTAGCGTCATAATGCGATTGTGAGCGGTATCATAGAAAAGTAGAGGAATGGAGGGTTGACTGAAAAGCTTCACAAAATCAATATAAGATTTTAGAGAACTCCAACAAGGTACAGGGGTCATTCGGGGAGAAGAGGTAGCAATCAGGGCCAAGGATGGGATCATCGTGGTTGGGGAAGAGGCCTAGGACGCTAGTTATAATCGAAGCCAAGGGGAAGCAATCTCCACGCCGTCGTTGATTTCATGCCACGTGGTAGTAGCTCAACTGGATTAGGGCTAGACAGGAACATGTTAGTGTCGATCGACATCAGCGGTAGAGGAGGCGAAGCAACACTTGGGATCAAGGCCAAGGAACAAGGGGATGGAGAGGAGGCACAAATCTACAGCATCGCGGGTTGGAGTTGGCAGTGGCGTAGAGGAAGTGGTTTGGGGACATGGCGACTCGATGGAGAGATGGGAGGGGTAGAGCTGGTGGTTCCAAGTGGATATTGTGAGGAAGTCTGTGCAGAGGATGGTGGCAGTGTTGATGAGGCAATTGGACAGAAAAATGCACAGCATGGAACACAAAGCGCCACAACATATTCTCAGACAATAAAAAACACTCGTGCACCGATTAGCAATTCTTTTTTTAATATGTCCTTCCAAGCTTAATTATTGTTTATTCCATATATCTTTCAACGTTTCTGTTCTAAGGCTTTAACCTAAATGTTTCTTCTAGAAATGCTTTAATCCCTAAAGCTTTGGTTTGTTATCATGTGCTCTTTTGGTAGCAAGGGCCAATGTACACGCATAGTTTTCCTCTTACCTCTAGATGTTGTGTGTTTACCACGTGACAACATCTAGGGGGAGGGGCCCTCCCACTGTAGATCGACTCCCCATGATGGAGAGCCTTGTTGAGGGTAGTGTCTCGGTGACTCCGTGACTGGGTTAGGCAGGTTCTCCACAAGCTAGGGTAGGGGCGGCTTTTCAGCCAAATTCAGAGTCAATGGTCGTGATCGGCCCAGAGTGGGCTTCCGGCACAAACACATGGTGCGGTGCCTAATCTTTATGAAACTTTATGTGATAATAGATGGATTTTTTTGGCTATGATAATGATTTTTGCTTTTAGCATGAGTGTTTATACAAATGAAATGAATGCTGATAAATTTATTCGAAAAGGCTATCCTGATAAGCTATTTCAAAAAGGCAGCGGAGAAACCATCCTATTTGTTTGTTTGAGAGAAGCCATAAGTCATGAGATGAACTTGGGTGGTTTTAGAATGGCTCAGGCTTTAGCTTATCACCCCCTACTACACTACCTAGCTTTTAATTGGTGCGTCTTTTTAAGACGGGGTCTACAGGTAGATTGTAGTAGACACTATATCAAGTTCAACTATACCAGCAAAAATCGCATGTGATTGTTTTCCTCTGTGTACTGTCTCTTACGAACTGTCAGAATTCAAAAATCATACGCCAAAAGTCATAGCCACAGCCTAAAAGAACTCACCGGGACCAATGTTTAAGGCCGGAGTGGGCTATCTTTTCACCAAGTCTATTCATGTTAATTTCACTGACTTAGCCCTTACGGAAAATCTAATAGCTATTAACACTTCCTTCGCTTCTTGGATGAAGAACCCCTTCTTTTTGTCTTATTATTTATGGTTTTCCTCGAACAAATAAATAAGACATGTTCTACATCGTCTTTTAAGGCAGCTTATCAGAACAACCTTTTCAAAGTGGCTACATCAGCCGCAGTCAAAAAAACTACCCGAACTCAATCTTATGGCAAAGAATAAAATAAAAAATTAACCTAAACAAAAATAAAATAAAAAATTAACCTAGACAAAAATTAAATTTAAGTTTGATGGATCCCTACAAAATATTTTTAAAAAGTTTCTAACCTAAATAGAAATAAATTAAATCTAGATGGACCCCTACAAATAAAATACAAAATAACTAAAAATTATGGTAACGTTTTGCTCAAATTGCACGTACTTAACCTGCAAGTTTAGACTTAGGGGGTTCCTATTAGCTGCGGCTGATGGGTTTTGGCTGTTGTTGGTGATTTTTGGCTGAAAATAAATAGCAGTGGTTAAAAGAAGTGACTTTTAGAAAGAGTGAGCGAGTGGTGAGAAAGTAAAACGGAGGGATGTGTCATATATTCATAACCCTTTTCCTTATCCTCAGAGAGAGACGGGAGTGAAAAAAATAGAAAAGTCATTTCGAAAAACTAAGTATTTATATTGGTCCTGATTTCTCTATATAGAAGTTAGAAGTAAAAGTTAATATAAACGCGCCTTTAGTTAGCATGTTAGTTTAGCTGATCCAAGAGAATCGAAAGTTTATAAAAATAAGGGAGTGTCTATACAACATTTGACTGTTTTTGAGGACAAAAACAGTCAGATTTTGAGCCGTTAGATGGAGATCCAATGCCCTAGATCATTTTTTTGGAGGGGGTTGTATGGGTGGATCCGTTGGATGGAGATCTAACGTCCTAGATTAATCTGACTATTTTTGTTCTAAAAAACAGTCGAATGTTGTATAGCAATACTCTAAAAATAAACCAGTATATGTACCTAAAGCTAAGATCTCTGTGCAGCCAATTGATGTGTGTACCAATTAAACACACCGAGCATGGTTTTCCTCCTCTTCCTCGTCACGGCAGCATCCTCAACGGCGCCGGCGACCGGAGACGGCGCCAAGGAGGCGCCAATTGTGAACCCCATCTCCCACTTCTGCAACACGACGAGCGCACGGCGTACCTACCTGCCGAACAGCACGTTCGGGGCCAACCTCGCCAAACTCTCTGTTGCCTTCCCGGCGAACGCCTCGTCGTCCGGCGGCTTCTTCAAGGGGTCCTTAGGTGCTGGAGCGGACACGGTCTACGCCCTCGCGCTCTGCCGAGGGGACACCACAGGTGTTGAATGCGCGACGTGCCTTGAAACGGCGTTTCTGGACTCGCAGGACTTCTGCGGCTACAGCAAGGACGTGACCATCTACTACGACCTTTGCCAGCTCCGGTTCTCCAACCTGGACTTCCTCGCCGGCGCCGGGAACGAGCCGACGACCGTACTCTGGGACATGAACATCGAAAGCGTCGCCTTCGCCACCGGGATCGTATCGACTTTGCTACGTGAAACGGCCAAGTGGGCGGCGTACAACACATCGGGGAGGTTCGGCACCGCCCTCATGGACATCGGCGGCGCCTTCCCTACGGTCTACTCGATGACGCAGTGCACTCCTGATCTGTCACCCGATGACTGCTTCAGATGCCTCCAGGATATCATTCAGATGATGCCCAGGTGGTTCAACGGGCGGCAAGGAGGACGGACTTTCGGGGTCCGGTGTTCATTCAGGTACGAGACGGACCAATTCTACGCGGGCAAGCCCATGCGGATCTTCGTGCCAGCAGCTGCGAAGAACTGGACACTTCCGGATGGTATGTAGAGGAGCTTTACTGATCCTTAGTACTATGTAGATTAATTTACGGAATTGCTAAACTTTTGTAGTGTTTTTTTTAAAACATTCGAATTTCATATATTTGGATTTGCTTGAAGATTCCTGTTCTAGAGCGTCGTCCGTGACTCCGGGGGTGAGGATCTGGGATCCTCACCGGCAGTGATGGGTTAGGGGCTAGGTTTGCCGGGTTAGGAGCTAGGTTCACCGGGACCCACGGTGGAGGTGGCAGTGCGGTGAGGGTGACGCCCGCCGCGGGTCGAAAAAAGGCGATGGACGGCAGGTGACATCAAGAAATGATGAGCAATTAGGAGGTAAAGAGATGATCGATGGTGGAGGTCCGGCGGAGGTGGGGTGGTGGTGGAGGAGATAGGCAGTGCTGAAAGCCACTGTGGGAGATAGAAGTGGAGGTGGGAGGGGCTTGCGCCGACGGGGAACGGGGTGGCGGTTGGTGGAAGGAGATTAGGGTTTTGTTGCCTCTTTTAACATTGGCTCCTGTTGTGGTTACAGACCAAACAGAGAGAGAGTGTAGTGGTGGAGAGTTTAGCAAATGAATGGCTTAAGCCTCTTCCTCATGGCCTATGTCTTACACATTAATATCTGCTTCTAGTGTTGTTTCTCACATTGTGCAGGTTGAAATGAAAGATGAGGAATTAAACATTCAACAACCGGCATCATTGGAAGTCAAAAATGAGGAGATAACCACGATTGAAGATGAAGTACTTGCTGTCCCGTTGTTACATCATGATGATTTAATACCTACAACACCTACATCAACTGAGGAGAACAACAAAGGTAACAATATTGGTGCTGAAACTAATTGTGAAACGGTGAGTACTTGTGAGAACTCATATGTGCGAATGAAAATTCCATATTCTGAAATTTCTTTGTTCAATTTATATAATGTGGAATTAATTACTCATAAGGAACTTCTTACTCGAATATCTCCTAGTGATTCTTTGTACTATATCATGTTTGTTGATCCTAGAGAGCTATCTAGTGTGGTTGAGAATCTTGCTGAAATTTTATGTCTAAAATCACTAGTTAGTGTTTATGCCTACACCTATAAGTTTAATTTGATCGGAGATTATGGTGTAGATGACAAGTTTTATGTGTTTCGAATATGCATTACATGTAATAAGCCTGCTGAATTGAAATTGCATATTTTGGATAAACAACCTTTTATACCATGTCATGATCACAATGAGATAAGCTTCAACAACAATGCTTCATGTTTAGAAAGATTTTATAATCCTACCTGTTCATCCTTTCATTATCGATCATGTACAATTAATCAGAGTAGCGCAGTTGAAGCATGGAAGGCATTAAAGATTTTCTCTTCCATATTTGAACCGTTTGATCTGGTTTTGCCCATTAATGACTTGTCCACGTACTTCGCAAAGTCGAGGACGACTTTTTCTTATGGGAGGGAGAATGGTGTGAATGAAAATATTGCAATGTATGCATTTGATAGCTATTGTAGTATCAATTGGTTTGTGCAAAACAATGAGAATGAGAATGACACAATAATTGATTCATACATATACCACGCATATGTGTTGTTCCTTTTGCTTACTACACCCCCAGGTAATATTAATGTGAAAGATGGAAGGGTTGTAACTGACCAATACATAAACCATGCATACACACTGTATTCTTTGTTTAGTACAATTTCAGGCTATCAAAAGCCGAGGACGGCTTTTCTTGAAGAAGGGGAGGATGATGCGGATATGATGAGGACATCGATAGTAATACCAAAACTAGTAATGAGACTTCAATAACAGGACCAATAACAAGAGCACGAGTCAAGAAACTACAATCTCAGGTGAACCTGCTCCTTAATGAATATGTCATTAATTTTAATGAGAATTTCATACTACCTAAAAACAATATTTTACTTGTGCTCAGGTTTGAAGAGTCAGCGATGGATGGAGATCAAGGATATGAGCTACAGAATTCAGCCCATGAACAGTACCGTGAACAGGCCGTGAACAGTACCGTGAACAGTACAAGGCTCATGAACAGTAACCGTACGGCCCATGAACAGTAACCGTGCTACAGGCGTGTGAATAGTACCACATGGGAAGTTTAGTGTTGAATAGCGTTGGGCTGAGGCTATATATTGAGGGGTAGACCCCCATTGTAAAGGGAACCACTTTTGATATTAAAAATACTCTTGTTCTTTCTGTTGGCCGAACAACAATGAAGGAATTGGGAGTTAGTCAAAAATCAAGATCGTTCAACCTTTCCGCTGGGAATTGGGAGCGCGATAGAACTTCATCTGGTGGTCGTGAAGTTCAACACGTGTGATTGGGCGAATTATAGAGTGCTAACTCTTGCATTGGCAACGGGGGATCACTACGATTCATCAATTCCACGTGAGTATCTTGATCCTACGTCGAGAAGATCGGGCGACCCCGTATCAGAGTGCCTTTACAATTGTACCCTTACACATGAGTCCCCCCCTCAGGGGTACCTATGTCACTATACATGTCCCATTCTGGGCCTTACACTCCCTTAACAGACCTGCTGGGCTTAGGTGGGGGCCACCCCTACAACAGGAGCCTCTCATGGTGAAGGGCTTCATGGGCCGAAGCCATGTTGCCGAGCCCTTTGGCCCCCTCCGTCCCTGCGGCCTATGAGCTTTTTCAACGTTCGAAGTGCAGTGTTCGCCTTATTGCGAAGGTGTGATGCCGGGCGGCTTGTTGAAGGCTTCGTCACCCACCGAGTCCTGCTGTGGCGGGGTCGAGTCTGTCGTTCGGAGTGGAGATGTTGGCGGAGTCAAATGCGTCAGCATAGGAGGCGGAGCAGGCCGTAAGCCATCGCGCGCGCGCGCCTCTGGCGTTGAGCGCCCTTGACGACAAGCGACTGCCAGCCTACCCATCGGGGCTTGGTTGGCGCGACGCGAGACTTGAGGGGGGCGCGGTGATGCCATGTGGCGACGTTCCTTCTCCCGGCGCGGATCTTGGAGCATCGTGACGGTACGATGCTGCAACGTTGGACTGTCGCCGGTTGGACTTCCGCCGGCTGGACTTCTGCCGGTTGGACTTTCGCCGGATGGACTTCCGCCGGTTGCACTTTCCCGTTGATGGGATATATATATATATATATGTATAGCGGGCTGGTGTAATCTTGTACATGCATTGTGCGCGCGGATAGGTGCTGCTCCCCTAAAATGGGCCTCTTCAGTGCATCCACATTCCATGGCGGCACCACGCGGCTCGGAGGATGTTGATGTACTGATGGAGGCCTATTTTTCTCAGGAGCTTGGTTAGCGTCTGTTAACGGCAACTGCTTGCACTTGCTGTGCTCGCGCTGTATTTCTGCATACAACGGCAAGGTTTGCCCTGTTCTCTTAGACAGGCTCACCTTCAGTCGGGGCTTGCGATCAAGCCCGCCTTCCGAGAAAATATTGGTGGACTGAAGGTGGTCTGTTTATGAGAACAAGCCAAAACTTGGCGTGACATGACCTGCGCCAGTGCGGTGTGTGGGGAATGCCGTCGGATGTGCCGTCCCGCCGAGGCGGTGCCTACAAGACGAGCAGTGGGGTGGTGTTCCGAAACCACTGTTCTCCTGCCTTGGAGGATAGTAGCCGCGGAGGGCAGGCGTTTGCGGGGTGGTCCGGGGATGCTAGGTGGTGGCAGCGGAGCTGGCGCATAGTCGAAGTAGACGCGCGAGTGCTCCGTCCATTACCCTTCGAAGTGGTGGCAGCGGAGCTGGTGCCTAGTCGAAGTAGACGCACGAGCGCTCCGTCCCCTATCCTTCGAAGTGGTGGCAGCGGAGCTGGCGCCTAGTCGAAGTAGACGCGCGAGCGCTCCGTCCCCTATCCTTCGAAGTGGTGGCAGCGCATTCGCTGGGGTGAGCGCGACTCTGGTAGTGCGCCTTAATGGCTTCAGGAATCGTGCTGACCCCTGGGCTGACACAAGCGGGCTGCTATATTCGTACGCACTTGTCCATTCGGGATGAACACGCGGTGGGCCATGATTGGTGTGTCAACGGGCCGTCCGCGGTCAAGCTCCTTCCTCAGAGGGGCGGGGCACGTGGCGGGCGCTGTAGGCGTGCCGCCCGCTGGCTGCCCCCCTTCCAACGCGCGCCACCGGCTGCTAGCGGTTGCGCTGCTTGCCGATCCTCGGTTGCGCATGCCGCGCGGACTTGCGGTTGTCCCTTCGGACAGGTGTGGCTAGGGTCGGGGGGCCGGTGACCCCATTTGGGCTATCGTGGTTTAGGGTCCAAAGAGCCGCGCCGACGCGCGCCGAAGGCTATGCCGGGTCGCGCGACCTGCGTTTATTGCTTGCGCTGACCGACACGCGGTGGGACGCTAGTGACGCGTCGCGTGGTGACAGGACTCTGTACGACCACGGTCGCGTGCTGGCTACGTGGACCACCGCGACACTTCGGCTTCGCGCGTGGGGAGGTGAGCGGTTGTCGCTCGCCGTTTGCGCTTACTCACAGTGGGAGGCGGGGGGGCCTTTAAGAACCCCCTGTGGCGTTGTGCCCACGCCTCCTCGCGCTTTCTGGTTGTTCACGTTGCTTTCCGCATTCGCTCGCCCTGTTCCTGTGCTCCTTTTCTGCCGCCGAGTTCCCCGTGGATGCTGATGGCGACTTGCGACGAGCGTACTCAGGTGGGCGGCTACGCCATCCGCAGGCGGTCCTCGCCGCTTGAGGTGAAATACATGTTGGGGGAGCGTGATCCGCCGGCGGCAGACAAGTGGTGAGCGGCGAAGAAGAGTCAGGGTCCGTACTTCGGCGAGTTGGGCCGCACGCTCGTGACGGAGGACACTATCCGGTCACTGCTGCGAGAGAGGAAGCTATCGGATAGCCACGCGGTGCGGTTGCCCGCCGATGACGAGACGGAGCCGCGCCCTGGGAAGTCAGAGGCGATCGTCTTCGTTGCCTACTTCGAAGCCAGACTTCGCATTCCGTCCGCAGCAATTGTCGGGGCGGTGCTGCGGACCTTCAAGTTGGAGTTGTCACAATTAACTCCGAACGCAGTGGCTCGCCTCGCCGTGTACAGCTGGGCCCTACGCTCGGAGGGGTGTTGGCCCAGCGCTTCCTTGTTCGCGTATCTGCATGAGGCCCGGTGCCAACCGAAGGAGCGGAAGGACGGTACGCTGTCGAAATTTGGCAGCGTCAACTTCGTCCTGCGGATGTCATGTGGGAAGCTCTTCCCTGCGAACGCGACCCGAGGGAAGTGGGAGGTCAACTGGACGAGGCGGTGGTTCTACCATCGTGTGACGAGTGGCAGCGGCCTTGAGTGCGCAGGCGGGGCGATTACATTCAAGACCACCCCCGGCTTAACGCTTGACCAGGAAGATAGGTTGAGGGCGCGGAGACTTGTGGGGGTCGCCGCCCGCTTCAATATGCGCGACCTCGCCGAGGAGTACATGATGCTCGGTGCGACGCCGCTTTCCTACGGTTGGCGCTGCACAGCCGGTGAACGTCAGGATGATAACGTTCGCCCGTCCGTTTGCTCGCTTGAGGACGCAGAGCGCGCCGCGCGCGTGTTCCTCGAGCCATACACCGGCAGAGAGCACGGGCAGCGCGCAGCTGCGACTGCGGAGGCCGGATTGGGGCGGATAAACCGCGTGTGTGAGGCCTTAGGGCTTCCTGTGCCGGATCGCCCCCCTCCGGACCAGCAGCACGAGGATGATGGTGCCGCGAAGACGAAGGCACTGTCCCGCAAGAGGACCCGGAGCACCGCGACCACGGCCCGTACGGCGGTTGCCGCTGCTCCTGCCGGCGCGGCGAGCCCGGGGTCGGGTTCGGAGAGGTATGCCGATTCAGATTTAGAAGGCGCGGGTACTGTGGGCGAAGGCGCCGGCAGCGGAGGGCGCGCCGCGGAGGCCTCGTTGCCCGCGACCATCGCCGAGGTGGTGGTGCCGGCTGGCAACACCGGTGCGGAGTCCTCGTCTCCGACCATGGCTGTGGCGGGGCTGCCCTCCGCGGGAGCGTGTGGAGCGCAGCCTTTGCTAACCGCGGCGGCCGAGGCTGAAGTGTCGCTCGCGGAGGCGGGGGTGTCTCCCGCAAAGGTGGGGGTAGCCCCCGCGGAGGTCATGGGGGTGAAGTCCCCGACCTCTGTCGTCGTAGCTGTGGAGACCCCTTCGACGGGTGATGCAGCCGGAGTGGCCCCTTCTGTGGCGGGTACCGCGGTGGTATCTTCCGCCCAAGCGAAGCGGGCGCGCCTGCAGTCCCCCTTTCCGCGGACTTCGCGAGGGTTCGTTGTGGCGACCGGTGTTGGGAGCTTGTGGGACCCCGCTTCGAGCACCGAGGTCCCTCCACCTCGCGCGCTCCCGGCCCCTCGGGCCACGATGACCGTGGCGCAGGCTCGGTTGGCGCTAGGTCCTGACTCGGAGGTCCCCAAGCCTTGCGAGACAACGCCGTCCGTTGGGGCCGAAGTAGAAGCGGTCCCGCCCGTGGCTAGGGAGACATCTCCGCGAAGCCCCCCGTCCATGACTGAAGGTAGGTTATGATGGTACTCCTTCGACAGTTTTTTTACGCCTCGTGACATGTGTAATTCATCTTCGTAGCGGCACTTATCCCGGAGGAGGAACCGTTCCTTGAGCGCGGGGGTCCCGGTGCTGGCGACACAGGTGTCGCGCGACCGAGCCCGGCGGACTTCGTCCCTCCGTCGGATGCTCTGAGGGCATGGCGCGGGATTGCGGAGGACGCGGCCTCCAGCATCGGACAACAGGTGTTGCAGACCTACGGGTCAGGGAGCCTTGGAGATGCATTGGAGGTGTCAGGGGTGCGGGTAAGCGTCTGTCTTTTAGACCCCTTGCAGCCGCTTAGCGTTTGCTAACTCCTGCGTCGCACAGACACTCGTGCTGGCCCAGGCCCTGCGAAGTGCTCACGTCCGCGAGGGAGCAGCGATACGGAGTGGGCTGCGGGCCGCCGAAGAAGAGCTGCAGGGAGCTGCGGGAGGGCGGTCCGCCCAGGATGCTCGTATACGCTGCCTGGAGTTGGAGTGCGTGGAGATGAAGACGCGCACCGATGGGCTCATTGCCGCGGCGCGAGCATCGGCCGCGGAAGCGGTGCGGCAAGAGGCTGCTGCAGAGCGGGACGACCTTGTACAACAAATCGCTGCTCTAGAGGGGAAAAACAGCGAGCTTGCTGCCTCTCTCGCGGAGCGAGATCGAGGCTTGGGCGACGCTTCGGTAGCCGCCTGGGACGCCATGCTGGCCCTAGAAGACACTCTTAAGGGGCTTGTCGCCGAAGTGCCGGCGCGCTCCTTCGGGCCCGAGGACCTGTCGCGGTCACTCCGGTGGATTGGAGAAGCGGCCGGCGTTGCACGTGGCGCCGCGGCGATCTTCGGCAATCACTGCGCCTACGTGGCGTCGTGTCTGACGTGCGCGCTCCTGCGACACCGCGGTTGTGAGCACGTTGCGGGGTTAGCTGATCCCCGACTGGAGATGCCCGCGGGGGGCGGGGTAATGTCCGGTGCCGTGCGAGCTGTACGCCGCGCCGTGAAGTTCTTCCATGAGCGGATATGGGAATACCGTGGCGAGGCCGCAGCCATAGTCGAGCTGCGGAACAACTTGCACGGCGAGGGGAACCTTGGCCGATTTCTGGACGAGGTCCCCGGCGTGACGAGGATGGTGCCGTGGCTCCGGAGGACACCGTGGATCCACAGGTGTGATGGGAGGTTGTCGCGTGTTGGTGTGCGTTGTAACCGAAGCCCAGGTTGTCTTCTTTTTTTTTTGTGTTGGCAAAAATACGGAGTTGTTTCCCGCTGTTCTGATTCCTGCCCCCTTGTCCCGAGCAGCTACCCTGCCGGGGCCGGTTGCTGATCTCCGACCTTGCGACCCGACGGCGTCTTCGGCGCTGGCAAAGAGCCGAGAAAGCGTTGGATTTCTAGGCGAGTCAGGCGTCTTCGAGTGGAGCCTCGGTACGGACGCATGTTAAGGATAAGCCTGCCGAGTAGCAGCCTGGTGCGCCGGAGGAGTTTGTGCGCCTTTGTAAGCGTCCTTAGCGAATGCAAAGAACAGTCTTGACCAGATCTTGCGAAGTGCATCGCCGCCCTCCGGCTACATTGTTCCATGGTAAGCTCGGAGGGTTACTACGCGCGCCCGTAAGCGATGAGTTGCGCCCTGCGGGGGCAGTGTGATCGAGATATACACGTAGTTGCGATAACCGCACACGCTCAGTCCGATATCCCCTCGAAGCGGCGGCGGCGGAGCTGGCGCCTAGTCAAAGTAGACGCGCGAGCGCTCCGTCCCGTACCCTTCGAAGTGGCGGCAGCGGAGCTGGCGCCTAGTCGAAGTAGACGCGCGAGCGCTCCATCCCCTACCCTTCGAAGTGGGGGCAGCGGAGCTGGCGCCTAGTCGAAGTAGACGCGCGAGCGCTCCATCCCGTACCCTTCGAAGTGGCGGCAGCGGAGCTGGCGCCTAGTCGAAGTAGACGCGCGAGCGCTCCGTCCCCTACCCTTCGAAGTGGTGGCAGTGGAGCTGGCGCCTAGTCGAAGTAGACGCGTGAGCGCTCCGTCCCCTACCCTTCGACGTGGTGGCAGCGGAGCTGGCGTCTAGTCGGAGTAGACGCGCGAGCGCTCCGTCCCCTACCCTTCGAAGTGGTGGCAGCGGAGCTGGCGCCTAGTCGAAGTAGACGCGCGAGCGCTCCGTCCCCTACTTTTCGACGTGGTGGCAGCGGAGCTGGCGCCTAGTCAGAGTAGACGCGCGAGCGCTCCGTCCCCTACCCTTCGAAGTGGTGACAGCGGAGCTGGCGCCTAGTTGAGGTAGACGCGCGAGCGCTCCGTCCTGCACCCTTCGAAGTGGCGGCAGCAGAGCTGGCGCCTAGTCGAAGTAGACGCGCGAGCGCTCCGTCCCCTACCCTTCGAAGTGGTGGCAGCGGAGCTGGTGCCTAGTCCAAGTAGCCGCGCGAGCGCTCCGTTTCCTACCCTTCGAAGTGGCGGCAGCGGAGCTGGCGCCTAGTCAAAGTAGACGCGCGAACGCTCCGTCCCCTACCCTTCGAAGTGGTGGCAACGGAGCTGGCGCCTAGTCGAAGTAGACGCGCGAGCGCTCCGTCCCCTACCCTTCGACGTGGTGGCAGCGGAGCCGGCGCCTAGTCGGAGTAGACACGCGAGCACTCTGCCTCCTAGTCGGAGTAGACACGCGAGCACTCTGCCCCCTACCCTTCGAAGTGGTGGCAGCGCAGCTGGCGCCTAGTCAAGGTAGACGCGCGAGCGCTCCGTCCCCTACCTTTCGAGGTGGTGGCAGCGGAACAGCCTCTGGTGCTTCTCGCTCGCAGGTGTGCTCGTGCGGGAACCAGCCTCTGGTGTTTCTCGCTCGCGGGTGTGCTCGCGCGGGACCCAGCCTCTAACACGTCGCCTTGGTACTTCGCGGGCGGCGCGTGGGAGTGGGCCCCCGTGGTGCACTTTGCACGCTGTAGAATTAGCCGGGGTAAGCTGTGCTCTGAAGTACGTGGGGCCAATGCCCACACCTTGTTTATACTCCGAAGAGTATGCACTGGGCAACGCCCGTGCGTGCGCAGTGTTCGCGTCTTGTTTATACTCCGGAGAGTGCGCGGAGATAGCGTTCGCGTCTTCTTTATACTCTGAAGAGTGCGTGGGGTCGGCATCCACGTCCTATTTATACTCCGAAGAGTACGCACTGGGCAACGCCCGTGCGCGCGCGGTGTTCGCGTCTTGTTTATACTCCGTAGAGTGCGCAGGGATAGCGTCCGCGTCTTTTTTATACTCCGGAGAGTGCGTGCGGAGGCGGAACTCGACGCTACGTCTTGTTTATACTCCGTAGAGTGCGTGCGGAGGCGGAACTCGACGCTACGTCTTATTTAGAGTTCGTAGATTGCGCGCAGAAGCGGGCCTCCGCGCGTTGCGGGCGGTGAAATTGCGTGCGGAGGCGAACCTCGACGCTACGTCTTATTTGTACTCCGTAGAGTGCGTGCGGAGGCGGACCTCGACGCTACGTCTTATTTAGAGTCCGTAGACTGCGTGCAGAGGCGAGCCTCCACGCGTTGCGGGCGGTGAAATTGCGTGCGGAGGCGAACCTCGACGCTACGTCTTATTTAGAGTCTGTAGACTGCGTGCAGAGGCGAGCCTCCGCGCGTTGCGGGCGGTGAAATTGCGTGCGGAGGCGAACCTCGACGCTACGTCTTATTTATACTCCGTAGAGTGCGTGCGGAGGCGTCCCCCCACTTGTCTTGGTTTATACTCATGCCCGTATCTTTGACAGAGAGTGCGCGCGCGAACGCGTGTCTTTGTTTATACTCATGCCCGTAGCTTTGACGGAGAGTGCGCGCGCGAA
The DNA here is from genome assembly GCA_017311315.1 of Dendrocalamus latiflorus. NCBI lineage: Eukaryota > Viridiplantae > Streptophyta > Magnoliopsida > Poales > Poaceae > Dendrocalamus > Dendrocalamus latiflorus. Next base: position 11,513,536 of record CM029648.1, on the reverse strand, counting down.
CGCATGTCTTTGTTTATACTCATGCCCGTACCTTTGATGGAGAGTGCGCGCGCGAACGCGTGTCTTTGTTTATACTCATGCCCGTACCTTTGACAGAGAGTGCGCGCGCGAATGCGTGTCCTTGTTTCAAAGAACAGAAATTTGTACAAATGGTGAACTTTATTAAATTTCCGTTTGCACGGGTGAGCAATTACAAAAGAAGGGGGGAATACCGACCACTAACCGCTATGAGGGCGGGGCGACCGCTGACGAGCTGCTGCTACCGGGGCAACCTTGTGCGCGAGGAACGTGGGACGCTCTCGGCGGGTGCCCGAGGGCTCCGCATCTGCCCTCCCGGCTTAGGTGCCTTGGCGAGCCACGTGGCATGGACCTCTGGCGCCAAGCTCTATGCGCCGAACCATGTCCTGGTCGCCATGGACGATCATGATGGCCCGCGGCCCGGGAAGCTTCATGCACAGGAAGCCGTGATGCGGGACTGCACCGAGGGTGTTTAGGAGCGGCTGCCCTATTATGGCGTTGTAGGGGTATGCAATGTCGACCACGTCGAAGATGGCGTCCTCGCTCCTGACGTTGTCGTTTTGGCCGAAGGAGACTTGGAGGCATATCTGGCCCAAGGCGCGCAAAGGCTGCCCTCCAAATCCTTGCAGCGGGATGCCTGAAGGGCCCAATCGGCTCTGAGGGATCCCCATTTGGTCGAAGGCCGCAGCGAACAGGATGTTCGCGGAGCTTCCTCCATCGACTAGGACGCGCCTGACTTCGCATCCGGCTACGAGGACCCGGACGACCAAAGGGTCTTGGTGGGGGAACTCCACGCCCTCGGCGTCAGCGGGCGTGAATGTGACTTCGTGTTGCGCCCATTCTGGCGGCGCCTGCGCCGGGTATGCCGCGACGTGGTGCAGCCTCCGCGCGTAAGCCTTCCGTTGCCTTACCGAGGCGAACTCCAGCGAGGAGCCTCCGGAAATGACGTTGATGATCCTGCACTGGGCTCCTTCCGGGGCTTGTAACTGTAGGAGGCCTTCCTGAGGTTGTTGCACATGCGCCTGGATTCGCAGGAGGCCTTCCTGGGGCTGTATTCCTTGGTCCTGGGGGTGTTTGACGTGGGCCACAACGGGCGCGCGTGTGTCCGGGTTTTTGTCCCTGGCGACGCTCTGCCGTAGCGCTGCGATGGTGGTGCAAGCACGTGTGTCATGGTTGCCCCGGCCATGGATTTCGCACCACTGCCCGTGGTGCTGGTCGTCGTACTCTTCGCGGGTCCGGTCGTCTCGACCCCGGCCACGTCCCCGTCCTCGGCCTCGGCGCCCTCTGCCTCCGCGACCTGCGGAGGCGTTGTCTTCGGAGCCGCCCTCGATGTCGAAAACGTAACGAGGTTTCCTGGACTTGCGTTGGTCGCGCTTGGGCCTGTCGCATGGCTGGTCATTGTGTTGGGGGTCCTTGCGTTCGGAGGCGCCCTTCGGCTGCTCTTGCTTGCGCTTACCTTTCGAAGAGCCCTGTTTCGGTGAGCCTTCGCTCTTGACCGAGCCTTCCGCCTTGTTGGAGTCGGAGTCATCACCGTGTCGCCTCCGCGCGTCCTCCTCCGCTCTGGCGTACTCTTCCATCTTGTCGAAGAGTTTCCCGACCGTCTTAATGGGCTTGCGCGCGTTGTACTCGGCCATTGGCCCCAGTCAGAGGAGTTGTATTGCTGTGTTGATGACGGTTGTTTCGTTGACGTCCTTGACTTGGCAGCGCACTTTCGCGAAGCGCTTGAAGTAGTCCCGGAGCCTTTCCTCGGGTTTTTGCTTGACTGCGAAGAGCTGGTCCGCATCGACACGCTCGATGTAGTATCCCTGAAAGTTGTTGTAGAGTCGGTCGCGGACCTGTTCCCACGCGTAGATGGACTGTGGTTCAATGGTGAAGAACTTGGACAGCGCCACCCCTTGTAACGCGAGGGGGCGCCCTTTTGCCTTCGTGGTGTCGTCTCCGCCAGCAGCTTCGATAGCGGTCTCATACACGCGCACGAACTCTCGCGGGTCGGAGTCGCCTTTGTAGGCCTCGATGACGCTCGGGAACTTGAAATCTTCAGGCCATGGCGTTTGCTGTAGGCCCGCAGAAAGCGGGGACTCCGGGTCTACACGCCGTAGTGGGACGCGGCTAGACGTAGGGGCGTCGCGGTTATCCGCCCTCTCCGGGGCGGATTCGGATGCCACCGCTGGAGGGGCGTGTTGGCTTCGAGCCTCTTGCTTGTCCCGGACAGCTCCGCGGAGGTCTGTTAGCTCCCGCTGAAATGCGCCGAGGGCCGCCAGCAGGGCAGTCTCCACCGCGGGCGTGGCCGGGGCCGTCGGTGCGCTTAGCGGTGCTACCGGCATGGTGGTGACCATGGCCTGCGCGCCCAGGCTACGCGCCGCGTTGTCCTGGAGGGCCCTAGAGCCGGTGACGAGGTCGCGTCGCTGCTGGGGTCATTCACCGCTTCTGCGCCGGGTGAAAAAACGGGTGCGCCTGCGTTGCCATCGCCGGGGTTGGTCGTCGGGGCAGTGCTGGTGGGGTCGGTCGTCGTGTCGGTGGCGGGGTTGGTCGTCGCGTCGGTGGCGGGGTCCTTGGTCGCACCTGCACCACTGCTCGTACCTGCGGCTGCTAAAGCCGAAGCCCTTGTGCTGACGCGAGACTTCGCCGCTTCCGCCTTTTTCTTCTTCGCCGCCGACGGTGAAGCTTTCTTTGGTGCCATCCTCCTTCAGACTTGGAGGCTTGCTCTTGTCCTCCCCACGGACGGTGCCAACTGTTGTGATTACAGACCAAACAGAGAGAGAGTGTGTAGTGGTGGAGAGTTTAGCAAATGAATGGCTTAGGCCTCTTTCCTCATGGCCTATGTCTTACATATCTACATCCACAAGGGGAGTGCCTTTACAATTATACCCTTACACATGAGTCCTCCCCTCAGGGGTACCTATGTCACTATACATGTCCCATTCTGAGCCTTACACTCCCTTAACAGGCCTGCTGGGCTTAGGTGGGGGCCACCCCTACAACAGCTCCATTTAGGGTGAAAAAGGACCATTGGATTCGAAATGAACGGTGTAGATTGAGTGCTACAGTTCAAAACTTTTCTGTGTTATTTTTTGGGCACAGTAATTTTGCTCATGATGTGGAGGGAACTGCGGGAGTACGCACGCTGATGCGATGATAGCTGTGTGTGTGGGGGGGGGGGGAGGGGTTGAAGAAGAGGGAGGAAATGGACAAGATTGGTACAAACACCGAAGAAATCAAATAATCATTCAAAGGATGTACGAAATGTTTAATTATTCAGTACCGAAGTGGTTCTCAGTTTCTCGCTTGTGACAAGCAAAACCCAGAAACATACCGTGGTTTAACGATTTGAATTTTTGAAACGGAGATTTGAATTGCATCTGTGACCGCTCTTAGTTTCCGTTATCAGCAGTAACCAGCCGATTACTATTAATTGCGTTCATTTTGGCTGTGTTTGATGGATTATAGCTATAGTTGATGGCTTTTGGTCCTGATGTGAGCATTTGTGCTAATGATTCGAATACCGATAAATTGCTTCGAAAAGGCTGTCTTGATAAACCGTTTTGAAACGACGATGGATAAACTGTTTCGTTTATTTATTCGGAGGAAGATACAAGTCATAAGCTGGAAAGAATGAACCATGGGCATTTGCAACTCGCATGGACCTACAACATTAGAATATATCTATATGTAAAGAACTTTCGTGTTACCATGTTTAGGGCGTCGTCGAAGCAGAACCAAGGGTATAATCATTCTTGTTGCCACAGTTGCTCCTGCGCTGGTGCTTCCCATTTGTTTCATCATTGGCTTTCGATGGTTCAGGTCGCACAGAAGAGGTTAGTTGCTGAAATGTTCCTTATTCTACCATTCCTTGTGAACCCCGAGTGTCGAACTCAATGCCTGCGTTTTCATTAGCAATTAAAATGCTAATTACGGAAATTCTGAAATTAGGAAAAGTGCACTTGCAACACAAACCCGCGGTGAATTTGCATCAAGAGGAAGCACTCGTTTCGGCGATGGATGGAAAGATCAGTTCGGAGTTTTCCTTGTTTGATTTTGCACAGATACAAGAGGCTACAGGCAACTTCTCCGCAGAAAACAAACTTGGGCAAGGTGGCTTTGGCCCTGTTTACAAGGTTAAGATGTATTTATTGAAGTATAAATGAATTGTTCATCTTTCCTTGTCAGCTTAAATTTTGATTGAACTGTCTTGTGTATAAAACTCAATAAAGTTTTAGAGATCTTATGTTCAAGACCTAGCTAACGTAATATTTAAAAATAATTTGTGCGGCCCATTTCAAGTCCACGTTTTAGGTCCGATGAAGGCTAGACGTGAGCGGAAGTGTTAGTTTAGGCTTTTGGATGAACTGGCTGGTGTATGCAATTCAATATGATATCAGAGCCAAGAGGTATTGAGTTCAAGATCCGGTTTGCGCAGTTAAAAAAATAATTACAGTCCATTTCTTGACTCTGATATACGTGAGAGCGAGTTAAAGTATAAGTGAACTATCCGTATTTCCTTATCAGCTTAGTCTTTTGAGTAAACTGGCCAGTGCATGCAACTCAATATTTTTTTGCCAGTCGAGTCTTCAACCCAACATCTCTTGACTCTGATATCATATTTAATTGCATACACCAGTTAGTTCACCCAAAAGTTGAAGTTGATGAGAAAAAACAGACAATTCACTTATACTTTAATAGTACTATTAATTGCGGATACTTGCAGTCAAACTTTTTATTTTTTGATAAATATTTTTTCAGTATTCGGTTCAACCATATGAAAAATAGTATAAGTAGATTGGTTGTAATAATTATACTTTCATAATGCTACGCTTTTATTTCTCTTGAGATATGTTGTGATAAATACTATGAATGTCAGAAAAGACTTGTGTAAAGTTATAAAACTTGAAAACAAATATTAAGAGTTTGTGACGGGATCTAGCAAATGTTTAGCAAGCATGCATCGTTCTATTTAACATTTTCGTTTTCAGGGCAGATTGTCTGATGGGGTGGAGATTGCAGTTAAGAGGCTTTCCACAAATTCAGGATAAGGTTTCATGGAGTTCAAAAATGAAGTCCAACTTATAGCCAAACTACAGCATACAAATTTGGTTAGACTCTTGGGATGCTGCACTCAAGCAGAAGAAAAAATGCTTGTCTATCAGTATTTGCCAAACAAAAGCTTGGACTTTTTCATCTTCGGTACGTACGCAAAACTTTGGCTAATACATTAATCATATTTAGACCTAATCATCGACTTAAGCAGAAGCAAAAAAATGCTACTCTACGAGTACTTGCCAAACAAAAGCTTGGACTTTTTCATCTTCGGTATGTATGCAAAACTTTGGCTTAAGACATTATTAATCATATTTCGACCTAATCACCTATCTAAGCCTTTGAATCATTTGACCATAAGAAGTTCTTCTAGGAAAATAAATACCGTGTGTTAGGAATTATCTTCTCGCATTGCCGACCAAATGATAAACGACTCTGCAATCGTATACATGAGATCGATCACACAATCACAAAAGAGGACAAAAATAATTGACATAAGAGAGAAAAAAAAGATCTGAACTCGAGTTGTGCACATGTTCTAACATGTTGTACATCTATTAATTTTCTGAAGTGCACAAGTGTACAAACCATAGTGGGTGCATATAAAATTTTAGTTCATAAAATTCACATTATGGACATGTTCTTTTAGGCTGTGGCTGATAGCTTTTGGTTACACTTTTCGAGACGGTGACGGACAACGTACATGGTTTTGGACTTGGGAAGTCATTTGGAGAAGCCGCTTAGAGCAAGCTGCATGTTTGTTTTAGTTTTCGAAGAAGCTGAAGCCAAACGCTTAGATTTGGAGCCTTCTCTTTGTTAGTTCTAGGTGGTAAAAGAGAGAGGGATCCTATCTATTTATAATGGGTGGATGACCACTGTTGGCGCTTAATTTTTCGGCAGGCAAAATAGTTTGCCATGTCAGCATAGAATGGGAGAGAAGTCAAGAAGATCAAGCCAACTCAGAAGGATCCGGATGCGCAGCCAACATAGAAGGATCCGGAAGCGCTAAAATCGGCAAGAAAGGAAAGCTGGTTTTGGAAAATCCGAGAAAGGAAGATTCAACTCACATGGAAGGATCCATCAAAAAACGAAGGGATCAAGACGAAGGTGGAAGGGATTTCCTTAAAGAAAAGGTCGGGTTGATAAGAGGAGTTTGAAGCGGAATTCATATTGAGTTGGCTGCGTTTAGGAGCTGTAGCATAGGTTATATAAACCCTGTACCGGTTTACGAAAAAAACAACACCCAATCAACCAAACACTTTACGTTACATTTACTTTTATTGTACCTTAGGAGTAGTTTTGTAGCTAGTAGATCCAATTTTTCATCCGTAATTTGACTTTTGTTCATCTATTGAATCGATTTCGGGTTACTCTACTATCTATTGTCGACTTTGCCGATTTGTTGGAAAACTTGCTGGCATGTAGCACACGTCGCCAAGAAGCACCCTCCGGAACTTTTCCGGTGGCATCACCCTCCATTGGCGTTTTGTTAATTTTCCACATAAGTGGCTGTTCTAACACCATGTACCTATCAGTCAGATATAAATTAATGATAGATTAGAAGATGCATGTAATGGCTGAAGTAGGTTTTTAAATTATTCAGGACCCATTCTTCAGTTTTTAAGACTAATTTTTTAGGTATATTTAGGCCTTCAGTTTTGGTTGTATTTAGCATCATCTGTTCTTATGTTTCCGTACTCATATCCTGTAACCAGTTGAGTACAGCCCCATGCATTAGGCATTTTCACGGAAAAACATTCTTCTTTGATTATACTTATAATTAATGTGCAGCTGAACCAGAGCACAGAGCTCTACTAGATTGGAAAAGGCGCCTAGCGATAATTGAGGGAATTGCACATGGCCTCCTGTATCTGCATAAGCACTCCCGGTTGCGTGTCATACATAGAGATCTAAAAGCAAGCAACATTCTGTTGGATCGCGACATGAATCCTAAAATTTCAGATTTTGGGTTAGCAAAAATATTCAACTCAAATGATGCCGAAGGAAACACAAACAGGGTGGTGGGAACATAGTAAGCATATCTTACTAGAGTTAAAAAAAAATTGCAACTTTATAGCCAGCAATTCAAATGCTTTTAACTATAGTTTGCTGATGTTTCATATATCTTTATAGTGGTTACATGGCTCCTGAGTACGCTTCAGAGGGCCTCTTCTCGATCAAATCCGATGTTTTCAGCTTCGGTGTTCTACTTCTTGAGATCATCAGTGGAAAAAGGAACTCTGGATTCCACCGAAATGGTGGCTTCCTCAATCTCTTAGGATATGTGAGTGCAAAATTATACATACGTGAAATTGTTATGCTTATTTTGTAACTCAACTTCATATGTATAGCATTCTTAATTTTATAATTACAGGCCTGGCAACTGTGGAAAGAGGAGAAATGGCATGAACTCATAGACGCATCATTGGTCATGGAGCATTGCACAGCAGAGCTGTTGAAATGCGTTAATATTGCACTACTGTGTGTCCAAGAGGATGCAGCCGATCGACCCACCACGTGGGATGTTATTACAATGCTAAGAAGTGAGGGTGCAAGTCTGCCTGAGCCAAAGCATCCAGCATACTACAATGTAAGGGTGGCAAATGAAGAGGCATTAGGTATTGACCAAGAGCTATATAGTATCAATGAAGTAACCATCACAGCCCCAGATGCCCGATAGTCATTTTTGTGCCCAATTTTATTTGATTGTTTGTAAGACTTTATGGAGGTCACCCGTGTGTTTCTCGTATGAGGTGGTGAGTAATTGTCAGTCGATTAGGAACTCATGTTTGTGGAGTTTGATTTGAAAAAGATTTGCAAAATCTGAGAGTTCAAAGTTTCTGTACCGGTGAACCGTCCGTGGCTACATGGCGGACTGTCTGCATGACTCGGTTTCGCGCACCCTGGCGAACGAAGCTTCCCTGTTTTTCTTCTCTATTCCTCTCCCTGTTCCCTACTATGTGGCAGCATGCTATTCGTTGACCCGGCTACTGTTGCCACCGACAAGACGTTGTTCCCGCGCGTTGGCCAGCTATTCGTGATGCCTCAGACCAGAACTTGTGCTGCATGTCACAAAAAGCACCAGAACTTGTGCTAGTTCTGCATGGGATCCATAAAAAGTAGAACAAATAGTATGCTGCCACATGGCAGGGAAGAGGGTGGGGGATAGAGAAAGGAAACAGGGAAGCTTCATTCCACCTTGACTCCTTAGTTTGTGTCTGTGCGTTTGTTGATTGCACCGGCGGACTGTCCTATCTGCCTTGAGGCGCGGACCATCCGTGGTGCCTAGTGATTTTGATATGTTCTTCACATCAACATATCCTTAACAATGAGTATTAAAGCAATTGTATAAATTTCATCCACTATCAAAAGAAAACACATAAGCCACACATGACTAAAATTTTCATCAAGACATACTTTTAACACTAACTACCCTAGCATGCCATTAAAGTCTAAATATTACAACTAAAGGTGATATGTGAATTATTGTTTGCACGTGGAATAAATATGCAATTCATGCCCATATATGTCACCTTCAATGTTCACCTAAAAACTAACAAATAAGCAAGGTGAGTCTAAAGACTCGGCAAGTACATAATGATCATCAGTGTCAATATAGCAATTTAGTAAATCCCATATCTGTGAACTATAAAATATAATCTTTGTAACTACCAGTAAATCCCAATCTATGAACTGTAAACATAATCTCTGTAACTATATTGCTATCACATGTTTCTTTTATGCAATGTGATCGTCTGTAATTGTAGCTTATACCGGTACAACATAGTATTCACCCGTTGATGAACCACTCTTACCCCGTCCTATTTCTATGGGGTCTCAAACTTCACTCCCATAGAGATGCCTACCTCTATATGTCTTACTCAAGAGCGCTCCGAATTAGTTATATAGCTTTCTGATTGACCTGGCTTATGCACTCCAAACTAGCTATATGACTTACCCATTGCCCAGGCTCATATGAATTTTACATGATGCAATATTCTTCCAATGTTGACATTCAACCATAAGCATCACTTATCAGGGTATGATTAACATATAATCATGGGTATCATCTCATAAAGCACTGTAAATAAAGAATGAAGGAACAAGTATCAAGCATCCATCAAAATCCACTAGTCTACTATGCACTTTCTGATTAAACTCATGGGTGAGGTGTGGACGAGCCTACCCTTGAACAAACATCATCCACTCTAATTCATTACTAAAGCAATACATATAAATACAAGCTAATGATGTTGCTCTTACGCACAAACCCGACACAAACAATCCCCCATCACCGGACACCCAACATAGCATGTGTTTCGGGTTATGTAATCTGCATAATCTATACTCGCGAATAATTATTTATGGGTTTCTACAGTTCAAATACGACTAACAAAATTATTTGGATATTTAAATATGCAATAGATCGATCTAAACGAAAATACACCATTTAAATTTGTATGCACAACAATTTAATTTACTAACAACGTTTATTTTTAATAATCACAAATACTTGTTAGTGGTATTTTGTAATTTAACATGGCTAACAAAATTTTATTGAGTAACTTAAACATGCAACAGAGTACTCAGTATTAAAACTCGTGAATAAAATTTATTTGCGCATGCTTTTCTCTCTCTTCCCTAATCTCGCTCTTCCTCCACCTACTGTTCGGCTAAACTCCTGCACCTCCATGCTTTCCTTTCCCTATTTACTTCCTCTTCTCTGGCTTCTACTGGTGCCGACTACCCCTGGCTTTGGGCACCTATGTTTGCTCCCATGGCGCTGCCCCTAGCCTCCAATGTTGGCCTCTAGTCCCTTGCGTGCCCCCTGCTGCTCGCCCTTGCTTGGCTCCAGTTTGGTCCAACGCCATCGGCGGCCCTTCTATTGGCTTTGGTGCCGTCCCTTCTATTGGCTTTGGTGCCGTCCCTCGCCTCCCTCCGGCCAGATCTAGTGCCGGCCTGATAAGATCTGGCGTAGCTCCACTGGTTCACATTTTCTCCCTCTCTCACCCTGCTAGCCTTGACCTAATCGAATTTTATTCCATTTTTACATTTTATGCATTTTCTTTTTGATCTACCCTATATCTACACTCGCGATGATGGCATTTTCGGTGGTTTATCTTTGTCGTGACGGTAATTGTCTTGCCTCATATGGTAGGGAGTGTGAGGTTAGTCCAAGGGCGCACAGGAGGGTTTTCATCAGCTCCCACCATGAGTCAGTGATGTCTACCATCATGGCCCTACCGGCCGAGGTGAGAGCGAGCTTGTTTTCTCCCTTTTTCCCCAATGCGACTACTCTCTACTTGGTTGGTGAGGCTTGTGCCGTGTTGTGCTATGTGTGACATGAATGCGCTATGGGATGGTTGTGGGGACCTTCCTTGGTTCGGGTTGGGTGGGGATGAGAAGGCGATGACGATGGCTGTGGTGGTGGTGATGCTCTCCACATTTTTTCGTTAGTCTTTCTCGCCTCCTCCTTGTCCTGGTCTAGTTCGGCGTGGTCACAGTGGTCCTTGGTGGCTTATAGTTATCGCGGCTTCCGTCTTCACGTCGTTGGACTTCCCCAACTCCCTATGGGCTCCTCTCCTCCTGGCTCTACTTTTTGTATTCTCTCTAGTAGTGGTGCTCTCTCGATGGCTGTGGGCCATGTGGCTTCATTTAGCAAGAGGGGAGGGTGAGGCTGCCTTTACTTGGCCTTGCTCTTAGGTGGCTCTGGTGCTTACTAGTTTATGTCTTCTGGTCACCGGTTTGATGGTGAAATGGGATTGTGTGGCTTTGCTTCTCTGTGTTGTCTTAAGAGGAGGGAAATGGCCGACTCCCTCTCTCTTCCTGTGGCTCGGTCTTATCCCCTCCTCCCTCTCTGATTGCTATGCGCTAGGTAAAAAAATGGGATTTTATCTCGTGGGTTAATAGCCTGTGGAGTGCAAATGGCACTATGACTTGGATTGACTATCCATAGCTCTCTGGTATTATATTGTACCCATCTTAATAGAATTTGACCCTGAATTCTGATGCTTGACAATCTACAAGGAAAAACAAAATGAAACGAACTAAACGGATTACAACTCTAACTCATACCCATAGAGAGCAATTTTGGGTACTCCTCGCGCATGTGAGACTCTAATTCCCATGTCACCTTACACCTGGTATAATACGACCAACGCACCTAAACAACCCTTACCATATCATGCCTTAGCATAAGAAAACCCCCAATCCTCAAAGAAAATCACTCTCATTGCTTGCAAAAAGAGACCATGCTACTTTTATTCACAACAAGGAGAGCTCTTCTCTTTTAAAAGAGAAGTATTGCATAACATTCATAAATCAACTCACTTTTATAGAACAAATTCTTTAATAAAGATAAAATCTATCATAGGATCAACCTACTTCTCCACAAACAAACAACTTTAATAATGATCAATCACCCAAATTTCATAACACAACATTTGTACTACAATGAATCATATTTACTATTATCTTAAGCATGGGATCTATTTGTTCTATCTTTGTAGGCATGCACATAATTATCTATAGATACAGTTGCAACTTCACCAACTTACGCTTAGAAATTGGTACAAAATTTCTCTAGAACTTTATTAAGTCCATTCCCAAAAAAATTAAGTCTCACGGAACTCTACAACAATTCCCCCATTCAATTTGGCTAGGAAACTATCCAACATCAAGATCCCCATTTTAGACCTCCAAACTAATTCTAATAGAGTTCTAAAATTGCAGCTATTGAAACCCTCTAAGACATCGATTGTGATTGCAACAATCAATCATGGTGCGAGATGGTAAACTTAGCTTTATGGTCAATCGCCAATTATCCATGGAGAGGATTACTCCATGATGAATTTTGACCAAAGAAATAGATTAACACACCTTTTAGCATGTCTAAATCGCGTGGCTAGGTTATTCGGTTGGGACTATAGCAAAACAAATCATTCAATGGGGCTCAACAATCTAAACAACCTTAATAACCTACTGGTTCATCAATATTCTAGGTCCAACTATTAAGCAGGGATGGATATGTCTTACGTTGCTACTTCTTATGTAAATACTAAGACCCCATTGAAGTTAAATCAACTTCGATCCCATAGGCATAACTAAAGTTAATTACCCTCCTCATTTCTTACAACCTGAATTTCCATACTCTACCAACCAGTTACTTTAACCACAACCTCTCACTTGAGCCTAACCAGACATTACAACCACTATTGGACTTGCAAAAGACACTTCCCACTATCAGCTATATATCAAACAACTCAAGGAGTTACTAACTAAAGGGAACTCACTACCCGGAACTAAAGCAAAACATCTTACGAGCCAAACGCCGCTACCTCTATGCCTCGAATGGCAACATAACTAGCCTTTCCAATGGCCACGACCTCTTTCTCTTGCATCATTATGCAACACAGTCTTAATAAAGTCCACTTTGACACACAAGTAATAAATTCAACAATTTGCCACAAACTAACAAGCATCAATCTCATAACATTGCTAATCAACATTACAACTAATGAAAACACAAATGCAATGCTTTGACTCAACCCCATCCTACTATGCACTAGAATGTGTGTCAAGTTTAAGTTAATTATTTGGCCTAAGTTAAGTTTCAGTAATTACTCAAGCTAAGCCAGATTTTTAATTGATTAAAGTAGCCTGAGTTACCCATTTATCAACCACGGACCTAACGTTCACTCTCATACCAACTATAACTCCTCAGCCCAACCTTTGAGCCTGGAATGCTACCACTACTCTATAACTATATCATTTACATCCATCACTGTTAGATTTTGGCAGCAACTGCTCTAGTCAAATCTCAAAGACATGGTATACAACATATGCTTAATAATCAGCATTGAAGCAATTGTATAAATTTTGCCAACTATTGGAAGAAAACACATGAGCCACACACGCCTAAAATTTTCCATCAAGACATACTTTTAAATCTAACTACCCTAGCATGCCATTAAAGTCTAAATATATTAACTAAAGATGATATGTGAATTATTATTTACACGTGGAATAAATGTGCTACTCCCGCCCATACATGTTGCCTTTAATGTTCACCTAAAAACCAACAAATAAGTAAGGGTGAGTCTGAAGACTCAGCAAATATATAATAAAATGGTAGTGTTAACATAGCAATTCAGTAAATCCTATATCTGTGAACTGCAAAACATAATCTCTGTAACTATTAGTAAATCCCAATCTATGTACTGTAAACATAATCTATGAAACTGTATCACTGTCTCTTGTTTCTTTCATGCAATACAATGCGATACATCTATAACTATAGCTTATACTAGTATAGCGGAGTGTTCACCCATCGATGAGTCACTCTTACCCCATCCTCTTTGATATGGGGTCTCAAACTCCCCTCCCGTGGAGCGCCTATTGAAGTAGGCCTTTTTCTTCATCCCGTGAAGGTGCCTACCTTTGTAGGTTTAATTCAAGAGCACTCCGGATTAGTCATATATCTTTCTCACTGGCCTGGCTCATGCACTCTAAACTAGCTATATGACTTACTCACTGCCCAGGCTCATATGCATTTTACATGATGCAACATTCTTCTAATGTTGACATTCAACCATAAGCATCACTCATCGGGGTATGATTAATATGTAATCATGGATATCATCTCATAAAACACTGTAAATAAAGCATGAAGGAACAAGTATTAAGTATCCATCAAAATCCACTATTCTGCTATGCACTTGTCTGATTAAACTCGTGGATGATTGTGGACAGCACAGATCCTAGGCCTACCCCTGAACAAACATCACCCACTTCAATTCGTTACTACAGCAATACACACACATACAAGCGGATGACATTGCTCTTATGCACAAACTTGGCACAAACTGTCCCCCATCACCGGACACCTTTCCGCTATCCTGGTGCTCAAACGACCATATCTTTCAAACCCGAAACCCAACATAGCAAATATTTCGGGTTCTATAATTGACATAACTCTACTCACGTAATGGTAGTTACCATAATTTAAATATTACGTCATCTATACACGTGAATAATTATTTATGGGTTTATACAATTTAAATATGACTAACAAACTTATTTTTATATTTAAATGCACAACAAATCGATCTAAATATCAATACACAAATTAAATATGTATGCACAACAATTTAATTTACTGATGACATTTCTTTTTAATAATCATAAATACTTGTTATTGATATTTTATAATTTAGCATGGCTAACAAAGTTTTATCGAGTAATCTAAACATGCAACAGAGTACTCAGTATTAAAACTCCTGAATAAAATTTATTTGTCTGTGCTTTTCTCTCTCTCTTCCCTAATCTCTCTTCCTCCACCTACTGTTCGGCTAAACTGCTGTGCCTCCATGGTTTCCTTCCCCCCATTTCCTTCCTCTTCTCTGGCTTCTACTGGTGCCATCTACTCTCCTAGCTTATGGCTCCTACTTTTGGTCCCATGGTAATGCCCCTAACCTCATGTGTCGGCCTCCAGTTCCTTGTGCACCCCCTGCTGCTCGCGTCCCTCCTACACCATGGCATGGTTACCCATACTGAGCTCTGACACCATCGGTGGCCCTTCCATCAGCTTTGGTGCCATTTCTCACCTCCCTCCAACCAGATCTAGCATGGCTCCACCAGTTCTTGGTTTTCTCACTCTCTCACATGAGCTAGTTTTGATCTAATTGGTTTTTATTCCATTTTTACATTTTGTGGATTTTCCTTTTGATTGACCCTATATCTACACTCGTGGTGATGGCATTGTTGGTGATTTATCTTCGTCGTGATGGTACTTGGCTTGCCTCATACTTCGGGGAGTGTGAGGTTAGCCCAAGGGCATATGAGGAGGGTTTTCATCAGCTCCCATCATGAGTCAGTGATGTCTACCATTGTGGCGCTATCGGCTGAGGTGAGAGCTAGCTCGTTTTCTCCCTTTTTTCCCTAACGTAGCTACTCTCTACTTTGTTATTGAGGCTTGTGCCGTGAATGTGCTATAGGATGGTTGTGGGACCTTACTTGGTTGGGTTGGGTGGGGATGAGAAGGCGACGATGATGACCGTGGTGGTGGTGACACTCTCCACGCATTTCCGTCAGTCTTTCTCACCTCCTCCTTGTCCTGGTCCGGTTCGGCATGGTTACAGTGGTTCTTGGTGGCTTGTAGTTGTCACGGCCTCTGTCTTCACGCCGTCGATCTTCCCCAACTCCCTATGGGCTCCTCTCCTCCTGACTCTACTTTTATCTTCTCTTTGGTGGTGGTGCTCTTTTGGTGGCTGTGGGAAATGTGGGCTTCATTTGGCAAGAGGGGAGGGTGAGGCTTGGCCTTTGCTTGGCCTTGCTTTTGGGTGGCTTTGGTGCTTACTGGTTTCTGCCTTCTGATGGCTAGTTCGATGGTGAAATGGGATTGTGAGGCTTTGCTACTCAGGGTTGTCGCAAGAGGAGGGAGATGGCTAGTCCCTCTCTCTTCTTGTGGTTGGTCTTATCCCCTCCTCCCTTTCTGGCTGATGTGCCTTGGGTAAAAAAAATGGAGTTTTATCTCATGGGCTAAAAGCCTATGGGTGAGAATGGCACTGTGATTTGGATTGGTTTTATCCATGGCTCTCTTGTTATGTTTTCTGAGTTCCTTATGTTTTTCGTGTGTCAGAAATCCTACCTCCTTTCCCTAAAACTCTAAAATTCACCCAAAATCTTTAAAAAATTTCCACAATTCCTTAAACCCTTCCCTCTTAGGCTAGCTCTAGCCTATCCCTTCAGTTCCTTCTCTTTTTATTTTCCTTTTTTCCTTTCCCTAGTCGGCAACCCACCTAGCCTTTTCTCATGGCCCATCTCCTCCTCCCAACCCAACTCCCTGCACTCCCCGCTCGCTCGGCCAGCCCTGATGACCAACTACAGGGGGTGAATAGGTGCTTTAAAAAACTTCTTTGGCTAAAATCGAGTTTTATGCATAATGGTAAATTAAAATAGTTTTGCACAGTTAAGACATAAATTAACTAGTCTCAACTAAGTGCACCAACACTCTATAATCATGTCAAGTTTTGCAATCCTAGGGAAATAAGTAAGCAATTTAATTCTAAGAATGTAAATTACAAAAATATAAATAAGCATAAGAAAACAGACCACAATGACCCAACAATCTTTTACCATAGTGTTCGCAAACTTCCGATCTTCCTTAATCCACGTTGAGATAAGCCCAAACGAATTAAACTGACTCTATGAATTGAGCCAAATACCTCAATCCACTAGAGTTAACCAAACACCTCAATCTGCTAGTGGTAGCTCTTCCTCATCAGGGTAGGTGAGCTCAAACCTTCACAACAATGCTAGTTCTTCTCATGAGCTTCTTGAAACGATCATCAGACCACACAATTGATGATGTTGTCTACATAAAAAAATTCTAGAAACAATTGATGATGTTGTCTTTATAGTGTTCTAGCATACTTGAAATTTTCAACTTCAAATTCAACATGTGTTAGAAGAATTTGCTGTGAATATTAAGATTTGTCCTTTTCTTTTTCCTTTTAATTTACCATTTCTCATATTTTTCTCCATTTTGTTATTCTTAACATAGAATAATTTGAACATGAAAATTTTATACATTGACAAGCACATCCACAACTTCTTATTTCATTTTGTAAGCAATCGGAAACACTAAGTTGCTGTTATATGTATATTCAGCTTCTTGCTGTCATCTTCGTAGGCTATATATATTTAGCTCCCCTCACGTCTCTCTTTTGGGAGATATAAATATACTGAATTGATGTTGCTAAGCAGATCTGTGTGTTTTAAATCAAAGGTCATTCGAGAATTGGAATTTCTGCTATCATTTTTATTTTTCCTATGAACCAACCAAAGGCAGTGGAGAATGTAAACAGGTAATTGACCGAGCGCTTGCGTCTTTACCTATATATATCCAACTTATATAGCCACCAAAACTAGGGATGGCAATCTTTCGGGCGAAAAAAAAGGGATGTCAATGACTATGAGTGGGTTCTTTTAGACTGTGTTTTTTGGTTTAAAATTTTGAATTCTAGCTGTTCACAAGAGAGAGTACGGAGAAAGATATTCGCATGTAATTTTAGCTGATATAGATAAATTCGGTATAGTGTTTACTACAATTGATTTGTAGACTATACCTTAAAAAGACAAACCATTTGAAAGCTAGTTACTATAGTAGAAACTATAAGCTCAAAAGAACCCAACTTATATCCTACGGGATACCCTACCACCCCCATCCTCACTTAGCTATCACAGACAATTTTCCTACGGTCATCATCCCCGCTAGGGATTCTGCGGGGAGTAGGCCCTTTGAGGTGTTCTCATGAATTTATCGTATACTTATGTTGAAATAAGTAAATTTGCTAGTATACTAGATGGTTGAATAACACTAAACAAGTTATATAATGTAGAATCTAAAAATATATAAGGTTAGAGACAAAATACCTATAACTTGGACATATAAATGTAACAATTTACATGTATATAGGTATACATCCGGGTATAGCGGGAGCGAGGATGCCCGAGGCATTCCCTTCCCCATAATATAAGGTAGAGATAACAAAATTTCCCGACAGACAGGTAGGGACGGGGCCATTGCCGTCCTAACCAAAATCTCAGTTCGCGCCTTCTGCCATTTCTGGGATTTTTCACAATGCTAAGCTGAGGAAGAGAGTTGGATTTTCGTCGGTGGAACTTTTCACAAATCTCAGTTCGCACCTGTTGGGCCCGTTTCAATCCATTTTTTAGGAGGTGTCTATGGGAAATCGAGTACTAATTTGTTAGGGAGTCGTCCAATTTTGAGCCGTCTATTCAACATCGAAAAAAAACTACCCGGTCCAGCCGTGCTCAAAAACTAAATGTGTTAGCGGGTCGGCTCTTTTTTTGTGGGTGATAATTTGTTCAGGCCGAGTGCTCGACGCTGTGTTCCTTTTTGTTATGGGCTCCTTTTGTACAGCGGCCCCGAACAACGCATTTAATGGCATATGTTGCTAAAACAAAAACATGAATAGGCCCATCACAAAAACCCAAGTAGACTCTTTTGAACTTACGGTTTAACCAGTAATTATCTTTTAAATAAAATATCTTTTTAAGGTAGAGTCTATAAATCGATTATAGTATATATTATTCTGATTTTATCTATATCAATCAAAATCGTACGAAAGTATCTCTCTGTACTTTCTCTCACGAACAATCAGAATTAAAAAATTTAAGTCAAAAACTATAAGCCACATTTCAAAAGAATCCAATCAAACTTTGACTTGCAAGAAAAGCGTAAAAAATTGGTAACAAATGCAAGTAACGCTATGCTACCTATATAAGATAAAAAAAAGCATTTTCTACATATATTACATCCTGTAAATTTAGTAAAAAATGCAAGCAAATTTTTTTACATCGAATTAACTCCTTTTAATGTAAAACCCCGATACGCAAACAGATAACTACTACAACTACTGACACAGACTTCACAACTAGGGCTGAAAAACTAAATGTGTTAGCGGGTCGGATCTTTTTTGTGGGTGATTATTTGTTCAGGCCGAGTGCTCGACGCTGTGTTCCTTTTTGTTATGGGCTCCTTTTGTACAGCGGCCCCGAACAACGCATTTAATGACATATGTGCTACAACAAAAACATGAGTAGGCCCATCTAAAAAACCCGAGTAGTTTCTTTTGAACTTATTGTTTAACCAGTAACAATCTTTTAAATAAAATATTTTTTTAAAATAGAGTTTACAAATCGATTGTAGTATATATTATTCCGATTTTTATCTATATCGGTCAAAATTGTACGTGAGTATCTCTCCATACTTTCTCTCACGAACAATCAAAATTTAAAAAATTAAGTTAAAAAAATCACAAACCACAGTTAAAAGAAACCAATCAAACTTTGACTTGCAAGAAAAGTGTAAAAAAATTGGTAACAAATGCAAGTAACGCTATGCTACCTATATAAGATAAAAAAACATTTTCTACATATATTACATCCTGTAAATTTAGTAAAAAATGCAAGCAAATTTTTTTACACGAATTAACTCCTTTTAATGTAAAACCCCGATACGCAAACAAATAACTACTACAACTACTGACACAGACTTCACAACTAGGGCTGAAAAAGTAGCTCGAGGCTTACGAGCCAGCTCGGTTCGGGCTCGTGCATTTTTGAACCGAGTCGAGTCCGTTGTCCAGCTCGCAAAAAACCGAGTCGAGCTTGAGCCGCTCGCACGGCTCATTTAGCTCGTGCGGCTGGCCCACAAAGGCCTAGTGGCCAATTGTATTCCCCAATCTCGTCGTCCTGAATCGCTTACTCCCGTCCCAATCCTATCCCCAATCGCTTACTCCCGATCCCTAATCCTCCTCTCCCCGTCTACCGCACCACTGCACGCCGACCTCCCTGTCCCGTCCTCCCCTTGGCCTGCCCCCCGGCAACAAGCTCAACGACACCATTCCCGACCAGCTTGGCTCGCTTGCCAACCTCAAGACGCTCGACCTCTTCGGCAACGCGATAACCAGAGAGATCCCGATGAGCCTCTCCAACCTCACCACACTCCAGTCCTTTAACGTCTCGTACAACAACCTCTCTGACACAGTTTCAACCTCGCTCCTAGATTTTGGGCCCTCTGTTCTCTCTCCAGTAGGGATGCAAATGCATCGAATATAGACGGATAATAGCTCTACTATATTTTTTTCATATTTTTCTCGGATGCGGATACGAATACGGATACCTCGGATACGAATACAAATACGAATAATATCGAATACAGATACGGAGCAAATATGAATCAAAACGAATGCGGTTACGAATATTTATCAGAACATGAAAACCCCTCAAACTATACAACCAAAATCAATGAAAACACATAAATAGTTTGTTTTGTGAAAACATTAATGAAATCTAAACAAGCATAAGTATTTTTATCCACAATAGTCATACCATTGTACAGATTTTAAATCTTCAAATGGCAGTTAATTTTTCCTAAAGTCCTAAACAATTTTTAATGAATTTTTACTATTTACGTGTGACTAATAAATTAATTAAGAATTTAAATTTGCATCAGAATGATTTAAACAGTAGTACATCGATTTAATTGATACAAATTTTAATCTACCGACAATACTACATTTATTTTTAATAAACATAAATATTTGCTAGTGGTGTTTGTAATTTAATATGACAAGGGAATCTAATGCCTAATGGTAATAGAGGCTTATGACTTGGTTGGGCTGGTGGGCTAGTGGCAGGGGAGATGAGAGAGGCTGGTTTGGGCTGGGTAATGTTAGGCTGAAATTCGGATATCCGACTCCGTATTATCCGGATAATCCGTATCCGTATTTGTATTCACCGAATATCAGGCCTACTATATTTGTATTCGTTTCCGACAAAAAAAATCCATATTTGTTTCTGATCCGAGAATTATCCTAAGAAAATTCGATCCGACATAATCCGTATTTGTTTTCATCCGAATTGGTCGAAAACTATCCTATCCATTTTCACCTGTACTCTCCGGCCCTTGAATAGTCCCCAAGAGGCCGAGACCAATGCGAAATTTGGACACTGTTGGATCAATAGCCCTCCGGAATTCCTTTTTTGGCCCCCCAAAGCAAAAATTCCAAAAATGGACCCCGTTTGAGCGCGCGTTTACGGGAGGCTGCCACGTGGCCACTGTTCATCCGGTCGTGCGGTCTGTGACCACACGACCGGCCTGGCGCCGCGCCCGAGCGCGCGATCTCCCGCCCAGAGCGCGACCGCCTCGCCCCAGCGCGCGACCGCCCCGCCCCGCGCGCGACCGCCCCGCCCAGCGCGCGTCTGCCGTCCCGCGGTCGCCCGAGCGCGCGTCTGCGTCCCCAAGCGCGCGATTGATCCCCGACCGCATGATCCCCGACTGCGATCCGTTTTTTAGGGTTTGGTCTGTTTAGGGTTTGTAATACTCGTGAATATTTGTATGGTTTCTCAATTTTGTAGTTGTAAACTGAGAAAAAAATAGATAAAGTTGCAATAATAATTTATGTTCATTGTTAGTTGCAGATGTATAAAAAATTAGGATAAATTTTTTTAAAAAACGATTAATCATAGAACGATCGTTTCGTAAAGTGGTAAGTGATATTTAGGGTTTCGTATGGTTTTGAGGTTTGCAATCACCATGTTTTTTGTATGTTTTGTCAATTTTGTAAATGTAAACTCGGAAAGAATTTGACCAAGTAGTCATAAAAGTTTATATTCATTATAACTTGTAGATGCTAATAAAATTTTGGTAAATTTGTTTTAGGAACAATTGACCGTAGAATGATCGATACAAATAGTGGTAAGTGACTTTTAAGGTTTGCTGTGTTTTTAGGGTTTGCAAACCCTGTGATTTTTTTAGATTTTGTCAATTTTGTAGTTATAAACTGGAAAAAATATGACGATATTGTAATAGGAATTCGTGTACGGTTAATACAAATAAACTGCATACTACAATTGGGAGCAACATGCTGCGTACTTTTTTATTACATGCATAACATGCATAACTTGCTGGGTCTATTACATTTTGTCTACTGGGTGTAGCGTGGTTGTTTCCCCTTTTTGTCGCGCCCTGAAGATGGCTCCGCTGCATCCTTCTTCCTGTCACTCTTGGTCTTGAGAGCTGCCTCCCGAGCTTGAAGCTCCTCCTCCTGACGCTTGATGGCAGCTTCACGCAGACTTAACTGCTCCCGCCTCCTTTGCAGCTCATCCTCCTTGCCCTTCAGACGCATGTGGTCCACCCTCACGCGGCGCTCTTGTTCAAGCCGCATCTGTCGTTCCACCTCGCGAGCTTGAGTCATCTTGACAAAGTATTGTCCTTTGTTTTCCACCTCCACTGCCTGGTTATTTGGCCATGCCGGCGGCACGCGATCCACCCATTCCATGAACCCGCAAGCCTATGTGTGGCGTGGTAGATGTCATGGATCAAGTTGAAAAATGATAACGGAAAAGAAATGATTTAGTTATGGTCGTTACCACGAAGTCGTCATCCAGGTCAGGACACTTGAAGAACCTACGGCCGTATTTGGCTCGTTGTACTCGATCAGTCCAGACTCCCAACATCGTCCTAAAGCCGCAATGGCACTTCGGGCGCTCATGCCACTCCGGCACTCCAAATGGGTCGGACCTCCAGGAAGACATTGTTGTGTAGTAGTATTGTGATGCCTTGAGGAGGAGATGTGGTATGGAAGACATAGGAGGGAGGCCTTTATGTAGGCAGGTTATCTGGTGCAGTGGGCATAGTCCATGGAGAGGACGACATGGGAATCTTTTGAGGATAGTCAGGATTGCAGTGTAGTAATAAATGTCCATATGAAGGCTTTTCAGAGCCTGCAAATTGTACTCTTTTGTCATGTCACTGCGGAAAGGTGGTCTCTTTTGTCATGTCACTGCGGAAAGCTGGCCCGTATTGTCAAGTCACTGGGCAAAGCTGCGTCGTTTTGTCATGTCACTGCGCACCACTGGCATGTTTTTGTCACCTCACGGAGCAAAGCTGGCCCGTATTATCATGTCCCTGCGCAAATTGTCCTCTTTTGTCATGACACTTAGGAAAGGTGACCTCTTTTGTCATGTCACTGCGGAAAGCTGGCTCGTATTGTCTAGTCACTAGGCAAAGCTGCCCCGTTTTGACGTGGAATGAAGGGTCCTGCAAGCCCCCAAGGTTGGTGAGAATTTTACGTACTTACAAGGTTTTGACATGCTTGATTTTCAGTCCCTGAGCTAGTGTCAATGGTGAAGATATCCTCCCACGTAATGGACGGTGGAACTTCACCAATAAGGTCAGAGGGATAAACATGGCATCCGAATGATTTTGTAAATTTATAAGTGTATGTGTGTGTGTTAATCACTAATCGGCTATACTCATGCCTTTTGGCATTGTTTAGGTGGTTAGCTCTAGCCAATGGCCTCTTATCTGTAAATACAGAGCATTAGTGCACACTCAGCCAATGGCTAGAAATGATGTCCTCCTTATTCAAGCCACGGGGAACCGAAGATGATGGCCTCAATCGGTAAGAGGTGTCATTTGATCCAATCTTAAAATTTATTTCATTGTCAATATTATGTACATCTGTCCCTGTATGCATTTTATGCTTTCGTATGTAATGCCTTTTGAATGTGATGTGTATCATTGCACTTGGGACATTCAGGGAATGACTTATTGACTTTTACACTAGCTCAGGGACTGAAAATGGATAATTGATGAGATAGGCTTTCTCCCCTGATGACCTGCAGGAATTTGTGCATTCACTCTCTTACTATTGGACCCCTGTGCATCAAGAATTCCATTTTTGGCCCCCTGTGCAAAAAAATTCCAAAATTGGACCCCTCTGCACGAACGATATATAAAGTGGTAAGTGATGTACCGATGGTCGAGACGCCAGTTCTCTCGGGGGCCCCTAAGGACGAAGCAAGGAGGCCCGTGTGCGGGTGCCGACAACCACACATGGCATCGGTGGTGCTCGTCCCAACGGGGCTCTAGCAGCTCGAACGCCATGTCCTGCCAAAGAAGGATAACAAGTTAGTGTACATTACAACAAAATGTGCAACAAATAACAACATAATTAACAACAAATGTTATGACAGGGAAACGTACGGAATGTACAAAAACATACATAAAATGTGCACACGAATATGACCCACACGACAAGGAAACATATGGAATGTGCGAAAATATACATAACATGGTAATGTGCAATACATAGCTACACCATCGAGCCAACAATTCAGCGTACACCTCCTGAATAAAACATTACATATGGATTGTGGTTGGTACTACGGAGCGTTGCTTGATGCCGGCCTGTTTGGGCACTGACTGAGGGAGTGGCCAAAGGTCTTGCATAGCCTACACTTCGGGCGCCGAACACGATCCCCTCGCTGGCTCTCATCCATGTCGTTGCGGATGCGACGGCTTTGTCGTCTTCCACGACCGACATGCTTCAGTGCATCGTTGGGCACCCACTTTATCTCCCCCGGCCATAATTCCCTGTAGTGCATGTCTACCCCGTAGGAATGGAACTCTGCACTCCAGGTTGCATACAAGTGCTGCATGTCGTAGTACTTGGAGATGTACTGTGTCGACGCTTGGTTCCATACAGCGCAGGCCGCGTACACATGGGAGCATGGCTTGTGCAGAAGCTGGGGCTTGTTGCAGGTGCAAGATGCTTCATCACCAATCGTGCATACCTGCTTGCGCTCCCCTCTAATGTGACCCATGACATACTTCTGCCTTAGGCGGACCTCAAACTTCCTCCTTAAGCCATCAATGGGCTGAGCAATGTGGGTTCGAGCCTTCTCCATCTTCCTGTCCATGAAGGCCTGCATGACCTCAGAGTATTGCTTGTTTTCCTCAACGTGCTTCTGCGCCATCCTGGCTCTATTCACAAAGTACCCGACGGTACGGTTCCAGGTCTCGGCCACAATTGCCGTGATCGGCAGGGATCTGACGCCCTTCAATACACCATTGTAAACCTCGGACATGTTGGTTGTCATGATCCCATACCTCGCCCCACCGGTGTCGTGCAACAAAGACCACATTTCCAAGTCAGGTGCATTGGACTGAACCCATTGTGAGAATACCCCGACTCTTGTGGAGCCCTCCTCCACGGCCCCTGCTTCTGCATGCACATGCTTAGGTGGGTGCGACCTCGTGGCACGCTCCGCTTGTTTGGCCCTGGCCGCAACAGCCCTTGCTTGTTCCTCGCGAGCCGCAGTAGACCTAGCTATGTTGCAGGTCTCCTCCCATTGCTTCATCATTTTGTCCCATTGTTTCTTCTGCCTCTTGTCCATCACGACATGGAGAAGAAAGGTATGATGTAGTGGTAGGTTGTGTAGTATTCTCTTGCAGATGCATTCCACGTCATTTTATAAGCGAAAGGGTAGGCATGATGTGATTTATTTTTTATCGCTGCGCAAAGCTGCTCTCTTTTGTCATGTCACTTGGCAAAGCTATCATCTTTTGTCATGTCTCTGCACAAAGTTGTCCTCTTTTGTCATGTCGCTGCGCAAAGCTTCCCGCTTTTGTCATGTCTCTGGGCAAACCTGCCCTCTTTTGTTATGTCACTGCGCAAAGCTGCCCTTTTTTGTCATGTCACTATGCAAAGCTGCCTTCTTTTGTCATGTCTCTAGGCAAAGCTGCCCTCTTTTGTCATGTCTCTCTGCAAAGCTAGCCTCTTTTGTCATGTCACTACGCAAAGCTGGCCTCTTTTGTCATGTCTCTGTGCAAAGCTGGCCTCTTTTGTCATGTCATTGCACAAAGCTGGCCTCTTTTGTCATGTATCTGGGCAAAGCTGCCCTCTTTCGTCATGTCACCGCGCAAAGCTACCCTCTCTCGTCATGTCACTGCACAAAGATGCCCCCTTTTGTCATGTCGCTACGCAAAGCTGCCCTCTTTCGTCATGTGGTCACTGTAGTAAGTTCTCTCATTTAATATAAATAGCACGGTGTTAGTCACATGACATTGTAGCCGGAGAACCCTGTAAATCGAACGAAGAAGTACCTTCTCTTTCGTACAGAAACATACCATGTCGGAAGCCGAGGGGTCAGTCGGAGCGGGGTCACCAAAGGAAGACCTTCCCTTGCAAAGGAGGGAGATCTTTGGTCCACATTACCGCTTGATACCAAGCCGGCGTGCTCAACCAGCATGGCCAAAATGCAGACACAATGAGGACGTGGTCGTGCAAGTCCTGGAAGGCCATTTCGATGGTGGACGACGTTTCTTCCAATGCCCACACTCCGGGGTACAAATTGCTAATAGTACATTTTTCGTTATTGCTTTTGGAGCCTCCATGTTTACCGTCCTTTCCCGCAGATGGCGAAATGTGACTTCTCCCACTGGATCAACCCTTCTCATGAACCGTATATTGTCAATTACGTGGATACATTATGGGATCGAATATTTGAGTTGGAGGAGCGAATCGAGACTCTCAACGAGGAGAACAATGACATCCGCCAATAGATGCAACACGAGAGGGGCAATGAGGAGGTTGTGAACATAGGAAGCTCGTATGATCCCACATGTTGCTGTGTGAACCCTAGCTGCATATGTGTGCCACTACAACGACGGCCAGCCACGTCCGAGGCGGCCCCCTCAGCAATACTCCATGTGGGTGCCACGAGGCTCATTTGGCATATAGGCAACGAGGTGTACGGTTGTGCCTTCTACCAGTAGGCACGCTTTCTATGATATGGACTGGAGAGAGTAATTAAGTTAGTAATGTGTTGTATTTTATTTCATGTGTTCGTAGTTGTGTTGATGGTGTGGCGCTGGGACTATTATTTTGATTTATTTTGTTGCCTGTAGTACTTTCTATATTTTCTGTACGTGAAATGTATGTGTTATTTTGTGTTGTCAGTGCATGACGCCTTCTTATTCTGTGGTCTCTATGCGTGAGGCTGCCCCCCCACTGAGCCTATAAGAGGGAGCCATTCCTCACCTAGTCCCCTGCATTGTTCTCCCTCACCTCCTGAATTAGTTGTTCCCAATCAGTGTACCTTTCTTTCGTGATCACTCCCTCGGACGCCGATATGAGTCAACTCAGCACCTCTTCATCAGCACCCACGGTGATTTGCCCAAAATGCAACACGGTTGTTAGACGTAAGACCTCACACACGGCTACGAATCCTGGGCGGCACTACTACAAGTGCCCCGTTCACTCGGTGAGTCAGATTGTTTCGTGTTCATTCAAATCATGATGGTATGTTACAAAATCTTCTTCTCATGAAATTTAATGTTGTGTGCTATTTTCTTTCTTGTGTTTATTGTTATCGTCAAGTTGTAGTGCTCTAGGTTGTTCTCGTCTATTTTCGAGGCGGCCCCCTGTGGAACATTCCATGTGGGTAGCGCGAGACACCTTCTACCAGTAGGCACGCTTTCTTTGATATGGACTGGAGAAAGTGATTAAGATAATAATGTGTGGTATTTATTAGTTGTGTTCATTGTTGTGTTGATGGTGTGGCGCTGGGACTGTTGTTACCTGTAGTACTAGAGGGTTGATCTATATATGTGTAAAGCAAGCTGTTATCGTGTGGCCACATGCGTACGTACTCATCATATTGGAATGCTGCCTTAATTGTAGGTAAAAAAATTTCAGAAGCACATTACAGTACGAGCATTATTATTTGCACAACATGGCATGGATATGTATTACACATACGTACATTGAATAAATAATTACAAGAAACCATGCGATGTTATAAAATCTGAATTACAAAAACTCATTATGCATCTCGTCGTCGCCTCCTCGGACGACGTATGTGATCCTCCAAGAAGGTGAACCTGCTAGGCGAGTGCGGTTCATCTCGAAGGTCATACTGCGAGGCCTGCGTCCGAGGTGGTGCTCCGTACGACTCCGTGGGGACTTGCGTTGGATGGCCAAAAATAGAGCTCAGCCATTCGGTCGACGAGGGGTCTATGTCCTGTTGAGATGGTACAGCTGAATAGTAACAGCGATGTTTGTAATGAATAGCAATATCACAAGGCATTTACCTGGGTACTCTGAAATGCGGATGACCCACCATGAACTTCGTGGCCCTATTGCTCCGTGTAAACCTGCATTTTTTGGCAATGCGATGGCTTTGAAATAGACATGTTTAGCTTACTACGTTAGTGCATACTACGGTATGCGGCTGTCCAAATGATGATGCCATAGGGAAATCACGCATGTACTCCTGCGCTGTGTATCCTTGATAGGTTTACCCAAACCACCTGTGCCGCTCTTGTAGGCTGGACTGCACGCCATGCGCGAACGAGGGCAACGCCACCTCCGGTTGCTGCGTCGAGTCAGGGTCGCTCTCTGGAGTGAGCCCCCGTCGGCCTGGAGAGAATGTTCGCTCCTCCGTCGCCCTCCGTGATGACGATGGCTGTAGCAAGGTGCTATCCTGTCGCGAATGCTGCGAGAAGAAGATGTGGTTAGAGATAAATGGCAATTGAGTGGATGAACAAATAGTTGGCAATTGTCCAACCGCCGGTCCGAAGCGCGTGGAGGACGAGTGAGCGTAGCTGGCCCAACTGCTGGACTGCGATGGACGTGACTATGATGGTGCTGCTAACGGCGGCGCGGAGGGGTGTGGTGGTGCTTGACGTGCTCCGTGACCGCGTCGTACAACAGCGTCATCTCTATGGCGACCACAACTGATGGTCCGTATTGCAGACCTGGCATCATCATAGATGTTGTGTATCGAAGTGAGCAGGCGATCAATCGAGTTTGCCCTCCCACGGTGCAGAGCCTGAGCAGCCTCATCGTGGATACGATGCAATCAGTTGTACTACAGCAAAACAAAGAATGAGTTAAAACATAATCCTGCACAGGTTAATTACATAGTAATCTCGTACCATCTCATCGTGCCGTGCCTGTATAGCGACGAAGCCATTCATGTGGCACACCAGCTACGTTGTCTGGGATCGGATGACCGAACCAGTGACCCAGATGGACCTTCCAATCTGCTGCCTTTGGGGGTGGCACTACAGCACCACCACGTAGGGGTAGACCTGTAAGCATCACCACGTCCTGAAGAGTAACCGTCATCTCGCCCCACCGGAAGTGGAAGGTGTGAGTCTCCGGCCTCCAATGATCAATGAGTGCGGACAGTAATGCCGCATCAAACTGGAAAGCATGCGGTACATCCAACATGCGGGCAATGGGCAGCAACCCGGTGTCCCGTAGTAGTGGGATGTACCGCTGGTCGAGAGGCCAGTGCTCTCAGGGGCTCCTAAGGATCAAGCTCGGAGGCCCGACTCCCGATGACCACGACAGGCATCGGTGCCACTCATCCCAACGGGGGTCTAGCAACTCGTACGCCATCTCCTGCCAAAGAAGGAAAACAATTATTCTAGATTGATAATAAAATGTGTAACAAATGACAACATAATTAACAACAAACGTAACGACAGGGAAACATACGGAATGTACCAACACATATATAAAATGTGCACACAAATATGACCCACACAACAGGGAAACATGTGGAATGTACCAAAACATACATAAAATGTGCACGGTAAAATGTTGCAAGGTAATGTGCGCGACATAGAGACATGGAACCAACAATGCAGCGCACAACTCCTCAATAATTGAAGAGTAACCAACATATGGTAGGAGTGCATCGCAACACATAAAACACATGGAAACAACAATGAGTACATCCAAACACTGTGCTTGCTACTACGGAGCGTTGCTTGATGTCTGCCTATTTGGGCACTAGCTGACGGAGTGCCCAATCGTCTTGCATAGCCTACACTTCGGGCGCCGAACTCGATCCCCACGCAGGCTGTCATCCATGTCATTGCGGATGCGACGGCTATGTCATCTTCCACGATTGACATGCTTCAGTGTATCGTTGGGCACCCACTTCACCTCCCTAGCCATAATTCCCTGTAGTGCATGTCTACCATATAGGAATGGAACTCTGCACTCCAGGTTGCATACAAGTGCTGCATGTTGTAGTACTTTGAGATGTACTGCGTCGACGCCTGCTGCCATACCGCATAGGCCACGTACACATGGGAGCATGGCTTGTGCAGAAGCTGGGGCTTGTTGCAAGTGCAGGATGCTTTCTCATCAATCATGCATACCTGCTTGCAGTCCCCTCTAATGTGACTCATAACGTACTTCTGCCTGAGGCGGACCTCGAACTTCTTCCTTAAGTCATCCATGGTATGAGCAATGTGGGAACGACCCTTCTCCACCTTCTTGTCCATGTAGGCCTGCATTACCTCAGAGTATTATTTGTCTTCGTCTAGGTACTTCTTCGCCATCATGGCTCTATTGACAAAGTACCTGACAGAACGGTTCCAACTCTTGTCTACGATTGCCATGATCGGTAGGGATCTGACGCCCTTTAAGACACCGTTGTAAACCTCGAACATGTTAGTTGTCATGATTCCATACCTTGCCCCACCGGTGTCGTGTAACAAAGACCACATCTCCAAGTCAGGTGTGTTTGACTGAACCCATTGTGTGAACACCCCAACTCTTGTGGAGCCTCCCTCCACGGGCCCAGATTCAGTCTGGACATGCTTGCTAGCCTGCTGATCAAGTTGCCTCCCCAAGGTCTCGAACTTCTACTTCTGGTTCTGCATACATAGCTTCTTGAACATCTTCATTAGGTCCTTGCTATGGAACCTTCTATGGAAGTTCGCTACAAGATGCCTCATGCACCAACGGTTCTTCAGATCATTCCACTGGAAGGGGGGCTACGTGCCATTCTGCATCGTTCGCAATGCAGATAGCAAGCCTGCATTGTGGTCTGAGATGACACACACTTCGGGGTGATCTTGCACTACGGCCTGCTTCACATTGGCAAGGAACCAAAGCCAGCTATCCGTATTCTCATTCTCCACAATTGTAAATGTCACTAGGAGTAACTGGTCAATTGCATCAGCTGCAACTGCGGGGAGGATAGAACCCTTGTACTTGTCGGATAGGAACGTCCCGTCTATCGTTAGCACTGGACAGCACCACCTGAACCCTTCTATCGCCGGACGGAAGGCCCAGAACACTCTATCAAGAATAAAACAATTTGGGCCCTCCGTAGGATGAACTCTCTCCTGCCTGTTAATGTACGTGCCTGTGTTTGATTCTGCAATTTGATGCAGCATTCTTGGGACCAGGTCGTACGCCTCCTCGTACGTCCCAAACATACGTTGCAGTACCTTCCGTTTCGCCCGCCATACCTTCTTGTAGCTGATTTCAAACCCCACCATGTTCGCTACATCTGCCATTAGAATCATCTGAGAAATAGACACATCTGCCACGATGAGGTGGCTCACCAGCTCCGCAACATACGATGATGTCATGTTGCGGTGCCTATGTACTGGCCTCGTAAGCTCGCAACTGTGATCATGCAGCACCGTTATTCAGAACTCCGTGCCAACACCCTTGAACCACTGTGCACGAACTTTGCTAGGACAGGACCCGTCGACGCACTTCACAATGTACGTGTCCGGGTTTGACTTGTGCACCCGATATGTCCAGCTAATGTTGACGGCGTATCTAGCAATAGCCTGCTGGGCAGCCTCTTATTACGGAAGCACTGCCCCAAAATGAGTGTGGGCTCGCTGAACCCCCATTCTGCCTCCTCCGCCTGTGGCAGAATTAGGGATGCCGCTGCGTTGTCGTCCAGTCTGGATGACACGTACGCAACGTCGGTGGTCACAACACCACCTACCACACCTCCAATTGTAGCTTCGCCATTGTCGTCCTCTCCAGAACTGCCTGTTTCCACATCCTCGCCCTCCTCGCTGCCCACTTCTTCCACCTGGTCTGCAAGGTACTCATGACAGTCAATACGGGCGGCCCACCACCTCTCCATACCTTCGTTGGCCTGGAAATTCTCTACACGCCTCCTGAGATCTTCATCACCCACTTCCTTGCCCACATGTTCTCCCGCAGAAGCGTCTTCATGATCGCCAGAGAAGAACCCAGGCACTACATCTCCACCAGCGGCATCAGAACTAGCCATGGCGGATGATTTTGTCCTCTCCACGAACTCAACATACACCATTGGCCTGGCATATATCACAGCGGCAGGGTTGCACACAACCTCCATGTAGTTGGCTCATGAGGCGTCATTGGTCACCTTCAGAAGTTGCCACATGGTCTCCCCTTCAGCACCCACCACTGAGGCATAGACTACCTTGATCCGTAACTTCTTTCTTGCAGTGTACCGATCGAACGCCGAACAGACACACCTCCGTAGCTCAAACAAGCTCATGGCGTTCAGACCGGGTGCCTGGATCACGGTCCGGTCACAATTTGACAGGTCCGCCCCATATGGCCCGTTGCGTACGAGACCACTCCCATAAAACACGAACAAGTCTTGAATGTCACCCATGGCGTACCTAACATAAGTGCATAATCAACCATCTTAGTACACAGCATGCAACAATCATACCATTAAACACCCACTACTGCACTTTAAGATTTACATGTTAATTTCGTACCTCTTCCTATCACTTACAATATCGATTAGTGATATTTTTATTTCTCAATCTATATTTTAGTTTTTATTTTCACTACGACTTTGTATTGCATGTTTTTCCAATTAATGCAAAAATCCAATTACTAATTTTTCTACATTTCTTTTCTAACTTTTACTTAATACGGGCTTTCACTTACGGATTCGTACCTAAATAGAAAAATCTTTCTACTTTGATGTCCTCACTTTATTTAATTCTACTATAACTTTGTATTACTGTTATTGTATGTTAATTCTAATGTACCAAATTTATTTCCAATTTATTTTTACCACCGCCTGCATTATATCCAGTGCTTCCCTAAGCGTACTAATTGTGTGTTTCTAATCCGACTACTATTATTATCACCTACAAATGCTCTAACATAAATATGTACTTTCTCAATGTCTACACATCTACAAGTTCATAATTTCACACAAATGAAGCTACATTACAATGCGTATGTTCACAAAAAACAAAGTACAACATTACATACACTACAATACATCATGCGTGACATATGGAAGTTTTGCTACAAATACATAGGTATCAAAGATTGACATAAAATAACATAAACAAAAGATGGTTTGCTTAATTATGGACTAATGACATACATAAAAATATAGTTGCATGGGCACAAGACTTACCTCTTCTTGAAGCTCACGAGGCGATCTACAACTTTTGTACTTGCCAAATCTGCTGATTCCAAACGAGAACAACTCAAAACTACATGTTTTCACTCCTCACTTCCCTTCACTTCCTCCCTCGCTGTCTTCACTCCAGCTGCAAATGAGCTTCTTGCTTGCTATGAGACCATACACGCTGTTGTTCGAGCTCTTTAAGTGTGCATTCAGCACTCACGGAGAGGGGCCATGGGATTGTGCTGCAGACGCGTGTGTGAGCAGGCGTGAGAAAGGCCAGGGTACGGTTGCTTTTAGTGGACGGATTGGACAGCAGAGGAGATGTGTGGTCGGGAGGTGATACGTGCGGTCGGCAGGCACTCATGCGCTCGGACACCGCACCATCGCCTACTACAGTCGAGTCGTGCGGT
Source organism: Dendrocalamus latiflorus (assembly GCA_017311315.1). Lineage (NCBI taxonomy): Eukaryota > Viridiplantae > Streptophyta > Magnoliopsida > Poales > Poaceae > Dendrocalamus > Dendrocalamus latiflorus. The sequence goes on along the minus strand of CM029648.1, from coordinate 11,480,495 downwards.
CCCGGACCGCACGACCTGGCTACAGTGCGATCATGCGGTGCCGGACCGCACGACCGGACATGCGTCAGCTCCACGTAGTTTCGCGGTCAGCACGGGGGCTAGAAACGGAATTTATTTGCTCCGGGGGCTAGAAGTGGAATTTTCGGCCTGTACAGTGCTAGATATGTCCAAAATTCCCATTCGGATGGATTGAGCAGAGAGAGAGAGAGGAGTAAGGGAAGAGAGAGATTAAACGTGTGCAAATAAATTCATATACTGTTGTTAAATTGTTATGTGGCGTAATTAATTACATGTTTTTTTCTAATTAGAATTAAATTTTAGAAACTTGCTAATATTTATTTAGGATTATTTGGAAAAATTAAGTGCTGTTAATAGATTAAATTTGCCTATCCAAATACCCAAATAATTTTGTTAGCTGTATTTAAAACTATAGGAATCCAAAAATAATTATTTATGAATATTAGGATCAATTAACTTCCACCAGAAGATGAATAATTGCACGCGATGATTTAAAACTGTACGCGATGATTAAAGTTGTGTGTGTCAAACTAAAATAGCAATTAAGATGTAAAAATCTAAAATCAGCTAGATTAATTTCGAGGACCGAACAGGAAAACATTGGTATAGTTAATTTTTCTACATCTATAAATTAAAACATAGCGTACATGCTAATTGCAGGAAAAGAACCTAGTTCGGAGGAAGAGTTCCACCCAAGATAATCTGAAACTGAGATTTCTAATCCATACTCAGGCAAGCATGCCTTTGATAATTGAATTAGAGTAATTTCGCCTAAAAGTTATTTTTATGCTAAAGTAATATCACTCCCTACATTAAATGAATTTTAAAAGAAATGATGTGCTTGATGATGATGATGAACATGTGCTTAAGGTTAATAAAGATAATGAATATAGAAAGGTAGGTAGTTGGAGAGGCAACTGTCGTACCAAGAAATAAGAGGTGGGCAGAGGGTGCCTTGGAAAGGAATAATAGTGGCAGATGTGGGGCCTTGCATATGGATATTATATAAGGATAAACCAACTTGCACTCGTGTAATGGGCCATCATAATCGCATCAGCCATGGTTTTATTAAAGATAGGCAAAGTTCAATTACCTTATCAAGTTACTGTACACTCCACATAGGTAAGGAGTGTATAAATGTGAGGGGGGGTAAGGCCAGATTTGGCAAGACCTGGCGCATATATTAGCGTGGTGGAGTGTTGGGTGCATGTGATCCCACTCGACCAATGACTAGCTCATAGTCAGGTAGGTGTTGGGTGAGGGTAAGAAACCATCCCTTGCCAATGACTATGATTAGCCGGGTGAAGGTATAGTATACGGAAAATAAGGGAAATGGCCCTGTACTCAAATTTCAGCATTACATATAAGGAAATGCTGGGTAAAGCGATACCAACCTGCATAGAGTATAAATCAAGAATTCATGCCTGTCTCCTAAAATGGATGCTATGGGGGCCTATCGATGTTTTTTTTCTCAAAATACAAGTGTTCAGTAGATTGCTAAATTAACAATCTAAAATTCTTTCAAAACCCAAAAACATTTATTTTCTAAAATGAGATGGATATTGAGATTTAGAAGGAGAATGAGATGAGAATGGAAATGGATGTTCCAGAAAATGCTAGAGTAAGAGCACACAGTGCATTTTTGCTAATAACACTTGCTGAATACTCTATACTCACCCTTACTATTAACTCTCCTTTATTAGAGATGAGTCAATACAATAATCTACATGGTCATACAAAGATCTATGCTGAAGACAACTACACCGAAGGAAGTGAGCTTGGCCTGAAGTATGTCATTCGTGGAATGGAATCCCTATATAGAGTTGGGATGAATAGAAGGCAGCCAAGAGCTGTTTTATGAAATCAAGTACGTTAGTGTGTAGCTATCTACTCATCTCTACTTTGGACTTTTTAGCAGATTTGGCGCTGTTTGCGACGGTATTTACAAAACTAGCCGTATGCGCAGTGTATTTACAGAAATGACGTTTTTGTCGTCCGGTGGGCGGGCGGCAGCGCGGGGGGAGACAACGGGTGGGCACCTATCGTCCCGTGAGCAGACACCAGGCGCCTATCGCTTGCCCACCAGACAGCAGGTGTCTGTCGCCCACCCATGGGACAACAGGTGATTAAGCCGGCTTAATCACTACCTGAATTCATAGTTTTATATTTGTTTGAATTTTTAAACATAGAAAATGAGGTTCAAAAATTACAAAATTTTATGTATAGAATCCAAACACAACGTACTTCGTTATTTAATTTTTTACAATTTTATCCCCTCTGAATATTTCTTGAAAATTCGTATGATTTTGATAACTTTAGGAATTGTTACATATAGCAAACGAGCTCAAAAATTTGTAAAATTTTATGTGGAGCCTCCCAACACAGTCAACCTAATTGTATATTTTTTTGGAATTTTATGTGCTCCGAATTTGCCATGTTAATTTGTGATAATTTAATCATAATTAGCGATATGCGAGGAGGGATGTCCCCCCTTGGTGTTGCCCCCTTGCCCACAGAAATGCCAGTTTGTCCATACTATATCCCCTTGCCCGCTCCCTCCTTCAAACGTGTGTTGGCTTGACATACCGGTCCCCCTCACCCGCTCCCTCGCTCGCACAAATGTTAGTCTGGGCATGTGGCCCCACCTCGCCCGCTCCCTCGTGCGCACATTGCCACTTTTACCATGTTGTCCCCTGTCTCCTGTGGTGGTGCATATAGACAACACGTTCATAATTTCCGGTGGCAATGCACCGTATTCTCTTTTCGCTCGCTTCAAATACAGAGCTCTCGCAATCACTCATCGCTCATCTAAACTGTGTTTTGCTTCTTATAGGAAGAAGAACCTTCTGCGTCATACAGTAACATAGCATGGTAGACACCAAGAGGCTAGTCAGAGCGGGATCGCTAATGGAAGACCTTCCCCTGGAAAGGAGGGAGGACTTTGGCCCTAACTACCACGTGATGCCAAACAAGAGGGTTCAACCGGTATGGCCAAAATGCAGACACAGGGAGGATGCGGTCGTGCAGGTAGTCAAAGGCCAATTCAATGGCGAGCGACGTTTCTTCCGATGCCCACACTCTAGGGTACAATTAGCCAATAGTTTATTTTCTCTTACTGCAAATCGAGCTTTAATGTTAACCCTCTTTTTCAGTAGATGGTGAAATGTGACTTCATCCGCTGGATTGATCCTCCCCATGAACACTATGTTGTGAGGTACGTGGATATACTGTGGGAGTGAATCTTAGAGATGGAGGCACAGATTGACAGTCTCAATGAGGAGAACGGTGACCTCTGACAACGATGCAACGTGAGAGGGGCAACGAGGAGGTCATCAATATAGGAAGTTCATATGATCCCACATGCTGTTGTGTGAACCCTAGTTGCATATGTTTGTGCCACTACTATGATAATCAGCCACGTCCGAGGCACCCCTAACTGCAAAACTTCATGTGGGTACCATGAGGTACCTTCTACCAGTGGCAAATGACATTAGGAGAAGCTGATCATTCGTGTTGGCTGCTAGCATGGTGAGAATGGTTCCCTTGTAACTCCCTATAAGGAAAGTGCCATCCATCGTGAGTATAGGATGACAAAACTTGAAGCCCTCAATGGCCTGGGCAAAAGTTCAGAATAGTCGATCCAGTATGAAGCGGTTGGGCCCCCCGTCAGCATCTGGATGCTCATGCTTGTTTACGTACATGCCAGTGTTTGATTCGGCTCTCTGTTAAAGGTTGTACGCCTCTTCGTATGTCCCATACATGGACTCGATGCAAGGTTGTACGCCTCTTCGTATGTCCCGTACATGGACTCGATGCAAGGTTGTACGCCTCTTCGTATGTCCCGTACATGGACTCGATGACCTTTTGCTTGCCTCGTAGGACCTTAATGTAACTGACTGGATAGCCAACCATATTGGTGACTTCTGACTTGAGCATCTTCGGGGAGACAGAAACATCCGCTGCAACTAGGTGGCTGATGATGCTTGCCACATATGTGGAAGTCACGTTCCGATGATGGCACAAGGGCTTGCTAAGCATGCAAGTGTGGTCAATCATCGCCTTAATCAAGAAGGCTGAGCCAAAAGTCTTGGATTGTTGAGCATTGACCTTTGTAGAGTAGCCTTTCACTACGCACTTCAAAGTGAAATTGGCTGGGTTAGACCGGTGCACTCGGTACACAGGTTGATAGACAAGGCGTACCGTGCAATAGCTTGTTGCACAACTGCTTTGCTAGGGAAGCGCTGCCCAACTAGGAGGGTGTCAGCTTGAAACCCTCGCTGGGACCCTTCTTGCGGCAGTACGGGAAGACACATAGGGCACCTTCGATGACACAATTCCTCTAGGTGGACCAGCCATCTGCTGTGTGTCATCCTCAGTATCATCAGAACCTGGGTCAATGTCCTCATTGGACTCTAACCCGAGCGGCTGGTTCGGTAGATACTCATGGAAGTCAATTCGAGCTGACTACCACATGCCCGCCCTATCATTCCATACGAAGCCAGGGGCGAGTCTTCCCTCTGATACAACACATTCAGTGGTATCATCTTGAAGCTCCGCTTGTGGTTCCCCGGGTGTCGAGGGGCCGGGCTCATCAACGTTTTCTAACTCTCGGTGCGTGAAACTTAGGTACACCATCGACCTCCCGTAAATGGTCACCTCAGGCTGGGAGGCAATTTGCATGTACTGCTTCCATACTGTAGTGCCATTCACCTTCACGAGCTCTCACACACCATTGGTGTAGGTGATTCCCATGATGGCAAGTTTCATCGCCGTTGCCTCCATGGCGAACTCCCTTTAGATGCAACTTCGTAGCTCATGAATATTCATGACGCCAAGTCTCTCAACCCAGAGTACCTTGTATTGGCATGTTGATAGGTCCAACCCATTAGGTCCAGCCCGTACAAGACCATTGCCGTAGAACATTGTCAAGTGTTCTATGTCTGCGACTACCTGAAGCCACAAGAACTAGATATGTATTAAGCGTTACAACAAAAATGATTATATGTGTGTAACTACATATGAATAGTTCATTAATTATCGACAATTTGATTACGCATCCAAAAAATTTACCTATCTTTCGGTAGAAGCAATCAGCACTACCGCGTTCTCCTACCGTGTCCTTAATGAGCTATGCACTTGCTTCTCCAAATAATTAGCTGTGCACTCTTAATGTTGAGCGACGACTGTGAGAATAAGCTTTCTGTGATGAGCGACTGAGATGACCGATGACCAACTACGAGAGGTTCATATTTGTGGCTGAGCGCAAAGGGAACCCAGTGCACTCACCCTGCAAATTAAGGACTCCTTCTCGATGCGTAGCACTTTGGGCGAGAGGGATGGTATGGTAACACTAACAAATGTGGAGACGAGGGAGCGGGCGAGGGTGGACGGCACGGACATAACGACATCAGTGCGAATGAGGGAGCGCGCGAGGGGGGACGACACGGGTAGAGTGACAATTGTGCAAAGGATGCAGTGTAAAAAAGGATAGCAGCAGTGGGCCGATATATGTGCAAAGGACAGAGGTCACACACTTCAAAAGATGTCTGAGCACCACATATCGCTAATTATGATTAAATTATCACAAATTAACATGGCAAATTCGGAGCACATAAAATTTATAAAAAAATACACAATTAGGTCGACTATGTTGAAAGGCTCTATATAAAATTTTATAATTTTTGGAGCTCGTTTGCTATATGTAACAATTCACACAAATATCAAAATCCTACAAATATTTGAGCAATATTTAGAGGGGATAAAATTTTAAACAAATTACACAATGACGTATGTTGTGTCACAAGTCTGTGCATAAAATTTTGTATTTTTTTACCTCATTTGCTATATTTGAAAAAATTCAAACAAATATGATGTAAAATTACAAATTTAGGCAGTGATTAAGCTGGCTAATTAGCCAGCTTAATCACCTACCGCCCCATGGGCGGGTAGCAGGCACCTGTCATCTGCTCATGTGGTGGCACATGCCCACGCGTCGTCTCCCGGCACCGCTGCCCGCCCACCGGACAGCAAAAATGCCATTTCTGCAAATACGTTGCCCATACGGTTAGTTTTGTAAATACCATTGCAAACAGTGCCAAATTCGCTAAAATTTCTTTACACTATATAATTATTAGTAGAACCATTTTCTTTTCAAATGTTATAATATTTGGAGAGAACTTGTTAAGTCCTGCTTCAGACAGTAGCCTTGCGTGGCAATGGTATTGTAATAATGTTGTATTGTCTCTAATTATTGTTCTCGTGCAATACTCAGATGGGCTTATTATTTATTGGAGCTGTGTTCTATTGGCTAAACAAATAATAATCCATTGACTAGTGTTATTACCCCTCAGTAATGACACGAGTCGTCAAAGTATTCACAAGGATTACTGCATAATCACATCTCATACATCACACATACTAAGCACAACAAAACAGATCAAATTCTAAAATAGAGAATAATTCTTGCAACAACAGTAAGTAGTAAGTGGAAAAGTAAATAACAATGTAAAATTGAAAGGGGGAGGAGTAACCGAGGAGGGGAACAATAGCAAAAAAATATTTGTTGGAATTTTTATGTGACTTTCAATATTTATTGTGGTTATTGTCTATTTAACTCAATGTGGAATTATTCATATTATTAATGCAAATGATAAGGAATAATTTGATGTAGAATTTGACTTGAGGAATTGATGCTCGAGGTGCCGAGGGCGGCTGTGTTGGAATGTGGTAGACATATTTATTAAGATCAAGTTTACTGGAATTTAATATGCATGCATATATTTAACCCGTGTACAACACAGTGTGGAATAGCTAGGTTTGTTTTGTAGGATCGGCTCTGCAGGCTGTTTTCCCACATGATTAGATTGGAATTGATATTGTAAACAATCTGATCATGATACATGACTCACACATTTGTGCTAGGGACTAATATATTTTAGACTAATAAAACTGGCCTATCTGATCGTGGTTAGTGAAATGGTTCAGAAGTCTCATGGTGTATCAGAAAATAGGTGGGTCACTTTGTAATACCTAAAAGTGGAGTTTATAAATAGGTCTCTACCCTCTAGTCGCGTAATGCAATTGTGAACTACACCACGAAAAAGACAGAGAAATAGAGGGTAGACTGGAAAGCCTTCACAAAATCAATCTATGGTTTGAAAAAACCCAACATGGTATCAGAGCTAGTTTTCTTCACGGCTCATTGCACGCAGATCGAGGACCTTTCCACGCGGTCTTCTAGTTGACTTGGGGTAAGTTCTTTTAGGCTGTGGCTTACGACTTTTGAATTCTAACTGTTCACGAGAGAGATTATGAAGAGGGAGACAGTCACATAGATTTTGATCAGTATAGCTAAAGTCGGTACAATGTCTAATACAATTGACTAGTAAACCTTGTCTTGAAAAATGCCCCGTTTGAAAGCTAGTTATTGTAGCAAAAAGTGAAAAGCCAAAGCAAAAGCTCTGCCAAACCTAGCCACAATTATCCAAGGTTGAGTCGCTGATTTCAGGTGGATTAGTGCTTTTGTACTTTCATCTTCAATAAGAGTGGTGTTGAAGGAATAATTCACCCCTTCGGTAATGGAGCCCACTCTACAAAAAACACATACCTACAGATCGAAGAATTGCAGTTATACTCATAAAGGATGGTTGTATCCCTCACTTGTACTCATAGGGTAGCTATCCCCTTAGGGGCATTTTCAACATTTGTAGAGGCCCAAGAGCTTATAAATACCCCATGTAACCCTCATTTAAGGGGAGCACTCTTGAATTCTTATGAGCAATAAAGAAGCATGTTCAAACTGGTGAGCCCTTAGGGGCTCTCTCCCCAGAGGTAATCCCCCAGTGGCTCACTGACAGCAGTAGGGCGGTCCTCTTGGATTCTCGAACATGAATAAACCATGTGTCATTTCTACTCTTGTGGACATCTGCCTATCGGATGGCCAACATCCACTCCCTTGTGTTTGAGTTTTACACCTTCAACATTGGCGTTGACCGTGGGGAACTGTAGCTAATGGACAATAGGCTATGGGTCCTACCAAGAAATACTCTAAGTCCACGAAGTCTCCTCCAGCTCTGGAGTGCAATAAGCTTGTGGACAACCTGAACACTTTCTAGAGGAGCCTTAGGCACGCACCATCATCGAGGATTAGGGTCCTCCACCCCAGGATGGACAATGTCTATCGAGAACCGAATATGCAAATCCGGACTCTCCTGTGTATTCTGCACCAGTCCAGGATCACGCTAGTGCACATAGTATAAACAAAGATGAAATATCGATCATATCATGATTCACTAAGAAAAGACTCAAATATTATTAATAATTATCAGAGTTGCGACCTTATGGTCAGCTTATAGATAATAGCCTGAATGGCTTAATAAACTTACAGTGGAAAATAAAAATAAGCAAAGTAGCCATTTGACATGCCCACAGGCAATCGACTGGGGAGCAAAGTCCTAATCTGCGAAGTTATCGAAGTATCCCCCTTCAGGTACCTCCTGCTGATCTGGTCCTTCTTCCTAAATTAAGCAGATGTGGATATAGGCGTGAGTACATAGAGTACTCAGCAAGTCGTTTGTAACAAAGATGCAATATAATATGTGTTGTGGTTATGAACCAAACAGAGAGATGGTAGTGTGGTAGTGGAGAGTTAGGTGAGCAATGCTTGGGGGCTTCCCCATGGTTTGGATGGTATATATATTTCACATGGGAGCATTTTACAGTTATGACCTTACACCCAAGTATCCCTCTCGAAGGGTAGTTATGTCATTATACACATCCCATTTTGGGCTTTATAACCTCCTAACAGGCCGGCTGGCTTAGGTGGGGGCCACCCCTACAACAGGAGCCTCTCATGGTGAAGGGCTTCACAGGCCGAAGCCATATTGCTGAGTCCTTTGGCCCCCTCCGTCCCTGCGGCCTGTGACCTTCTAAGATGTTAGACAAACTGGATCTTGCTGGCGCAGCATGTCCTGATGGCATGGACACGGGGTGGAAGTTGCTGCTGAAGGCGTCCTCCAGCTACGAGGTGTACGCCCCAAATGGGACCGGTCCTTCGATCTGGGGACGCGGGGTCAAAGCGGGCTCCGCAGTCGTCGTGCAGGCTCGAAGTGGCGGTGGGCTCCGACATCGCGCACCTCCGATGGTGAGTGAAAGTCAGAGTCATTCCACAAAGGCAAAGTCGGTGCCGATGTCGCCGCTGGAGTGAATGGCAAGTGGCCCACCGCCAATGCATTGATGGCCCCAAAAACCGCGTCGTCCCCTAGTGTGCGACGGGTGGTGTACCATATCAGGCGGCCGTACGACAGCGGTTGTGCGCTCGCTCCTGAGGGGGCGGATGCGTGGCGAGACATGATTGGCACGGCGTGGGGTTTGAGGTGTCGTGGTCACATGCCATTGCATTGACCTCCCGCCGGTTGAACTTCCCAGCTAAGGGGGAATGGGTATATATACGCTGCTAGTGCCGCAGCGTCGTCGTCGTTGCCTGTGGTCTGTAGCTAGGTACGGCTAAAATGATGTTGTTCCCCAAAATTGGGCCTCTTCAGTTCATCCACATTCTGCGATGGCACTGTTTCGTGGCGGACTTGGCGCCAACAGCGCGATTTAGAGAATGTTGATGAACTGAAGGAGGCCTATTTTTGGGTACTTGGTCAAGGCTTATCACCGATAACCGATCGTGCTTCCTGCTCGCGTGCTGTGTTCCTGCATGTGTGTTCTCTGATAACCGAGAGCGGTGATGAACTGATGGAGGCCTATTTATGAGAGTTCGGTCAAACCCTATCGCAGATGACCGGTCACACTTCCCGATTGAGGGGAGCGCGGGCGGTTGGATCCCCGCCGGTTGGTGCTCTGCCGAAGGTGTCCTCCGGTCGCGAGGTGTATACTTGCTGCGGAGCTGGTCCATGCTGGCGAGGCCGAGTCGAAGGGCCACTTTAGCCCACGGATGCGGCATCGACGCGAGCTCCGGGGTCATCGTGCAGGCTCAAAGTCGCGTCCCTATTCGGGCTCGATCGAGGCGGGCTTCGGAGTCTTCGCATGGACTCGAGATCGGAGGGCCGCCCGGTGTCTCGCAGCTCAAGGATGGTGCATTGAAGGCACCGTGGAGTACGCCTGTGGTTGGCGTGCAGCAGGACCGGCGCGTCCGACGCTGTCAGCGGGTGCACAACCATGGCCGAGCGCTCCTTTCCCCTGGGGCAGGACGCATTGCGATGCGCAAGTGGTGCGTCGTGCATTGCACTGCTTTACTCGCATCTTATCGGAACCATTCCATCATGATGAGGCCATGTGCATCCGACTTCGCTTCGTGGAAGCTCCATGGACATGCTGACGAAGTGGAATGCGGAGTCATTCCTTATTTGCGAGGCCGAGTGGGGGGGGGGGGCCAACTCGACTTCGCGGACGCGGAGTTGGAGTAGGCTCCAGAGTCATCTCACTGGCTCGAAGTCGAGGTGGTATTTGGGTTTGCCGTACCGGCTCGTCACTGAGGCGCAGCTGGGTGGCTCGACAGCGTTGCTTTGTTACGTCCATAGTGCAACGGTAATCGCAGGGCGTTGCAGTATGCGACCGGCGCGTCTGGTGGCGCCGTGCTTTCTCTCGATGGGGTAGGGTGCGTGGCCGCCCGTGACGGGCGCTCCGCCTTGGAGTCGAAGTTGCTGGCAGAGTCGCCTCGTGAGGTCGAAGCCGATGTCGGAGCAACTGGTTGGTGGCTTGCTGACATGCATTGATTGCCCCGCGAATAGCACCAACCGCTGACGTGCAATGGCCCGTGGTGAAGAATGTGCTCACCGGGCGGGCGATGGTGCCTCATCCAGACGATCGTTGTCGATCGACATGGAATATGCGCTCGAAGGGCGTGAGCCATCGCTGATGGACAAGCGGTGGGTAGCGACGGAGAAGGTGGAGCCCCGACTCTCACGATGGAGGAGACGATCCGAACTCTATTGCGCGAAGGGAAGCTATCAGACCGCCGCGAGGTGTGCCTGCCGACCAGCGATGAGACGGAGCCACACTCGGAGAAGTCGGAGGCGATCGTCTTCGTCGCTTATTTTGAAGCCGGCCTTCGGCTCCCAGCGGCCCTAATCATCGGCGACGTCCTGCGGACCTTTGGGCTGGAGTTGGTGCAATTGACTCCGAACGCGATAGCCCGCCTGGCTGTTTACAGCTGGGCACTGCGAACAGTGGCCTGTTGGCCTAGCTCCTCGCTGTTCGTGTTTCTTCATGACGCACGATGCCAGCCGAAGAAGCTGGGAATGGCGTTCTCCAACTTCAGCAGCGTCAACTTCGTTCTATGGCCCCAATGCTCACAGATCTTCCCTGCCAACTGCACCCGGATGAAGTGGGAGTCACACTAGATGATGCGGTGGTTCTACGTCCACGTGGCGAGCGGCAGCAACCTCGAGTGCACCGGTCGGCCAATATTGTTCAACACCTCACCGAGCATGCCCTTCGACGACGAGGACAAGCGGAGAGCACGGAGGCTTGTGGGAATCACCCTCCAGTTCAACATGCGCGACCTCGCTGAGGAGTTCGTCATGTACGAAGTGGCGCCACTTGCGGATGGGTGGTGCATCCAGGCTGGGGGCCTTCGGAGCGATGGTATCCGACCGTCTGTATCCTCATTGCTGAGACCATCCAATCCTCGTAAGTTTTGCACGGGAGGTCCTCTCCTTTTTTTGACTCCGCTTCGTCTTTTCGTGTAGGATTCCTCCTGAAAGACACGGAGCGTGCGGTGGCCGTGTTATTCGAACCATATGCGGCCAAAAAGCATGAGCTGCGCAAAGCCGCGACTGAGGCGGCGAAGCTGGGGTGGATCAATAGGGTATGTGAGGCTCTCGGTATTCCCGTGGCGGAGCAGGCCATTCCAGCCCCGAGCTGACCCCGCCGTCACTGTAAGATCGAGGAGGCCGACTAGAGGGGGGTGAATAGGCGGTTTAAAAATTCTCTACAAATTAATACTAATCAATTCAATAGCTTTCCTGTTTGCCTAAACCAAGTATATAATGCAAAAGCGAAACTCAATTTGGTTTAGCTCAAATGGCGCCTACAACAAATAAATTCGTCTAAGTGCACCAACAATTCTATCCTAGGTCAAGGTTTGCAATCCTAGGTATACAAGCAATCAATTTAATTCTATGAATGTAAATTGCTTGAATATAAATAGAGCATAAGAAAACAAACCACAATTGACACAATGATGTTTTACTGTGGTGTTCGGAAACTTGCCAGTTTCCCCTAATCCATGTTGAGGTTAGCCTGAATAAATCGGACCGGCTCCACGAATTAAGCCGAAGCACCTCCAATCCACTAGTGGTAGCTCTTTTCCGCTCCAGGTAGGTGAGCTCCGACCTTCACAACTTCGCCGGGTCTTCTCACAAACTTCTTGAGAAGATGACCGTGCACGACGCCTCCCACGCCGTCTAGGAGTCGGCAAACTCCAAGAGTAACAAGTCAAGTCCCTCACTTGACTCTCACCACGTGCAACGGATGCACAAGCTCAATTGGACACTAAGTCCACCTCTAGATGCAACACATGCACTCTAGATCCTCTCTCCCTTCTCACAAAGTGCAACACATGCACAATTGAGTGGAGAGCCTCACTCTAGCTCAAGAAGACAGGAATGAATGAATCAACAACTTCTCCAACCGGCCACAAGGGGGTATTTATACCCCACACAAGAAAACTAGCCGTTGGAGCCAAACCCCTGAAAAATCAGGAAAATCGGAACTACCGCAGTACAAATTGTGGTACTTTCGATTTCCTCGCCAACGGTCAGAAAACTAGCCGTTTCTCAGCGAAAACGGAACTACCGCAGTTCAAATTGCGGTACTTCCGATTTTCTCGAGGCCAAGTCATTCAAAAAGTCGCTCTCTAGAAAAAACGTTCCGCTTGGAAATCGAAACTATCGGAAAATCGGAACTTCCAGAAAAATCAGAACTACCGCAGTACAAATTGCGGTACTTCTGCAAAAATCGGAACTACCGCAGTACAAATTGCGGTACTTCCATTTTTGGTTTTTCAGCACAGACGACACTCGGAAAAACGGTCATAACTTTTGACTCCGATGTCAGAATTGAGTGATCTTGGACTCTATGGAAAGCTTATTCAGAGGGCTACACAACCCATCTATTTGCAGGACCTCAAACATATTAGATCAATGCAGAAATCAAAGAACGTCCAAGGAGTCACTACCATGGTCCAAGTCCAAGGAAATAGCAATAAACAATCTTAGACCATGCCAAGGGATAATGCTTGATCTCTAACTTTTGCAAAACACATTTGCAAACTTAGAGCATGCTACAAGGATTAGGTACATGGACTTCTCACATTTGCAAAACACATTCGCAAACCTAAGTCACATGCCACAAGGATTATATATGAGCTTCAACCATTTGCAAAACACATTTGCAAATATAAGCCTCATATCACAAAGAATGAAAACATGGACCTCAAGCACTTGCAAAATATATTTGCAATGCATAGTCCCATGTAGCAAAGATTCACCACATGAGCTTCAACTATTTGCAAAACACATTCGCAAATATAGGCATCATGTTAAGATGAGCTAGAGCAAGTGAGGTTTGAGCTATCAACACATGATGAGACTAAAACTACTAGACATGACCTCTCTTAATAGTACGGCAACCTACACTAGCAATCCGGTCTTCCAACCAAACACCAAGACCGGTAAAAGAGTAGGAACACATCCTTAGCCCTAGCTAGTCATACCTTTTCCTTGGGTCATCGTCTTGATAGGCATCAACTCATGATGCATTCTTTTCATCAACTCCATCAACATATGATGGTCTTCACTTGTCTTGATGATCAACACATGATCATCTCCATTTGAACATGCATCAACTCATGACGCATCTTCTTCTCGATGGCCTTCAACACATCAATCCGTCTTCTTCTTTGATAGCCTTCAACTCATGAGACTATCTTCTTCTCAATCTTGACTTGATGATCTTCAACACATGAAGTCATTCCAAGTCGTTCTTATTTGTGGAACCTAAACTCTGCATCCAACTAATGGAAACCGTTAGTCCATAGAACAATTGTCATTGATTACCAAACTTCACCATTTTGGTAATTCATGACAATCTCAACAAATAATGTGATATAAAAATGATTTGCGAGTATACACCTTGTACACAACAAATGTATACTCTAAAATAAGCTTTAGACAAAGCTTACTCATGCGGTTGTCATTTAGGCATTCAACCATTAACACATAATGGATAAGTTAGATGACAACCCGATTGCACATGAGTATATACGAACTACAAAAGTTATATATACTCAAAAATGTATTTCAAAGTAAAGATCCCAAATATGCGTATTAAAAGAAGCATGGATCAATACTTATGAAACTCCAAAATATATAGAGAGCTCCCCCTAAATGTGTGCATACAAGTGTATATAGTGAAGACATATGCACATATTCATTTTAGACTAATTGAGGAGTTCAATCTATATTTTGGATCTAAGGAATGCATTTGTAAATGAGAAAGCGATTTTGAATGCATACCTCTTTGATTTCACCTTTTCATCCAAATGAGACTAACCAAAGATAAACTCAAATAAACATATTAGTCTCATAAATTCATTTATCATTATCACCAATACATAATAAGAGTATTTGTCATTATTACTAAGATCTCATAATGGTATTTGTCATTAACACCAAAACCAACTTAATCGGGGCTTGATCTTTCAATCTCCCCCTTAACCATTCAATTAATAGGAGCTTGATCTTTCAGTCACGACAGCAACGACAAGGGGAAGGGGTCGCCTTCTCGACGGAGGGCCCGATCCCCCACGGCCGTATCTAGCCCGACGGCTGCGGCTCCTGTCAACTCCGCCGGAGTCGAGGATGGGGCCGCCGCCACCTTCGACTCGGTGAAGTATACCGATTCGGACCTTGAGGCCAGGGCGAAGGGGGCGGCTACGGCCGAGGAGTCCCTGGGCGGCACAAGGGGCCAAGGGGGCGGCCCGAACGATTAGGAGGGCAAAGCATCCTCACCTGTGCCGGCTGCGAAGGCTGAGGGATCCTTGCCCCAGTCTTCGAAAGTGAAGCGGCCACGGACGCGATCGCCCTCTCAGCCAGAGAGGGGATTCGGCCTGGCGGTCGGGGTCGCAGAAGATCCTGAGTCCGATGAGGAGGCGATCCGTCGTGAGAGATCGCCCTCCCGGCCAAGGAAGGAGTTCACCGTGGAGGCCGGCGCTGTTCTCGTGATTCCTTGCAAGGTCGAGGGGACGCCCCAATGGGTCCCGCCGGTTAATGCCAGGGGTAAGTTTTGATTCCTTCGTACTATCGTGCGAGGCTTCCCTAGAGCTCTCTGACCGGTGTCCATTGCCATTAGAGGAGGAACAGTCCCCCTGGCCGTGGGAAACCCTTGAGGGACGGCGACGTTCCGGGGACGGCATCGACAACCGATGCCCTGGGAATTGTCTTCGCAGAGGCCGGGCGACCGATGTTGACGGACTTCGTCCCTCGACCGGAGATGCTACGGGCCTGGCAGGGGGCCGCGAAGAGTGTGGTCACCGGCTTGGATCGCCGGGCCTTGCTGGCGTGCGAGCCGGAGCTCTTGGATGGCGCACTAGAGGCCTCAAAGATCAGGGTGAGTGCCCGACTTCGATAATGTTGCCCTCATTTAGGAACTGTACTAACGACTATGCTACACACACGCTCGCCCTTACTCAAGCGCTGCAAGCGGCACGCGCCCCGCGCGCAGGGGCACTGGAAGTCCGGCTACGAGCTGTCGAGGAGGCCCTGCGCGGCCGAGGAGGCCCACTCCGTCAAGGACGATCGCATCCGACTCCTAGAAACGGAGGGCACGAAGGCGATCTCGGATGCTCAGGCACTCGTAGCAGAGGCACAACGCGTGCCCGCCGATGAGCGCGACGGCCTGCTCCAGCAAATCGCCGTGCTGGAGGAGGAGAAGGGCCGGTTCATCGCGTCTGTCGGGGAGAAGGACCGGGCTTTGGGTGATGCCTCGGTGGCGGCGTGGGACACCATGCTGGCCCTGGAAGGTGCCCTCAAAGACCTCTCCATTGACGTGCCGCCTCGTGCCTTCGGTCCCGAGGACTTGGCGCGGACGCTCCATCGAATTGGGGAGGCTTCTAGCCACGCTCTCAGCGCCGCTAAGGCCTTCGACGACCACTGCTAAGGCCTTCGCGCTGCTTCATCACTGAGGCTACCGGCACATCGACGAGTTGGCCGACCCCCAACTGGAGATGCCAGCTAGAGCCAGAGTGATATCGGGCGTCGTGCGCGCTGTCCGCAGCACCGTCCGGACCTTCCGCGACCGGATTGGGGCTACATCGGGGAGGCTGCGGCGAAGGTAGCGCTTCGACGGACCCTGCATGGTGAGGGGAACTTCGGGCAGTGGCTTGACGAAGTTCCGCGGCGCCATAGAGATGGTGCCGCTGTGCCGGGGCATGGTGAGAACCCATAGGTGTGACGCCGGGGTCGTAACGTGTAGGCGTGCGTTGCAATGTCCGCGCACTCTTTTTGTGTATGCTGGCATCCCCCTTTTTATGAATAAAGTGGAAGTTGCCCCCACCTTTTGATTACTTGTACTGTTTTGCCCCGGGCAGCTGCTTGATAGGGGCTGGTTGCTGGTCGCCGAGCTTATGACCCGGCGGCGTTTTCGGCATTGGGGATGGGCCAAGGACTAGCTAAACTTTTGGGCGGCCTGGGCTTCGGCTGGTGAGGCTTCAGCACGGGAGTATATCAAGGGCACTTGTAGACACTAGGTCTTTGAGAACGTGACTGCCAAACACTTTGTAAATGTTCTTTTATGAATACAATAAAGACTTTGATTAGAGTATGTGTCCCCACCACTTTTCACGATCACACCAATCTCCAACCACCTTGTATCCCTGCCTTTCGAGGCGGTGGCAGCGGAGTTGGCGCCTAGTAGAAGTAACGCTCGAGCGCTCCGCCCCCACCCTTCGAAGTGGTGACAGCGGAGCTGGCACCTAGTAAAAGTAGACGCTCGAGCGCTCTATCCCCTACCTTCGAAGTGATGGCAGTGGAGCTGGCACCTAGTAGAAGTAGACGCTCGAGCGCTCCATCCCCTGGTGCCTTTTGCCTATGCTCTAGAGCCGTAGAGTGCGCACGAGGGCGAGCCTCCGCACGTCCTGTTTATACCCCGTGGAGTGCATGCGGAGGCGAGCCTCCGTGCATCTTATTTATAATTCGTAGAGTGCGCGCGGACACGAGCCTCCGCTGCGTCTTATTTATACTCTATAGAGTGCGCACGGAGACAAGCCTCCACTACATCTTATTAATACTCCGTAGAGTGCACGCGGAGGCGTGCCTCCGCTGCATCTTATTTATACTCCGTAGAGTGCGCGCGGAGGTGTGCCTCTACTGCGTCTTATTTATACTCCGTAGAGTCGCATGGAGAAGAGCCTCCGCTGCATCTTATTTATACTCCGTAGAGTGCGCGCAGACGCGCGCCTCCGCTGCGTCTTATTCATACTCCGTAGAGTGCGTGCGGAGGCATGCCTCCGCTGTGTCTTATTTATACTCCGTAGAGTGAGCGCGGAGGCAAGCCTCCGCTGTATCTTATTTATACTCCGTAGAGTTCGTGCGGAGGCGTGCCTCCGCTGTGTCTTATTTATACTCCGTAGAGTGCGCGCGGAGGCGAGCCTCCGCTGCGTCTTATTTATTCTCCATAGAGTGCACGCGGAGGCGTCCCCCATATGTCTTAATTTATGCTCACGAAGAGTGCGCGCGGAGGCCGTGTGTCTTTGTTTATACTCACGGAGAGAGCGCGCGAAGACCGTGTGTCTTTGTTTATACTCATGGAGAGTGCGCATGGAGATCGCGTGTCTTTGTTTATGCTCACGGAGAGTGCGCGCAAATGAATGGACTTTATTAATGTCCCATTTGCGCAGGCGAGCAATTACAAAAGAAGGTACTAACCGCTAATCGCTCGAGGACAAAGACAGTGCTGGCCGCTATTGTGGTGACGGTAGGGTAGAACAAGCGAGGAGCCTTTGGTGCTGGGGAGAGCCTCTGGTGCTAGAGCAACCAATGAAGGAGGGCCTGCGAGGTGCTTTTTGAGGTCGTCGGAAGCCCTCGCGTGGTCTTGTCTGCCCTAGGTTTCTTGGTGGGCCTTATGGTGCGGCCCCCGAGCCCCAAGCTCTATGCACCGGGCGAGGTCCTGGTCACCGAGGGTGGTGATGATACCTTGCGGGCTCGGGAGCTTCATGCATAAGAAGCCATGGTGCGGGACCGCCCCGAAGGAGTTGAGGGTTGGGTGCCCCAGTATGGCATTGTACAGGTATGAGATGTCGACGATGTCGAAGGTGATGTCCTCGCTCCTTGCGTTGTCGCCCTGGCCAAAAGAGAATTGGAGGCATATCTGGCCCAACACCTTTAGCGGTTGACCCCCGAAGCCCTGCAGTGGGATTCCCGAAGGACCCAAGCAACTTCGGGGGATTCCCATCTGGTCGAAGGCCGCCGCGAACAAGATGTTCGCAGAGCTGTCTCCATCGACCAAGACGCGTTTAACATCGCATCCTGCGATGGCGACCTAGATGACTAGGGGATCCTGGTGAGGGAAATCGACGCCCTCAGTGTTAACTGGTGTGAAGGTGATTTCGTGCTGGGCCCACTCCGGCGGTGCCTGCGCCGGGTATGCTGCCACATGGTGTAGCCTCCGTGCGTAAGCCTTCTGTTGTCGCGCCGAGGAGAACTCCAATGAAGAGCCCCCGGAGATGACGTTTATAACCCGACGCTGATCTCCCTCTGGGGCCTATATTCGCAAGGGACCTTCCTGGGGTTGCTGTACGTGAGCTTGAATTTGCAAGGGGCCCTCTTGGGGCTGCTGCCCGTGGGCTTGAATCTGCAAGGGGCCCTCCTGGGGCTACTGCACGTGGGCCACGACGGGCGACCCCGCCTGCAGGGTTCTGTCCCTGGCGACGCTCTGTCAGAGCACCACGATGGTGGCGCATGTCCGCATGTTGTGGCCACACCAGCCATGCACCTCGCACCACAGACCGTAGAGCTGGTCTTCTTGTTCCGCACGGGGTCTGTCGTCACGACCCCGACCTCTCCCTCACCCCCGACCTCGGCGACCTCAGCCACGACCGGTGTGGGCACTGCCTTCGGAACCGCCCTCGATGTCAAAGATGTAGCGGTCTCTCTGGGATTTATGTTGACTGCGCTTGGACTTGTCGCCCAACGGGTCCTTGGGCTTGGCGTCTTTGCGCTCGGGAGCGTCCTTCGAGGACTCTTTCTTGCACTTGTCCTTCGAGGAGCCCTCTGGTGTGTCTTTGTTATTCGCCGACGCCTCCACTTGATTAGTGTCAGAGTCATCGCCTTTGCACCACCGCGCATCCTCCTCTGCCCTTGCATACTCTTCCATCTTATCGAAGAGCTTCACGACTGTCTTGATCGGCTTACGTGCCTTGTACTTAGCCAGCGGCCCTAGGCGGAGGCCTTGAATCGCGGCGTTGATAATGGTTGTCTTGTTGACATCCTTCACCTGGCAGCGGACCTTCGCGAAGCGCTTGAAGTAATCTCGGAGCTTCTCCGAGTGTTTTTGCTTGACGGCGAAGAGCTGGTCCGTGTCGACGCGCTCGACGTAGTTCCCCTGGAAGTTGTTGTAGAGGCGATCGCGGATCTGCTCCCACGCATAGATGGAGTTTGGCTCTATGGTGAAAAACCAAGAGAGCGCCACTCCTTGTAGTGCGAGGGGGAGCCCCTTCGCTTTGGTGGTGTCGTCTCCGCCTGCAGCTTCGATGGCAGTCTCGTATACGCGCACGAACTCCTGAGGGTCCGTGTCGCCCTTGTACGGCTCAATGGCACTGGGGAACTTGAAGTCCTCCGACCAAGCCGATTGCTGCTAGCTCACGGTGAGGGGGGACTCCGGATCCACGCGTCGCAGTGGGACGCGACTGAAGGTAGGGGCGTCGTGGCTGTCTGCCCACTCTGGCGTGGGCTCCGTTGCGACCACCGATGGGACTTGTTGGCTCCGAGCCTCCTGTATATCCCGCACGGATCCGCGGAGGTCCACCAACTCCCGCTGCAGTGTGGGGATGGCCAACAATAGAGCGTTCTCCACCGCCGTCGAGGTTACGGTAGTTGGAGAAGTAGGTTGCACCGCCGGTTCAGCATGTCGGCTTGCGTTCCGGAGCCACTCGGCATGTCGGTGCGGTGGGCTCCGGAATCGGTGATGGGGCCGGCGATGAGACCGGTGCTGTCGCCAAGGCCCCCTGCCGCTTCCTTGCCGGGCGCGGTGGCAGCGGCCGTGGTGGCATGGGCCCCAGCGTCAGCACTCCCAGCGGCCCACTCGGTACCCATGCCGACTGCAGCGCCAGCAGTTGGGACGACAGTCACGCCATGGGCGTCGAGGTCGGCAGTTGCAGTGCCGGCGTAGCCGCCCACGCCTGTAGGCGCGGCGCTATCGCCTGCACTCGCAGCCGACGCATCGCCGAGTGCTTCTTTCGTGCTTCTCTTCTTCTTCGTCGTTGCCATTGATAAAGCCTTCTTTGATGCCATCCTTCTTCAGGTTTTGGAGCTTGCTCTCATCATCTCCCCACGGATGGCGCCAACTGTTGTGGTTACGGACCAAATAGAGAGATGGTAGTATGGTAGTGGAGAGTTAGGTGAGCAATGCTTGGGGGCTTCCCCATGGCCTGGATGGTATATATATTCACATGGGGAGCATTTTACAGTTATGACCTTACACCCAATATCCCTCTCGAAGGACCGTACGACCTCCATGGTCTCCCCTAGCAAAAGTCCAAGGTGGCTTAGGCGTCCGTCCCCTCCACCATGGCGGCTCATGTCCTGTTGGACCTAGGGCATGAGCGACAACTTGGGCTTAATGCCCAAGTTGATGGATGTGCTGGGGACTTATACACTTTAACTCTAGGCCACACGCCGAACGACCTCCAGGTTGCTTGACAAGAGTTAAGCATTCTTGTGTATTCTCGATCACCACGGAAAAACACCCACCTACGGGGTAAAAGGGCTCCACAACCCTCATGTTTCGGTGCCCCCGACTTACCCTCGTGGGCACATCTCTAGTGTGCATATGACTTAGTGTCGTGGGCACACCACTAAGGTGTCCATGAGTAAGCCTCATGGGTTCCTTCAAGCCCACCAAGGGCTACCACCCTTAGTGGCCATTTGGTGCTCCACGACTCAGTCTCGTGGGCACCCCTTCGGTGTGTCTATGACTTGGTGTCATGGGCACACCTCTAAGGTAGCCGTGAGTTAGTCTCATGGGTATCTCCAAGCCCACCAATGGCTACCACCCCTTGTGGCCATTCAGTGCCCCATGACTTAGCCTCGTGGATATCCCTTCGGTATGCCCACGACTTAGTGTCGTGGGCACACCTTTAAGATGACAATGAGTTAGTCTCATAGGTGCCTCCAAGTTTGTTAGGGGGATACCACCCCTAGTCATCATTCGGTGCCTCATGACTTAATTTCATGGACACCCCTCCGATATGTCTATGACTCAGTCTTATGAATGCACCTCCAAGGTGCCATGTGATTTAATCTCACGAGCACTCTCAAGCCTACCGAAGAATGCAACCCCTAATAACTCTATGTTGCTCTTCAATGTACACGTACACATCTTTCGGGCAACCCGAATCATATGCCATCAACCAAGCTCGAACCTCAGTCTTGGGCAATCATGCCTACGTAAGGATATCACCTCAGAGATCTCAGTATCTATAGTAATAGGACTCTACTTGTCCTGCAACAACGACTTCAATTATCTATCATGTCAAACAAATGCTACCTTGATATGATAAATGAGTGTTCATCATTTTCTCTTTAACTTCTGATCTCACACTCGAATATCTCATTATCCGTCTTCGCAGTGTTCACAGCTCGAGTGTGGATCATTATCAACAGCATTTTCGAGCTCACGTTCACTTGGCATATTATCCCCATCATCTCGGCAACATTATGCTTTTCCTCAGCGACTCTTAATTTCTTTTTGGTGGCTTGCAACTTATTTTTGATGTCCCTTAGTTTCATTTTTGCAGCCCTCAGTCCCTCATCACCTTCAACAAGTGTCGCTTTGGCACACCGTCCACCTCAAAGGTAGTGCCTCAGTGGGGCGGCCCCACGTCGATGACTTTGTGTAGGATCAAAATGGCAACAGAGGGGGTGAATGGTGCCTTCAAACCGCCCCTAGTATTCTCACAAACTTCTCCGATAGCTATAACAGCTATGAAGCAAGAAGAGAGATGCCCACTGGAAACTGAGAAGATCTCAAACAGAAAGGAAGACCAAGAAGAAGCAGTTCAGAGAGCAGGCAATCCGGTCAGACCGCAAGAGAACTACCAGTCTGACCGCCAGGTTACAGCCGGTCTGACCGCCGAAAAACTCCCGGTCTGACCGCAAGAGGAGGAGCGGTCGAATCGCCTAAACAAGGGCGGTCTAACCGGGAACGGAATCAGCGAAAAAAATAGAGGCGAATGGAAAACAGAGAGAGCCTGACCGAAAACTAACGACACAGTGAATACTGAAGAAGGAGCGAAAAACAGAGAATTGGATGAACGATTGCTGCTCCTCTTAGGTCAATTGAACAGAGCTTCAACCTAAACAGAAAACCAACCTCCGGAAGTGACAATTCAGATTGAAAGAATAACTCTGCAGAAAATTGAGATAGAGCAGAGAAAACATTCAATTGCAAGATCTGAAAATAGAAGATGAGGCCCAGATCCAAATAGCCTGTGATTCTCTAATCTTATGAACATCAGACTTTTGATCACAATAGGGAAAGGGCCTTAGACTGAGAAAACACAAAACTAAAACAACTTTTAGCTGAAATTCATCAGTGAAGAATGGTTGAACAGAGAAACCGAGGTGATGAAAATTTCTCAACCGCTGAATCCAGTTTGCAACCAGATCTTGATTTACCGATCATTTGGCCAAGATATTTCAAACCTAGCAAAAATATAACCTCTAATCCAAGAGGAAATCAAGAACACAAGACTCCCCTGCTTACAAGAATAGTAAACCCTAGAAATGGAAGAAGCAGAGGAAATCTCAGGAGAACAAATTCTCGGAAAGAAAACTGTGATTGAAAAGTTTGCTCTCGGGTATAAGCTAGCCAAGTGGCCTTGAGGAGATACCCTGTTCAGAGTAGAGTCAAATCTCAGGAAAATCATAAGAATTAGAGACCAGAAACATATGCCGACCGAAAACCCAAAGAAGACGAGATAGAACAAAGAGACTGCAATCATCTCATCTCAAAGTGAACAGCTCAAAGATAGAACTTGAAATGGATGCAAAGATATGAATGATTGCATTAACAAGAGTTCTACAGCCATTCCATGCCCATTCTCATATTATGAGAAGAACACATGCAAAAGAAAAACAGCTATTGCCCACCAGCTCTCCCAGATACAACTCACACCAAAAACAGGAAAAAGGAAAAAGAGAGCCACAACACTTAAGTTCTAGCATCTATTTATAGCCTCAAATTACCGGGTTTACAACTAGCTTTACCCAATTGCTCCAACAAACTCTGCGCTTTACCCAATAACTCCAACAAGATCTACTTCCACTTTGCAGCCTTTCGCATTTTACCAAAACGTCACTTCTGCACCTTCCTGGATGTAACATCCCAAAAATTTTATTTGCAATTTATTTGTTTTTCTGGAGTTTAATTGGATTTATCTGGATTTTATTTCAAAATTTAAAGCAAAAAAAAATTTATTTTTTTTTCTTTTCTTAACCCTCCCTAAGTTTTGATTAACTCTTGAGAATTTACTTCTGGAAATTAAAAAGAAATTTAGAAGTTTCCTTCTTCCCTTCTTCCCCAACCGGCCGGCCTCCTTTAACACCCCATCCAAGCTTTAAAAGCTTCGGTTACTCCTTCCCTCGGCCGGCAACCGAAGCCATTATTGGCCCTTAAGCTCGCGCGCTAGTAACCGCCCCACCTCCGTCCGTTTTCTGTCGGCTTAAAGCCTCTCGCCGTTATGCGACTGTTTCTAAAGTCCTTAACTCCGGCGAGCCCATTACCTCCGTCCCTGCCCTATAAAGCTCCTTCCCGAGCCGTTATCCCCTCCTTCGCCTTCCCGTGCGCCGCCACCTCTTTCCCCCTCCGCCCTGAACCGAATCGGCCACGACCCGTGCTTCCTCGTCCGCCACCGTGCGAGCTCCGGCGAGGAATTGGCGCCGCCCTGGTCTCTTCCGCGCCTCGCCGACGACGCCTTCGTGATCCCCAAGCGCCGGCGACCACCATTCCCCTCTCCGCCGAGCGACGCCGCCACCGGAGCCCCGTTGTTGCCGAAGACTCGAGCGCCGCCGCTTCTTCTCGTCGACCGACCGTCTCCACTCGTAACCGAACCTCTACGACCATCCGTCGTCTCCGGCCACTCTGCCTGATTCCCTCCGACCACCCCGCGGCCAACCAGTTTCCGAAGGTAACACCCTTCCGTGTGGTCGTAGATCCGTGTAGTCGAAGTCGTAAGTTCTCTGGTAGTCGAAGTCGTAGATCCGTGTAGTCGAAGTCGTAAGTTCTCTGGTAGTCGAAGTCGTAGGTTCTCTGTGTAGTCGAAGTCGTAAGTTCTCTGGTAGTCGAAGTCGTAGGTTCTCTGTGTAGTCGAAGTCGTAGGTTCTCTGTGTAGTCGAAGTCGTAGGTTCTCTGGTAGTCAAAGTCGTAGGTTCTCAGTGTAGTCGTAGTCGTAGACTGGTCTGTGGACGTAGTCGTAATTTCCCTGCGTAGTCGTAAACCTTCCATGTGGTCGTAAGTCGACTACGTGGTCGTAGCTCCGCCCGATCGCATTTGCCGTGGTCGTAGCTCCGCCCGATCGCATTTGCCGTGGTCGTAGCTCCGCCCGATCGCATTTAACGTGGTCGTAGCTCCGCCCGATCGCATTTGCCGTGGTCGTAGCTCCGCCCGATCACGTTTGCCGTGGTCGTGAGAACTTCCGAAGGCCATAACTTCTTCATTTTACCTCCGATTTAACTCGTTCAAATTTCTAAATTTTTCTAAAATCCTAAACTACCCATTTCTGGACTCTTTTTGAATTTTTGGATTTTATATGATTTTTGTTTGAATTTCTTTTGGTTCTTTACGTATAGATTACGACGAATCCGGAGAGTATTTCTTCGACGAATCGCAGCAAGACTTCGAGCAAGGCAAGTTACACCTTTGACCATGTTGATCCCAGTAATTTAAATTATTATGTTGTTTTTAAATTAATATGCATGCGTACTTTTATTCAATCTAGTTTAAATTCGGTTTAAACTCTAGTTATACCCAATTCCTTTGTGTATGGCCAATCTTGAAATTGAACGAACATACCTTGTCACCATAGATGAAAACCTAGTTGGTACATTAGTATTGACTAGAACATTTTATGGAATTGCTTAGCCATGCTTAGAATAATTCGAGTGGGAAGAATTGTTTCACATAAAATGATAAAGTTTTCGAATGTGTTCTTGACTTTGGTGGGTCAAGAATGATTATGAAATATTTTCAAACAGAATATGAAAACTTGGTTTAGACTTAGGCTAATGGTTAGAGTGGTGGGTGCTTGCTGGTATGCATTGTTGTTTGGTGACACAATGTTGATTGCCAGGCACAAGGGGTATGTGGTTGGTGCCTAAGTCAGTTAAGGACCGGTCTGTGAAATACTATTACAAAGTCACACCGTACTACCACAAGTCTGGTATGGGACAGACCTGGCTAAGTAATTTGTGAAGTTCCATTTTAGTTTCGCTATAGGCTGAATGTGAGCGTGGCGTAGGCCATGAGAAGTCTCACATGGCACAAGAGGGGGCTCCAACATGTGGATTCATGTTGTGGTGAAACCTTAGTGGCGGCGTAGCTAATTTGGTAATGGAACATTGGAACAGCTTTGTCATGATCTCCTCGGCCGCACACCTAAGGAAGTGTGTTAATCCGGTGGCAAAACGGGGGACATGTCTTGTGGGTAAAGTTGTACACCTCTGCAGAGTAACAAACTATCCTGGATAGCGGTGTCCACGGTCAAGGACATGCTTAGTATGGTTTTTCACGGATTAGACTTTGGTTTTAATAAAATTTGGTTTATGGAAATTTGTGAAACTTTTGGAAAGATGGTCCGGGTGGGATACCCGTGGTTAGGTTAGTGTTAGGTTGTTGCCTGCACTAACGTTATTATTTTGTTAAATCTTGTTTTTATATATTGTATCAACTTCAGCTTTTGCACTTACGTTATTGTATTTGTTTCAATAATGCTGTTTATGCAAATAAACCATAATATGCCTTCCTTTGTAATCCCTTATGCATGCATTAAATCTGTTATATCTCCTGGTGTAACTTGTGGAGTGCTTTATGTACTCACCTTGCTATAAACATTGTTGCCAGAAGACGACGACGTCGACTGTGTTGAGGATTGCGACGAATAGGCCACGTCTTACAGTCAATTCGCCTTGTGGGAAGGCAGGATGGGCTGCTCCTTTTATTTATCTTCCGCTGTTTCTTTTCATGTTTGGCCATGAAGCCACCTTATTTTAAACTTGGCCATAAGGCCCGTACTTTTGCTTTATAATAAAGTTTGGTTATCATGCATGATATGTATCACTGTTCAATCTGTGTGCACTAGCTTTTCCTGGGATGGTGCGATTAACACAGAGGGATGTGGAGTTGTTGCTCCGGGTCCCGACAGAGATGGTATCAGAGCATGTTGACCCTAAGACGTGACCGTAGGTAGAATAGAATGGATGACCTTAAGGATTTATTTTCTATATATATATATATATATATATATAATAAGAACATTTTAAAAATCCTTCTACCTCTTATCTTCTTTATTCTTTCACTTGTCTATTCTTTTCTTTTAAAAATATAAATACGCATAATTGATGACTAACTCCTTTTCTTTTTCAAAATTATAGATGGATGAACGTCCTACCCAAGTCACCCGTGGAATCTTAGCTGGACACCTAGCTGACCGCCTTTGGGATCTTCTTCAAGAGCTGGGTGTTATGGCACGCCCCGTGTACCAAGGATGTTTGGAAACCTATGGAGATCAAGAACGTTGGAGAGTGGAAGTGCTGATCTACGCCAACATGGGAGATGATGAAGCATGTCACACCTTTGATGCTCCTCTACCCCGGGACACCTTCTTCAATGGAATCCAAGATGCTGCTCGTGAAGCAATTCGGCAGATGAGGGACATCTACGCCCAAGAGCTTCAGCGCACCACATTCCGATACTTCCCCAGCAAGTACGCTGCCAGCTCCAGCAGCGTCTTCTCCTCGACAGAATTTGAGAGTAACCCTCGGCTCGTTCAGCAGGTGGAGTACACCAAGTCCTTGGACTATGTGTACCAAGACACCTTGAAGGAGTTGAGTCTCATGGCGCAGCGACTCCGCGAAGCAGAAGAGGAATTAGCCAAGTATCGTGTAGAAAATGAGGGTTCTTCTGTTACAGGACCACCCCCCAAAGAAGCTTAAAATCCAGCCTTCTACTAGTAGTAACACCAGCCCATAGAAACCATAGTTTAAAGTTTAAAGTTATAGAATGATACTTGTGAGTTGTTATTCCTTTGTCAACAGCCTCAAGGTTATATTCAATAAAATAATATGGTTGGTTGTTCCTTGAGTTTTGTTGTGTTTCTTGTTTCGTGGTGGGAATGTTACATAGACCTTCTCCTAGTCCTCTCTCTCTTTCCTCTAAAATCTAGAAGAGTCTGACAGATGGTGAACACAAGCAGAAATGTCAACGACAGCGCCAACGACACCGGAGCGAAAGGAAGTCAGTCTGCCCCCATCCTTCCTCCTCCGCCAGCAGCTGGACCCGACTGGGCTCAAATGATGGCAAATCAAAATCAGTTGATTCAACTGTTAGCTCAAGCTATCAACAACCCTGCTCAGCATGCTCCTCAGCCACCAGCTCAAGCTCCTCAAGACCGGATGTCGGAATTTTTGAGGATAAGGCCTCCGACCTTCTCAAGCAGCACCGAGCCAATGGATGCTGACGATTGGATTCGCGCAATTGGCAAGAAGTTGGATATTCTGCAATGCACTGATCGAGAAAGGGTCTTGTTTGCTTCTCACCAGCTTAATGGACCTGCATCCGAGTGGTGGGATACCTTGATTGCTTCTCATGCCAACCCTCAGGCCATCGCATGGGATGAGTTTGTTCAGAGTTTCCGCAAGGCTCATATTCCAACTGGCACCATTACCCTGAAGAAGAAGGAATTCAGAGCTCTGCGCCAAGGAAGCCGCACAGTGAATGAGTACCTGCAAAAGTTCAATCAATTGGCACGCTATGCACCAGAAGATGTGGCTACCGATGAAGCCAAGCAAGAAAGATTTTTGGAGGGCCTAAATGACAATATTTCTGTCCAGTTGTTATCAAGTGACTATGCGGATTTTCATCAGTTGGTTAGCAAAGCCATTCGCCAGGAGGGCAAGTTAGTAGAGATGGAAAACCGGAAGAGAAGGATGGCCACGCAAAAGGCTAACCCTGGAGGTTTTCCCAAGCCCCGTAGTACCCCACCTCAGGTTGGGCAGTTCAAGCCGCACTCTAGCAACTTCAAGCCTCAATCAAGCAGCTTCAGGCCAGTAGCTAACCGTCCAACTTTCCAAGTCAACCACCCCAAGCATCAGGCAGCTTCTGTTCCTCCTACCGGTGGTCAAGCTCAGAAGAGTAATACTACATCTGATGGAGTGACCTGTTTCTATTGCAAGGAAACAGGGCATTATGCCAAGTCTTGCCCTAAGAAGCTTCAAGCTGCAGCTAATACTTCGGGAGGTCAGAATCAAGGTCAGCAGTTCAAGAAGCCAGAAAACTATGTTAAGGGACGTGTGAACCACATCACCGCAGAAGAAGCTCAGGCTGCACCAGACGTCGTACTGGGTATGTTCCTTGTAAACTCAGTACCAGCTTCAGTTCTTTTTGATTCCGGAGCTTCCCATTCTTTTATTTCCTTGGATTTTGTGGTTAAGGATGGGTTAGGTATGGTTTCTCTTAGTACACCCATGATAGTTCTCTCCCCTGGAGCGGAAATGAGAACAAAGACCTTGTGTCCGAGAATAGAGTTAATCATAAATGGGGTTCTGTTCCTAGCGGACTTAATAGTGTTGGAATCTCAGGGATTGGATGTAATTCTTGGCATGAACTGGTTAGCCAAGAACAATGGTCAGATTAATTGTGCTACCCAATCCATAACCCTCACCAATGATCAAGGAGTAGAAGTAAAGTTTTCCCCTGAAACCCCTGCAGAAGGAGAATGTGTTCTCACTCATCTTCAAGTGCAAGAAGAAGTACCAGTAGTACGGGAATACCCAGATGTATTTCCGGAGGATTTACCAGGGATGCCACCAGATAGGGAAATCGAGTTTGTGATTGACCTAGTCCCCGGCACTGCCCCAATATCCAAGAGACCTTACCGTATGCCAGCTAATGAGTTAGCCGAGTTGAAGAAACAGATTCAAGAATTGGAGGATAAAGGGTACATTCGTCCAAGTTCTTCCCCTTGGGGTGCACCTGTTTTGTTCGTCAAGAAAAAGGATGGAAGCATGAGAATGTGTGTAGATTACAGAGCGCTTAATGAGGTTACTATCAAGAACAAGTACCCGTTGCCCAGGATCGATGATCTGTTCGATCAACTGAAGGGAGCCAGTGTCTTCTCCAAGATAGATTTGAGATCAGGATATCACCAGTTGAAGATCCGTGCGGAAGATATCCCTAAGACTGCATTTTCTACCCGTTATGGACATTATGAGTTCACTGTCATGTCCTTTGGACTAACAAATGCGCCTGCTTACTTCATGAGCATGATGCATAGTGTATTCATGGAGTATTTAGATAAGTTTGTTGTAATCTTCATAGATGACATTCTTATCTATTCCAAGGATGAAGAAGAGCATGAGAATCATCTTCGGATAATCCTGGGAAAGCTTAGAGAGCATCAGCTTTATGCCAAATTCAGTAAATGCGAATTTTGGCTAAAGGAGGTTGCTTTTCTTGGTCATATTGTGACAGCTGAAGGAATTACAGTGGATCCCTCCAAAGTGCAAGCCGTAATGGAATGGCAGCCACCCAAGTCAGTAACAGAAGTCAGAAGTTTCCTTGGACTTGCTGGTTACTATCGCCGCTTCATAGCAGGATTTTCAGAGTTAGCCAAGCCCATGACTCAGCTTCTGAAGAAAGAAAAGAAGTTTGATTGGACGAAAGCCTGCGAGCAGAGTTTCCAGACTCTCAAGAATAAGCTAGTTTCAGCCCCAGTGCTTATACTACCCGATGTGCATAAGGATTTTGAAGTTTTCTGTGACGCCTCTCGTCAAGGTTTGGGATGTGTTCTTATGCAAGAAGGCAGAGTGGTAGCCTATGCATCCCGCCAGCTAAGACCACATGAGTGCAATTATCCTACTCATGATTTGGAATTAGCAGCCGTAGTGCATGCTTTGAAGATCTGGCGTCATTACCTCATCGGTAATCGTTGTGAATTATACACGGATCACAAGAGTTTGAAATACATTTTCACTCAAGCAGAACTCAACCTAAGGCAGCGCAGATGGTTAGAGTTGATCAAGGATTATAATATTGGAATTCATTATCATCCCGGCAAAGCAAATGTTGTGGCAGATGCGCTAAGCAGAAGGACTTATGCAAACAGTGTGTTGTCAAAAGAAGATCAGATTCGACTTCAGGAAGGAATCTCCCGTCTAAGTATAAAACCAGTGAATCAAAGTTTTCTCTCAACTCTAGAGATTCAACCTACTTTACCTGATCAAATCATGGAAGCCCAAAAGGTGGATGAAGATATTCAAGAAATCAAGAAAAATATGAGAAGAGGCAAAGCGCCAGGATTCAGTGAAGATGAGAATGGAACTGTTTGGTTTGAAAACCGTATTTGTGTGCCCAATAATCAAGAGATCAAGAAAACGATTTTGCAAGAAGCCCATGAAACTCCATACTCAATTCATCCAGGTCGTACCAAGATGTACCAAGACCTTAGGGAAAGATACTGGTGGGTCAGTATGAAAAGGGAAATTGCGGAGTTTGTTGAAGCTTGTGATACCTGCCAGAAAGTCAAGGCGGAGCATCAGAAACCTGCAGGACTTTTGCAACCCCTACCAATACCAGATTGGAAATGGGAAGAGATTGGTATGGACTTCATAACCGGACTCCTAGGACTCAATCCGGCTATGACTCAATCCGGGTGGTTATTGACCGGTTGACCAAAGTAGCCCATTTCATCCCAGTCAAGACTACTTACTCTGGAAGTAAGTTAGCTGAGATTTACATGGCTAGAATTGTGTGTTTGCATGGAGTTCCGAAAAAGATAGTATCGGACAGAGGTAGTCAGTTCACATCCAAGTTTTGGCAGAAACTTCATGAAGAGTTAGGAAGTAAGCTTAATTTCAGTACAGCTTATCATCCCCAAACAGATGGCCAGACAGAGCGAGTAAATCAAGTGCTAGAGGATATGTTGAGAGCATGTGCTCTGGATTTTGGAAATAGTTGGGATCGCTCATTGCCCTATGCTGAGTTCTCTTACAACAACAGTTATCAGGCAAGTCTGCAGATGGCACCTTTTGAAGCACTGTATGGTAGGAAGTGCAGAACACCCTTGCATTGGGAACAGTCTGGAGAATTCCAAGATGCGGGACCAACCCTACTTCAAGGTGCTGAAGAGAAAGTGAGGAAGATCAAAGACAGATTGAAGATAGCTCAATCCAGGCAGAAAAGTTATGCCGATAATCGTCGTCGAGACCTAACTTTCGAAGTTGGGGACTATGTGTATCTCAGAGTATCTCCGCTCAGAGGAGTCAGAAGATTCCAAGCCAGGGGAAAGCTTGCACCAAGATTTGTTGGGCCATTCAAGATCTCAAGCCGCAAGGGAGAAGTTGCATACCAGTTGGATTTGCCGCCAAGCATGTCGGGTGTGCACAACGTCTTTCACGTCTCTCAGCTGAAGAAATGTCTCAGAGTGCCCGCAGAACAAGCAGACCTAGAAGCCCTTGATCTTCAAGAGGATCTCACCTATCAAGAGCAACCGATCAAGATTCTTGAGACAGCCGAGCGCCAGACCAGAAGAAAGACTATCAGATTCTGCAGAGTTCAATGGAGCAATCACACCGAAGACGAAGCAACTTGGGAGCGAGAAGAAGATCTGAAAGCCAACCATCCCCATCTCTTTGCTAGCTAGTTCAAATCTCGAGGGCGAGATTTCCTTAAGGGGGGTAGGTTTGTAACATCCCAAAAATTTTATTTACAATTTATTTGTTTTTCTGGAGTTTAATTGGATTTATCTAGATTTTATTTCAAAATTTAAAGCAAAAAAAAAAATTTTATTTTATTTTTTTTTCTTTTCTTAACCCTCCCTAAGTTTTGATTAACTCTTGAGAATTTACTTCTGGAAATTAAAAAGAAATTTAGAAGTTTCCTTCTTCCCTTCTTCCCCAACCGGCCGGCCTCCTTTAACACCCCATCCGAGCTTTAAAAGCTTCGGTTACTCCTTCCCTCGGCCGGCAACCGAAGCCATTATTGGCCCTTAAGCTCGCGCGCTAGTAACCGCCCCACCTCCGTCCGTTTTCTGTCGGCTTAAAGCCTCTCGCCGTTATGCGACTGTTTCTAAAGTCCTTAACTCCGGCGAGCCCATTACCTCCGTCCCTGCCCTATAAAGCTCCTTCCCGAGCCGTTATCCCCTCCTTCGTCTTCCCGTGCGCCGCCACCTCTTTCCCCCTCCGCCCTGAACCGAATCGGCCCCGACCCGTGCTTCCTCGTCCGCCGCCGTGCGAGCTCCGGCGAGGAATTGGCGCCGCCCTGGTCTCTTCCGCGCCTCGCCGACGACGCCTTCGTGATCCCCAAGCGCCGGCGACCACCATTCCCCTCTCCGCCGAGCGACGCCGCCACCGGAGCCCCGTTGTTGCCGAAGACTCGAGCGCCGCCGCTTCTTCTCGTCGACCGACCGTCTCCACTCGGAACCGAACCTCTACGACCATCCGTCGTCTCCGGCCACTCTGCCTGATTCCCTCCGACCACCCCGCGGCCAACCAGTTTCCGAAGGTAACACCCTTCCGTGTGGTCGTAGATCCGTGTAGTCGAAGTCGTAAGTTCTCTGGTAGTCGAAGTCGTAGATCCGTGTAGTCGAAGTCGTAAGTTCTCTGGTAGTCGAAGTCGTAGGTTCTCTGTGTAGTCGAAGTCTTAAGTTCTCTGGTAGTCGAAGTCGTAGGTTCTCTGTGTAGTCGAAGTCGTAGGTTCTCTGTGTAGTCGAAGTCGTAGGTTCTCTGGTAGTCAAAGTCGTAGGTTCTCAGTGTAGTCGTAGTCGTAGACTGGTCTGTGGCCGTAGTCGTAATTTCCCTGCGTAGTCGTAAACCTTCCATGTGGTCGTAAGTCGACTACGTGGTCGTAGCTCCGCCCGATCGCATTTGCCGTGGTCGTAGCTCCGCCCGATCGCATTTGCCGTGGTCGTAGCTCCGCCCGATCGCATTTACCGTGGTCGTAGCTCCGCCCGATCGCATTTGCCGTGGTCGTAGCTCCGCCCGATCACGTTTGCCGTGGTCGTGAGAACTTCCGAAGGCCATAACTTCTTCATTTTACCTCCGATTTAACTCGTTCAAATTTCTAAATTTTTCTAAAATCCTAAACTACCCATTTCTGGACTCTTTTTGAATTTTTGGATTTTATATGATTTTTGTTTGAATTTCTTTTGGTTCTTTACGTATAGATTACGACGAATCCGGAGAGTATTTCTTCGACGAATCGCAGCAAGACTTCGAGCAAGGCAAGTTACACCTTTGACCATGTTGATCCCAGTAATTTAAATTATTATGTTGTTTTTAAATTAATATGCATGCGTACTTTTATTCAATCTAGTTTAAATTCGGTTTAAACTCTAGTTATACCCAATTCCTTTGTGTATGGCCAATCTTGAAATTGAACGAACATACCTTGTCACCATAGATGAAAACCTAGTTGGTACATTAGTATTGACTAGAACATTTTATGGAATTGCTTAGCCATGCTTAGAATAATTCGAGTGGGAAGAATTGTTTCACATAAAATGATAAAGTTTTCGAATGTGTTCTTGACTTTGGTGGGTCAAGAATGATTATGAAATATTTTCAAACAGAATATGAAAACTTGGTTTAGACTTAGGCTAATGGTTAGAGTGGTGGGTGCTTGCTGGTATGCATTGTTGTTTGGTGACACAATGTTGATTGCCAGGCACAAGGGGTATGTGGTTGGTGCCTAAGTCAGTTAAGGACCGGTCTGTGAAATACTATTACAAAGTCACACCGTACTACCACAAGTCTGGTATGGGACAGACCTGGCTAAGTAATTTGTGAAGTTCCATTTTAGTTTCGCTATAGGCTGAATGTGAGCGTGGCGTAGGCCATGAGAAGTCTCACATGGCACAAGAGGGGGCTCCAACATGTGGATTCATGTTGTGGTGAAACCTTAGTGGCGGCGTAGCTAATTTGGTAATGGAACATTGGAACAGCTTTGTCATGATCTCCTCGGCCGCACACCTAAGGAAGTGTGTTAATCCGGTGGCAAAACGGGGGACATGTCTTGTGGGTAAAGTTGTACACCTCTGCAGAGTAACAAACTATCCTGGATAGCCGTGTCCACGGTCAAGGACATGCTTAGTATGGTTTTTCACGGATTAGACTTTGGTTTTAATAAAATTTGGTTTATGGAAATTTGTGAAACTTTTGGAAAGATGGTCCGGGTGGGATACCCGTGGTTAGGTTAGTGTTAGGTTGTTGCCTGCACTAACGTTATTATTTTGTTAAATCTTGTTTTTATATATTGTATCAACTTCAGCGTTTGCACTTACGTTATTGTATTTGTTTCAATAATGCTGTTTATGCAAATAAACCATAATATGCCTTCCTTTGTAATCCCTTATGCATGCATTAAATCTGTTATATCTCCTGGTGTAACTTGTGGAGTGCTTTATGTACTCACCTT
The DNA here is from genome assembly GCA_017311315.1 of Dendrocalamus latiflorus. NCBI lineage: Eukaryota > Viridiplantae > Streptophyta > Magnoliopsida > Poales > Poaceae > Dendrocalamus > Dendrocalamus latiflorus. Next base: position 11,445,566 of record CM029648.1, on the reverse strand, counting down.
GCTATAAACATTGTTGCCAGAAGACGACGACGTCGACTGTGTTGAGGATTGCGACGAATAGGCCACGTCTTACAGTCAATTCGCCTTGTGGGAAGGCAGGATGGGCTGCTCCTTTTATTTATCTTCCGCTGTTTCTTTTCATGTTTGGCCATGAAGCCACCTTATTTTAAACTTGGCCATAAGGCCCGTACTTTTGCTTTATAATAAAGTTTGGTTATCATGCATGATATGTATCACTGTTCAATCTGTGTGCACTAGCTTTTCCTGGGATGGTGCGATTAACACAGAGGGATGTGGAGTTGTTGCTCCGGGTCCTGACAGAGATGGTATCAGAGCATGTTGACCCTAAGACGTGACCGTAGGTAGAATAGAATGGATGACCTTAAGGATTTATTTTCTAAATATATATATATATATATATATATATATATATATATATATAAAATAAGAACATTTTAAAAATCCTTCTACCTCTTATCTTCTTTATTCTTTCACTTGTCTATTCTTTTCTTTTAAAAATATAAATACGCATAATTGATGACTAACTCCTTTTCTTTTTCAAAATTATAGATGGATGAACGTCCTACCCAAGTCACCCGTGGAATCTTAGCTGGACACCTAGCTGACCGCCTTTGGGATCTTCTTCAAGAGCTGGGTGTTATGGCACGCCCCGTGTACCAAGGATGTTTGGAAACCTATGGAGATCAAGAACGTTGGAGAGTGGAAGTGCTGATCTACGCCAACATGGGAGATGATGAAGCATGTCACACCTTTGATGCTCCTCTACCCCGGGACACCTTCTTCAATGGAATCCAAGATGCTGCTCGTGAAGCAATTCGGCAGATGAGGGACATCTACGCCCAAGAGCTTCAGCGCACCACATTCCGATACTTCCCCAGCAAGTACGCTGCCAGCTCCAGCAGCGTCTTCTCCTCGACAGAATTTGAGAGTAACCCTCGGCTCGTTCAGCAGGTGGAGTACACCAAGTCCTTGGACTATGTGTACCAAGACACCTTGAAGGAGTTGAGTCTCATGGCGCAGCGACTCCGCGAAGCAGAAGAGGAATTAGCCAAGTATCGTGTAGAAAATGAGGGTTCTTCTGTTACAGGACCACCCCCCAAAGAAGCTTAAAATCCAGCCTTCTACTAGTAGTAACACCAGCCCATAGAAACCATAGTTTAAAGTTTAAAGTTATAGAATGATACTTGTGAGTTGTTATTCCTTTGTCAACAGCCTCAAGGTTATATTCAATAAAATAATATGGTTGGTTGTTCCTTGAGTTTTGTTGTGTTTCTTGTTTCGTGGTGGGAATGTTACATAGACCTTCTCCTAGTCCTCTCTCTCTTTCCTCTAAAATCTAGAAGAGTCTGACAGATGGTGAACACAAGCAGAAATGTCAACGACAGCGCCAACGACACCGGAGCGAAAGGAAGTCAGTCTGCCCCCATCCTTCCTCCTCCGCCAGCAGCTGGACCCGACTGGGCTCAAATGATGGCAAATCAAAATCAGTTGATTCAACTGTTAGCTCAAGCTATCAACAACCCTGCTCAGCATGCTCCTCAGCCACCAGCTCAAGCTCCTCAAGACCGGATGTCGGAATTTTTGAGGATAAGGCCTCCGACCTTCTCAAGCAGCACCGAGCCAATGGATGCTGACGATTGGATTCGCGCAATTGGCAAGAAGTTGGATATTCTGCAATGCACTGATCGAGAAAGGGTCTTGTTTGCTTCTCACCAGCTTAATGGACCTGCATCCGAGTGGTGGGATACCTTGATTGCTTCTCATGCCAACCCTCAGGCCATCGCATGGGATGAGTTTGTTCAGAGTTTCCGCAAGGCTCATATTCCAACTGGCACCATTACCCTGAAGAAGAAGGAATTCAGAGCTCTGCGCCAAGGAAGCCGCACAGTGAATGAGTACCTGCAAAAGTTCAATCAATTGGCACGCTATGCACCAGAAGATGTGGCTACCGATGAAGCCAAGCAAGAAAGATTTTTGGAGGGCCTAAATGACAATATTTCTGTCCAGTTGTTATCAAGTGACTATGCGGATTTTCATCAGTTGGTTAGCAAAGCCATTCGCCAGGAGGGCAAGTTAGTAGAGATGGAAAACCGGAAGAGAAGGATGGCCACGCAAAAGGCTAACCCTGGAGGTTTTCCCAAGCCCCGTAGTACCCCACCTCAGGTTGGGCAGTTCAAGCCGCACTCTAGCAACTTCAAGCCTCAATCAAGCAGCTTCAGGCCAGTAGCTAACCGTCCAACTTTCCAAGTCAACCGCCCCAAGCATCAGGCAGCTTCTGTTCCTCCTACCGGTGGTCAAGCTCAGAAGAGTAATACTACATCTGATGGAGTGACCTGTTTCTATTGCAAGGAAACAGGGCATTATGCCAAGTCTTGCCCTAAGAAGCTTCAAGCTGCAGCTAATACTTCGGGAGGTCAGAATCAAGGTCAGCAGTTCAAGAAGCCAGAAAACTATGTTAAGGGACGTGTGAACCACATCACCGCAGAAGAAGCTCAGGCTGCACCAGACGTCGTACTGGGTATGTTCCTTGTAAACTCAGTACCAGCTTCAGTTCTTTTTGATTCCGGAGCTTCCCATTCTTTTATTTCCTTGGATTTTGTGGTTAAGGATGGGTTAGGTATGGTTTCTCTTAGTACACCCATGATAGTTCTCTCCCCTGGAGCGGAAATGAGAACAAAGACCTTGTGTCCGAGAATAGAGTTAATCATAAATGGGGTTCTGTTCCTAGCGGACTTAATAGTGTTGGAATCTCAGGGATTGGATGTAATTCTTGGCATGAACTGGTTAGCCAAGAACAATGGTCAGATTAATTGTGCTACCCAATCCATAACCCTCACCAATGATCAAGGAGTAGAAGTAAAGTTTTCCCCTGAAACCCCTGCAGAAGGAGAATGTGTTCTCACTCATCTTCAAGTGCAAGAAGAAGTACCAGTAGTACGGGAATACCCAGATGTATTTCCGGAGGATTTACCAGGGATGCCACCAGATAGGGAAATCGAGTATGTGATTGACCTAGTCCCCGGCACTGCCCCAATATCCAAGAGACCTTACCGTATGCCAGCTAATGAGTTAGCCGAGTTGAAGAAACAGATTCAAGAATTGGAGGATAAAGGGTACATTCGTCCAAGTTCTTCCCCTTGGGGTGCACCTGTTTTGTTCGTCAAGAAAAAGGATGGAAGCATGAGAATGTGTGTAGATTACAGAGCGCTTAATGAGGTTACTATCAAGAACAAGTACCCGTTGCCCAGGATCGATGATCTGTTCGATCAACTGAAGGGAGCCAGTGTCTTCTCCAAGATAGATTTGAGATCAGGATATCACCAGTTGAAGATCCGTGCGGAAGATATCCCTAAGACTGCATTTTCTACCCGTTATGGACATTATGAGTTCACTGTCATGTCCTTTGGACTAACAAATGCGCCTGCTTACTTCATGAGCATGATGCATAGTGTATTCATGGAGTATTTAGATAAGTTTGTTGTAATCTTCATAGATGACATTCTTATCTATTCCAAGGATGAAGAAGAGCATGAGAATCATCTTCGGATAATCCTGGGAAAGCTTAGAGAGCATCAGCTTTATGCCAAATTCAGTAAATGCGAATTTTGGCTAAAGGAGGTTGCTTTTCTTGGTCATATTGTGACAGCTGAAGGAATTACAGTGGATCCCTCCAAAGTGCAAGCCGTAATGGAATGGCAGCCACCCAAGTCAGTAACAGAAGTCAGAAGTTTCCTTGGACTTGCTGGTTACTATCGCCGCTTCATAGCAGGATTTTCAGAGTTAGCCAAGCCCATGACTCAGCTTCTGAAGAAAGAAAAGAAGTTTGATTGGACGAAAGCCTGCGAGCAGAGTTTCCAGACTCTCAAGAATAAGCTAGTTTCAGCCCCAGTGCTTATACTACCCGATGTGCATAAGGATTTTGAAGTTTTCTGTGACGCCTCTCGTCAAGGTTTGGGATGTGTTCTTATGCAAGAAGGCAGAGTGGTAGCCTATGCATCCCGCCAGCTAAGACCACATGAGTGCAATTATCCTACTCATGATTTGGAATTAGCAGCCGTAGTGCATGCTTTGAAGATCTGGCGTCATTACCTCATCGGTAATCGTTGTGAATTATACACGGATCACAAGAGTTTGAAATACATTTTCACTCAAGCAGAACTCAACCTAAGGCAGCGCAGATGGTTAGAGTTGATCAAGGATTATAATATTGGAATTCATTATCATCCCGGCAAAGCAAATGTTGTGGCAGATGCGCTAAGCAGAAGGACTTATGCAAACAGTGTGTTGTCAAAAGAAGATCAGATTCGACTTCAGGAAGGAATCTCCCGTCTAAGTATAAAACCAGTGAATCAAAGTTTTCTCTCAACTCTAGAGATTCAACCTACTTTACCTGATCAAATCATGGAAGCCCAAAAGGTGGATGAAGATATTCAAGAAATCAAGAAAAATATGAGAAGAGGCAAAGCGCCAGGATTCAGTGAAGATGAGAATGGAACTGTTTGGTTTGAAAACCGTATTTGTGTGCCCAATAATCAAGAGATCAAGAAAACGATTTTGCAAGAAGCCCATGAAACTCCATACTCAATTCATCCAGGTCGTACCAAGATGTACCAAGACCTTAGGGAAAGATACTGGTGGGTCAGTATGAAAAGGGAAATTGCGGAGTTTGTTGAAGCTTGTGATACCTGCCAGAAAGTCAAGGCGGAGCATCAGAAACCTGCAGGACTTTTGCAACCCCTACCAATACCAGATTGGAAATGGGAAGAGATTGGTATGGACTTCATAACCGGACTCCTAGGACTCAATCCGGCTATGACTCAATCCGGGTGGTTATTGACCGGTTGACCAAAGTAGCCCATTTCATCCCAGTCAAGACTACTTACTCTGGAAGTAAGTTAGCTGAGATTTACATGGCTAGAATTGTGTGTTTGCATGGAGTTCCGAAAAAGATAGTATCGGACAGAGGTAGTCAGTTCACATCCAAGTTTTGGCAGAAACTTCATGAAGAGTTAGGAAGTAAGCTTAATTTCAGTACAGCTTATCATCCCCAAACAGATGGCCAGACAGAGCGAGTAAATCAAGTGCTAGAGGATATGTTGAGAGCATGTGCTCTGGATTTTGGAAATAGTTGGGATCGCTCATTGCCCTATGCTGAGTTCTCTTACAACAACAGTTATCAGGCAAGTCTGCAGATGGCACCTTTTGAAGCACTGTATGGTAGGAAGTGCAGAACACCCTTGCATTGGGAACAGTCTGGAGAATTCCAAGATGCGGGACCAACCCTACTTCAAGGTGCTGAAGAGAAAGTGAGGAAGATCAAAGACAGATTGAAGATAGCTCAATCCAGGCAGAAAAGTTATGCCGATAATCGTCGTCGAGACCTAACTTTCGAAGTTGGGGACTATGTGTATCTCAGAGTATCTCCGCTCAGAGGAGTCAGAAGATTCCAAGCCAGGGGAAAGCTTGCACCAAGATTTGTTGGGCCATTCAAGATCTCAAGCCGCAAGGGAGAAGTTGCATACCAGTTGGATTTGCCGCCAAGCATGTCGGGTGTGCACAACGTCTTTCACGTCTCTCAGCTGAAGAAATGTCTCAGAGTGCCCGCAGAACAAGCAGACCTAGAAGCCCTTGATCTTCAAGAGGATCTCACCTATCAAGAGCAACCGATCAAGATTCTTGAGACAGCCGAGCGCCAGACCAGAAGAAAGACTATCAGATTCTGCAGAGTTCAATGGAGCAATCACACCGAAGACGAAGCAACTTGGGAGCGAGAAGAAGATCTGAAAGCCAACCATCCCCATCTCTTTGCTAGCTAGTTCAAATCTCGAGGGCGAGATTTCCTTAAGGGGGGTAGGTTTGTAACATCCCAAAAATTTTATTTACAATTTATTTGTTTTTCTGGAGTTTAATTGGATTTATCTAGATTTTATTTCAAAATTTAAAGCAAAAAAAAAAAATTTTATTTTATTTTTTTTTCTTTTCTTAACCCTCCCTAAGTTTTGATTAACTCTTGAGAATTTACTTCTGGAAATTAAAAAGAAATTTAGAAGTTTCCTTCTTCCCTTCTTCCCCAACCGGCCGGCCTCCTTTAACACCCCATCCGAGCTTTAAAAGCTTCGGTTACTCCTTCCCTCGGCCGGCAACCGAAGCCATTATTGGCCCTTAAGCTCGCGCGCTAGTAACCGCCCCACCTCCGTCCGTTTTCTGTCGGCTTAAAGCCTCTCGCCGTTATGCGACTGTTTCTAAAGTCCTTAACTCCGGCGAGCCCATTACCTCCGTCCCTGCCCTATAAAGCTCCTTCCCGAGCCGTTATCCCCTCCTTCGTCTTCCCGTGCGCCGCCACCTCTTTCCCCCTCCGCCCTGAACCGAATCGGCCCCGACCCGTGCTTCCTCGTCCGCCGCCGTGCGAGCTCCGGCGAGGAATTGGCGCCGCCCTGGTCTCTTCCGCGCCTCGCCGACGACGCCTTCGTGATCCCCAAGCGCCGGCGACCACCATTCCCCTCTCCGCCGAGCGACGCCGCCACCGGAGCCCCGTTGTTGCCGAAGACTCGAGCGCCGCCGCTTCTTCTCGTCGACCGACCGTCTCCACTCGGAACCGAACCTCTACGACCATCCGTCGTCTCCGGCCACTCTGCCTGATTCCCTCCGACCACCCCGCGGCCAACCAGTTTCCGAAGGTAACACCCTTCCGTGTGGTCGTAGATCCGTGTAGTCGAAGTCGTAAGTTCTCTGGTAGTCGAAGTCGTAGATCCGTGTAGTCGAAGTCGTAAGTTCTCTGGTAGTCGAAGTCGTAGGTTCTCTGTGTAGTCGAAGTCTTAAGTTCTCTGGTAGTCGAAGTCGTAGGTTCTCTGTGTAGTCGAAGTCGTAGGTTCTCTGTGTAGTCGAAGTCGTAGGTTCTCTGGTAGTCAAAGTCGTAGGTTCTCAGTGTAGTCGTAGTCGTAGACTGGTCTGTGGCCGTAGTCGTAATTTCCCTGCGTAGTCGTAAACCTTCCATGTGGTCGTAAGTCGACTACGTGGTCGTAGCTCCGCCCGATCGCATTTGCCGTGGTCGTAGCTCCGCCCGATCGCATTTGCCGTGGTCGTAGCTCCGCCCGATCGCATTTACCGTGGTCGTAGCTCCGCCCGATCGCATTTGCCGTGGTCGTAGCTCCGCCCGATCACGTTTGCCGTGGTCGTGAGAACTTCCGAAGGCCATAACTTCTTCATTTTACCTCCGATTTAACTCGTTCAAATTTCTAAATTTTTCTAAAATCCTAAACTACCCATTTCTGGACTCTTTTTGAATTTTTGGATTTTATATGATTTTTGTTTGAATTTCTTTTGGTTCTTTACGTATAGATTACGACGAATCCGGAGAGTATTTCTTCGACGAATCGCAGCAAGACTTCGAGCAAGGCAAGTTACACCTTTGACCATGTTGATCCCAGTAATTTAAATTATTATGTTGTTTTTAAATTAATATGCATGCGTACTTTTATTCAATCTAGTTTAAATTCGGTTTAAACTCTAGTTATACCCAATTCCTTTGTGTATGGCCAATCTTGAAATTGAACGAACATACCTTGTCACCATAGATGAAAACCTAGTTGGTACATTAGTATTGACTAGAACATTTTATGGAATTGCTTAGCCATGCTTAGAATAATTCGAGTGGGAAGAATTGTTTCACATAAAATGATAAAGTTTTCGAATGTGTTCTTGACTTTGGTGGGTCAAGAATGATTATGAAATATTTTCAAACAGAATATGAAAACTTGGTTTAGACTTAGGCTAATGGTTAGAGTGGTGGGTGCTTGCTGGTATGCATTGTTGTTTGGTGACACAATGTTGATTGCCAGGCACAAGGGGTATGTGGTTGGTGCCTAAGTCAGTTAAGGACCGGTCTGTGAAATACTATTACAAAGTCACACCGTACTACCACAAGTCTGGTATGGGACAGACCTGGCTAAGTAATTTGTGAAGTTCCATTTTAGTTTCGCTATAGGCTGAATGTGAGCGTGGCGTAGGCCATGAGAAGTCTCACATGGCACAAGAGGGGGCTCCAACATGTGGATTCATGTTGTGGTGAAACCTTAGTGGCGGCGTAGCTAATTTGGTAATGGAACATTGGAACAGCTTTGTCATGATCTCCTCGGCCGCACACCTAAGGAAGTGTGTTAATCCGGTGGCAAAACGGGGGACATGTCTTGTGGGTAAAGTTGTACACCTCTGCAGAGTAACAAACTATCCTGGATAGCCGTGTCCACGGTCAAGGACATGCTTAGTATGGTTTTTCACGGATTAGACTTTGGTTTTAATAAAATTTGGTTTATGGAAATTTGTGAAACTTTTGGAAAGATGGTCCGGGTGGGATACCCGTGGTTAGGTTAGTGTTAGGTTGTTGCCTGCACTAACGTTATTATTTTGTTAAATCTTGTTTTTATATATTGTATCAACTTCAGCGTTTGCACTTACGTTATTGTATTTGTTTCAATAATGCTGTTTATGCAAATAAACCATAATATGCCTTCCTTTGTAATCCCTTATGCATGCATTAAATCTGTTATATCTCCTGGTGTAACTTGTGGAGTGCTTTATGTACTCACCTTGCTATAAACATTGTTGCCAGAAGACGACGACGTCGACTGTGTTGAGGATTGCGACGAATAGGCCACGTCTTACAGTCAATTCGCCTTGTGGGAAGGCAGGATGGGCTGCTCCTTTTATTTATCTTCCGCTGTTTCTTTTCATGTTTGGCCATGAAGCCACCTTATTTTAAACTTGGCCATAAGGCCCGTACTTTTGCTTTATAATAAAGTTTGGTTATCATGCATGATATGTATCACTGTTCAATCTGTGTGCACTAGCTTTTCCTGGGATGGTGCGATTAACACAGAGGGATGTGGAGTTGTTGCTCCGGGTCCTGACAGAGATGGTATCAGAGCATGTTGACCCTAAGACGTGACCGTAGGTAGAATAGAATGGATGACCTTAAGGATTTATTTTCTAAATATATATATATATATATATATATATAAAAAATAAGAACATTTTAAAAATCCTTCTACCTCTTATCTTCTTTATTCTTTCACTTGTCTATTCTTTTCTTTTAAAAATATAAATACGCATAATTGATGACTAACTCCTTTTCTTTTTCAAAATTATAGATGGATGAACGTCCTACCCAAGTCACCCGTGGAATCTTAGCTGGACACCTAGCTGACCGCCTTTGGGATCTTCTTCAAGAGCTGGGTGTTATGGCACGCCCCGTGTACCAAGGATGTTTGGAAACCTATGGAGATCAAGAACGTTGGAGAGTGGAAGTGCTGATCTACGCCAACATGGGAGATGATGAAGCATGTCACACCTTTGATGCTCCTCTACCCCGGGACACCTTCTTCAATGGAATCCAAGATGCTGCTCGTGAAGCAATTCGTCAGATGAGGGACATCTACGCCCAAGAGCTTCAGCGCACCACATTCCGATACTTCCCCAGCAAGTACGCTGCCAGCTCCAGCAGCGTCTTCTCCTCGACAGAATTTGAGAGTAACCCTCGGCTCGTTCAGCAGGTGGAGTACACCAAGTCCTTGGACTATGTGTACCAAGACACCTTGAAGGAGTTGAGTCTCATGGCGCAGCGACTCCGCGAAGCAGAAGAGGAATTAGCCAAGTATCGTGTAGAAAATGAGGGTTCTTCTGTTACAGGACCACCCCCCAAAGAAGCTTAAAATCCAGCCTTCTACTAGTAGTAACACCAGCCCATAGAAACCATAGTTTAAAGTTTAAAGTTATAGAACGATACTTGTGAGTTGTTATTCCTTTGTCAACAGCCTCAAGGTTATATTCAATAAAATAATATGGTTGGTTGTTCCTTGAGTTTTGTTGTGTTTCTTGTTTCGTGGTGGGAATGTTACATAGACCTTCTCCTAGTCCTCTCTCTCTTTCCTCTAAAATCTAGAAGAGTCTGACAGATGGTGAACACAAGCAGAAATGTCAACGACAGCGCCAACGACACCGGAGCGAAAGGAAGTCAGTCTGCCCCCATCCTTCCTCCTCCGCCAGCAGCTGGACCCGACTGGGCTCAAATGATGGCAAATCAAAATCAGTTGATTCAACTGTTAGCTCAAGCTATCAACAACCCTGCTCAGCATGCTCCTCAGCCACCAGCTCAAGCTCCTCAAGACCGGATGTCGGAATTTTTGAGGATAAGGCCTCCGACCTTCTCAAGCAGCATCGAGCCAATGGATGCTGACGATTGGATTCGCGCAATTGGCAAGAAGTTGGATATTCTGCAATGCACTGATTGAGAAAGGGTCTTGTTTGCTTCTCACCAGCTTAATGGACCTGCATCCGAGTGGTGGGATACCTTGATTGCTTCTCATGCCAACCCTCAGGCCATCGCATGGGATGAGTTTGTTCAGAGTTTCCGCAAGGCTCATATTCCAACTGGCACCATTACCCTGAAGAAGAAGGAATTCAGAGCTCTGCGCCAAGGAAGCCGCACAGTGAATGAGTACCTGCAAAAGTTCAATCAATTGGCACGCTATGCACCAGAAGATGTGGCTACCGATGAAGCCAAGCAAGAAAGATTTTTGGAGGGCCTAAATGACAATATTTCTGTCCAGTTGTTATCAAGTGACTATGCGGATTTTCATCAGTTGGTTAGCAAAGCCATTCGCCAGGAGGGCAAGTTAGTAGAGATGGAAAACCGGAAGAGAAGGATGGCCACGCAAAAGGCTAACCCTGGAGGTTTTCCCAAGCCCCGTAGTACCCCACCTCAGGTTGGGCAGTTCAAGCCGCACTCTAGCAACTTCAAGCCTCAATCAAGCAGCTTCAGGCCAGTAGCTAACCGTCCAACTTTCCAAGTCAACCGCCCCAAGCATCAGGCAGCTTCTGTTCCTCCTACCGGTGGTCAAGCTCAGAAGAGTAATACTACATCTGATGGAGTGACCTGTTTCTATTGCAAGGAAACAGGGCATTATGCCAAGTCTTGCCCTAAGAAGCTTCAAGCTGCAGCTAATACTTCGGGAGGTCAGAATCAAGGTCAGCAGTTCAAGAAGCCAGAAAACTATGTTAAGGGACGTGTGAACCACATCACCGCAGAAGAAGCTCAGGCTGCACCAGACGTCGTACTGGGTATGTTCCTTGTAAACTCAGTACCAGCTTCAGTTCTTTTTGATTCCGGAGCTTCCCATTCTTTTATTTCCTTGGATTTTGTGGTTAAGAATGGGTTAGGTATGGTTTCTCTTAGTACACCCATGATAGTTCTCTCCCCTGGAGCGGAAATGAGAACAAAGACCTTGTGTCCGAGAATAGAGTTAATCATAAATGGGGTTCTGTTCCTAGCGGACTTAATAGTGTTGGAATCTCAGGGATTGGATGTAATTCTTGGCATGAACTGGTTAGCCAAGAACAATGGTCAGATTAATTGTGCTACCCAATCCATAACCCTCACCAATGATCAAGGAGTAGAAGTAAAGTTTTCCCCTGAAACCCCTGCAGAAGGAGAATGTGTTCTCACTCATCTTCAAGTGCAAGAAGAAGTACCAGTAGTACGGGAATACCCAGATGTATTTCCGGAGGATTTACCAGGGATGCCACCAGATAGGGAAATCGAGTTTGTGATTGACCTAGTCCCCGGCACTGCCCCAATATCCAAGAGACCTTACCGTATGCCAGCTAATGAGTTAGCCGAGTTGAAGAAACAGATTCAAGAATTGGAGGATAAAGGGTACATTCGTCCAAGTTCTTCCCCTTGGGGTGCACCTGTTTTGTTCGTCAAGAAAAAGGATGGAAGCATGAGAATGTGTGTAGATTACAGAGCGCTTAATGAGGTTACTATCAAGAACAAGTACCCGTTGCCCAGGATCGATGATCTGTTCGATCAACTGAAGGGAGCCAGTGTCTTCTCCAAGATAGATTTGAGATCAGGATATCACCAGTTGAAGATCCGTGCGGAAGATATCCCTAAGACTGCATTTTCTACCCGTTATGGACATTATGAGTTCACTGTCATGTCCTTTGGACTAACAAATGCGCCTGCTTACTTCATGAGCATGATGCATAGTGTATTCATGGAGTATTTAGATAAGTTTGTTGTAATCTTCATAGATGACATTCTTATCTATTCCAAGGATGAAGAAGAGCATGAGAATCATCTTCGGATAATCCTGGGAAAGCTTAGAGAGCATCAGCTTTATGCCAAATTCAGTAAATGCGAATTTTGGCTAAAGGAGGTTGCTTTTCTTGGTCATATTGTGACAGCTGAAGGAATTACAGTGGATCCCTCCAAAGTGCAAGCCGTAATGGAATGGCAGCCACCCAAGTCAGTAACAGAAGTCAGAAGTTTCCTTGGACTTGCTGGTTACTATCGCCGCTTCATAGCAGGATTTTCAGAGTTAGCCAAGCCCATGACTCAGCTTCTGAAGAAAGAAAAGAAGTTTGATTGGACGAAAGCCTGCGAGCAGAGTTTCCAGACTCTCAAGAATAAGCTAGTTTCAGCCCCAGTGCTTATACTACCCGATGTGCATAAGGATTTTGAAGTTTTCTGTGACGCCTCTCGTCAAGGTTTGGGATGTGTTCTTATGCAAGAAGGCAGAGTGGTAGCCTATGCATCCCGCCAGCTAAGACCACATGAGTGCAATTATCCTACTCATGATTTGGAATTAGCAGCCGTAGTGCATGCTTTGAAGATCTGGCGTCATTACCTCATCGGTAATCGTTGTGAATTATACACGGATCACAAGAGTTTGAAATACATTTTCACTCAAGCAGAACTCAACCTAAGGCAGCGCAGATGGTTAGAGTTGATCAAGGATTATAATATTGGAATTCATTATCATCCCGGCAAAGCAAATGTTGTGGCAGATGCGCTAAGCAGAAGGACTTATGCAAACAGTGTGTTGTCAAAAGAAGATCAGATTCGACTTCAGGAAGGAATCTCCCGTCTAAGTATAAAACCAGTGAATCAAAGTTTTCTCTCAACTCTAGAGATTCAACCTACTTTACCTGATCAAATCATGGAAGCCCAAAAGGTGGATGAAGATATTCAAGAAATCAAGAAAAATATGAGAAGAGGCAAAGCGCCAGGATTCAGTGAAGATGAGAATGGAACTGTTTGGTTTGAAAACCGTATTTGTGTGCCCAATAATCAAGAGATCAAGAAAACGATTTTGCAAGAAGCCCATGAAACTCCATACTCAATTCATCCAGGTCGTACCAAGATGTACCAAGACCTTAGGGAAAGATACTGGTGGGTCAGTATGAAAAGGGAAATTGCGGAGTTTGTTGAAGCTTGTGATACCTGCCAGAAAGTCAAGGCGGAGCATCAGAAACCTGCAGGACTTTTGCAACCCCTACCAATACCAGATTGGAAATGGGAAGAGATTGGTATGGACTTCATAACCGGACTCCTAGGACTCAATCCGGCTATGACTCAATCCGGGTGGTTATTGACCGGTTGACCAAAGTAGCCCATTTCATCCCAGTCAAGACTACTTACTCTGGAAGTAAGTTAGCTGAGATTTACATGGCTAGAATTGTGTGTTTGCATGGAGTTCCGAAAAAGATAGTATCGGACAGAGGTAGTCAGTTCACATCCAAGTTTTGGCAGAAACTTCATGAAGAGTTAGGAAGTAAGCTTAATTTCAGTACAGCTTATCATCCCCAAACAGATGGCCAGACAGAGCGAGTAAATCAAGTGCTAGAGGATATGTTGAGAGCATGTGCTCTGGATTTTGGAAATAGTTGGGATCGCTCATTGCCCTATGCTGAGTTCTCTTACAACAACAGTTATCAGGCAAGTCTGCAGATGGCACCTTTTGAAGCACTGTATGGTAGGAAGTGCAGAACACCCTTGCATTGGGAACAGTCTGGAGAATTCCAAGATGCGGGACCAACCCTACTTCAAGGTGCTGAAGAGAAAGTGAGGAAGATCAAAGACAGATTGAAGATAGCTCAATCCAGGCAGAAAAGTTATGCCGATAATCGTCGTCGAGACCTAACTTTCGAAGTTGGGGACTATGTGTATCTCAGAGTATCTCCGCTCAGAGGAGTCAGAAGATTCCAAGCCAGGGGAAAGCTTGCACCAAGATTTGTTGGGCCATTCAAGATCTCAAGCCGCAAGGGAGAAGTTGCATACCAGTTGGATTTGCCGCCAAGCATGTCGGGTGTGCACAACGTCTTTCACGTCTCTCAGCTGAAAAAATGTCTCAGAGTGCCCGCAGAACAAGCAGACCTAGAAGCCCTTGATCTTCAAGAGGATCTCACCTATCAAGAGCAACCGATCAAGATTCTTGAGACAGCCGAGCGCCAGACCAGAAGAAAGACTATCAGATTCTGCAGAGTTCAATGGAGCAATCACACCGAAGACGAAGCAACTTGGGAGCGAGAAGAAGATCTGAAAGCCAACCATCCCCATCTCTTTGCTAGCTAGTTCAAATCTCGAGGGCGAGATTTCCTTAAGGGGGGTAGGTTTGTAACATCCCAAAAATTTTATTTACAATTTATTTGTTTTTCTGGAGTTTAATTGGATTTATCTAGATTTTATTTCAAAATTTAAAGCAAAAAAAAAAATTTATTTTATTTTTTTTTCTTTTCTTAACCCTCCCTAAGTTTTGATTAACTCTTGAGAATTTACTTCTGGAAATTAAAAAGAAATTTAGAAGTTTCCTTCTTCCCTTCTTCCCCAACCGGCCGGCCTCCTTTAACACCCCATCCGAGCTTTAAAAGCTTCGGTTACTCCTTCCCTCGGCCGGCAACCGAAGCCATTATTGGCCCTTAAGCTCGCGCGCTAGTAACCGCCCCACCTCCGTCCGTTTTCTGTCGGCTTAAAGCCTCTCGCCGTTATGCGACTGTTTCTAAAGTCCTTAACTCCGGCGAGCCCATTACCTCCGTCCCTGCCCTATAAAGCTCCTTCCCGAGCCGTTATCCCCTCCTTCGTCTTCCCGTGCGCCGCCACCTCTTTCCCCCTCCGCCCTGAACCGAATCGGCCCCGACCCGTGCTTCCTCGTCCGCCGCCGTGCGAGCTCCGGCGAGGAATTGGCGCCGCCCTGGTCTCTTCCGCGCCTCGCCGACGACGCCTTCGTGATCCCCAAGCGCCGGCGACCACCATTCCCCTCTCCGCCGAGCGACGCCGCCACCGGAGCCCCGTTGTTGCCGAAGACTCGAGCGCCGCCGCTTCTTCTCGTCGACCGACCGTCTCCACTCGGAACCGAACCTCTACGACCATCCGTCGTCTCCGGCCACTCTGCCTGATTCCCTCCGACCACCCCGCGGCCAACCAGTTTCCGAAGGTAACACCCTTCCGTGTGGTCGTAGATCCGTGTAGTCGAAGTCGTAAGTTCTCTGGTAGTCGAAGTCGTAGATCCGTGTAGTCGAAGTCGTAAGTTCTCTGGTAGTCGAAGTCGTAGGTTCTCTGTGTAGTCGAAGTCTTAAGTTCTCTGGTAGTCGAAGTCGTAGGTTCTCTGTGTAGTCGAAGTCGTAGGTTCTCTGTGTAGTCGAAGTCGTAGGTTCTCTGGTAGTCAAAGTCGTAGGTTCTCAGTGTAGTCGTAGTCGTAGACTGGTCTGTGGCCGTAGTCGTAATTTCCCTGCGTAGTCGTAAACCTTCCATGTGGTCGTAAGTCGACTACGTGGTCGTAGCTCCGCCCGATCGCATTTGCCGTGGTCGTAGCTCCGCCCGATCGCATTTGCCGTGGTCGTAGCTCCGCCCGATCGCATTTACCGTGGTCGTAGCTCCGCCCGATCGCATTTGCCGTGGTCGTAGCTCCGCCCGATCACGTTTGCCGTGGTCGTGAGAACTTCCGAAGGCCATAACTTCTTCATTTTACCTCCGATTTAACTCGTTCAAATTTCTAAATTTTTCTAAAATCCTAAACTACCCATTTCTGGACTCTTTTTGAATTTTTGGATTTTATATGATTTTTGTTTGAATTTCTTTTGGTTCTTTACGTATAGATTACGACGAATCCGGAGAGTATTTCTTCGACGAATCGCAGCAAGACTTCGAGCAAGGCAAGTTACACCTTTGACCATGTTGATCCCAGTAATTTAAATTATTATGTTGTTTTTAAATTAATATGCATGCGTACTTTTATTCAATCTAGTTTAAATTCGGTTTAAACTCTAGTTATACCCAATTCCTTTGTGTATGGCCAATCTTGAAATTGAACGAACATACCTTGTCACCATAGATGAAAACCTAGTTGGTACATTAGTATTGACTAGAACATTTTATGGAATTGCTTAGCCATGCTTAGAATAATTCGAGTGGGAAGAATTGTTTCACATAAAATGATAAAGTTTTCGAATGTGTTCTTGACTTTGGTGGGTCAAGAATGATTATGAAATATTTTCAAACAGAATATGAAAACTTGGTTTAGACTTAGGCTAATGGTTAGAGTGGTGGGTGCTTGCTGGTATGCATTGTTGTTTGGTGACACAATGTTGATTGCCAGGCACAAGGGGTATGTGGTTGGTGCCTAAGTCAGTTAAGGACCGGTCTGTGAAATACTATTACAAAGTCACACCGTACTACCACAAGTCTGGTATGGGACAGACCTGGCTAAGTAATTTGTGAAGTTCCATTTTAGTTTCGCTATAGGCTGAATGTGAGCGTGGCGTAGGCCATGAGAAGTCTCACATGGCACAAGAGGGGGCTCCAACATGTGGATTCATGTTGTGGTGAAACCTTAGTGGCGGCGTAGCTAATTTGGTAATGGAACATTGGAACAGCTTTGTCATGATCTCCTCGGCCGCACACCTAAGGAAGTGTGTTAATCCGGTGGCAAAACGGGGGACATGTCTTGTGGGTAAAGTTGTACACCTCTGCAGAGTAACAAACTATCCTGGATAGCCGTGTCCACGGTCAAGGACATGCTTAGTATGGTTTTTCACGGATTAGACTTTGGTTTTAATAAAATTTGGTTTATGGAAATTTGTGAAACTTTTGGAAAGATGGTCCGGGTGGGATACCCGTGGTTAGGTTAGTGTTAGGTTGTTGCCTGCACTAACGTTATTATTTTGTTAAATCTTGTTTTTATATATTGTATCAACTTCAGCGTTTGCACTTACGTTATTGTATTTGTTTCAATAATGCTGTTTATGCAAATAAACCATAATATGCCTTCCTTTGTAATCCCTTATGCATGCATTAAATCTGTTATATCTCCTGGTGTAACTTGTGGAGTGCTTTATGTACTCACCTTGCTATAAACATTGTTGCCAGAAGACGACGACGTCGACTGTGTTGAGGATTGCGACGAATAGGCCACGTCTTACAGTCAATTCGCCTTGTGGGAAGGCAGGATGGGCTGCTCCTTTTATTTATCTTCCGCTGTTTCTTTTCATGTTTGGCCATGAAGCCACCTTATTTTAAACTTGGCCATAAGGCCCGTACTTTTGCTTTATAATAAAGTTTGGTTATCATGCATGATATGTATCACTGTTCAATCTGTGTGCACTAGCTTTTCCTGGGATGGTGCGATTAACACAGAGGGATGTGGAGTTGTTGCTCCGGGTCCCGACACTGGAAGCTTCCTCTTTTCTTGCTGTCCACGCCTAGCAACCACCTTGAACCCTCGCCGTCTTCAGTATCTCCCGACTGCTTCGACCTCAGTATCGCCTATGCCTAGTCCGGCCATCCCATGCCTCGCCACGACTTAGCCTCAAAGTCCTGCAACCATCACAGACAAGAAAACATCACATAGCACCGCTCGAAATACTGTAATCATACATTTGCATCATTAGAAGGTACTTAAGCACAAAATAACCCTACGACCAGTTGAAATAGAAGAACAGGCGTTCCAAGCACGTCCAACCGCATTTGACCAAGACCGACCACAGCCGACTGCACTATACTACGACATGGCACGAAACACACAAATCAAACTCAAACTTTCCAAAACAAGTGTCAATTACTCATCACAAACATGGGGTCACCTCCACATGGTCTCTCAATCTTCCACTTGATGAGTATATTGACAAACACAAAACAGCATAAAGTTGAGTTTGTTTGGTTTACCTTTTTTGAATTGAAGGAGAGTCACACATGGTCTAAAGGAAGGACAGAGAGAATCAAGACCATGTTGACAAAAGAGAATATTGGTGCAAAACAAAAAGTGCAAATTTTTCTCCAAGACTCCAGAAAAACCCCTTGAAATACTTTAAAATGGCCTTTTCTCCATCTTTTCTCCCCCAATTGGCAATAAAATCATCAAGATACAAGGAAGAAAATGGAGCATGATTTGATTGAAATGACTGTATTTTATTCATTTTAAGCATTGTTAGCCATGAAGATTATCCAAAATGATTCTTTGAGTATTACACCAAGCCATAACACACTAGAATGCTATCTAGATCATGACAATGCATGTATAGACAAGTTAAACCAAATAAGTCATAATATGAGAATTAGTCAAATTTTCTTAGCATGTCATGTCATCCAAGATTATAGTCTAGCGAAAGATATCCAAAGATAATGCAAGCCATGTCAATTCTAAGTGGAATGAGACATTTAGAGTGTTATTAGTTCAAGAATGAGACATTTGTTCAAGTACTTGGTCTTTTTGTAGTTAAGCAAATTTAGCACAATTAACATGTTTTTTCTTATGGAAACTTATGGTTGTTTCCAACCAAAATTTTGTTTAGTAATGTGCTAGATCTGAAGCCTTATGCGACCACTCCAAGCGAGAAGCTTAAGAAAATGATCTTGGTCAACTAAAACTCTCCCTGAGTTCATGCCTAGTGCAATGTCAAGCAGTTTCATGAGAAAGAATTGGTGAGATCAGTTTTTTCACACAATAGAGATCTTTTTGCTTTTACTGAATTTAGTTCAAGAACAAGGAATTAATAGTAACTCATGCTTCATAAAGGAACTAGCATAGCTCAATCTAAAGCTCAATAAAGATTCAAGACTCAACTCAGCCTATTTGACATGGCATGAGTCATAAAAGGATAACTAATGACAGACTAGTCTCAAGAGCTAACATGACATGATTTAATTCAAGTTGTGCATTTTTAATCAACCTATCATGGTAAAGACTAGACCACACATATAAAGTCATGATAGATCTAGCAATTTAGCACAAATTATAGCAAGATGTAAGGCAGTTGCTTTATGTCATAAAAGGATAATAATCAAGGCTTCATGTAGTTATATTACAATGCAGAAAGACATGAAAAGCAAGAGAATCCAGCTCCCCCTTAGTATGTGAAGCACTTTTAGTTCAAGTTGAGTTATGTCAACATTAAGTTCTAGCAAATCCCAAATGAACTCCCCCTGAACCAAAGCAATAAATACGAGAGACTGGCAGAGAAAACAGAAAAATCAGTCCTTAAAGCATAGATAAGATATAAAGAATATTATAGCTCAGACTTACTCTCATCTACCCCATATGACGCTAAGACTATCAGCTGGTCTTCTAACACACTAGGGAGTAAACACGTTCCATGTCTACCCAAGGGTGGCCCAACCCTCGCTAGACCTATAAGAAGTGAGTGAACTCAACTTAGTGAGAAGAGAGACAGCTAATAAGCAGCATCCTAGAATCACAAGATAAGAGGAAGAAGTCTAAACAACTAGGCAAGAGAACCACTCTAATCTATGCTAGAAGGACTAACCCGAATGCATCCTTATGCAATGCAACAGAATAAAACAGGAGCATATAAGCGATGAGGTGCACGACAGCAAGTAGCTCCCCCTCACAATAAACCATAAGGGTAGACCACCCCAAGCTCTCCCCGCAAGGCTGAAAACCTAGAGCTATCCAAAGGCTTGGTAAAGATATCGGCCAACTTGTGGTCACTCTCCACAAACTGGAGCACTATATCACCCTTCTCCACATGGTCTTTAAGAAAATGATATCTGATATCAATGTGCTTGGTCCGAGAGTGCTGCACTAGGTTCTTGGCAATGTTGACGGCTGAAGTGTTATCACAAAAGAGTGGAACACTATCTACAAATAACCCAAAGTCCCGCAGGGTCGAGACCATCCAAAGTACCTAGCTGTAGCAACTGGCGGCAGCAACGTACTCGGCCTCTGCGGTCGACTGTGCAACACTGGACTGCTTCCTAGAAGACCAGGAGACAAGAGATGTGCCAATGAATAGGCAAGTGCCAGAAGTGCTCTTCCTATCTATTCTACAGCTAGCAATGTCTGCATCGGAGTAGGCTCTGAGAGAAAGACAGGATGATGAAGAGTACCAGATACCATAGTCTATGGTTGCTCGAAGGTACCGAAAGATGTGCTTCACCGCCTATCTGTGGATACGCGAGGGGAGGCCTGAAATCGAGCACACAGACATATGGATAAGTGTATGTCCGGTCTTGAGGCAGTGAGGTACAAGAGGGAGCCAATCATACTTCGGTACTCCTTTTGATCAACTGGCTCGCCATCTTCATCTGGATCGAGTGAAGCTGATGTTGCCATTGGAGTTGACACCGGCTTGCCATCACTCAAGTCAAAGTATCTCAGGAGGTCATAAGTGTACTTGTCCTGATGCAAGAAAGTACCCTTCCGAGTCTGCTTGATCTGGAAGCCAAGGAAAAAGCTCAACTTGCCCATCATGCTTATCTCAAACTCTATACTCATGACATCAGAGAACTGGGAAACAAGAGTATGAGAGGAGCCACCAAAGATGATGTCATCCACATAAATCTGGACGAGTAGAAGGTCATTGCCATGCCTGTTAATGAACAAGGTCTTGTCTACCTTACCCATCTCAAACCTTTAACTCAACAGATAGGATTTAAACTTCTCATACCAAGCTCTAGGGGCTTGCTTAAATCCATACAGGGCTTTGAAAAGCTTGTAGATATGGTTTGGATATTTGAGATTCTCGAAACCTGGAGGTTGCCTAACATAGACCTCTTCCTCAATATACCCATTGAGGAAGGCACTCTTGACATCCATCTGGTAAAGCTTGAAGTCCTTAAAAGCTGCGAATGCAAGTAAGGTCCTAATGGCCTCTAGCCTAGCTACAGGGGCAAAGGTCTCGTCAAATTCTAAACCCTCAACCTGGGAGAAACCCTGAGCTACAAATCTAGCCTTGTTTAGAATGCTTACCACATCCTCACTCTGCTTGCTTTTGAACACCCACTTGGTACCTATGACATTATGACCTCTAGGGGGCTCAATAAGCGACCAGACCTTGTTCCTCTCAAAGTTCTCTAACTCCTCATACATGGCATTGACCCAAGACTCATCAGAAAGAGCATGACTAACATCCTTAGGCTCAAAAGAGGCAACGAAGGCAGAGTAGAGATAGAAGTGAGACAAGCCGGACTTTGAGCGTGTGACGCGCTCAAATAGATCTCCTATCATCTGCTCTAAAGGATGATGATTTAGGATACGACGAGGAGGTCCTGGATGAGAAGAAGAAGTGGCCTCTACCTCATGACCTGACGAGGTAGGAACAGAGCCACTAGCTCCAGAAGATGTGGAAGGAATGGGCTGATCTCCTCGAGGTGCGGTAGAAGAGGCAGGCATCTCAAGGGTAGAAGAAACTGGATCAGGTAAGAAACCTTCATCTCCATCCTCCTTATCATCCACAAAGATGGTCTCGGACTGCTCTAAAGAACCTGAGATATCAGGCCTAGTCCCCGGACTGGCCTCATCGAATGTCACCTCACAGGTCTCTACCATTTTGCTAGACTCACAATTCCAGACCCTATACGCCCGCGAAGAAGTCGAGTAACCCAGAAAAATCCCATCACAAGATCGTGACTCAAATTTATCTAGGTTCCCAGTCTTCAAAATAAAACACTTGCAACCAAACACACGAAAATGAGAGACATTGGGCTTTCGCCCATATCTCAACTCATAAGAAGTGTGATGCAAGTGTGCCCTCAGAAAAACTCTGTTGAAACATGGCACGCGGTGGCTATAGCCTCAGCCCAAAACTTCCTAGGTTTAGAGTACTAATCAAGTATCGTCCTGGTCATCTCAACCAAGATACGGTTCTTTCTTTCCATGATGCCATTTTGATGGGGGACATGCGGAGAAGAGAACTGATGCTCTACACCTGTCTCATCGCAAAACCTCTCAAATTAGGAATTCTTGAACTCCTTGCCATTATCACTACGGATCGCTCGTAGGGCACCCAGAAGCTCAACAGAAAACCTACTAAAAAGACCCCAAAAATGGGTAAATGTCTCATCCTTCGAGGATAAGAAAAACACCCAAGAGTACTTCGAGAAGTCGTCAACCACAACAAGAACGTACCACTTCCCTCCTGCCGACTGCACTCTAGCTGGACCAATTGTGTCCATGTGGAGCAGCTGTCCTGTTGCATTGGTCATAGTTAGTGTGACTGGAGGATGAGAAGCGGCAACCATCTTGCCGTGCCAGTAGGGAGCGCAAACTAGATCTTTGACCATCTTGAGTTTAGGCAGACCACGAATGAGATCGTAGTCGCTAACTCGGGTCAAATAGTCAAATCCAATATGACCAAGTCTCCTATACCAGAAGGTGAGATCACGGGACTCTGAAGCAGCTAAACATCTGAGAGGATCGCCAGAAGACTCAACAAAATCAGCACGAAAGATCCTCCCATATCTAGAAATCCCGCAAACCAGACTCCCCGAAGAATCATGAATTTTTCATGCATTTTTCTTGAAACTTACCTCGAAATTGTCATCGGTAAGCTGAGAAACAGAAAGCAAATTGTATTGCAGCTTACTCACTAAGGCAACATCTTTTAAAACAAAAGAATCATTAACGCGCACAGTACCTTTATAGTGATGACACGCCTAGATGAGGCATCTCCGAAGGTGATAGTCTCATCACCTGGAAATCGGACAAGGGAAGAGAACCAACAAGAGTCTCTGATCATGTGTCGAGAACAGCCGGAGTCTACGAGCCAAACCTCTCCCTTCCCTACCCAGTGAACCTGAATCAACAAGAGAGGGATGGCTTAGTACTGGGATAAATCAAAAGAGATTTTGGAACCCAATACTAAATCACACAACGAGCAAAAGAAGTTGTCACACACGACTGACCTCTAACTACCCAACGCTCTCCATCGCTCAAAAAGCCAGAAGGTCTATGAGCAGACCTGAAGCTGTTGCTGGGCTTGACTGCTATGGAAGAGCGAGTCGGAGCACCAGCAACATGCTGATCTCATCGCGGGTAGCTATCTCAACGGGGAAAATGAGATCTAACCTCATGACGGTGGATATCATGAATAGAGGCAAATCGAGGACGAATATCAGAGAAACCAGAAGAGCCAAGTCCTCGACTCTGCCTAAACACCTCAAACTGATCAACCCTAGACCTTGTGTTGGTCTTAGATGCACTGAAAGTCTGGGGCTAACCCTGAATACACCTAAGAGCGCGAACACGATCTTGGCACGCTTGAAGCATCTCTCAATCCTGTGTCCATCCTTCTGACAGAAGATACAATGGAACTTTGCCTTCTAGGAGGTGGAAGCAATAGGTGTTACCCCCTTACTGTCAGATATCCCTTGGACAAAGCCCGCAGATTTGAACTCAACCTTTTTGAATATAGGCTTGACCTCGATCACACCTGCTGCTATGGGTCTGAGAGCAGCAGGTGGATGCTTCCTAACATCCTCAAGAAAATCGTATCCTAGACCTTGATTAAACTTGCAAATTTTGGACTTGTCTAGAATAAGATTCAGCTTCTTCTTGCCTCCAACAAATCTCTCAAGTGTATTCATAAGATACTGACACTCCTGAAAGAGAGAGGTGCAAGAAGAGCAGGGGGAAGAGCAGACAGCAGGAGGAGACGAAGAAGAATCAACAACAGAAGAATGAATAGCATGTGCATGACTCTCCTTGTGCACAGCCACCTCAACTTTGAGGGCTTCGCAGGACATGGAAGGGATAGTCCTACTTCTAGCCATTTGGTCCTCACGGCTAAGCGTCTCTACCATATCCTTAGGCTTCTCCCCCACCACAGTACACGCATCACAACAAGATTGTGGCTTCTCTAGTAGGTCCTTAATTAGCTTCACACATTTATCATTCAACACAACGAGTTCAAATTTTAGTTTTTCACAATTATTGCATGGTGAGCTAACAGCGTCCTTAGATGCATAATGAGCCATTTTATTGTTGTGGTTAATCATTTCTTGAAACTATTTTGAGACAGATCCAAGTTCAGCAGTCAATTTGGGACAATTGGTGCAAGACACAATGGGTTCAAGCAGGGAAGCATGCAATTCAGTAATTTTATTATCTGCCTTCTTTAGGTTAATCTTTAAGTTATTACAACTTTCACAATTTTCAGGCAGATCAAGAAGCATAGTGTAAGGACCTCTAAAAGCATTATCCTTAACCTCACATGAGGTGCAAGAAGTAGTCTCAACAGTAGTAGATGAAAGAGCAGCAATCCTAGTCATCTCTAATTCAACTAACAGACTAACATTCTCCACCTTAAGGAAGTCCAGCTCAGAAGTCACACTATCATGAGAGGTCCTTAACTTCTCCATATCTCCAAGCAAAGAAGAACATACATCACGGGAGGGGGCAGATTTAAGTGAAGTAAGCTCCCGTGACAAGCTCTCTACTTCATTCTCTAGATCACAAACCCTAACTCTAGATCTAGCATAAAATTCCCCTAGCTTGAGAAAAGCATCATTGAGCTGGTCGTAGGAGGGATCTACCTCATTGGAGTCGGTGTAGAGGTCGTCGTCGCTGACGTCGGTCTCGTTGGCCATGAAGCACATGCCGATGAAGTCATCGCCATCCTTGGGGTCTTGATCATCCTTGTCATCGTCATCACTCCATCCTTCCATGTCGCTAAAGTTGATGTCATCGAAGGCAATGAGGACACAATGGAAGAGCTTCTTAGCTTTCCCATGGTTGCGGAACTTCTTCTCTTTGCCTTGGGCATGAGCTGGAGGCTCCTTGTTGTGGTTCTTGTTGATGTAGTCATTCTTGCTCACACCACCGTAGTCATTCTTGCCCTTCTCCAGCTTGGGGCAATTTGCCCGAATGTGGTTAGGGCCACCACACTCGGAGCAAATCACCGGCCCTCCTCTCTTCTTGTCCCTCACTCTCTTGTATGCATGGGAGAACTTTCTGGCTAAAAGAGCTAGTTGGTTTTCTAGGAGTTGCTCTAGTTGATCATCATTTAACTCACAAAGAGCAGCAGGAGAGAATCCAGAAACCATATCAGAAGAAGATCCAGAGGCTGGACTGGGATCGGTGACTAAGGCCATCGACTAAGACTTCGACTTGCGAGAGACAATGTTGATCTCGTGAGTCTGGAGGCATGAATACAATGCATCATGAGTCAATGTCGAAAGATCGGTCGTGTCCTTGATGGCGGTCACCTTCATCTCCCAAACACGCAAATCCAAGGCCGAAAGCATTTGACGAGCGTTGTCCGAATCGAGGTATGTGAGACCGACCACTCGGAAGTTGCTTAGGATTTTATGGAACCTCCCAAACACTCATCAAGGGACTCTCCAGCGAGCATTTCAAACTTGTTGTAGTCTCGCTTGTACTGGTCTTGTCGTACTGTCTTGATTTGGGTGGTGCCCTCATGGTATGCATCAAGGGTCACCCAAATGTCGTAGGCCGACGAAAGATGAGATATGCGATTGAATTCACTTTGGCTTAGACCCTGGATCTGGCATGTTTGCCACTGTGATGTTCTCATCGGCAGGAACCAAATACCGGGTCTTGACCTTCCTCCAGATGGCATAGCCCTGAGCTTCAATATATGACTCCATCCTACTCTTCTAGAAGGGATAGTCGATCCCATCGAAGATAGGGGGCTTGGTGGAATACTTGTCTGCTGCCATGGCTCACAGACCGGTTAAGATCTATATGGAAGAGCTAACCGGCTCTGATACCACTTGTAGGATCAAAATGGCAACAGAGGGGTGAATAGTGCCTTCAAACCGCCCCTAGTATATCTCACAAACCTCTTCTCCTATAGCTATAACAGCTATGAAGCAAGAAGAGAGATGCCCACTGGAAACTGAGAAGATCTCAAACAGAAAGGAAGACCAAGAAGAAGAAGCAGTTCAGAGAGTAGGCAATCTGGTCAGACCGCAAGGGAACTACCGGTCTGACCACCAGGGCACAGCCTGTTTGACCGCCGAAAAACAAGGCCGGTCTGACCGGGAACGGAATTAGCGAAAGAAATAGAGGCAAATGGAAAACAGAGAGAGGCTGACCGAAAACTGATGACACAGTGAATACTGAAGAAGGAGCGAAAAAACAGAGAATTAGATGAACGATTGCTACTCCTCTTAGGTCAATTGAACAGAGCTTCAACCTAAACAGAAAACCAACCTCCGGAAGTGACAATTCAGATTGAAAGAACAACTCTTCAGAAAATTGAGATAGAGCAGAGAAAACATTTAATTGCAAGATCTGAAAATAGAAGATGAGGCCCAGATCCAAATAGCCTGTGATTCTCTAATCTTATGAACATCAGACTTTTGATCACAACAGGGAAAGGGCCTTAGATTGAGAAAACAAAAACTAAAACAACTTTTAGCTGAAATTCATCAGTGAAGAATGGTTGGATAGAGAAACCGGGGTGATGAAAATTTCTCAACCGCTGAATCCAGTTTGTAACCAGATTTTGATTTACCGATCATTTGGCCAAGAGATTTCAAACCTAGCAAAAATATAACCTCTAATCCAAGAGGAAATCAAGAACACAAGACTCCCCTGCTTACAAGAATAGTAAACCCTAGAAATGGAAGAAGCAGAGGAAATCTTAGGAGAACAAATTCTCGGAAAGAAAACTGTGATTGAAAAGTTTGCTCTCGGGTATAAGCTAGCCAAGTGGCCTTGAGGAGATAACCCGTTCAGAGCATAGTCAAATCTCAGGAAAATTGCAAGAATCAGAGACCAGACAACATATGCTAACCGAAATGAACAGCTCAAAGATAGAACTTGAAATGGATGCAAAGTGAACAGCAATCATCTCATCACAAAGTGAACAGCTCAAAGATAGAACTTGAAATGGATGCAAAGATATGAATGATTGCATTAACAAGAGTTCTACAGCCATTCCATGCCCATTCTCACATTCTGAGAAGAACACACGCAAAAGAAAAATAGCTACTGCCCACCAGCTCTCCCAGATACAACTCACACCAAAAACAGGAAAAAGGAAAAAGAGAGCCGCAGCACCTAAGTTGTAGCATCTATTTATAGCCTCAAATTATCGGGTTTACAACTAGCTTTACCCAATAGCTACAACAAACTCAGCGCTTTACCCAATAACTCCAACAAGATCCACTTCCACTTTGCAGCCTTGCGCATTTTACCAAAACGCCACTCTAGCACCTTCCTGGAAGCTTCCTCTTTTCTTGCTGTCAATGCCTAGCAACCACCTTAAACCCTCGCCGTCTTCAGCATCTCCCGACCGCTTCGACCTCAGCACCGCCTGTGCCTAGTCCGGCCATCCTATGCTGTAACAGCCTAGGTTTTTATGAAAATAAAAATAAATAAATAATTAAAAATTGATTAAAATAAAAATCTAAATTAAAATAAGTATTTTTGTGCCTAAATTTTAAATTTGCTTTTGCCTGGATTTCTGTTTTTGAAAAAGTTGGATTTAAAAAGTATTTTAAGTGAAAACCTAAAACAAATTATTAAATAAAATGGTATTTTGATTTTTTTATAAAAATTCTATGTCAAATTAAATATTTGGAGTGATTTGGATTTTATTTGGGTCTTATGAGTTTTCTGGAGTTTTAAAAACTATTTTTAAAATTTAAAAGTATTTTAAATAATAGAAATTAAATACTAACATTAGTTGGAAATATTTGTTATTAAGTCCAAAATGTCTCCGGGAGATTCTCTAAATTGTTTGGAATTTTTGGAGTTTATTTCATATTTTTCTGAGCTTTATTGATTTTTCTGGGCTTTTCTGAAAAATTAAAAACAAAATTAAAAATTTAAAACCTCTTCCCTCCCCTCCGGTCGCCACGTGGACGGCCAGATTCCACCCACGCCGGCCCGGCCAACCCCGCCTCCCTCCGCTCCCCGGTTGACACGCGTCCGGCCCAGATCTTCCCCTCTCCCCGCGTCGGCCCAATCCACGCCATCCGCCCTTCTCTCTCTCTCTCTGACCGCCCGGCCCCACTTGTCGGCACGCCCCCCACTTTCCCCTCTCTCCTCCATCTCGGCCCCACCCGGCAGCCGCTCTCCTTCCCTTCCCTCTCTGCGCCCTCGGGCCTACCTGCCAGCTCCATCTTCCCCACCATCTCCTTCTTCCCCGCGCCACCTCCCCGCCCGCAACCGCCGGACGCCTGCACCTCCCGGCCTCTCCCCTCTTCTCCCGCGCGCGCCACCCACTTCCCTTTGTGCGCCGCCCCCTTCCGCAAGTCACGCCCACCTCCCTCCCCACGACCCGCGCCCGCTCGGCCTCGCCCGTCCGGAACGGCCGCCGCCACATCCGCCACTACGGTGAGAAATTCCCGCACCGCCCTCGCCCCTCTGCCCCCTATTTAAACCCCCGAGCACCGGCCTCTTCCGCTCATCCTTCCGCCGCCCTACATTCTCCCTCTCCGCCACCCTAGTGCCCCGACGCCGTGCGCCCTTGCCACCGCCGTCGCCTCTTCCTCCGGTGAGGAATCCCGGCCACTCCAGTCCTCCTCACGCCCCGCCGCCACCTCCGTGAGCTTCACCGCGCCCAGGCGTTCCTCGGCCACCCCTCAGCCGTGCCTCCCCGCCGCCGGAAGGCCGTTGCCGCCATGAGACCCGAGCCGCCACCGCTTCCCCCTCGCCGCCGGCCACCTCCCGTGCCCGTCGAGCCCCGCCGAAGGTACCCATGGCACCCCCGCATGCCCCTCTCCCTCCTGCGCCCCTCACCGCCGCCTGCTGGAGCGCCGGCGAGCACGCCGTGCCCGTGCGCCACCCCGACCGGCCGACCACGTCAGCACCCCGTGCCTGCGTGGCGACTGACAGGCGCCACGCCAGCGCCACCTCGGCCTCCCTCGGCCCAGTCAGCGCCACTGCACATCCCTTACCACCTCAGCACATCCCCGAGTCAGTGAGCCTGGTCCATGGACCAGGGGCCCACATGTCAGCTTGACTCCCCCGGGGCTGATGTCATGCTGACGCAGAAACCCGAATTTTCAGTTGAAAAATAATCCAGCCCAAAATTAAATTCCCTGCTGACGCAATAATTCAGATTTTTCCTTTAGAAAAATAATTCCAGAAATCAGATTTTCCATTTTCTCTCTTTTCAAACTTCTTGGAGCCCGTTCTTCTTCGTCCTAACTCCAATTTAGCCCATTCAAATTTCTAAATTCATCAAAAATTCCTCTCTATCCATTTCTAGCCTCAATTCAAATATTTGAAGTCAATTTGAATTTAATTTGAATTTATTTGAATTTGGTGGGTTATTTTCACGTGTAGACTTCAACGATTCGGGAAATTTCTTCGACGAAGATTCAAACCAAGTTGAAGAGCAAGGCAAGTCACACTCCTTGATCATGTTGATCCCAGTTTTCAAAATAAAATTATGTTGATTTAAATTATATTTCATGCATATTTTTATTCAATGTATTGCAATTCAATTTTAAATTTAGATATTGCCTATTTGTTATTTCCTCCATTGTTATTGAATCCCTTATACCTTGTCACCCTAGAATAAAACTCTAGTTATTACATTAGTATTGGCTAGAGAGATTTCATATCAAACGCTTAGACCTGCTTAGTTATAATATTTGTTTTGGGATACTCTTTCACATAAAATGATGACCCTTTTTTACATAAAATGATATGAACTCTTGACTTTGGTGAGTCAAGGAGGTTTATGAATTATTTTGCAAACAAAATACAAAACTGGTTTAGACTTAGGCTATTGGTTAGATTGGTGGGTGCAGGCATGCCCTGTTGGTTGGAGCCGCAGTGGTTGATTGTCGTGCTCAGGGGTATGTGGTTGGGCCTAAGTCAGATTAAGGACCGGTCTATGAGCTACTATTGCAAAGCCCTAATCGTACTATCACATGGCTGATGACTTCACCTTCACAGGCTTTGTTCTGACGCAT
The DNA here is from genome assembly GCA_017311315.1 of Dendrocalamus latiflorus. Taxonomy (NCBI): domain Eukaryota; kingdom Viridiplantae; phylum Streptophyta; class Magnoliopsida; order Poales; family Poaceae; genus Dendrocalamus; species Dendrocalamus latiflorus. The sequence continues at coordinate 11,415,577 of CM029648.1, read as the reverse complement.
TGCCTGTCTCGAAGGCTATGCCTCAGTTAGATAGCCATGCGTTGACAACTTCACCTTCATAAGCTTCGCTCCGATGCACCGCCCACCTCTAAGGCAGTGCCTCGGTGGAGCGGCCCCGCATCGATGACTTCGCCTTCACAGGCTTCGCTCTAATGCATTGCTAGTCTTGAAGGCTATGCCTTGGTAAGGTGGCCACGCATTGATAACTTCGTCTTCATATGTTGCGCGTTGATGATTTTGCTTTCATAAGCTTCGTTCTGATGCGTCGCTCACCTTAAAGGCTATGCCTCAACAAGGCATTCCAGCGTCCGCTACTTCACCTTCACAGGCTTCGCTTAGACGTTCTGTTGCTAATGGAGCTTGCTCTGCAGAAAACACATGCCTACAGATTGAAGAATTGTGTTATACTCACAAAGGATGATTATATCCCTCACTTGTACTCATAGGGTAGCTATCCCTTCAGGGGCATTCTTGACATTTGTACAGGCCCAAGAGCCTATAAATACCCCATGTAACCCACATTTGAGGGGAGCTCTCTTGAGTTCTCATGAGAAATAAAGAAGCATGTTCAAACTGGTAAGCCCTCAGGGGCTCTCTCCCTAGAGGTAACCCTCCGTTGGCTCACCGATAGGAGTAGAGCAGTCCTCTTGGATCCTCAAACCTATATAAACCCCGTGTCATTTCTACTCTTGTGGACGATGGCCCGTCAAATGATCGACGTCCACCCCCTCACTTGTGTTTGGGTTTTACACCTTCAACAAGTAGTACTGATTTTAAAACACATAATGAGATCTGTAACTCTATCCACTATTTATCACGCTTTAAAAATTATGCAAACCACTATTGACATAAGTAACAACTTTAGATGTTTTGATAAAATGCGAACGTTTGTTGGATTATGCATCCTTAACCATATGCATGCATGCGCAAACAATCCAATTCGTTTCATATCGAACGATAATCGTTCGATAATCCCAACCTCATCGCCACATGTGTCCACTACTTTAGAAAACTTCCTCGTGTAGACTCCCAACACATTCATGGCTTGGTGCATTAGTGTGAGACACGAGGAAGGAGAAGGGGAACACAACGTGACTCCACCCTTCGATAACTGTAGTACTAATAGCCGTCTGGCGGTGATGAAGCTTGTTGCCTTCAACATTGTGGTCCACACACCATTGGCGCACCCTTTATCTCCATGCCACATGCCCTCAAATCCTAGTAAGGGCTACAGCCGTTGTGCTCTACTATCGACGATGGCTGCTAGGCTACCACTTCCACCTCCACCAAAGATGAGGTGAGACGGCTTCCACTCGCATTACTCGCAGGTGGAAGTTCTTTAAATCTCTACTAATATAAAAGAGGAGTTTGTTTGTTCATCACCTTCCACCTTCCTTCTCCCTACTGCAGCGCACTCCATCATCTCCTCTTGATATACGCTGACATATCGGCCCATGTTGTCATCCGGCTCCCTCCCTGAACTGCTCATGACCTCATGCCTCAACCGCTTTTCTTCCCTTCCCTATGTTGCCACACCTCTGAGACCCCAACAACTAGCCACTCTCGCTATCTCGTGTCCTAATCAGCGCCGCCCCTCTCCTCACTCTGATCAATCTCTTCTACCCCTCTCTCTCTTCCATGCCCTGCACCAGCACCATGCCAGTTTTGCAGGCCAAATCTATGACAAGGGGTGGCGCTAGTGACCGATGCCTATGACAAGCCGATCGTTGCCAAGCGACGGTTGGGCTCGACAAGCAAGGAGGCAGTGCGTGAACCGATTAGCGAGGAGGCAACATCAAGGAGAAGGAAGACGGTGGCACTAGGGAGGAGGAAGATGAGGGGCCTCAGGATCGAGGATGGCCATATCTAGCGCCATTGGGGTCAAGGATGGCCGAATCCTACGACACGGTGGTCAAGGATCACCAGATCTGCCAGACTCCGGCTTCTCCCTTAGGTGGGGATGGTTGGGTCCAGCCGTAGAGTCCTTTCTCTCCTCCACCAGCACTACACCTTCCACTTCTCCTGTTCTGCCAGCATGGTTGGCTGGCTCCAGCTATAGCTCCATGTTCCTGATCCACCGTTGCCTCCGTTGTCTCATTGCGAGGACAGCCTAATCTGGTGGTGGCGAGGATGACCAGATCTGATGGAGGTGACCTAGGGGACACCGAATACAGACACGATGACCTTGGGATCAGCCGAATTCACTGTGCTAGGGTGGAGAACACCGACGTCGAGGACGATGACCTTGGGGTCAAGTGGTCAAGGGATTGAGGACATCGGCGAGAAGCACAATGACCCTAGTGGAGTACTGGAGGTGGAGGCAGAGGCGGTGGTGTACCGGCCAGATCCAAAGGCAGTGGCCTCAGAGGCAATGCATCCAGTGGCAATGATCTCGGGAATGGTTGATCTGGGGAGGCGAGGAGGTGGCGTTGCTGCTAGGAGCCGCCGGTGGGGAGGTGGCACAGGGAGTGGTGGCTCCCGGAGGCGCTAGTGCGCAGGCAGGGGAGGCAAGGGGGGACGAGGGAGCAGAGGAGGCGGTGTCGGATGGGAGTGGAGGGGCCAGGTGTGCTTTTATTTACATATGGATAAAACCTCCTCCCTCAACCAATCCTAGCCACTAGATCTCAATATGATGGCACAGTCATGATAAAACGGTGACACGACCAACCCCTTTGGTCCCTCCACTACTCCTTCCTCCTATGCACCGTCGTGGTACTGCTGCACTAGGACGATGAAGAAGAGGAGATAGATGGAGCGGTACTCAGTGGTGAAGAAGAGGAGTACACTGGTGGGACGATGAGGCATTGATGTACACCACCGAGGATGATGATGGAACGAAAGTGTACACTGCCGAGTTCGATGACCTAGTCGTGGAGTACACCGGCACAGACGACAAACAGGGAGAAGAAGTACATCGGCTCAGATGAAGTGTACGCCGTAGGAAGTAAGAAAGAACCGCAAAGCTGGTAGGGTTAGGGAGGCTAGATCCGGAGCGGCGATCTCAGAAACAGCGGATCCAGGTGCACCAACCTAACTCATGATGATAAGATATCCAGCTCTTTTTTAATGTTCATTGCATGATTTTGGTCATATTTGATGGTATGTATTACCTTCTTTTGAAACCCATTCTAACGCACGGATATCTTATTAGTCACGACTGAAAGGTTGACTTTTATGTTAAAAGTTTATAATTTCGGTTGAAAGTTCCAAATTTTGTGTAGAAAGTTCTGATATTTCTAATTGAAAGCCCAAATTATGGACGTTATGGTCGGCGAGCTCGGACGACTGCAAAATAGGTGCCCTCAATTTTGAATACACGAAGTATATGATCAACTTGCCACACAAGATCAACGAGCAACACTCGTGTAGTCTCCGTCTAGTCATATGCATGCACACACATGCGACTGGAGAACAGTATCAAACTAGGTACGGTAATTTTCATTTCAACGACCAGCGCACCAAAAAGGCACAGAACGAGTAGGGCACGGAGACGTGCGCGTCACTTTGAACACAGTTACGCATGCATGGTGTTCCGTACCATCGTTCGTACTCTGTAACACGTAGCCGCCCGTAGCCCACTCGGTTCAGGTGCGACGCGGCTGTTCCCACGCTCATCGCGCTGTGCTCACACGAAAAATCTCACGCTGTCTCGGCGACATGCACGCATGCGTATATCTCCCGCGCGCGCGAGAGAGGAGGCAACCATGTACATTGTTAGGAAACATAGGTTTGGGCTTGAAGCCTTGGTCCATGGTGAATACATCACCACTAGGCTATAAATAGGTAGTACTATTAGCTATTTTTGATACTAAAATCAGAAAGAAAGTAATAAAGAAAGATCAGGAGTTCTCTCTACCTCTCTGTGTTTCAATCTACTATTCTTTGTCTTCTGTAATTGATCTTGTTTTGCATAAGCAGAGGAATCGATCGGATTGGTCATCAGTGACGGTTTCTCAACATGTTATCAGCACGAATCGCTCTGCTGAGTTGAAATGTAATCATCGAAGCATTAGTAGATTAAATTGTCTGTATCTAGATCGCTCTAAATTTGCAGATTTCGCTTTCTAGATTATTTTTCTACGGTGCATGTCCTCTCTAATCTACCGCGACCAGATTGAAGTCACCGGTATAATGACGATCAGTAGATTACATGAAAGAGTAGATGATGATTGCGCTGTAGACTGAAAAAAGGGATATTATGCACGATCGGCCCGGTACGACCGCCGTGCGTGAATCCAGCCATAGGCCTGCCGTTGGGGCTGCCCCGCAAGTGTGGCCTGAAGTCGTCGATCGCATGCGCGCCGCCCCGCACGAGCAGCCCGAAGCCCAGCCACCTTGCGCCCGAAGCCGCTCGCCGCTAGCCGAATCCATCTCCGCACCTGAGGATCGCCGGCCCTCCTTCTAATGCGACCGCTGCAAGTGCCGCCGTGCTGGCCCGAAGCCGCCACCGGCCGCCGACCATGCTGCTTGGTGCCGCCTCGGCTTCCACGCCGGCCTCTCGTGCCGACCTCGAAACCCAGCCCGAAGCTGAGGAGCCATCGCCCCCGAGCATTGACCCCGAAGTCGCCGCCTATCCCCGAAGCCTCGATCCCCGTATGGTCGTCCGTGCCGCCTCGAGCCCCGCACGGTCGACCGTCGCTTCGGCTCACGGTCCCCGCATGCGCGCCCGCCATCGCGCTCGAGGAGCCGCCACCTCGAACCCCGTAAGCACGCCCGCTGTCGCGCCCGAAGAGCCAGTTCTGCTGCCCGAGATCCACCCGATCTGCTGCTCGTGGTCGTCCTCGAAGCAGCTAGTAGAAGAAGAGGAGCGCCAGCACGGAGAAGATATGTGGAAAGTGGGTGAGTAATAATGAGAGGATGCCCACCTCCTGCCCCACTTAGGGGTTTATATACATGAGTGGGGTAGGATGGGAATTTCCCATCCTACCCCATAATACTTACAAAGGATGAGGGTAGATTGGTATATTCCTCTACACTATTGGGCCTATTACATATTGAGCCAGTTGCAAGACCCAGTCACGAGGGGTTGGGCCACCCCACAACAGTACTCCCTCGACAGCAAGCGTAGAGGTCCCGATGGGCGAGCTGACATGACCAACTTTCCTAGCCCTCTGTCCCACGGACGGCGCCAATTGTTATGGCTACGGACCAAATAGTAAAGAAGGGGACTAGTAGAAGAAGAGGAGCGCTAGCATGGAGAAGATATGTGGAAAGTGGGTGAGTAATAATGAGAGGATGCCATCCTCCTGCCCCTCTTAGGGGTTTATATACATGAGTGGGGTAGGATGGGAATTTCTCATCCTACCCCTTAGTAGTTACAAAGGATGAGGGTACATTGATATATTCCTCTACACTATTAGGCCTATTACATATTGGGCCAGTTGCAAGGCCCAGTCATGGGGGGTTGGGCCACCCCCACAACAGTACTCCCTCGACAGCAAGCGTAGAGGTCCCGATGGGCGAGCTGACGTGACCAACTTTCCCAGCCCACTGATGTTTGGGTGGCCCAACCCCCCGTGACTGGGCCTTGCAACGGGCCCAATAATAATAGGCCCAATAGTATAGAGGAATATACCAATGTACCCTCATCCTTTGTAAATACTAAGGGGTGGGATGGGAAATTCCCATCCTACCCCACTCATGTATATAAACCCCTAAGAGGGGCAGGAGGTGGGTATCCTCTCATTATTACTCACCCACTTTCCACATATCTTCTCCGTGCTGGCGCTCCTCCTCTTCTACAAGTCCCCTTCTTTACTGTTTGGTCCGTAGCTACAACAGCATACCTTTATGGAAACTTGGATTCGGAGATTTATATAAAGGTACCTGGTAGCAACTAGAATTCTGTACAGTGTGAAGCTTAGGAAATCACTGTACGGACTGAAGCAATCAGGCAGGATGTGGTATAATCGCTTAAGTGACTTTCTATGTAAGAAAGACTACACGAACAATGAAGATAGTCCCTGTGTATTTATACGACGATCCTAGAATGGATTTTGTATAATCTCAGTGTATGTAGATGATCTGAATATCATCAGGACAATGGAAGACATAAAAGAAGCAAGCTCTTACCTAGAGTCAGAATTTGAAATGAAAGATTTGGGTAAAACCAAATACTGCTTAGGCCTGCAGCTCAAGCATGTCCCAAAAGGAATATTAGTATATCAGTCAGCCTACGCCCAGAAATTGTTAGAAAGGTTCGGCTTTGAGAAGGCATACCCATCAAAATTACTGATGATTGGTAGGTCTTTACAGCAAGAAAAAGATCCATACTGACCTAGGGAAGAGGGGGAGGAAGACCTGGGACTGGAATTCCCATACTTAAGTGCAGTAGGAACACTTATGTATTTAGCAAACTGCACTAGACCAGACATCGCATTTGCCGTAAACCTGTTAGCAATGCATAGTGCAGAACCTACCAAAAGGCATTGGTAGGGAATAAAGGACATCTTCCGATACCTCCAAGGAAGCAAGGACCTTGGATTATTCTACATAAAGAATCAAGATTTGAACTTGATTGGCTATGTAGATGCTGGGTACCTGTCGGACCGGCATACCGCAATGTCATAAACAAGCTATGTATTCCTGTGTGGTGGAACTGCAATTTCTTGGAAATCGTCTAAGCAAAGTATTGTAACGACTTTGATGAACCACTCAAAAATTATAGCACTGTATGAAGTAGCACGAGAATGTGCTTGGCTCCGATGCATGATTCACCACATCCAGCAGTCATGTGGGATGAATATTGTGCAAGCTCCCACAATTATCTGTGAAAATAATGCAGCTTGTTGCATAAGTACAGACGGGCTACATGAAGAGTCATCTCACAAAGCATATCAACCCCAAGTTCTTCTATGCTCATGAATTACAAAAGATGGACGAAATTAAGGTACTGCATACTAAGTCATGTGAGAATCTTGCATATTTATTCACTAAGTCACTCCCAGCATCTAGCTTTGAAAGATGCGTACGAGGAATTGGAAAGATGAGACTTTGAGAAGTGCAGAATTCTGAGGGAGAATTTTCTGGTAACATCCTAAAAATTTGAACCTAGGAAATGTGTAGCCCTCGAATTGTTTTGAAATATATTTTCTTGATGTTTGGAAATTTTGTGGATTTTCTTTGGATTATGGTTGAGGTTCCAACAATTGAAGATGAATTATAAAAAATAAAACTAATGGAAAATCATGAAAGAAATGGGAACATAATAAAAAGATTTTTTGTGGCAAGTTTTCGGCCAGGCCTAGCCGGCCTAGGCAGGCCCATCTCTTTCCCCTCTTCCCTTGCTTTGGCCAAGGCCGAAGCCGTCCCCTACCTCGCCATCACAGCCCACAGCCCACCCCACCGCCGCAACCGCCTTCGCGCTCGCACCTCCTTCGGACCAACGGTCGACGGCATGCCCTGCGCTTGCGTCACCGGGATGCATCTCTCCTACTCTTCCACTGTCGCGCACGTCACTGCCAACCGCTCAGCAGCTCCGCCCCATCGCGTCGCTCTGCCGCTTGACCCATCGCCCAGTCGCATCGCTGCTCGTGACCGACCCTCTAACCGCACCGTCACGTCACCTTGCTTCACCACGGGCACCGCTTCCATCCGCCACCAGCTTGCCTGGCCGCCTCCGTCAGCTGCAATGTGCACCTGCTCCTATCGCCTCTGCCTCGGCTCGCGTGCTCCTTACATCATCACTGTTCCAGCATCGTCAGGCAATCCCGCCCACGCCTTGATCCGAAGTCATGTCCCAAGCGCTATAGCAGCTCCACCGCCACGCCATTGCGTCAACCGCCCAACTGCCCTCCTATGACCACCACTTTCCCCGGCTATAAATCCCCGCCGAAGCCTCCAATCGCACCGCACCACTCCACTTAGCCTCCCACTTCAACGAATTGGTATTCCGAGCACCACAGCCCACTGGCGACTGCTTCTCCAACACCGAGGCACCCCCTGAGCATCACGACACCGTTCCCCTCCTCGGTCGGACCCCTCGTCGCTTGTACTTCGCCTGCACCGTGCGCCTACACCACCCGTCGCCGTCGCACACCGCCAGCTCACTACAGCCACTCCCGAGTTGTATCGACCGCTGAGGTAGACTCCCAAGTTCACCTAGATGCTTCCCTCTCAATTAATTGAACTCTGGTGCTGTGAGTCGCCGTAGCCGTTTATCCTCTGATCCGCCGCCTGTCCGCCTCGCCGCTGCCCGCACGTGGTCAAAGCCACAACTGTCGTGGTCGAAATGGTGACTACGGTAGAAGTTGCAAGGCTTAGTAGTGGTCGAAGAGTTACTATAGCAGTCATGGTCGTGAAATAGTCATTTACGACTACGCAGTCGAAGATACGACCACGTAGTCATTTACAACCATGCGGTCAAACACTCGACCACGTTTAATTTCGTAGTCGTAGCTCCCTGTGACCACACAGTAATTCTACTGATCACTGTTCACCATGGTCGTAACCCCTCTCGACCACATTAAATTCTTCACAACGTGGTCGAAGCACCTTCCAACCATGTTCACTCCTTCACAATGTAGTCGAAGCACCTTCCGACCATGTTCACTCCTTCACAACGTGGTCGTAACTCCTTCCGACCACGTTCACCCTTGTACTGCCGTGGTTGAAGAACCACGCCTCCCTGCTTTGTGATCATAGTCGTAATGTCTTTTACGACCATTCATAGCCGCTTACAACCACTCCATTGTCGTTTACGACCACTCAAAGTCGTTTACGACCACTCTGTGTCCTTTACGACCACTCACAGTCGAGCTACGACCATGCGATCAAACTCCCGACCACGTGGTCGAACTCCCGACCACGCGGTCGAACTCACGACCACGCGGTCGGACTCACGACCACGTAGTCATCACCGACTACGTAGTCGTTTACGACCATGCAGTCAAATCTACAACCACGTTGTCGTCAGTAGCCGATAATATGCTATGGGTCCCACCTGTCAGATTTTTAATTATTTATCCAATTTATCTAAATAGAGAACTTCAAAAGAACATAACTTATCCATTTTAACTCCAAATTGAGTGAAACAAATTTCTAAATTCATCTAAAATCAAAATCTAACCAATGGAAATGAAATCATGAATTTTGGAGTGCATTTGATTTTTCTTGTGAGGAATTATTTGGCTTGCTGATTTTTATCCGAATTTTCACGCACGTAAAAATAGCATACGAGGCTCAAGAGGAGGAAGCTGAGGATGAAGCAACTTTCAACAACCAAGACCAAGCCAACTGTGACCAAGGTGAGTCAATACTTTGATCATGTTGAACCTACATTTCTGTAAATTACTTTTGTTTAAATTATTAAATTGCATGCTGTTATTTCATATGCAAATATATGTTCATTTTAAGATTCTAGTTATATGCCCATTAATTAACTTGTTAGTATTACCCTCATTTGGAACACTTGATTATCTGAGCCTTGTCACCTTAGCGAAAACTAAATGATAGAGCTTTCAAAAATAAGTCCGTAATTATACGCCATGCTTAGTACTGCTTAGATACTCGAGAGTGCCCAAAATGCCCCAAGCATAACCTTTAATCATGAGTAACTAGTTTGGGATGTCATGGTGGAAATAATTGGTATATTTTGGTATGATTATTTTATATTCCCAAAAATCTCAAATTGCTTATCTATTTGGGTGGATGGTTCGGGGGTATGGTGCAGCGGTGCACCAGAGTGTGGTTAGTGGTAGAACCGCCCAGATAACCCTAAGGACTGAATCTTGTCATGACCTCCTGTGTAAAACAAGTACAACCACAAGTCTGTAAATTACAACTTGGCTTAGTAAATTTACTGGACCCTGAAAATCATCTCATCGATAGAGGAGGTGAGGTAGTGTAAGTGGCTATCTGTGTGATGACTTGAAAGGGACACTTGCAGAGGGTGAAGTTTTCCGTGGCGTGCTAGCAGTGTGGGTAGCTAGTTGCTAGCCGTATAGGGGAAGAACATCCCGCACAACATATGGGACCTGCCGTAAGCGTGATAAGCCCATATGGGTGAGATGATGGAAGGGGTGAGGTATTTTGAATAGTTACCGTGATGATCTATTCAACCGTATGACTAAGAATCATGTGGGCAACGAGTAGATTATCTCTTGTGGGTAAAGTGTGCAAACTATTCAAATAGCTATGCCGACGGTCACGGGCGGACATGGGAACTTAACCAGATATAGTTCTATTTCTAAAACTTTGGGAGTAAAATTGGAAAAGTGGAGGGCAGTGGAATGCTCAGATTTGTGTTGCCCTGTGTGTCGCCCCAGTGATAATGTAAGCAGGTATAACACTGAAGGACTAGCATATGGTGCAGAGATCATGTAATGGTGGATGGTATCTGGATCACAATTAGTAAAACATACTTTCACACATACTATGCTTTAGTTCAAACTGCTAGGTTATAGGCAATTTTCTAAATAGTATATTTAAAAGCAATTTCTAGCAAATAAAATAGCCCGAGCTTTTTCTTGATAAGCCATGCATATTATTTATTACATTTTGTGTATTAGCGGAGCAGGGTGGAATTGTGCTCACCCTCACATTTCTAAAATTAGAAACCGGGACCCAAGACCATTATGCATATGAAGATACCCCTACCGCAGATGGAGGAAACAACGACAGAAACTAGGACGACTTCTGCGATTTTTGGTCCTATACAAGTTGACCCATGCAGTTGTGTGCACATATATTACCTAAGTCTAGCTAATATATAATGCACACATTTACCCCCAGTCGTTTACCTGTGGATTATGGTCTTACTACTGCTTTTGTTTCCACTGCTGTCTATGTAATGAAAACATTTGGGTTGTTCGGCCCTTATGTAAAATAGTTGCCCGACGCGGTGTATTTCAAACCCAATTATGTAATATTATGAATTATTATGTTTCATGCGATGTAAGAGATGATACAGCAATGTACCTGTGAGCACTATCTACTGATCTAGAGAATAGTGCGAGGATTCACAGGGGATTCTGGATTGAAAATTCCGGATCCGATAGAGCTGGTATCAGAGCATACGATTGTAGAGTAAAATCCTTAGAATGGTCGTTATATAGGGCCTAGGATCACAATTTTGAAAATTTATAAAAAGAGTTTCTGAAAATATAGCGTATTATTTCCTTGATCATGAAAATGTATAAAAAGAGTTTATGAAAATTTATAAGTACGAGGATTCACAGGGGATTCTGGATTGAAAAATCCGGGTCCGACATTTCTCAAGCCCGTTATTAAACCTTGATCATGAAGATTGAGTACCCAAATAAAAAGTCCTAAAGATTGAATGAAATTGGGTGGATTGTACTCTTTTTCCCTTGACGAGTTTTCCTGAAGTTTCTCAACTAAGGTTTTTAATGAGGCAATTCGTGCAATGCAGCATAACATGTATCATGTACTCTTTCTCCAAATTTTATTACTGGGTTTTTATGGAGTTTTGACTAGGCATGAACATGTCGGATGAGTGCCCAAGGAGGAGTGTAGGAAACCTGGGCCTGGGCTTGAAGCCTTGGCCCATGGTGGGCACCTCATCACTAGGCTATAAATAGGTAGTACTATTGGCTATTTTAGATACGAAATCAGAATGAAAGCAATAAAGAAAGACCAGAAGTTCTCTCTACCTCTTTGCGTTTCAATCTACTATTTTTTGTCTTCTGTGATTGATCTTGTTTTGCATAAGTAGAGGAATCAATCGACCTGATTGCCAGCGATGGTTCCTCAACATACACAACAATGGCGCGACGCGGCAGGATGTGCATGTACGTGGAAGATTCTCATCGCCACTCGGTTGGGCTGAAAAATAGTGGCTTATGGCTGAAATTGCACTTTAGCTAGCTGAAATTACACTGTAGCCAAAGGTGGCTTATTTGGCATAATTAAATTTAAAAAAATTTGAAAATAGAAAAAATATGTTAGCTCATCACGGACAATGCAAATGAATACAGGAAAAAAGCACCAACAAAAAGCTCAAAAAAGCCTAAAGTTTAGAAAAAGACGAAACTTATAAATAGTGAAAAATAAGCGGAAGCCAAAATGGTTGATCCTAATCAAATCTTAATCCACCAGCTGCGCACGCACGGCACGGCACAGCCACAGCCACGGCAACTGGAGTAGTCCTCGCTTTGCTTATCTTACCCTACCACGCACACTTGCATAGCTATTAGCTGCGTGCATTTGTGAGCTGCATGGCCTCGTTACATGCCCAGGAAAAAGAAACAAAGCTCAACAGTGCCTGCCTTGTTTAGCGACATGGCAGGCAAAAACTGTGGGCTCACACAGATGTGGGGCCGAGGGTGACACGTGGGCTGGCGTGAGCCGTGGGGTGTGGTGCGCATGGGAGGAATCAAAGGCAATTATGGCACTGTTTCGCACCGTATTTACAAAAATAGCAGTACGCGAGACATATTAACAAAAATATAGTTTCTGCCTTCGGCGGGCCGGGGTGATGCGGGGCGCTGTTGCCAGTGGCAGGCGCCTGCTGCCCCCTCACTGGGCGGCAGGCAGACTATCGCCTGGGCGCCAGATGGCAGGCCTGCCTGTCGCCCAGGGAGGAGGCGGCAGGTAATTAGGCCGGCTAATTAGCCGGCCTAATTACCTATCCTAATTTTTTGTTTAGATTTTGTTTAAATTTTTAAATATACCAAATAGGCTCCAAAAATTACAAAAAATTATGTACTGCCTTCTGATATAACGTAACTTCTAGTGTAATTTTTTGGTAATTGTATCCATGGTGAATGTTGCTCAAAAATTCGTACAATTGTGATAATTTTACAAGTTTTTACATATAGCAAACGAGTTCTAAAAATTACAAAATTTTATGTGAAACCTCCTGATATAGTAATAGTTATTGCATATTTTTTTAAAAAATTTATATGATCCAAATTTACCATGTTTATTCATGAAAATTTATCATAATTATCGGCCCGTTGGTGCTATCGTTTCATGTTAATTCAGTCCTCCTTTCCCGCACAATGAAATGCCGAATATGTAAGACCTTTAGGCACTCATTGAAGGATTGCCCCCAACAAACCGAGCTCGTCTGATCGCCACTCAGTGTCATAATCTCGTGTATCTTTTACTGTATCGCATTAATTCATATTTGTACCTATTTGAGACGTATTTCATAATGTTTGTTCAATGCATATCAACCCCTCTAGCTTAATGCACATGGCACATCATTTCAACAGTCCACTCAAAAAAACAACAACCACAACGGTGCGTACACCATTCAGTTACTGTGGGGGGCCCTCGGACGTGGCTAGCCATCATTGTAGTGGCATGCACATATGCAGCTAAGGTTCGCGCAAAAGTATGTGGGATCATACGAACTTCCTATATTGACGACCTCCTCGTTGCCCCTTTCGTGCTACATCTGTTGTCGGAGGTCATCGTTCTCCTCATTGAGACTATCAATCTGCGCCTCCATATCTAAGATTCGCTCCCATAGTGTATCCACGTACCTCGCAACATAGTGTTCATAGGGAGGATTGATCCAGTGGACAAAGTCGCATTTCGCCATCTGCATGAAACGAGGGTTAACATAAAAGCGCTATTACCAGTAAGACAAAATAAACTATTGGTTAATTGTACCCCAGAGTGTGGGCATCGAAAGAAACATCGTCTGCTATCGAAATGGCCATCGATGACCTACATGACCATGTCATCCTTGTATCTGCATTTCGGCCATACTGGTTGAGCCCCCCTATTTGGCCTCAAGCAGTAGTTATGGATGAATTCCTCCCTCCTTTCTAGGGGAAGTCTTCTTTTGGTGACCCTACTCCGACTGGCCCCTCGGTGTCTGCTATGCTATGTTACTGTATGACGCAGGAGGTTTTTGTTCCTGCAAGAAGCGAAATGAAGTTTACATGAGCGATTGCGAGAGCTCTGTATTTGAAGCGAGCGAAAAGAGAATCCGGTGTGTTCCCACCGGAAATTATGGACGCATTGTCGACGTGCACCACCACAGGTGACAGCGGATAACAAGGTAAAAGTGACATATGTGCGCACAATGGAGCAGGCAAGACGAAGCGACATGGCTACACTAACATTTGTGCCGATGAGGAAGCGGACGAGGGGGCCGTTATGTCAAGCCAACACATGTCCGAATGACATTAGTAATGAGAGAGCGCGCCAGAAGGGCACATACAGAAAGCATGACAATTGTGCAAACCAAATAGCAGCAAATAATATATACCACAATTGGCCAACACATGGCACTTCAAAACATGCATGAGGATCATTAAATTCAAGATTAAGTTAATCTGAATAAATGTGGTAAATTTGGAGTATATAAAATTCCCAAAAAATTTTACAATAACTAATACTATATCAGGAGGCTTCATATAAAATTTCATAATTTTTGGAGCTTGTTTGCTATATGTAAAAACTTGTAAAAGTATCAAAATTGTATGAATTTTTAAGCAACATTAATATTGGATAAAATTACACTGCGAGGTATGTTATGTCAGGAGGCTGTACATAAATTTTTGTAATTTTTGAAGCTTATTTGATATATTTAAAAATTCAAATAAATACTAAACAAAAAAATTAGGGCAAGTAATTAGGCATGCCGCCTCCTCCCTGGTGGACTATCTGCCGTCCAATGAGGGAGCGGCAAGCGCCTGCCGCCAGTGACAGCGCCACGCGTCGCCTCACGGGTGCTTCCGCCTGGCCCGCTGATGGCAAACACGACATTTTTGTCAATACGTCTTGCATACTACTATTTTTATAAATATGGTGCAAAACAGTGCCATAACTGGCTTTGATTCGAGAGCTAGTGTCCTCGTCCTGAACAAGAGCAGCAGTGTCACTGTGCAGGTGAAAATAGATCGCACAATATCCAAATCATATTTGTATTTATATTTACAGACGAATATGAATTCAAATATTATTGAATATGAATGCAAATCAAATATTGTAATGAATTCGAATCGAATATCTAATCAATTCAATCGGATCTAGATATTGTCAGACCCCAGAGCAACAACTCCGAAACCCTCTGTGTAAATCGCACTAGTCCAGGAACAGCTAGTGCACACAGTGAAACAAAGACACATATCGAGCATATATGAACATTAATATTAAAAAAAGAGTACGGCCTTATGGCCAAGTCTTACATCAATGGTATTTGTAAGGCATGTATAATGAGTAAGATAACTCGTGCACCTTTTCCATAGGCGGAAAGATCTAATAAATATCTTACCATTATTCATTATGATATTTGTGGTTAGATATC
Organism: Dendrocalamus latiflorus; assembly: GCA_017311315.1. Taxonomy (NCBI): domain Eukaryota; kingdom Viridiplantae; phylum Streptophyta; class Magnoliopsida; order Poales; family Poaceae; genus Dendrocalamus; species Dendrocalamus latiflorus. Next base: position 11,400,351 of record CM029648.1, on the reverse strand, counting down.
CACTCCCACTAGATTTAGTTATATGTATCTTCTTAAACATAAGCAGAAGGATTTGATGTGTTCAAGACATTTAAAACTAAAATGGAAAATCAATTGAATAGAAAGACCAAAATTTTGAGAACTGATAGTGGAGGGTAATACACTTCAGGAATATTAAATGTTTTTTGTAAAGAGTATGAAATTATTCATTATTATACCATACATTACACTCCGTAACGAAATGGTGTTGCTGGACAGAGGAATAAAACACTTATGGATATGGTTAGGTTCATGGTTGCTTATTTAGATCTCCATTTATCATTTTTGGGAAAGCTTTACGTACTGTTGTTTATTTATTAAATCATTTGCCATCTAAGTCTGTAACAGTCACCCCTTATGAGTTGTGGACTGGAAAGAAACCATCACTTTGCTACTTAGTAGTTTCGGGTGTAATACACAAATTAGAGTGCCAAATCAAAATTGTACAAAATTGCAGCCTAAAAGCATGCTAGAAATTTTTATTGATTATTCTTTGGAATCAGAAGGGATAGTTTTATGATCCAAAAAAGGATAAACTAGTGGAAAGCTATGATGCAATATTTTTAGATCAAAAACATGCTTACCGTGCTAAGCGGGTAAGGATGGAATTATTGGTAACTCCACTGGAAACACAGATGGATACATCTGGTATTAATTCTTACACTGAATGGGGTTTAGCTCCTAAAAGAAATACAAATCAAACTCCCAACACTAACATGCCTAGGAGAAATGGGAAGAATTTAAGTACACCCCAATATCTAGATGATTATTATTTATTCCTGGGGAAGTTCACTCTAAAATTTTAGATTTAGAAGAAAAATCAAAGACTTATAAAGAAGTAATTAACTGCTCATAATCAAAATTATTGGTGTCAGCAATGCAGGAAGAATTAAACTCGATAAAAAGGAATAAAGTTTGGGAACTTGTTGATCTACCAAATAACCGGAAGCCTATATGTTGTAAATAGGTTTTAAAAAGGAAATTAAATGCGTCAAGTTTAGTAGAAAAATATAAGGCTAAACGTGTTGCTATAAGCTTTACACAAATGCAAGGTATTGACTTTGTGAAAACTTTTTCTCCTATTGCTAAATTTAGTCTAATCTGTATTATTAGTGCTTTGACAGCTTAGTATGATCTTGAACTTCTCCAAATGGATGTTAAAACAACTTTTCTTAATGGTCTTTTGGAGGACAAAATATACATAAAACAGCTGGAAGGTTTTGGAGAAAAACAAAAAGAAAATAAGGTTTACAAATTGAATATATCAATTTATAGCCATAAATAAGCTTCACGTCAATGATATATCCTTTTTTGATAATGATATCATGTCATATGGTTTTTCAGTGACGAAAGGTGATCATTGAATGTATACAAATGTTATGGATAAATATTCATACGATTATGCTATTGCACAGTCAACTAAATTTTTTGTATTTCTCAGTTACCTGGAGTTGCACTCTCAGTCACCTAAAGTTTCAGTGTACTAATTCCCCCTCCCGAAGTTGCATCTCAGTCACCTAAAGTTGCAGTATGAAAAGGTGACTGAAGATGAAGGAAAAAAACAGTCGCCTGTGCAATAGTCACTCCCATATTCATACTGTCATTATATGTTGATGATATTCTCATTGTTTCTAATGATAAAAAATACATTTATAGAATTTAAAGCTTGGTTGTCTTCTAAATTTGATATGAAAGATAGGTGAGAAGCTTCTTATATTTTAAAAGTTGAAATACATAGAGATCAGAATAGAATGATTCTTTGGTTGTCCTAAAAGACATACCTTGGAAGTGTTTTAAAATGATTTTCTATGAAAATAGCAAATCTGTTAATTTACCTATTGTAAAGGGAACTAAACTCTGTGACGAATTATGCCCAAACACTTTTCAGGAAAAAATTAGAATGAATGAAATTTGTTATTCTTCAACTTTGGAATATCTTATATATGCTATGGTATTCACAGGACCTGACCTTGGTCATGCCATTGGAATTCTTAGTAGATATCAAAAGAATTAGGGGAAGAACACTAGAAACAAATCAAATATTTACTGCATTATGTCAAAGAAAGTATGGATATTCATTTTATTTTAATGGTTATGATCTTCAGCTGCTAGATTCTACTGATGATTATTGGCAAGTAGATCCGGATAACCGAAAACCATCTTCTGGTTATCTACTTACTTTGGTAGGAGATGCTATTTCATGGTGCAATAGGAAACATGATACGGTTGCTCTTTTTTCTAGGGAAGCTGAATATATTGCTGCATCTAAAGTAGTAAAGGAAGGTGTATGGCTAAGGAAATTCTTTGCATCAATTAAGGTCATGGAAAGTGCATCACAACATGTCACTTATTTCATAGTAAAGGTAAAATACATTGAACAAAAATCTACTGACTAAGCTAGATAGTCAGGAATTATTTTCTAAGCATAATTAAGTTATGGGACTTCAGTTTATTCATTGAAATATTTTAACCAAGTGGGAGATTTTGGAATTTTTATATGGCTTTTAATATTTATTGTGATTATTGTCTGTTTAACTTAATGTGGAATTACTCATATTATTGATGCAAGTGATAGGGAATAATTTGATGTGAAATTTAACTTGAGAAATTGATACTCGAGGTTCTGAGGATGGATGTGCTGGAATATGATAGATATATTTATTAAAATCAAGTCTGCTGGAATTTAATATGAATGCATATGTTTAACTTAAATACAACACAGGGTGGAATAGCTGGATTTGTTTTGCAGGATCGGTTTTGCAGGATGTTAACCCACATGATCATATTGTAATTGATCTCATAAACAATCTGATCATAACGTATAACTCACACATATGTGCTAGAGACCATTATATTTTAGACTCATAAAATTGCCCTGTCTGATCGTGGTTGGTGACAAGGTTCAGTGGTCTGATAGTGTACCAAAAAAAATAAGTGGGTCACTTTGTAACACCTAGAAGTAGAATCTATAAATAAGTCCCTATCCTCTAGCATCATAATGCGATTGTGAACGGTATCATAGAAAAATAGAGGAATAGAGGGTTGACCGAAAAGCTTCACAAAATCAATCTAAGTTTTTAGAAAACTCCAACAAAATACAGGGGTCATTCTGGGAGAAGAGGTAGTAGTTAGGGCCGAGGATGGGATCATCGTGGTTGGGGAAGAGGATGCAATCTCCATGCCGTCGTTGATTTCATCCCACGTGGTAGCAGCTCAACTGGATTAGGGCTCAATAGGAGCCCATTAGTGTCGGTCGGTGTCAACGATAGAGGAGGCAAGCAACACTTGGGATCAAGGTCAAGGAACTAGGGAATGGAGAAGGGGCACAAATCTGCAGCAGCGTGGGTTGGACTAGGGGTTTGGGAACACGACGATTGGATGGAGAGATGGGAGGCAGTGGCGGACCCAGGATTTTACCAAAGGGTATGCCGCACCAAAATTTTTATGTATAATTCGGTAAAACCATTTGTCAATTCGGTAAATAATTGTAAATTTTGCACCGTAATTCGGTATACAGGTACTAAATAATATGATATGTCTTAAATTCAAGGATTAAGTTGGAAACTTGCACACCAATATAGAAATTTAGAGTAGTCATTGAATGGTATTACTAGTTAACTGCATGCATGATTTGTTACTACAAACCTTGAGAACTTTGCCAAGCCTCCCGGCCAACGCGAGCAGCAATGTGGTCTTCCCTGAGCCTGGAGGGCCTAACAGCAGAGTCATCCTGCACAAACAAAATAAAGGTGAGTCACTGAGTGGACGAAGCCAAGAAATTGAACTCCAAAAGACCCGGGTTAACTCCCTTCCACACCAAACCAAGTCAGCAACAGCAAATCACTTCATCCTATAAACAGAGGATTAAAAACGGAGACAGTTGCTTTCACCTGCTGGGCTTGATCACGCTGCTGACGTCGTGAAGGATGGGCATGGTCCGCTTCCTGCTGGGCAGTATGTGCAACGCGTTGGTGGCCTCCTGCACTCCAAAGCCAATCAGTCATCTCTCTCTCACACACGCACAAACTGAACTCAAGGGACGAACACAACACAATGGTGCGCACCTCGAGCGTGTTGGTGATGGAGTTTAGGACGGTGGGGAGGCCGCTGCTGTCGACGCGGACATCCGCCTCCGCCACCAGGTGCTCGAACCGCACCTCGATCGTCGGCATGTCGATCCCAACCCTGAGCAACCGAACACGCAAATCATCGAACAGCTAATAGGCATGACAACGACGACCACCGCCATTAACATCCTATGGGACGCTAATCCCACCTTTCCATATCTAGCGTCTAATGAACCAACGGTGGCGAGTTGGGGAAATGGGATGGCGGCGCCGTCCACGCGCGCCTCCTAGCCGGCGCCCGCCTCCTTCACCCCATTCGCGACCACGGCCGCGCGCCTCCATCACCACCACCATGTAGCTCGATCCCTCCTTATGGTACGCCGTCTGCATCGACGCAGCCCTCGGTCCTCTGCCTGTAGTGGCGTCCGCCTCCTCCCCCGCCGCCTAGTTCGTGACGAATGGCTCGCAGCCTACTCCGATAACTTCTCCGCTCTTCTCGAGGTCCGCTCTTCTCGCCGTTCGCGTGTTCGCAGTTCACGCCAGCGCCGGCCTCACTTGCGGTTGCGGGTGACACGCGAACGGCGCCGCCCCAGGGTATGCCGTGGCCCACCCGGCAGTCCGCCCCTACGGCATGTCGATCCCAACCCTGAGCAACCGAACACGCAAATCATCGAACAGCTAATAGGCATGACAACGACGACCACCGCCATTAACATCCTATGGGACGCTAATCCCACCTTTCCATATCTAGCGTCTAATGAACCAACGGTGGCGAGTTGGGGAAATGGGATGGCGGCGCCGTCCACGCGCGCCTCCTAGCCGGCGCCCGCCTCCTTCACCCCATTCGCGACCACGGCCGCGCGCCTCCATCACCACCACCATGTAGCTCGATCCCTCCTTATGGTACGCCGTCTGCATCGACGCAGCCCTCGGTCCTCTGCCTGTAGTGGCGTCCGCCTCCTCCCCCGCCGCCTGGTTCGTGACGAATGGCTCGCAGCCTACTCCGATAACTTCTCCGCTCTTCTCGAGGTCCGCTCTTCTCGCCGTTCGCGTGTTCGCAGTTCACGCCAGCGCCGGCCTCGCTTGCGGTTGCGGGTGACACGCGAACGGCGCCGCCCCAGGGTATGCCGTGGCCCACCCGGCATACCCTGTGGGTCCGCCCCTATTGGGAGGGGCGGAGCTGGTGGTGGCAAGTGGATCTTGTGACGAGGTCTATGCAGAGGATGGTGGTGGTCTTGATGAGGCGGTTGGACAGAAAAATGCACAGCGCCACAACGGATAGACAAATGAGTATTCTTAGACAATAAAAAACACTTGTGTACCGATTAGCGATTTTTTTAAATATGTCCTTCCAAGCTTAATTATTGTTTATTCCATATATCTTTCAACGGTTTCTTTCTAAAGCTTAAGCCGAAATGAGTAGGGTCTTAGGTTTGGTTTGTTATCATGTGCTCTTTTGGTAGCCAGGTCCAATGTACGTGCATAGTTTTCCTCTTACCTCTAGATGTTGGGTGTTTACCACGTGACAGGATTCTCCAGGATGGAGAGCTTTGTTGAGAGTAGTGTCTCGGTGACGAATTTTTTGTACGGATAACCCATTTTTTATTCGAAAATACAGAAATATACCCGCGACAAAATTTTTTACACAAATAGGCTCCAGTCGCCAAACCATTGGGCGATTTACGCTTGTCGCCCCACCAACAAGCGACTTATAAAGAATTTGGTAACCGTTGGGCGATTAAATGTAATCGCCTCCCCGTTAAGCGATTAAATTGAATCGCCCCCCGTTCGGCGACATAAAGAGAGTCGCCCAACGGGGGGGCGACTGCATGTGACTACAGCCCGACGGCCAAGCCCTCTTTTCTTCCCCACGCCTGCTCGCCAATCTACCTCTAGGCGACTGCATGGTGATCCCGTCTTTCGGTTTTGTGAATTTTGTAATTTGAAACTCGTAAAAAATGTGGTATAGTCACATATACTGTTAAGTCACACAAGAACTGGTATTTAATATTTGTCACATTACTTGATATAGAAATAATTTTCTATACGAAAAGAAGAGATAATAGCATTGTTTGAATTTAAATGAACTTTATAATATAACGCAGTAACATGCCGCGTATTTATCCATTACATGCATGACATACACCCCTCACTCCCCACCCTAAGGTGCTCCGTCACCGCGCCCGCGTCCTGCCATACGGCCCCGCTTGGCCGTCCTCCGGTGCAACGGATTACGAGGCGGGTGACGAGGGTCCGAAAAAGTAAAATGATCAGGTGGGTTTCGCACCTGCGGCTGCGCCGGTGGAGTCAGCTGCACCTCTGGCTGTGTGGCCTCCGGTGCACCGGGGAGGCCACTGCCGGAGAGAACCTCCGGTGCTGCGTCGGAGGACGGCCCAGGCCAGTCCGCAAAAAACTGGTCCACCTCGATGTGGCCCGGGGAGAAGCGCCCCTGCTGCTGGTAAGGACCTGCAATAGTAATATCGTTAGTTCGTTGCATGTCGTCTTAGGATAAAAACAAGATCGGACGATGCGTACCCGTACATGGCGCCATGAAATCATCCGTGTGGAAGCCGGGGATGTACGTAGGAGGAGTATGAGGCCGTGACCAAGCAGAACTCCCTGGCTGGTCCGGGGGAGGTGGACGTGTCCACGTAGAACTCCCTGGCTGCTCCGGGGGAGGTGGACGTGTCCACGTACTACCTCCGGAGTAGTGCCACGCTGGTCGGGGTGGCACTGGTGGTCGGGGTGGCACTGGTGGTCGGGGTGCACTGGGCGTAGGTGTGGAGACCACCGGTAGCCTTGTGCAGGACAGTAGGCTGACGATACGTCTACACCCTGCCTCCATCCGTCGCGCAAAGCTGACGGCCTCCTCGCGGGTCAACTCCCCACCTGTGCCCCACCTCTGCACTAGTGCGGAGGACTCCGACCACAGCGCGGCACCGACGTCAGCCTGGACAAAAAGACATAGAATAGTCCATCATCGAAACGATATTGCCATTTGAGAATTTTTGAAATTACAAGTTACGTACCGCGATGTGAGCGTCGCGTGCGAAGTGCGCAGGGTACGCGTCTGTCGGTGCGGCGATGTGTGGGGCAGGTGGGTCAACGACATGTACCAGCCTGGTACGAGTCCGCCCCTGGTACCAGATGAGGTACTCCGCGTAGTCGGCTATGTCGTATGGCCGGTCCTCCTCCACGCGGTCATCCAGCGCACCCTCCCACTGCGCAATCCAGGGCTGCATCCTCCTAGACCAGTCCGTGCCTTTCTTGACGCCCTTCGTGTTGTGCCTGTTTATAGAACCATTACATAATGTAAGTACTTGCGATCACAATAGTAAGTATGTACAAAAATATCAGAAGCGATCACTCACGCGTGCACGCGCGGCGGAATCGGTGGCCCGACTGGTACAGGAAGTGCCTGCCGCAGCCCAAACTGCCGCATGACTCGCTGCGGTGCGTAGTCCTCCACGTAGATGCCGTACACGAGCTTCCGGCGGGTTAGCCAGAAAGCCTGGTCACGCCAGCACAGTGCAGACAGCCCGTCAGGAGCACGGGCCTGCACTGCCTCCGCTGCGTAAGGCTCCCAGCGCACGTCGGAGTCTGCGAGGCGGTCCAACTGCTCCACGAAGGGGTGGTACGCCCGCGTGACCTGCACGTGCGCGAACTGTACCTGCAAGACAGGCAAATTGTTTAGTACGACGATCGTTAATAAGTTGACTACGATAAAATAAAACTCACTCGTCGACGACACCAAATAGAACCCATCGTCGGCCGGTCGATGTCTCCCCCCGGGTACATCTTGGCCCCGTAGGGACCCATGTCGTCTAGTACAGGTCGTCTGAGACTGAAGCGCTCGAACGACCACAACTGCAGCAGCAGGGGACATCCTGTGAGGATCGAGTTCGCCTTAATCCTCGTGCACGCATCGCACAGGCCGTGGTACGTCGCGGCAAGTGCGGCCGATCCCCAGCTGATCTGGACGGCCTCGCCGTCCGCAATCGCCCTCGCATAAGCGATAAGGCGCGCGTCAACGGTGTTGCCGTGGCTGCTGGTGAAGAGCACCCAACCAAACAGCCACAACACGTAAGCCTCCAGGTGGCGCGCGACCTGGTAATCGTCAGCATTTGCAACCATGCGCTCAACCTGAATGCGAACAAGTTCTTATTAGTATGTAATTGCACAAATAAGAGTTTCGAAGACGCGATCGACTTGAAACACCACGTACCCGGTACTGTGCCAGCCACCTCAGCGTCGGTCCATGCTTCTGCCTCTCGTCGAAGATGTGGTGGTGATCGGCCGGTGGAAGGACCCCCTGGAATCTGCCGAGCAGGTCATCGCGCCACTCGGCGGGAGCCTCCGGTAGGAAGGCAGCGTCTCCCGCGACCGGAAGGCCAAGGAGTAGGGACACGTCCTGCAGGGTCGGCGCCATCTCCCCGACTGGTAGATGGAAAGTGTGCGTCTGCCAACGGTCCACCAAAGCCGTCAGCAGGGAACGGTCGAACGTGAAGCGTCGTGATCGTTCCACACCCGCCTCATCCCCCTCCCCGGCCAAGGCACCTCCGTCCTCATCCGTGGCCTGCACCATCCGGGCAAGAGGGAGAAGTCTGGCATCCTGCAGCCTGCAAATAAAGTGAAGGTCAGCATTAAATGTTTTTATGGTAATACTAAAACGTTGGCGTAGTGCAAACCTGGCAGTCCAACGGGGGTCGAGTCCCCAGGCCAAACGAGGTGTGCGTGTCCGGACCACTCCCAGCTCAGTCGACTCGTCCGTGCTCCCCGGTGGCGGCGCACGACGGGAAGCGCGGTGCACGCGGTCCAAGTGCTCGTCCAACAGCGGGTACCGCCAGTCACCCGCCATAACTGCAAAATTATCTAAATGTAAATTTGTACACCACATTTTCTACAATAATACATGAAAAATAGTATACAAAATTTCGACACAACAATTTTCTACATTTAAATTTTCTTCATTTCAATTTTGTAAACTGCATCTACATTTATACATTGAATGATCTACAATAAATTTCTAAAGTAAATTTTCTACAATAATACATTACAAATATTATACAAAAAAACTATATTTTTCTACATTTAAATTTGTACATCTAAATTTGTAAACTGCATCTACATTTCTAAATTTAATGTTCTAAACTAGATTTTCTAAACTAAATATCTAAGCTAATTTTCTAAACTAAATTTTCTAAACTAAATATCTCAACTAAATATCTAAACTAAATTTGTAAACTAAATATCTACACTACATTTTCTAAACTAAATTTATCTAAACAAATTTTCTAAAGTAAAATTTCCACAATAATGCATTACAAATATTATACAAAAACCTATATTTTTCTACATTTAAATTTGTACATCTAAATTTGTAAACTGCATCTACATTTCTAAATTTAATGTTCTAAACTAAATTTTCTAAACTAAATATCTAAACTAAATATCTAAGCTAATTTTCTAAACTAAATTTTCTAAACTAAATATCTCAACTAAATATCTAAACTAAATTTGTAAACTAAATATCTACACTAGATTTTCTAAACTAAATTTTCTAAAATAAATTTTCTAAAATTAGGAAAATACCTGCAAATCCCGCGACTTCTCCTCCTCTCTCTCTCCTTCTCTTCTTCCCTCTCCTCCCCCTCTCCTTCTCTTCTTCCCTCTCCTCTCCCTCTCCTTCTCTTCTTCCCCTCTCCTCCTCCTCTTCCTTCCTCTCTTCTGCTTCTGTCTTCCTCGCGCGGCGGAGAGTGAATGGCGAGCAGGCATGGGGAAGAAAAGAGGCTTGGCCGTCGGGCTGTATTCATATGCAGTTGCCCCCCCCCCCGGTTGGGCGACTCTTCTTTATGTCGCCGAACGGGGGGGGGGGCGATTCAATTGAATCGCTTAACGGGGAGGCGATTGCATTTAATCGCCCAACGGTTACCAGATTCTTTATAAGTCGCTTTTTGGTGGGGCGACAAGCGTAAATCGCCCAATGGTTTGGCGACTCGAGCCTATTTGTGTAAAAAATTTTGTCGCGGGTATATTTCTGTATTTTCGAATAAAAAATGGGTTATCCGTATAAAAAAATTCTCTCGGTGACTGGGGTAGGCAGGTTCTCCACGAGCTAGGGTAGGGGCGGCTTTTCAGCCAAATCCAAAGAATCAATGGTCGTGATCGGCCCTGGAGTGGGCTTCCGACACAAACACATGGTGCAGTGCCTAATCTTCATGAACCTTTATGCGATAACAGGTGGGGTTTTTTTGGTTGTGATAATGGTTTTTGTTTTTAGTATGAGTATTTATACAAATAAAACGAATGTTGATAAGTTTATTCAAAAGGCTATCCTGGTAAACTGCTTCGAAAAGACGAAGAAGAAGTCATCCTATTTATTTGTTCGAGAGAAGCCATAGGTCATGAGATGAACTTGGGTGATTTTAGAATGGCTCAGGCTTTAGCTTATCACCCCGTGCTACACTAACTAACTTTTAATCGGTGCGTCTTTTTAAGGCGGGTCTACAGGTAGATTATAGTAGACATAGTACCGAGTTTAACTATACCAGCCAAAATCACATGTGATTATTTTCCTTTATGTATTGTCTCTTGCGAACTACCAGAATTCAAAAACCATAAGCCAAAAGTTACAGCCACAACCTAAAAGAACTCACCGGGGCCAATGTCCAAGGGCGGAGTGGGCTATCTTTTCATCAGGTATATTCATGTTAATTTCAGCAACTTAGCCCTTACGAAAATCCAACAGCTATTAACACTTCCTTCGCTTCTCGGATGAAGAACCCCTTCTTTTTATCTTATGACTTATGGTTTTCCTCAAACGAGCAAATAGGATGGGTTTTACGCTGTCTTTTCAAAGCAGCTTATCAGGATAACCTTTTTAAAGTGGCTTATCGACTTATTGGCACTCGGTACATCAACCATAGCAGGAAAAACTACATGAACTCAACCTTATGACAAAGAATAAACTAAAAAAATAACCTAAACAAAAAATAAAATAAAAAATTAACCTAGACAAAAAATAAATTTAAGTTTGATGGATCCCTACAAAATATTTTTAAGAAGTTTCTAACCTAAATAGAAATAAATTAAATCTAGATGAACCCCTACAAATAAAAAATATAACTAAAAATTATGGTAACGTTTTGCTCAAACTGCACGTACTTAGCCTGCAAGTTTAAGACTTAGGGGTTCCTATTAGCTGCGGCTGATGGTTTTTGACTGTGGTTGGTGACTTTTGGCTGAAAATAAATAGTAGTGGCTAAAAGAAGTGGCTTTTAGAAAGAGTTAGCGAGCGGTGAAAAAAGTAAGAGAGAAATACGTGTGTGAGATGGGAGTAAGAGGAGTGGGATATGTGATGTACCCGTGATCCTTTCCTTTATCCTTAGAGAGATATGGGAGTGAGAAAAATAGAGAAATCATTTTGAAAAACTAAGTATGTATATTGGATCCTGACTTTAAAAGTAAAAGTTAATATAAACGCGCCTTTAGTTAGCATGTAAGTTTAGCTGACCCAAGAGAATTGAAAGTTTATAATAATAAACCAGTATCAGTATATGTACCTAATTAAAGCTAAGATCTCTGTGCAGCCAATTGATGTGTGTACCAATTAAACACACCGAGCATGCTTTTCCTCCTCTTCCTCGTCACGGCAGCATCCTCAACGGCGCCGGCGACCGGAGACGGCGCCAAGGAGGCGCCAATTGCGAGCCCCTTCTCCTACTTCTGCAACACGACGAGCGCACGGCGTACCTACCTGCCGAACAGCACGTTCGGGGCCAACCTCGCCAAACTCTCTGTTGCCTTCGCGGCGAACGCCTCGTCGTCCGGCGGCTTCTTCAAGGGTTCCTTAGGTGCTGGAGCGGACACGGTCTACGCCCTCGCGCTCTGCCGAGGGGACACCACAGGTGCTGAATGCGCGGCGTGCCTTAAAACGGCGTTTCAGGGCTCGCAGGACTTCTGCGGCTACAGCAAGGACGTGACCATCTACCACGACTGTTGCCAGCTCCGGTTCTCCAACCTGGACTTCCTTGCCGGCGCCGGGAACGAGCCGACGAGCATAGGCTGGAACATAAACAACATCACCGAGCCTTTGTTCCCAGGGTGGGACCCCGAAAACAGCGAAAGCGTCGCCTTCGCCACCGGGATCGTATCGACTTTGCTACGTGAAACGGCAAAGTGGGCGGCGTACGACACATCGAGGAGGTTCGGCACCGCCCTCATGGACATCGGCGGCGCCTTCCCTGCAGTCTACTCGATGACGCAGTGCACTCCTGATCTGTCACCCGATGACTGCTTCACATGCCTCCAGGGTATCATTCAGATGATGCCCACGTGGTTCAACGGGCGACAAGCACTACTACAGAAATCGACATTACAGACGGTTCAGAAACGTCATCACAGACGGTTTTCTGAACCGTCTGAATTTATGGGTCAGTGATGATCGAAGGTTATCACAGACGGTTTTCGAACCGTCTGTGATTATTAGATATCACAGACGGTTTTTAATTAAAAACCGTCTGTGATTATCAGATATCACAGACGGTTTTTAATTAAAAACCGTCTGTGATATCTAATAATCACAGACCGTTTTTAATGAAAAACCGTCTGTGATACATATCACAGACGGTTTTTACTTAAAAACCGTCTGTGATATTCCTTCCTCCTAAACCAAAATCTATTTCTGTTTATTGGCTAGCCTCAGGAAATGCTAGCCATGCCCTCTGAAACAAGCAGATAATCACAGACAAAAAACATACAATTCACACATCTCATTTGCTTTCAGGTACATTTCGCAGACATAAAACATCCAATTGACATCGCACTTCATCTCACAGACATAAAGCATGCATCCATTTCGCAAATCAATTAATTGAATTGAACTGAAATATCCATTAACAAATGCACAGTTACAAAAGATCTACACTGCATTTACACTTAGTGATAAGACCAATAGGAAATCAGTGTGCGCAGTGGAACCGTCCTTCTGGCTGTATGACTTGAGTCAGCAAAAAGAACGCTAACTCTGATTGAACCTCTCGAAGCTCAGACTGTTTCAATGCAGTTGACGGGATTGATACAGCCTGTCGATAGGAATATCAATGTACATATATATGTAACGTGATAAGTATGAAGTAATTATGGGAAGAGTGACAAACCTTGCGATTGGTGACCCTCGAGGAATCGAGGAGTAGTTCCATATGTTGGCAAACGTAGTATCCACATGTGTTGCCCGGCTGCTGCTGGTGGCACTGCAAAAAATGGAATGTGTTAGTTCAAAAGGCATTAGTACCATCTGTTGCATAGGATTAATTAATGTGAAATAGCGAATACCTTAAAATCTCGAACATGTGTCAGCAGGCCGTTGGCCCCGCGCTTCGAGTCACCTCCCTTTTCAATGTACATCGCGAACGCCCTACGTAATTCGAAAAGGTTAACCTTAATCATTCGGAAGGAAAGAAAGAGTACAATGTAGATATGTATGGGGAATATGTGCTTACCTATCGATTACTTGGCCGACAATTGTGAAGTCCATTTTATTCTTACTTAGGGAATCAAGGTAATATACCTTGTTCCATTTTGGTACAATTACTATTAAAATCCAATGAAAGCTCTGATTGAAGGGCATAAGTACATAGTCCTTATTGCGGCAACTCAGCAGGCCTGATGCAATGTACCTCTCGACGAGGGATGCCTCCACGTCGATGGTAGTCTTGGCGACCAATTGTGGGTCCAAGAAACCAGCTGATGAGTTCGATACTCTAGCTTTAATCAGCATGTGTCTATATATATACACACGAAAGCAAAAAATTAGATATGGCATTTATCGGTATGACATTAACGGAGACTGTGATTGTACACACTTACAGCGTCCAGCATCAAACGATTGAGACGTCAAGAGCGTTGAGCATGAACAGCTCGAATAAATCCTCAAAGGCGACCACGAATGTACACTCTTGAAGATTGTGGTGTAAATCTTCCTCGGAGAATTTGACAGTGATACTTGAAGTCCGTTCTCCCTCTGGCTTATTGGACTGCTGCATATACCACGTGTGCAATTGCATGCAACTATATGGTAGCTTTTGGAGGGCTTTTTGCTCGAGCAACGGCTCGCCAAGCACGAATTTGCGGGCCAAAGGGTGGTACGGAAGATCATCATTGGTCTTCTTTGCTTTGCCCTTGCTGGCCTTGCTGCCTCGGCTATGGGTCGACTTCACGGAAGTCGACTTTGAAGGTAGCAGCGGTGCAAGTTGCTCTGGCGAGAATAGGGCCCGTGGAGATAGCACCGTTGTAGTATCCGGTGGTGGAACCGACTGGTCTTGTACTGGAGATGGCACCAGTGCATGTTGCTCTGGTCCTGCCACCGGTGAAGAAGCCTCCAGGAAGATGTCGCTTTTGGGCCACTGGATGAATGTTCCAATGGCCTGTCCTAGAGTCACGATCTCGTCGTTGGGGGGCTTCGGTAGCGGGACCACCTCAAAATTGACATACACACCATCCACATTAACTTTTGCGAAGCCTGGCGCTAAAGCTTGGCCGTGCACCATGGCCCCGTTACCAGACGAATATGCCTGGCCCCAAGCAGCGTACAAGGGAATGGCGCCATATCTCACTTGGAGCTTGCAGTTCGTAGGCTCCTACATAACGATACAAAATTAGCTACTCGAATAGGCCTACCAATGGAGCAAGCATTCGAGAGGTAATAATTATTACCAGGATGTCGTCCACAGGAAATTTGGACTGGGTATGCGTCGGATTGGACGCGCAGCTACTCGGACGGTTGTGCGGGCTACCTAGCATAGCAGCGGCGGTGGCGGCCTGCTGACTTTCTGTCTGTTTCCGCACCTCTTCTCTGATTACTTCACCCATCTGAGCAAATAGCTCCTCTCGAAGAGATTCCTTGATCTCTTCTCGTAGCTGCTCCTCACGCTCGGCTTTGTTTCTCTTCCTACGCCGATACATTCCGGAGTCATCTTGGAAACCATGTTTCCAAGGAACGTAAAGCCCAAGGCCTCTCGTACGACCCGGGTGCTCCTTGTTTCCCAGGGCCACGGAGAGCATATCATTCTCCCTTGTTCCCTGGAATGATCCCAGGGTAGATTCAAAACTCAGCTCTTCCTGCAAGAGCACGACATGTCATTTCAATTCGTACGAAGTTGTGGAGTAATTACAAGCTACGTAGTTCGATCGATATCTTACCAGGCGCTGGGACACTTGCTGGTCTGCAGGGTTTCGAAAGGAGACGTCCCCCGATGTCGTTGTAGATGACCTTGCTCTAAGCCAATTTCGAGCGCGGTCATCCGGGATATTGGAAAACGGCGGGGCGATGTCCTCTGCAGCTGCCAGCTCATCCTCCAACCTCCACTGCGGGATTTTACCCGCATACCCAGCTGTGCCAAGTCTGTGGGGGTGCGTGTTTTTTGCCTGGAGGGCCTTGTGCGCCACACTTGTACTTTTGAATTCTTCGGTCGTTTTCATCGCCTTGAACTCTTCCCATTGTGATTCCAGGAATGGGTATTTAGTAAAAGGCGTTTCGTCCGTCTCCACGTATTTCCTGACAAGCGTGCTCTTGAAGTTCTTCCATGCTTTGCACGCTGCTTGGTAGGTTTGTCGTTCCACAGCGTGTAAGTGTTCTTCTGGGAACTCGAACGATGCCAAGATTTCGGTCCACAGGTCACGTTTCCGAGTGTCAGGCACGTTCTTCCACGAATTGTATGTGATCTCAATTCGTTGTCGTGCAACTATTCCGACCATGGTTCGGAATGCGTTTACCGCTTGCTTAGGAAGGATAGGGACCCCAGCTGCGTTTACCGCTGTGATGGTCTGTCGGCTCTGAGGCTTCTTTGATAGCCCTCTTCCTTGGCGTCTTGATGTTGGAGCGGACGCCTCCGGCGATGATGATGAAGAATGCGCGGGTGACATGTTGCTCATTTTGTGGGTCTATTAAGATAAGATGAGAATGTTCAAAGTGAGGAAGCACGAAAAGTCAAACATGATGCTCAATGTTCGGAAGAGAGGAGAGGAGTAGAGGGAAGGGGGAGTAGAGGAGTTTTGCCTCCTTTGGATTTGCAAAAAACCTTTTCAAACGGGGAATTATAGGAAAATACCATGTCACCTTAGCAGGAGGTCCTTTCTTCGCCTCTGTTCCCTCGCCATCAATTGATTGATTGTTACGTTTGTATCGGGATGCGTTGCACACCGGACATACATGCATGTTTGCATACTCTTTACGGTAGAGGATACAATCGTTCGGGCATGCATGTATTCTTTCTACTTCCATTCCCAACGGACAAAGAACCTTCTTGGCTTTATACGTGGTTTTAGGCAACTCATTTCCATCCGGAAGCATGTCCGCTAAAAGACCTAGCAGCGCCGTGAAACTCTTGTCCGACCAACCGTTGCTTGCCTTCAATTTCAACAGTTCAAGCACGGCCAACAACCTCGTGTACTTGCATCCCGTGTACAAAGGTTTCTCTGAGTCCTCCATCAAGCCACGGAATTTAACATACTCTCTCTCATCATAGTTCTCTTCAACATCGCGAAGCATCTGATCCAGATTATCATCGTGCAACCTATCCGAATCCGACCCACAATCGACATCAGCCGGCGGCATGTCATTCAGTTCACAGGCGATGTCATCCGGGGGCATATCATTCACTTCACCGGCGATGTCATCCGGCGGCATATGATCATTCACTTCGCCATGACTGGTCCAACACGTATAATCCTTTTTGAAACCCCTCCGAATCAAGTGCGATTCAATTTGCCCTCGGTTCTTAAACATCTTCACATTCTCGCAGTCAGTGCATGGACAGCACATATATATCGCCCCCTTATTCAACATATCCTCCTCGGCAGCTCTTATAAAAGCAGAAACGCCATTAATGTACTCTTCACTCACACGGCTCGCGGCATACATCCAGCTTCGGTCCTACGTTACGTACATATATAACAACTTAGTATTAAAATCTAGATTAACTAATTATAACTACATATATACCGGCCACATTTATTATATTGAGACTTTATTTGCTAGATTCATATTACAAACACAACAGCTATTATATAACCAACAATTTTGCAAATTAACCATCTTCAATAACCACTCATGGATTACTTAGAACTAAATTGTAATGCAATTAAAGAAAAAAATAAATTGCATTACTAACCATATCTAGAACAACCAGCAAAGTATGAATCTTCAAAGCTCAATCTCTGCCTCTTCCCACCAAATTAACAAGGCCTGAAATCGCCTAGCTTCCTCCCGAGTGAAAAAGTGCGCAGCAGTGGCTAGATCTGGATCGAAATGAAGACAGATGCGGTCTGAGCAGCGCAATAAATGCCTACTGACATTATCACAGATGGTTTTTAATAAAAACCCGTCTGTGAATTATCACAGACGGTTTTTAATTATTAACCGTCTGTGATAACAAGGTTATCACAGACGGTTTTTATTTAAAAACCGTCTGTGATAATCTGGGATTATCACAGACGGTTTTTAATACAGACCGTCTGTGATACAAACGTATCACAGACGGTTCATAGTTAATAACCGTCTGTGATAATCCATTTTCCCGCCACAAATACCACAGACGTCCTCCAAATTACAACCGTCTGTAATAGTGCTCATTAGAGACGGTTTCACAAAACCGTCTGTGATGAGGTGTCTACTATTAGACTTTCTGTAGTAGTGAAGGAGGACGGACTCTCGGGGTACGGTGTTCATTCAGGTACGAGAAGGACCAATTCTACGCGGGCAAGCCCATGCGGTTCTTCGGGCCAGCAACTGCGAAGAACTCGACACTTCCGAATGGTATGTAAGGGAGCTTTACTGATCCTCAGTACTATGTAGATTAATTTACGGAATTGCTAAACTTTTGTAGTGTTTTTTTTAAACAGTCGAATTTCATATGTTTGGATTTGTTAGAAGATTCCTGTTCTAGAGTGCCGTCCGTGACTTTGGGGGTGAGGTAGGGGCTAGATTCGTCGGGTTAGGGGCTGGGTTCACCGGGACCTACGGTGGAGGTGGTAGTGCGGTGAGGGTGACGCTCGCCGTAGGTCGGAAAAAAGGCGATGTACGGCGGATGGCATAAAAAACGATGAGCAATTAGGAGGTAAAGAGGTGATCGATGGTGGAGGGTCCGGTGGAGGTGGGGTGGTGGTAGAGGAGGTAGGTGGTGCTGAAAGCCACTGTGGGAGATAGAAGTGGAGGTGGGAGGGGCATGCAGCGATGGGGAAGGGGGTGATGGTTGGTGGAAGAAGATTAGAGTTTTGTTGCCTCTTTTAACATTGGCTCCATTTAGGGTGAAAATAGACTGTTGAATTCGAAATGAACGGTGCAGATTGAGTGCTACAGCTTAAATACTTTTCTGTGTTATTTTTGGGCGCAGTAATTTTGCTTGTGATGGGGGAGGCAACTGCGAGAGTACATGTGTTGATGGGATGACAGCTGTGTAGGGGGGGTGAAGGGGTTGAGGAAGAGGGATGAAATGGATAAGAACGATACAAACACCGAAGAAATTACATAATCATCCAAAGGATATACGAAAGGTTTAAATATTTAGTACCGGAGTGGTTCTCAGCTTCTCGCTTGTGACAAGCAAAACCCAAAAACATATCGTGGTTTAACAATTTGAATTTTTGAAATGGAGATTTGAATTGCATCTGTGACCGCTCTTAGTTTTCGTTATCAGCAGTAACCAACCGATTACTATCAGTTGTATTTATTTTGGCTATGTCTGCTGGATTATAGCTGTAGTTGATGACTTTTGGTCCTGACGTGAGCCTTTGTGCTAATAAATCGAATGCCGAAAAGTTGCTTTAAAAAGGCTGTCCTAATAAACCATTTTGAAACGGCGATAGAGAAACTGTCTCATTTGTTTGTTTGGAGGACATAGCTATAATTTGAAAAGAATGAGCCATCGGCATTTGCAACTCGCAAGGACCTACAACATTAGATAATTAATCCCTTTGATATATCTATATGTAAAGAACTTTCGTGTTACCACGTTTAGGACGTCGTCGAAGCAGAACCAAGGGTATAATCATTCCTGTTGCCACAGTTGCTCCTGCGCTGGTGCTTCTCCTTTGTTTCATCATTGGCTTTCGATGGTTCAGGTCGCACAGAAGAGGTTAGTTGCTGAAATGTTCCTTATTCTACCATTCCTTGTGAACCCCGAGTTTCGAACTCAATGCCTGCGTTTTCATTCGCAATTAAAATGCTAATTACGGAAATTCTGAAATTAGGAAAAGTGCACTTGCAACACAAACCCGTGGTGAATTTGCATCAAGAGGAAGCACTCGTTTCGGCGATGGATGGAAAGATCAGTTCGGAGTTTTCCTTGTTTGATTTTGCACAGATACAAGAGGCTACAGGCAACTTCTGCGCAGAAAACAAACTTGGGCAAGGTGGCTTTGGCCCTGTTTACAAGGTTAAGATGTATTTATTGAAGTATAAATGAATTGTCCATCTTTCCTTGTCAGCTTAAATTTTGATTGAACTGACTTGTGTATAAAACTCAACAAAGTTTTAGAGATCTTATGTTCAAGACCTAGCTAAGTAATATTTAAAAATAATATTTGCGGCTCATTTCAAGTTCACGTTTTAGGTCCGGTGGAGGCTAGACGTGAGCAAAAGTGTTAGTTTAAGCTTTTGAATGAACTGGTTGGTGCATGCAACTCAATATGGTATCAAAGCCAAGAAGTCTTGAATTCAAGACCTGGTTTACGCAGTTAAAAAAATTGCAGCACACTTCTATTTTACATCTTAGACATGAGAGAACTTACACGTGAGATCGAGTGTTAAAGTATTAGTGAACTATCTGTATTTCCTCATCAGCTTAGGCTTTTAAGTAAACTGGCCAGTGCATGCAACTCAATATTTTTTTGCCAGCTAAGCCTTCAACCTAAGATCTCTTGACTCTGATACCATATTTAATTGTATACACCAGATAGTTTACCCAAAAGCTTAAGTTGATAAGAAAAAACAGGCAATTCACTTATACTTTAATAGTACTATTAATTGCAGATACTTGCAGTCAAACCTTTTATTTTTTCATAAATATTTTTTTAGTATTCGGTTCAACCATATGAAAAATAGTATAAGTAGATTGGTTATAATAATTATACTTCATAATGCTACGCTTTTATTTCTCGAGATATGTTGTGATAAATACTATGAATGTCAGAGAAGACTTGTGTAAAGTTATAAAACTTGAAAACAAATATTAAGAGTTTGTGACGGGATCTAGCAAATGTTTAGCAAGCATGCATCGTTCTATTTAACATTTTCGTTTTCAGGGCAAATTGTCTGATGGGGTGGATATTGCAGTTAAGAGGCTTTCCACAAATTCAGGACAAGGTTTCAAGGAGTTCAAAAATGAAGTCCAACTTATAGCCAAACTACAGCATACAAATTTGGTTAGACTCTTGGGATGTTGCACTCAAGCAGAAGAAAAAATGCTAGTCTACGAGTACTTGCCGAACAAAAGCTTGGACTTTTTCATCTTCGGTACGTATGCAAAACTTTGGCTAAGACATTATTAATCATATTTAGACCTAATTATCTACTCAAGCAGAAGAAAAAAAAAATGCTACTCTACGAGTACTTACCAAACAAAAGCTTGGACTTTTTCATCTTCGGTACGTATGCAAAACTTTGGCTTAAGACATTATTAATCATATTTCGACCTAATCACCTATCTAAGCCTTTGAATCATTTGACCATAAGTAGTTCTTCTAGGAAAATAAATACCGTGTGTTAGGAATTATCTTCTCGCATTGCCGACCAAATGATAAACGACTCTGCAATCGTATACATGAGATCGATCACACAATCACAAAGAGGACAAAAATAATTCACATAAGAGAAAAATTAAGATCTGAACTCGAGAGTTCATATGGACCCAATTTATGGTTTGTGCATTTGTGCACATGTTCTAACATGTTGCACATCTATTAATTTTCTGAAGTGCACAAGTGTACAAACCATAGTGGGTGCATATAAAATTTGAGTTCATAAAATTCACATTATAGATATGTTCTTTTAGGCTGTGGCCGATGGCTTTTTGGTTAACTTTTCGAGACGGTGGCGGACAACACATATGGTTTCGGACTCGGGAAGTCATTTGGAGAAGCTGCTTAGAGTAGGCCGCATGTTTGTTTTAGTTTTCGGAGAAGGTGAAGCCAAAAGCCACAAAAGCTACATAGAATAGTGCCATATATATTTGGAGCCTTCTCTTTGTTAGTTCTAGGTGGTACAAGAGAGAGGGATCCTATCTATTTATAATGGGTGGATTACCCTCTGTTGGCGCTTAATTTTTTGGCAGGCAAAATAGTTTGCCATGTCAGCATAGAATGGGAGAGCTAGAAGTCAAGAAGATCAAGCCAACTCAGAAGGATCCGGAAGCGCAGCCAACACAGAAGGATATGTTATATAAACGGCAAGATACGAAAGCCGGTTTTGGAAAGTCCGAGACAGGAAGATTCAACTCACATGGAAGGATTCATCAATAGGAGAATCTGGTGCAAAAAACGAAGGGATCAAGACGAAGGTGGAATGGATTTCCTTAAAGAAAAGGTCGGGTTGATATGAAGAGGAGTTCGAAGCGGAATTTATATTGAGTTGGCCGCGTTGAGGACCTGTAGCATATGTTATATAAACCCTGTACCGATTTACGAAAAAAACAACATCCAATCAACCAAACACTTTTACATTACATTTACTTTTATTGTACCTTAGGAGTAGTTTTATAGCTAGTAGATCCAAATCTTTCATCCGTAATTCGATTTTTGTTCATCTATTGAATCGATTTCAGATTAATCTACTATTTACTATCGACTTTGCCGATTTGTTGGAAAACCAGCTGGCATGTCGCACACGTCGCCAAGAAGCACCCTCTGGAACTTTTCCGGTGGCATCACCCTCCATCGGCGTTTTGTTAATTGTCCACATACCTGGCTGTTCTAACACCATGTATCTATCAGTCAGATATAAATTAATGATAGATTAGAATATGCATGTAATTGCTGAAGTAGGTTTTTAAATTATTCAGGACCCATTCTTTAGTTTTTAAGACTAATTCTTTAGGTATATTTAGGCCTTCAGTTTTGGTTGTATTTAGCATCATCTGTTCTTATTCTTCCGTACTCATATCCTGTAATCAGTTGAGTACAGCCCCATGCATTAGGCATTTTCACGGCAAAACATTCTTCTTTGATTATACTTATAATTAATGTGCAGATGAACCAGAGCACAGAGCTCTACTAGATTGGAAAAGGCGCCTAGCGATAATTGAAGGAATTGCACATGGCCTCCTGTATCTGCATAAGCACTCCCGGTTGCGTGTCGTACATAGAGATCTAAAAGCAAGCAACATTCTGTTGGATGGCGACATGAATCCTAAAATTTCAGATTTTGGGTTAGCAAAAATATTCAACTCAAATGATGCCGAAGGAAACACAAGCAGGGTGGTGGGAACATAGTAAGCATATCTTACTAGAGTTAGGCCCTGTTTGGCAGGGCTCCTCTTCACAAGTGGAGCTGTTTTTTTTGGCTTCACAAGTGAAGCCAAGTGAAGCTACTTTTTTCAGCTCCTTGGGTGGAGCTATTTTTGTCTCAGCAGATTTTAAGGAGCTCCTTGGGTGGAGCTATTTTGCTTTACCCTGTTTGGCACAAAACAGCTCCAAACAGCTCCAAGGAGCTGGTAGTGGAGCTGTGCCAAACGGGGCCTTAATAAATTTTTGCAACTTTATAGCCGGCAATTCAAATGTTTTAACTATAGTTTGCTGATGTTTCATGTATCTTTATAGTGGTTACATGGCTCCTGAGTACGCTTCAGAGGGCCTCTTCTCGATCAAATCCGATGTTTTCAGCTTCGGTGTCCTACTTCTTGAGATCATCAGTGGAAAAAGGAACTCTGGATTCCACCGAAATGGTGGCTTCCTCAATCTCTCAGGATATGTGAGTGCAAAATTATACATACGTGGAATTGTTATGCTTATTTTGTAACTCAACTACATATGTTTAGCATTCTTAATTTTATAATTACAGGCCTGGCAACTATGGAAAGAGGAGAAATGGCATGAACTCATAGACTCATCATTGGCCATGGAGCATTGCACAGCAGAGTTGTTGAAATGCGTTAATATTGCACTATTGTGTGTCCAAGAGGATGCAGCCGATCGACCCACCACGTGGGATGTTATTACAATGCTAAGTAGCGAGGGTGCAAGTCTGCCTGAGCCAAAGCATCCAGCATACTACAATGTAAGGGTGGCAAATGAAGAGGCATTACGTATTGACCAAGAGCTATATAGTATCAATGAAGTAACCATCACAGCCCCAGATGCCCGATAGTCATTTTTGTGCCCAATTTTATTTGATTGTTTATAAGACTACATGGAGGTCACCCGTGTGTTCCTGGTATGAGGTGGTGAGTAATTGTCATTCGATTAGGAACTCATATTTGTGGAGTTTGATTTGAAAAAGATTTGCGAAATCTGAGAGTTCAAAGTTTCTATACCGGTGAACCGTCCGTGGCTACATGGCGGACTGTCTGCATGGCTCGGTTTCGCGCACCCTGACTCCTTTGTTTGTGTCTGTGCTTTTGTTGCTTGCACCGGCGGACTCTCCTGTCCGCCTTGAGGCGCGGACCATCCGTGGTGCCTAGTGATTTTAATATGTTCTTCACATGAACATATCCTTAACAATAAGTATTAAAGTAATTGTATAATTTCATCCACTATTGAAAGAAAACACATGAGCCACACATGACTAAAATTTTCATCAAGACATACTTTTAACACTAACTATCCTAGCAAGCCATTAAAGTGTAAATATTACAACTAAAGGTGATATGTGAATTATTGTTTACACGCGGAATAAATGTGCAATTCCTACCATGTATGTCACCTTTAATGTTCACCTAAAAACTAACAAATAAGTAAGAGTAAGTCTAAAGACTCGGCAAGTACATAATAAACATCGGTGTCAATATAGCAATTTAGTAAATCCCATATCTATGAACTATAAAATATAATCTTTGTAACTACTAGTAAATCCCAATCTATGAACTATAAACATAATCTCTGTAACTGTATTACTATCACCTGTTTCTTTTATGCAATGTAATGCGATGCAATGTGATCGTCTGTAACTGTAGCTTATACCGGTATAGCATAGTATTCACCCGTCGATGAACCACTCTTACCCCCATCCTATTTCTATGGGGTCTCAAACTTCACTCCTGTAGAGGTTCCTACCTCTGTAAGTCTTACTCAAGAGCGCTTCGGATTAGTTATATAGTTTTCTCATTGACCTGGCTTATGCACTCCAAACTATCTATATGACTTACCTGCTGCCTAGGCTCATATGAATTTTACATGATGCAATATTCTTCCAATGTTGACATTCAACCATAAGAACCACTTATCAGGGTATGATTAACATGTAGTCATGGGTATCATCTCATAAAACACTATAAATAAAATATGAAGGAACAAGTATCAAGTATCCATCAAAATCCACTAGTCTACTATGCACTTGTCTGACTAAACTCATGGGTGATGTGTGGACGAGCCTACCCCTGAACAAACATCAATCACTTTAATTCATTACTAAAGCAATACATACACATACAAGCGAATGATGTTGCTCTTACGCACAAACCCGACACAAACAATATCCCATCACCAGACACCCAACATAGCATGTGTTTCGGGTTATGTAATCTGCATAACTCTACTCACGTAATGCTAGTTACCATAATTTAAAGATTACATTATCTATACTCACGAATAATTATTTATGAGTTTCTACAGTTCAAATACGACTAACAAAATTATTTGGATATTTAAATGTGCAATAGACCGATCTAAATGACAATACACCATTTAAATTTGTATGCACAACAATTTAATTTACTAATGGCGTTTATTTTTAATAATCACAAATACTTGTTAGTGGTATTTTGTAATTTAACATGGCTAACAAAATTTTATTGAGTAATTTAAACACGCAACGGAGTACTCAGTATTAAAACTCGTGAATAAAATTTATTTGCGCATGCTTTTCTCTCTCTTCCCTAATCTCGCTCTTCCTCCACCTACTGTTCGGCTAAACTCCTGCGCCTCCATGCTTTCCTTTCCCTATTTACTTCCTCTTCTCTGGCTTCTGCTAATGCCGACTACCCTTGGCTTTGGGCACCTATTTTTGCTCCCATGGCACTGCCCCTAGCCTCCAGTGTTGGCCTCTAGTCCCTTGCGCGCCCCCTGCTGCTCGCCTCCCTCCTGTACCATGGCATGGTCACCCTTGCTTGGCTCCAGTTTAGTCCGACGCCATGGGCGGCCCTTCTGTTGGCTTGGGTGCTGTCCCTCGCCTCCCTCTGGCCAGATCTAGTGCTGGCCTGATAGGATCTGGCGTAGCTCCACTGGTTCATAGTTTTCTCCCTCTCTCACCCTACTAGCCTTGACCTAATCGGTTTTTATTCCATTTTTACATTTTATGCATTTTCTTTTTGATCTACCCTATATCTACACTCGCAATGATGGCATTTCCGGTGGTTTATCTTTGTCGTGATGGTACTTGTCTTGCCTCATATGCCAGGGAGAGTGAGGTTAGCCCAAGGGTGCACAGGAGGGTTTTCATCAGCTCCCACCATGAGTTAGTGACGTCTACCATCGTGGCCCTACCGGCCGAGGTGACAGCGAGCTTGTTTCTCCCTTTTTCCCCAATGCGACTACTCTCTACTTGGTTGGTGAGGCTTGTGCCGTGTTGTGCTATGTGTGACATGAATGCGCTATGGGATGGTTGTGGGGACCTTCCTTGGTTCGGGTTGGGTGGGGATGAGAAGGCGATGATGATGGCTATGGTGGTGGTGATGCTCTCCACATTTTTTCGTTAGTCTTTCTTGCCTCCTCCTTGTCATAGTCTAGTTCGGCGTGGTCACAGTGGTCCTTGGTGGCTTATGGTTATCACAGTCTCCGTCTTCACGTCGTTGGACTTCCCCAACTCTCTATGGGCTCCTCTCCTCCTGGCTCTACTTTTTGTATTCTCTCAAGTAGTGGTGCTCTCTCGATGGTTGTGGGCAATGTGGCTTCATTTGGCAAGAGGGGAGGGTGAGGCTACCTTTGCTTGGCCTTGCTCTCGGGTGGTTCTTGTGCTTACTAGTTTATGTCTTTTGGTTACCGGTTTGATGGTGAAATGGGATTGTGTGGCTTTGCTTCTCTGTGTTGTCTTAAGAGGAGGGAGATGGCCGACACCCTCTCTCTTCCTATGGCTCAGTCTTATCCCCTCCTCCCTCTCTGGTTGCTGTGTGCTAGGTATAAAAAATGGGATTTTATCTCGTGGGCTAAAAGCCTGTGGAGTGCAAATGGCACTGTGACTTGGATTGACTTTGTCCATGGCTCTCTGGTATTATATTGTACCCATCTTAATAGAATTTGACCCTGAATTCTGATGCTTGACAATCTACAAGGAAAAACAAAATGAAACAAACTGAACGAAATACAACTCTAACTCATACCGATAGAGAACAACTTTGGGTACTCCTCGCGATGTGAGACTCTAATTCCCAAGTCACCTTACACCCGATCTAATATGACCAACGCACCTTAACAACCCTTAGCATCTCATGCCTTAGCATAAGAAAACCCCCAATCCTCAAAGAAAATCACTCTCATTGCTTGCAAAAAGAGACCATGCTACTTTTATTCACAACAAGGAGAGCTCTTCTCTTTTAAAAGAGAAGTATCGCATAACATTCATAAATTAACTCACTTTTACAGAAAAAATTCTTTAATAAAGATAAAATCTATCATGAGATCAACCCACTTCTCCACAAACAAACAACTTTTCTTCCACGACAGAAGGAAACTCATTTACCCACAAAAAATCATTTCACCACAACAAATCCTCTCAGACAGAGAAAACTGGACAAATTCAATCCTCGTCTTAATAAGAACCTCAAACCACATATAACATGTAGAAAAATGTCACTTCCCAAATCAACCTTTCTTTTCAAGGAAAAGGAAGTACATTCTCTTGGACGAGCAGATATTGATTAAGTGAAAATCACATGGACCACATATGAAACGCGGAAACTCTGCAACTTCCCACATAAATCCACTTTCCCTCAAAATGAATATAGATGAATTCCCAAATCACGGGACCCCAGAATAACACATTAAATGTTACCCAATCATTTTAGTTGACAACGTGAAAGATATCTTGCTTCGTATCCCTTAAGAGTCGGGATCAATCATACATCCATGTGAACAATCTTGCAAATATAGTTCTTACTAAATCTGTTAGCAAGAATACTAGAATTCCATTATTCAACATATCAAAACATTCTAAAAGCCCATTAGGTTGTCTTATGGCAATACATTCTTCCAATGCCAATTTATGAGCCACAAAGCCAATTCAATCTTGGCGCAACGTCTACACAAATATTGGGAACCTTTAGTAAACAAATCATGAAATACCCAAGTAAAAACCTCTTCACCAACGAAACATTGTCAATAGGTAATTCCACATGCCCTTACATATACAATTCGCATTAGATCCCATCACTTCAATCCCTCTAGTATCCTATATCTAAGTTTTCAGCTCACACTCTATTTGCACCGCGATGAACTCCGTCAATGGGTAACTTAACTCATGAAATAGATTATTCTTCTGACACTTCCTTAAATAATGGTCACCAAAGATGGTGGATTTATGAAATCACACATCAACTCCCACCTTCTCACATCCACAAAATGATGTAAGTCCCTTTAGGATTTCATATAAAATCAAGTAACTAAATTCTCCTATGACACTACCTCAACTTCATCCTAATATTTTAGCCACCACTCGATATCAAGAAACCTAAGACTCATATTTCAAAGTTTCAAATACCCCACCAATGACACTGATAACGTTGACATCTTCGATCCATGTTATAGAAATCAAGCAACCTAAAACATTATCAACATTTAGTGATGATACCCACCATGAGAAACATAATCAAAGAAGTGTATTCATCGAAATCTCACACACGTGACGCTACCAATGACTCACTAGTTTAAGCATGGCATCATTAACCACCCTTTCCTATAGGTTCTACTAGTAGCAATAGCATAATTGGTTTTGCCTCAAAGCTAATATTATCCTTAATTCAATTCCTCTCAAAGGTTTATGACATAAAATAAATTCATAATCCATTAGTCACCCAAATCTTAGCGATCATCTCATTACTAATCACATCAATAATCCTCACTATACGTTTAAGCCCAACAAAACTTCATGTTATGAATTTTAATGTTCCTTCCAAGAACGAGATATTCCAACCCTTCAACAAACCTCATCAGTCAAACAGTATATAAAATTTATACATCCAAGAACAAAATGAAGTTTGAACAGTTTTTCCCAAAAGCAAGACCTTGGAATGATTTCAACACTCATTCCCACGAAAACAAACTCCCGCAACATAGGATTCACTCTTTCAATGATACAATCATTTAACAGGAGAACCATTTCCTTTGGTAATATCATCACTTCACCATGGAAATGACACAACACATATGCATATAAATCAACTATGAGTCATGTGGATCCTCCACCGCAACTCCAAACATTCATCATTATTAGAAATAGAACACGACATTCTCTGAAGTCATGAACTCCGAATGACCATACACGCCAAAACACAAAGCATTTCTTTCAAATGCCAATACAAAAAAAATCAAAATTATTTACTCTATAGGAACATAAGCTAGTACCCCTCATACCACTTACGTAATATTGCAAATGTTAATTTGCTAAAACATGAGTAATTGATTTTTAGTATTCCCTCATAAACCTTCCCAAAATCTCACCATAGAACCAGATAATACTTATTCTCCTATCTTTACACTGTAACTCACTGAACTCTGCAACCTTACTACACAACAGCACTATCATTGTGACTATCGGGTGCACAAACCATAATGTGTGAACAAAGCTCTTTGATCAAAAGATCCACAAACAATAAACAATCATAGAAGTACCTGATTCCAAGGCTCTAACTAAACTCCACCAACTTGACTCTTTAATAATGATCAATCACCCAAATTTCATAACACAACATTTGTACTACAATGAATTATATTTACTATTATCTTAAGCATGGGATCTATTTGTTCTACCTTTGCAGGCATGCACATAATTATCTACGGATACAGTTGCAACTTCACCAACTTACGCTTAGAAATTGGTACAAAATTACTCTAGAGCTTTATTAACTCCATCCCTAAAAAAATTAAGTCTCACAGAACTCTACAACAATTCCCCCATTCAATTTGGTTAGGAAACTATCCAATATCAAGATCCCCATTTTAGACCTCCAAACTAATTCCAATAGAGTTCTAAAATTGCAGCTATTGAAACCATCTAAGGCATCGATTGTGATTGCACAATCAATCATGGTGCGAGATGGTAAACTTAGCTTTATGATCAATCGTCAATTATCCATGGAGAGGATTACTCCATGATGAATGTTGGCCAAAGTAATAGATTAACACACCTTTTAGCATGTCTAAATCGTGTGGCTAGGTTATTCAGTTGGGACTATAGGAAAACAAATCATTCAATGGGGTTAAACAATCTAAACAACCTTAATAACCTATTGGTTCATCAATATTCTAGTTCCAACTATTAAACAGGGATGGATATGCCTTACGACCCCATTGATTACTTCTTATGTAAATACTAAGACCCCATTGAATTTAAATCAACTTCATTCTCATAGGCATAACTAAAGTTAATTACCCTCCTCGTTTCTTACAACCTGAATTTCCATACCCTACCAACCAGTTACTTTAACCACAACCTCTCACTTGAGCCTAACCAGACATTACAACCACTATTGGACTTGTAAAAGGCACTTTCCACTATCGGCTATATATCAAACAACTCAAGGAGTTACTAACCAAAGGGAACTCACTACTTGGAACTGAAGCAAAACATCTTATGAGCCAAATGCCGCACCTCTATGCCTCGAATGGCAACATGACCTAGCCTTTCCAGTGGCCACGACCTCTTTCTCTTGCATCATTATGCAACACAATCTTAATAAAGTCCACTTTGACACACAAGTAATAAATTCGACAATTTGCCACCAACTAACAAGCATCAATCTCATAACATTGCTAACCAACATTACAACTAAGGAAAACACAAATGCAATGCTTTGACTCAACCCCATCCTACTATGCACTAGAATGTGTGTCAAGTTTAAGTTAATTATTTGGCCTAAGTTAAGTTTTAGTAATTACTCAACCTAAGCCAGATTTTTAATTGATTAAAGTAGCCTAAGTTACCCATTTATCAACCACGGACCTAACGTTCGCTCTGATACAATTGTAACTCCTTAGCCCAATCTTTGAGCCTGGAATGCTACCACTACTCTATAACTATATCATTTACATCCATCACTGCTAGATTTCGGCAGCAACTGCTCTAGTCAAATCTCAAAGACATGGTATACAACATATGCTTAATAATCAACATTGAAGCAATTGTATAAATTTCGCTAACTATTGGAAGAAAACACATAAGCCACACATGCCTAAAATTTTCCATTAAGACATACTTTTAATACTAACTACCCTAGCATACCATTAAAGTCTAAATATATTAACTAAAGATGATATGTGGATTATTATTTATACGTGGAATAAATGTGCTGTAACACACCATTTTTAAAACCTGGCATTATGTAAATTTTCAAACCTATGTTAAAGGAATTAAAAGGCTTTATTCTCAGCTTTGTTGTTCTTGTGCTCTTCAAAAAGAAAATTTATAAAGTATAAAAATGTTCTAAAATGAAAACTTTGCTTTATCTGCAAAGAGGCTATTCAAAGTAAGCTTTTAAAAATTTAGAATTTGAAATTATCTTCAAAATTAGAAGATTCCAAGGAAAGAAAATTTGTGTTTAATATTGTAAAAAGCGGAAAGGGAAGAAAAAGGGATTAAAGGGAGTAAGACCAAATTCTTTCAATCCTGGCCGTCCATTCCTTGTTCCCATTCCATCGTGGCCGTTCATCTCCTCCTCCTCCAGGCCGCAGCGCCTCCCTTCTTCCTCCTCCACCCCGTAGCGTCTCCTCCTCCCTCTGCCCTTGTCGCCGCTCATCGCCTACCTCACCCGCCTGCGCCGGCGAGTGAATGCGACGGAGACGTCCTCGTTGTCAGCACCGCTCCTCGCCATCAGCGCCCGACAGCGGTAGTGTCTCCGGTCACCTCCCGCGCGGCGCCGCTCGCACTGACCTCGCCCTGCCGTGCACGCCGCTCGCCATCCTCGCCGTCTATCGCTGCCGGCCGTAGTACAGCAGCTGCCGCACCGTCGCATCCCAGGTCACTTCTCAAGCGTCCTCCGCTTGCTTCGACCTCTGCCCTACCGTGCGCCGTTGGTCGCCATTTCCCCTCGCTGCGCTGCCGTAGTACCTCTCTGCTGCCCCCGTGCACGACACAGCGCCTGGCCTTGTTTTCCGCTCCATGTCGCGACTGCTTGGCACAGCAAAGCTTCGTATTCATTCGCGCCGCGACAAGCTTCGGTTGCTGCGCCCGTCCTGTGGCCGTAAAGCGATGACGCCACCGCGCGCACGGCGCCACGCCGCTTTGCTCCCCGGCGTCTCGTCCCCGGCCTCTTTAAAGGGCGTCGAAGCCTCACTATACTACCCCACCAAGCTCACCCGGGAACCACACCAAGTCGCCTCCTCTGCCATGAGGGCTCCACCGGCATTCCTCGCCGCCAGCGCAAATCGGTGGACATCAGGACCTCTTGAGCCTTTCCCCGAGCTCACCTTCGCCTCCTCTCTCTTCTACCCGGGCTAATTGCCTCCTCTTCCCCTGCAGGCCGCCGGCGAAGCTCATCCTCCCCAACTCCGGCGTCGGTCCCCGTCTTGGAGCACCGCTGAACCTCGGGCCGATTCCCTGCGCGTGGAGCATCGTCGGGATACCCTGAACGCCGTCCCCTCCTCGCCGAGCCTTGTCACCTTCCCCAGCCAGCTGGCACCGTCGCCTCCCTCGCCGTCAAGACCTTCTCCGCCGCCAGCCCGCTCGGCTCCACTCCGGCTGCCGCCCAAGCCGCAGGTGAGCCCAGTGACGCCCGTAGATACTCCCTCGGCGAGCAATTGCGCCCTAATGACCCGAGCTGCCGGTGCCCTTTTCCCCTTCCTCGGCCGCCGCCGCGCTCGTCGTCGGTTGCCGTACGGTCAAATCCGTCCAATTCCCTTTCCCCAGGGAGCGCGCGGGGCTGCGCAACCCGTTTTGGCCAACGCCGCCTTGCCTCCGGGACATCTCCGCCACTGACTGGCTTCGCCTCCCTTGTGGCCGGGATGAGCCAAAGCAGAGAGCCTTCAGTGCATTAATGTCGTTAATTAAACTACTGTCCTAACTAGCCATTAACTCCTCTAATGATGGTCCAACTGTCAGTTGCTTTAAACCGGTAATAACCGGGCGGACCATTAATCCCTCTCGGGCCCCACCTATCGGCGATACACTTTCCCTACCCCTTTTCTATTTTTCGAATTTTCCAGAAATTGAAATTTTGAAATGCTATAACTTCCTAACCATAACTCCAAATTTAATGAAACCAAATTCTAAATTTTTCTAAAATCAAGATCTATCTGATGGTTCTGTTTTGGTTCCGTTTTGAGTTAATTTGAGTTTTGTTTATTTTTTTTGGTATTTATTTGCTCTCGTTCTTTTGTGTTGCTTTTCCGGTTCGATCTCCCGAGTAGAGTTCGAAGACGCGAACGAGCCCCCGCTTGAAGCAGCACAAGACCCCCAGGCTCTTGATCCAGGCGAGTCAATACTTTGATCATTTTGCGCCTATATTTTATGTTCTTTTAAATTATCAAAATTGCATGCGTTACTTTATATGCAAAAGTATGTCACTCTTAAGATAGCTAACAACCATATGTCCATTTAATAATAAGATACCCCACCAGTAACTTTTGAACTCACCTGTTCACTTGTCGCCCTAGATATAAACTATAACTAAGGTAGTTATAAGTCGTATTACTGCCATGCTAGTCTTGTAAAGTCCAGGGCCTCAGTAGCCCTGATAATCATTCTTTAATCATGCAAACTAGTTTTGGGACAGTCATGGGATGTACGTGGCTGAATAATTATGTTAATTTGTGTTATGCTTCTCAAAACCCTAAAAATCTGCTAAACCTGTTTGGGCGGGTGGTAAGAGCGGTGGGTGTGGATGTAACACAGGGGATGTGGAATGAACCGCCCGGACAAATTAAGGACTTAATCCTGTGTGGACCCTCCGTGTATAACAGTACAACCACAAGCTGGCATATTGTAGGCTGGGCTGAATAATTTACTGAACGCTCTAGTCATTTCACGGAGAACGTGTGTAGGTGGGTAATGAAAGCCCCACTTGGAACGGGACACCAGATGTAGGTGACGTTGCCTAGGATAGCGTATGGGAGAGTGGAGTCCGACTGCGCTAACCTATGGTGAACATCCCGCACAACCTATGGAAGTAACCCCATAGGAGTGATATGCTAGAGTGCGAGGTATTGTAAAGGCCTCATGATATTCTCTCGATCTGCATGTCCAAGGAATCATGTAGAACCATCGGGACGATTATCTCTTGTGGGTAAAGATGTACAGTCTCTGCAGAGTATATACAACTATTCGAATAGCCGTGCCCACGGTCAAGGGCGGACATGAAAATCTTCCTCGAGTTAGTTCTATTTCAAAAATGTTGAGGTTGGGAATAAGAAAAACTGTCAGGCGGATGTAACCTGACTTTGGTAATTTTCCTTGGAGGGATGTACTCCAGTGTTGGTACTAAGGTGGATGTAACCTTCTAAGTAAAAATAAGCATTGGTGGATGGAACCATGGAATCGGTGGATGGAACCTACCCCATTATAAATTATTGCACACTTTCAAATTATCAAATCATAAATTCTTGTAAAATGCTAGGTCATAGGAACTTTTAAATTATGATTATTCCAAAAGTCGCTTTAAGCAAACAAAAAACCCGAGGCACCCTTGATTAGCCCTGCATCACTAAATATATATGCATTCTGTGTGTTGGCTCGCGGAGCACGGTTGTTTGTGCCCATTCTCGCTCTTAACCCCCCTTTCAGAAGCTATGAATCAAGAGCACTACGCCTACCATGAGGATCAGGATGCCGAAGGCAATGAAGATGGTGGATATTAGATTAGGCTTCGGTAGTTTTGCCTCTCGCCTCAGTCCGGTTGACCAGGCAGGCTAGTTTTGGTGGGTGCATCCGTTATTAGTCAGGTCCCTGATTAATAGCGGTAGTACTCAGGTTGACCTAGTCACTTGCCTCTGGCGAGTTGTGCCCCTACGCTTATGTACGCTTCCGCTCTTTATTATTGTAAGACATTTGGCCTGACGGCCCTATTGTAAGTTCGGCCCGACGCGGTCTATTTGAACTCTGGTATTGTAATGTATGGTTTTGTCGTGTATGAA
This sequence comes from Dendrocalamus latiflorus, assembly GCA_017311315.1. Taxonomy (NCBI): domain Eukaryota; kingdom Viridiplantae; phylum Streptophyta; class Magnoliopsida; order Poales; family Poaceae; genus Dendrocalamus; species Dendrocalamus latiflorus. Next base: position 11,365,783 of record CM029648.1, on the reverse strand, counting down.
ATGATGCAGCATTGTATCTGTGAGCATTATCTACTGATCCAGCGAATAATGCAGTGTTATCACAGAGGATTCCAGGTAGTAAACTTGGGGTCTGACAGAGCTGGTATCAGAGCATACGACTGTAGAAACCTTAGCTAGACTGGTCACGAGTTAAGGCCTGAGTCCTATTTACAAAAACTATGAAAAACTTTTACAAAATATAGCATAATACTGCTTTACTTAACTCTCTTAGTTTCTATACTCACCCAAAATTTCTTTTGTATTTTCATCTGTTCTAACCTTTTGTTGTTCAAAATTTTTAGATGGCCGGAGCTCCACCAGTTGGTCCATGGGATCACCTCTCCCATGGGGAAGGCGAAGGGAGTTTGTCGAGATCTTGCGGCAGCTGCTGCAGTGTCTCGAGTACAGCCGCCCGCCCATTTTTAGAGACAGGAGAGTCCGCATCCATAACATGGACTTGTGGACCATGGAGGTCTTCCTCTATGCACGAGACAGTACCAGGAAGCTCCACTGCCACACTATCCACGCCGAGCCTCCACGGATGTACCTCATCGACGCCATCCAGGACGTGGCACGTTTCGCCGTCGCTCACTTGTGCCAAGTGCACGAGGGGAGGCTGCGACAGTCGCCTTTCGCCCACTACCCTCGCATCCGCCAGGGGCAGTTCCTTCTAGATCGCCTCGACCACAGGGTGGACAACCCCCGGCTATCTCACCAGATCCAGCTGACGCAGGCAATGTCAGTCTCCAATGCCTTCGCCCTGCAGGAGATTGGGCATCTGCGCATTCTCCTGACCGCGAGCCTGCAGCACTCGGACGTCCTCAGCGCCCAGCTCAACCGCTACCTGATCGCCTTTCAAGCGGCGGAGTGCGAGAGGCTCGCTGCCGAGGCTGGGCTTGAGCGCCTTCGAGCCAGGGGCAGCGTACCCTCTGCCTACGCCACCAACTCCAGCTCCAACTCCAGTATCAGCTCTAGCTCCCGCTACAGTGCCAGCTCCAGCTCCCGCTCCAGTGTCAGTTCCAGCACCAGCACCAGCACTGGCTCAGCGCCAAGGACCTCGCCCCAGGCTGACGGCGCGCATAAGCGTGCGCCCACCGCCCAATGGCACCCTCGCAGAGCCCAGCAGGGGGCGTCGCTCGTCCCGCTCTTGTCCCTCCAGCGACGGATCGAGCCCTTCTCAGTCCCGTTCCCGCTCCCGGTCTCCCAGCATCAGTCGGAGCCTCTCCTATTCCCGCTTTCCAGGAGATTGTGTCTTCTGCAGCCAGAACCACTGCCCATCCCCGGAAGTGTAGACTGCTGTAGGTTAGACAGTAGTATGTCTAGGCAGTCTCTTTTTGGTGTGCACGCACACTCCCCCAGTTGTACCCCCTATGTACCCAGCTAGTAGGCGTTGTGTATGTGGTGTCATGACTTGTTGTAAGCCTGTGTGCTATGCCCAGCTGTCATGTAACACCTAACCCCCCTAATGTAATGAACTACCGTAGGCATAATGCCTTGTGTTTTATTGCCTCTCTTTTGTTTGGTTTTCTGTTGTGCTAATAGGGGGCTAGCAAACCCTCATATATGCCTTTCCCTCCTTCTTTTAGTCTCTAAAAAGGCTCTAGATTGTTCCAGATGGCTCCCAGGAGGACTGTTGCTCGTGGTAGGGTCGAGCTCCAAGAGCCGCAACTCGTGGAAGAGGCCGAGGCCAAGGCAGAGGCCGTGGTTTGAACTTGCCACCACCACCACCACCGGCACCACCAACCATGGAACAAGTATTGGCACAACAAACACAGATCCTTCAAGCAATGCTACTCTAGTTAGCCCTAGGGTAGAAGTCACCATGGAAGATTTTGATTTCCCAGTAGACCTTTTGGTCTTGCCATCTCAGACTTTGGACATCATCCTAGGGATGGACTAGCTAGCCAATTATCCAGGGATGATAGATTATGCTAATAGGAAGATAGTACTTACCAAGGACTCTGGAAAGGAAATAAAAGTTAGTGTGGATCGCCCCTCCTCGGGTCGCTTGATCCATCACCTGGAAGCAAGACCATTAGAGGAAACACCGGTAGTTTAGGATTACCCAGAAGTCTTCCCAGAAGAACTACCAGGCATGCCACCAGATAGGGAGATAGAATTTGTGATCAACCTAAAGCCTGGGACTGCTCCAATTGCTAAGAGACCATACCGAATGGCAGTAGATGAACTTGAGGAACTAAAGAGTCAAATTGAGGAACTCCAAACCAAAGGATTTATTAGACCCAGCTCATCCCCGTGGGGTTCCCCCGTGCTATTTGTCAGAAAGAAGGATGGCACCGGCAGATTATGTGTGGATTATAGAGCCCTCAATGAGGTAACCATTAAAAACAAGTACCCCTTACCTCGAATAGATGACATGTTCGACCAACTATCTGGGGCTACCGTCTTCTCTAAAATAGACTTAAGGTTAGGGTACCATCAACTTAAGATCAGGGCAGAAGATATCCCTAAGACAGCTTTTACCACACGATACGACCTATTTGAATATACAGTCATGTCATTTGGATTGACCAATGCCCCAGCCTACTTCATGAACCTGATGAACAATGTCTTTATGGAATACTTGGACAAATTTGTAGTTGTATTCATAGACGACATCCTGATCTACTCTAAGACTGCCAAAGAACATGAGGAGCACCTACGAGTAGTCCTCGAAACACTTAAGAGGCACCAGTTGTACGCCAAGTACAGCAAGTGTGAATTCTGGTTGCATGAGATTAGCTTCCTTGGGCACATCGTATCCACTGGAGGAGTAGCAGTCGACCCCTCCAAAGTAGAGGCAGTTTTAGAATGGAAGCAGCCCACCTCAGTCACAGAAGTGCGTAGTTTTCTGGGTCTAGCCGGATACTACAGATGCTTCATAGAAGGTTTTTCCAAGATATCCAGGCCAATGACAAACCTACTCAAGAAAGAAAAGAAGTATGAGTGGACAGAAGCTTGTGAAAAGAGATTTCAAGAACTAAAGAAAAGATTGACCACAACCCCTGTGCTAGTTCTGCCAGATATACACAAGGATTTTGAAGTATATTGTGATGCATCACGCCAAGGCCTAGGCTGTGTGCTTATGCAAGGAGGAAAGGTTGTAGCCTATGCTTCCAGACAGCTCTGTCCCCATGAGGACAATTACCCAACTCATGATTTGGAGCTAGCTTCAGTAGTGCATGCCTTAAAAATTTGGCGACACTACTTAATTGGGAACCACTGTGATATTTATACGGACCATAAGAGTCTCAAGTACATCTTCACTAAAATCGACCTCAACTTGAGACAAAGAAGATGGTTAGAGCTAATCAAGGATTATGACCTGGACGTCCACTACCACCCCGGAAAGGCCAACGTGGTAGCTGACGCCCTCAATCGCAAACCCCACTGCAACCACCTTATGGTAAAGGAACTGCATCCTGAACTCTACAAGGAGTTTGAAGCTCTTAATCTGGAGATAGTAGAACATGGTACTCTAGCCACCATAGAAGTACACCCGACTCTTGAAGAGCAAATTAAGGCAGCCCAGAAGGGACACCCTGGAGTCCAAAAGTTCAAGCGCCTCATGGCCCAGGGGAAAGCTCCTAAGATGGTAGAAGATCAACAGGGAATTTTATGGTATGGGAAATGTCATTTTGTTCCCCACCAGAAAGACCTTAAAGACCTGATACTCAAGGAAGCCCATAGCTCTACTTATACTCTACACCCAGGCAGCACTAAAATGTATCAAGAAATGAAGACCTTGTATTGGTGGCCTCGTATGAAGAGAGATATCGCAGAGTATGTAGCCTGTTGTGACATATGTCAGAAGGTCAAAGCTGAACATCAAAAACCTGCCGGACTTCTTCAACCTCTGCAGATTCCCCAGTGGAAATGGGAAGAAGTGGGAATGGATCTCATAACTGGATTACCCCGCACTAAGTCAGGATATGATTCCATCTGGGTAATAGTCGATAGGTTAACTAAAGTTGCCCATTTTATTCCCGTGAGGACCACCTACAAGGGAGACAAACTGGCTGAGTTATACATGGCTCGCGTTGTATGTCTACATGGCATGCCTAAGAGGATAGTCTCAGATCGAGGTTCCCAATTCACCTCGCATTTCTGGGCCAGTCTACATGATGCTCTTGGAACCCATCTTGCATTCAGTACCGCATATCACCCCAAACAGATGGACAGGCCGAAAGAATAAACCAAGTCTTGGAAGATATGCTACGAGCCTGTGCTTTGGAGTTCACTTCAGATTGGGAGAAATGTTTACCCTATGCAGAATTCGCCTACAACAATAGCTATCAATTGAGTCTCAAGTTGTCACCTTTTGAAACGCTTTATGGACAAAAATGTAGAACCCCTTTGCACTGGTCAGAAATAGGAGAAGGGTATATCTTTGGACCAGATACTCTGAAGCAGGCAGAAGAAAAGGTTCGCCTGATCAGGGATCACTTACAAGCTGCTCAGTCTAGACAAAAGAGCTATGCCGATAACCGCCGTAGAGAATTGACATTCCAAGTTGGAGATCATGTGTACCTTAAGGTGTCACCTCTCAGAGGAATCTGCAGGTTCAAGGTGAAAGGCAAACTTGCTCTGAGATACATAGGGCCATTTCCTATTATTGCCAAGTGTGGAGAAGTTGCTTACCAATTGGAACTACCAGCAAGTCTGTCCGATGGGCACAATGTGTTTCACGTTTCTCAACTCAAGAAGTGTCTCAGAGTTCCCGGAGAGCAGACCTCAGTGGAAACCATTGAACTTCAGAAAGATCTGTCCTACCCGGAGCATCCGATCAAGATTCTTGATACTATGGAGAAGAAAACCAGACGCCAGATTATTCGCCTCTGCAAAGTCCAATGGAGCAACCACTCCGAGCGAGAAGCAACCTGGGAGCGAGAGGACCAACATAAAACTGACTTTCCCTTTCTTTTTCCAAAGTAGTCGAATCTCGGGGTCGAGATTCAGTTTAAGGGGGGTGGAATCTGTAACACCCCATTTTTAAAACCTGGCATTATGTAAATTTTCAAACCTATGTTAAAGGAATTAAAAGGCTTTATTCTCAGCTTTGTTGTTCTTGTGCTCTTCAAAAAGAAAATTTATAAAGTATAAAAATGTTCTAAAATGAAAACTTTGCTTTATCTGCAAAGAGGCTATTCAAAGTAAGCCTTTAAAAATTTAGAATTTGAAATTATCTTCAAAATTAGAAGATTCCAAGGAAAGAAAATTTGTGTTTAATATTGTAAAAAGCAGAAAGGGAAGAAAAAGGGATTAAAGGGAGTAAGACCAAATTCTTTCAATCCTGGCCGTCCATTCCTTTTTCCCATTCCATCGTGGCCGTTCATCTCCTCCTCCTCCTGGCCGCAGCGCCTCCCTTCTTCCTCCTCCACCCCGTGCGTCTCCTCCTCCCTCTGCCCTTGTCGCCGCTCGTCGCCCACCTCACCCGCCTGCACCGGCGAGTGAATGCGACGAAGACGTCCTCGTTGTCAGCACCGCTCCTCGCCATCAGCGCCCGACAGCGGCAGTGTCTCCGGTCACCTCCCGCGCGGTGCCGCTCGCGCTGTCCTCGCCCTGTCGTGCACGCCGCTCGCCGTCCTCGCCGTCTATCGCTACCGGCCGCAGTACAGCAGCTGCCGCACCGTCGCATCCCAGGTCACTTCTCAAGCGTCCTCCGCTTGCTTCGACCTCCGCCCTACTGTGCGCCGTTGGTCGCCATTTTCCCTCGCTGCGCTGCCGTAGTACCTCTCTGCTGCCCCCGTGCACGACACGGCGCCTGGCCTTGTTTTCTGCTCCATGACGCGACCACTGGGCACAGCAAAGCTTCGTATTCATTCGCGCCGCGACAAGCTTCGGTTGCCGCGCCCGTGCTGCGGCCGTAAGGCGATGACGCCACCGCGCGCATGGCGCCACGCCACTTTGCTCCCCGGCGTCTCGTCCCCGGCCTCTTTATAGGGCGCCGAAGCCTCACTATACTGCCCCACCAAGCTCACCCGAGAACCACACCCAGTTGCCTCCTCTGCCGTGATGGCTCCGCCAGCATTCCTCGCCGCCAGCGCAAATCGGTGGACATCGGGACCTCTTGAGCCTTTCCCCAAGCTCACCTTCGCCTCCTCTCTCTTCTACCCGGGCTAATTGCCTCCTCTTCCCCTGCAGGACGCCGGCGAAGCTCATCCTCCCCAACTCCGGCGTCGGTCCCCGTCGGCAAACCGCTGAACCTCGGGCCGATTCCCTGCGCGTGGAGCACCACCGGGATACCCTGAACGTCGTCCCCTCCTCGCCGAGCCTTGTCACCTTCCCCAGCCAGCCGGCACCGTCGCCTCCCTCGCCGTCAAGACCTTCTCCGCCGCTAGCCCGCTCGGCTCCACTCTGGCCGCCGCCCAAGCCGTAGGTGAGCCCAGTGACGCCTGTAGATGCTCCCTCGGTGAGGAATTGCGCCCTAACGACCCGAGCTACCGGCACCCTTTTCCCCTGCCTCGGCCGCGGCCGCGCTCGTCGTCGGTCGCCGCCCGGTCGAATCCGACCGATTCCCTTCTCCCAGGGAGCACGCGGGGCTGCGCAACCCGTTTTGGCCAGCGCCGCCTTGCCTCCGTGTCATCTCCGCCGCCGGTCGGCTCCGCCTCCCTTGCGGCCGGGATGAGCCAGAGCAGAGAGCCTTCAGTGCATTAATGTCGTTAATTAAACTGCTGTCCTAACTAGCCATTAACTCCTCTAATGATGGTCCAACTGTCAGTTGCTTTAAACCGGTAATAACCGGGCGGACCATTAATCCCTCTCGGGCCCCACCTGTCGGCGATACACTTTCCCTGCCCCTTTTCTATTTTTCGGATTTTCCAGAAATTGAAACTTTGAAATGCTATAACTTCCTAACCATAACTCCAAATTTAATGAAACCAAATTCTAAATTTTTCTAAAATCAGGATCTATCTGATGGTTCTGTTTTGGTTTAGTTTTGAGTTAATTTGAGTTTTGTTTATTTTTTTGGTATTTATTTGCTCTCGTTCTTTTGTGTTGCTTTTCCGGTTCGATCTCCCGAGTAGAGTTCGAAGACGCGAACGAGCCCCTGCTTGAAGCAGCACAAGACCCCCAGGCTCTTGATCCAGGCGAGTCAATACTTTGATCATTTTGCGCCTATATTTTATGTGAAGGTATGTTCTTTTATATTATCAAAATTGCATGCGTTACTTTATATGCAAAAGTATGTCACTCTTAAGATAGCTAACAACCATATGTCCATTTAATAATAAGATACCCCACCAATAACTTTTGAAGTCACCTGATCACTTGTCGCCCTAGATATAAACTATAACTAAGGTAGTTATAAGTCGTATTACTGCCATGCTAGTCTTGTAAAGTCCAGGGCCTCAGTAGCCCTGATAATCATTCTTTAATCATGGAATCTAGTTTTGGGACAGTCATGGGATGTACGTGGCTGAATAATTATGTTAATTTGTGTTATGCTTCTCAAAACCCTAAAAATCTGCTAAACCTGTTTGGGCGGGTGGTAAGAGCGGTGGGTGTAGATGTAACACAGGGGATGTGGAATGAACCGCCCAGGCAAATTAAGGACTTAATGCTGTGTGAACCCTCCGTGTATTACAGTACAACCACAAGCTGGCATATTGTAGGCTGGGCTGAATAATTTACTGAACTCTCTAGTCATTTCACGGAGAACGTGTGTAGGTGGGTAATGAAAGCCCCACTTGGAACGGGACACCGGATGTAGGTGACGTTGCCTAGGATAGCTTATGTGGAGAGTGGAGTCCGACTGCGCTAACCTATGGTGGACATCCCGCACAACCTATGGAAGTAACCCCACAGGAGTGATATGCTACAGTGCGAGGTATTGTAAAGGCCTCGTGATATTCTCTCGATCTGCATGTCCAAGGAATCGTGTAGAACCATCGGGACGATTATCTCTTGTGGGTAAAGATGTACAGTCTCTGCAGAGTATATACATCTATTCGAATAGACGTGCCCACGGTCAAGGGCGGACATGGAAATCTTCCTCGAGTTAGTTCTATTTCAAAACTTTTGAGGTTGGGAATAAGGAAAACCGTCAGGCGGATGTAATCTGACTTTGGTAATTTTCCCTGGAGGGATGTACTCCAGTGTTGGTACTAAGGTGGATGTAACCTTCTAAGTAAAAATAATCATTGGTGCATGGAACCATGGAATCGGTGGATGGAACCTACCCCATTATAAATTATTGCACACTTTCAAATTATCAAATCATAAATTCTTGTAAAATGCTAGGTCATAGGAACTTTTAAATTATGATTATTCCAAAAGTCGCTTTAAGCAAACAAAAGAACCCGAGCCACCCTTGATTAGCCCTGCATCGCTAAATATATATGCATTCTGTGTGTTGGCTCGCGGAGCACGGTTGTTTGTGCTCATTCTCGCTCTTAACCCCCCTTTCAGAAGCTGTGAATCAAGAGCACTACGCTACCATGAGGATCAGGATGCCGAAGGCAATGAAGATGGTGGATATTAGATTAGGCTTTGGTAGTCTTGCCTCTCGCCTCAGTCCGGCTGACCAGGCTAGTTTTGGTGGGTGCATCCGTTGTTAGTCAGGTCCCTGATTAATAGCGGTAGTACTCAGGTTGACCCAGTCGCTTGCCTCTAGCGAGTTGTGCCCCTACGCTTATGCACGCTTCCGCTTCTGCTCTTTATGTATTGTAAGACATTTGGCCTGATCCAGCATTGTATCTGTGAGCATTATCTACTGATCCAGCGAATAATGCAGTGTTATCACAGAGGATTCCAGGTAGTAAACTTGGGGTCTGACAGAGCTGGTATCAGAGCATACGACTGTAGAAACCTTAGCTAGACTGGTCACGATTTAAGGCCTGAGTCCTATTTACAAAAGCTATGAAATTTTTTTACAAAATATAGCATAATACTGTTTACTTAACTCTCTTAGTTTCTATACTCACCCAAAATTTCTTTTGTATTTTCATCTGTTCTAACCTTTTGTTGTTCAAAATTTTTAGATGGCCGGAGCTCCACCAGTTGGTCCATGGGATCACATCTCCCATGGGGAAGGTGAAGGGGGGTTTGTCGAGATCCTGCGGCAGCTGCTGCAGTGCCTCGGGTACAGCTGCCCGCACATTTTTAGAGGCAGGAGAGTCCGCATCCATAACATGGACTTGTGGACCATGGAGGTCTTCTTCTATGCACGAGACAGTACCAGGGAGCTCCACTCCCACACTATCCACGTCGAGCCTCCACGGATGTACCTCGTCGATGCCATCCAGGACGTGGCATTGAGAGACCATGTGGAGGTCATCCCATATGTGTGATAAGTAATTGACTTTGGTTTAGGAAAGTCGAGTTTGATTTGGTTGGTTCGGTCCTTGACGTTGCATGGTGCAATCGGGCTCGGTCGGACTTGGTCAAACCTGGTCAAAATGGTTAGGATGCATATTATGTCGACTTGTCAGGTTTGAGCTATTTCATTAATGCATTTATGCTTACATGTATCGAGCGGTGCTATTTGATGTGTTTCTTGTCTATGTTGGCTGCAGGACGTCGAGGCGGAGTCGTGGCGAGACACGAGGTGACCGGACTAGACACGGGCGGTGTCAAGGTCAGAACGGTCGAGGTGTGTCGAAGATGGCGGAGACTCAAGGTGGTTATGAGGTTTGGACGACAAGGAGCGCGGAAACTTCCCGGAAGGTGCAGGAGGGGCGAAATGGTAATTTTGCGAGGCTGCACAAGCGGGAGCGGGCTCCGTTCGGGTTTAGCGGACGTAACGGGGTGGAGACCTGTTAGCCAAGGACTATATAAAGTAGGGAGTGGCTGCATGCCCCCTTGTGGACTTGAGAGAGAATTAGGGTTTTGTGAGTCAAAAGAGGCTTTGGAGGTGGTTTTACCTTTGAGTCTTTAGTTGGTGAGAGTGGGTGGAAGGCAGCAGAGGGTGTCTGTGTTGTGTCCCCCTTCGATGTGTTCTTGAGTGGTTCACTTCCTCTCCAAAGCATGTAGTGTGGGTGTGTTCTTGAGTTGGGGAGAGGTTGGAGATGGATTGAGAGTCCTGTAATCATTCCTCTTGTATCAATCATGTATCTCCTTTCCTCTTTATCAATATGAGATGGAGTTTGATTCAGTTCTTGTCTCTCTGTGTAGAGACCCGAATATGCAAATCTGGACTCTCCTGTGTATTCTGCACTAGTCCAGGATCACGCTAGTGCACATAGTATTAACAAATATGAAATATCGAACATATCACGATTTACTAGGAAAAGACTCAAATATTATTAATAATTATCAGAGCACGACCTTATGGCCAAGCTTACAATTAATAGCCTGAAAGGCTTAAAGAACTAGCAGCAGAAAACCATAAATAAGCATAGCAGCCACTCGACATGCCCACAGGCAATCGACTAGGGAGCGAAGTCCTAATCCGCGAAGCCGTCGAAGTATCCTCCTTCTAGTAGCTCCTGCTGATCTGGTCCTTCTTCCTCAACTGAGCAAATATGGATGAAGCCGTGAGTACATAGAGTACTCAGCAAGTCGTTTGTAACAAAGATGCAATATAGTATGCAAGGCTTACCAATGGATGGCTGAAAGGTTAATTTTGCAGAAAGCAACAATTTAAAGTAAATACAATAAATAGATTGGAAAGCGAACTTCAAAAATGATAATAAATAAGTAATCAAAGGAATTGAGATAAACCCCAAGTAAACTGGCCATTCACTCCAATGAATCACCCACGAACCAAGATTCACATAATTAACCACCAGTGAACTACCCATTCACTTAACTCGACCAAGATTTTAAGAAAACTCTACCCCTCGTGTGAAATCACCAAGCATTGTCCATGACCGAGGACAAGGCTATTCGAATAGTTTTACACTCTGCAGAGGTTGCACAACTTTACCCACAAGACATGATCATCCCGGATTGCCACGCGAGTTACACACTTCCTTAGGTGTGCGGCGAGGATATCATGACAAGGCCTTTACAATGTTCAATCTCAACCCAGTTCCGCCTTGCTAAGGTTTCGCCATCGAGTAGGCTACCACCTAGTCGATAATTGCCCCATCCTGCGCCAGTGTAGATCCATGGCTCCGACCACACCACTCATCCCGATGACGGAACCGAAATTGAAACATCCCAAATTAATTAGCCAGGTCCATCCCATACTGGACATGTGGTTGTACGGTAAGGCTCAGATCAATGGCGCACAAAGTTAAGTCCTTAAGTATTACCCAGGCGAAGCATCCACATCCCAATGTGCCAACAGCACCCCCTTTACTTGCACGATCATTCGCCCAGGTGAAAACCAATTTTGTATATCCAACACCAATGACACACCAATGTCATGGCACACAAATTTTATAACTGTGGCTACAACCACGATTCAATATATTATTAAGTCAAAATTAATTACTTGATCACATGTGATGATAAACCCAACGTACTAGAAGCATGGCTAAGCAATTCTAAGCGTACCACCCATGTGACAACTAGTATTGCATCACTAAATAATTTCCCATCCTATGGTGACAATGAAATCATGGTATTCAAATTATCAAGGAGGGATTAATCAACTTGGACAATAACTACCAATACAAGGGTTTGATAATAAAATAGCGATCCACGATAATTTAAAACAAAGTAATACATAATAGATTTGAAAACTGGGTTCAGCATGATCAAAGGACACGACTTGCCTTGGCCTTGCTCAGTTAGGAATTCTTGATCTTCGAATCCTGCTTCAGCTCCTTCGAACGCGTGATCTAACGAGAGTGGAAACGAGATGAAACATAAAAATAAAATCAAATAAAATCCAAATAAACTCCAAAAACTGCAAAACCAGAACCAAAAGATAGAGCTCAATTTTATATGAATTTAGGAAAAATAATCGGGTCGATTGGAGTTCGGACGAAGGAGAACGAGCCATCTAAAGTTTGTTGGGGCGAGAAAATGCTGGAAATTCACAGATGTTACTGTTCACCCGAGAGCAATTTTTGGAAAGGAGGCTAGCGCTGGCGAGAGGAGGTATGGGAGATGAATCCAACTAGCAAAATGGGTTGTTAGGGACCTAAGGCACACATTAGAAGCGACGGCACATCAAACGAAGCACGGTGACGGCTTGGGCGGCTTCAATGGCATGGGTAGGAGAGAGGAATAAAACTCGGGCATAGGACATGGAGAAGTAGGGTGAGCACGGGCTAGAATGCGGCTTGGCGAAGCTAGGAAAATTATCGGCTCAGCCAGAAACCCACCGGAGACGACGCAAACGACATTTGAATGACATCGGGAAGGAAAAAGGGAAACTTAATATCTTGGTGCTCGGTGAACGAAATCTAAAACCACTTGGAGGGTAGCTACCTGGGATGGTTTGGCACGATGTGACGCGAACGGTTTGGTGAAAACATCTTCGGGTAGATGGGAGACACGAGATGCCATTGGCGGCCATGGCGCGGCTCGGAGGCAAAACTTTGTGGAGGCTTTTTGCGGAAACGGAAGTGAGCACGGCGTAGAACACGGCGTGACAAGTCTAAGAAAAATTACGGCAAGGGCTAAAGCTTACCGGAGGCGACGAATCGACGTCGGGAAGCACTCTTGACCTAGATTGGGGAAAACTCGATTCCGGGAGATTGGCTGCACCAAAATCCAATTAACTTGGCTAGAAGGTAGATGGGACATGATGGCACAATGTGACGTGAAAGGAACACAGAACAACTAACCGGATTGCTCGAGACGCGACGAGCAATTTCGAGACCGAAGGGCGTCGGTGCCGACGGCGTCCTGAGCTTTGAGGGGACTTAGCACGGCTTGGGATGGGTTTAGGGGAGTCAAGGGGTCGTATTTATAGGCTTGGAAGAGGTAGAAACCGACTCCAATACATGAATTTCGGTTTAGAGTCTGTTTCAGAAAATATGAGATAAAAGGCAAACAGATGAACGAAACGGAAAGAGGCCAGTTGGGATGGATTCCTTGCGTGATTTGGCACAACTTTCCTTTTGGGAGGACATTCAAATAAGGTCCGGATTGGAAGTTATGAAGAGAGATGGAAAAGAAGGAAACTGTGCACAGCAGCGGGATGGATCGAAGCTCTTTACGGCTCTCCTGTTTCTTTTTATTTTTTTTGGAAATTTCAAATTGAGCTCTAACAAACTCCGAAAAATCCAAGAAAATACAAAACAATTCCTTGTGACACCAGGAACACAAATAAAATATTTTTGACAAATATTAATGTTTAATTTAATCATATTAAAATTTTTAAATTAATAAAAATTCCAGTTAAGCTTTAATTAATTCTAGAAAAATCCAAATGGTGAATTTTATTTTAAAAGCTTCAAAAAGGCTCTGAAAATCAGGATGTTACAAACCTCCCCCCTTAAACGGAATCTCACCCCGAGATTCAGGCTCACTAAAAGAATAGGTTACCAGGTGTGATGTCGGAGACGACGTGGTTGAGACTTCCCCTTGCAACGCTTTGAGGCATCTGACTTTCCTGATCTGATGACATTCCATGGCTTGCTCCTGGAGTCTTGGCAGGGGTACTTCCATGGTTGAGTGAAATTGGCTTGACTGCTCGACGCTTCTGTGGACACTTGTTGGCGTAATGCCCCATGTTCTTGCAGTTAAAGCATAGCACGCCTTCTTTTAATGCCTTGGTCTGTTGAGGATGGCCAACATTGCTGTCACAATATCCGTGCATCATCTGGGGTGGTGCTGATCCTGGGGTCAAATTTATGGAACCTGTTTGTACTCCCTTGGTTCGGCCCACCCAAGTCCGGGTGCTACGGTCATCATACTGTTCTGGGTATAACATCTTCCTCTTACAGAATTGAGTTCCACCGTGAAGAAGTGCCTTATCTGGTGGGGCCATGCAGTTATCTAGGTAGGATTGTTGTGCCTCGACTTCTGATGGTATCTTGGTAAATGTACCTGTTGCCCTGCCTTCTTTTGTCAATGCACTCATGGTAGTAGCTCGGAGTTTCTCTCGTTGCTGTTGCAATACTGAGGCCAATATCGAATCCAGTGGGCATTGTGCTGGGTTATGATCCTGGCCTTCACACAGGTAACAAGTGATCTTGCTCATAGGACATTCTCCAAGAAAATGAGTTCCTTCACAACTAGAGCAATTGATTTCATGTTCACTAGCATAATGTCCTATCTCTCCACAGCGAGTACAGGCACAATTCTTGAACTGATTCTCTAGATAGCATTTCTGGATCAAGTGCCCTTCCTTGCGATAATGGTTGCGGGCTTTGTACTGCACTGCCTTCTTTTTGGGACACTTGGCTGTCTCAAATTTCCTTTTTGTGTGAAGTTTCAGTTGGCTGTCTGAAATTTTCAATCTGCTGCTGTCTGGAACCCGAGGGGCGGTCAGACCGCTTCATAGTGGCCGGTCAGACCGGGCCCAATACGGCGGTCAGACCGGGGTGACTAGGCCGGTCTGACCGGCGGCAAAATTGCGGTCAGATCGCCCGGTATGTTCAAATCAGGCCGACCCCTCTGCGTTTTGCGTTTTCTCTCGGTTTTTCTTTTGGGTTTCAATTCTCCTTCTCTGTTGTGGTTTTTGAGGGTCCAGAGAGGTTAAGTCCTCCTCTTCATGGCTGCCATAGGAGAGGAGACTAGCTGCTAGTACTTGTCGGGGGATAAATTTTTAAAAATCGACATTCACCCCCCCTCTGTCGCCATTTCGGTCCATCAATTGGTATCAGAGCCGGTTAGCTCTTCTCGATAGATCTTAACCGGTCTCTAGAGCCATGGCGACGGACAAGTACTCGACCAAGCCTCCCGTCTTTGATGGCATCGATTACCCCTTCTGGAAGAGCCGAATGGAGACATACATCCAGACTCAGGGGTATGCCATCTGGCGTAAGGTCAAGGTCCAGTTTGTTGTTCCTGCCGATGAGAACATCAACGCCGGGAATATGGCTGATGTTGAGGCAAACGCTAAGGCAAGGAACATCATAATTTAGGGCTTGAGTCTTAGCGAGTTTGACCGCATATCTCATCTTTCGTCCGCCTTCGATATTTGGGAGACCCTCGATGCTTACCATGAGGGCACCACCCAAATAAAGACGGTGCGACAGGACCAGTTCAAGCGAGATTACAACAAGTTTGAAATGCTCGCTGGCGAGTCCCTCGATGAGTGTTTTGCGCGTTTTCACAAGATTCTGAGCAACCTCCGAGCGGTCGGTCTCACATACTCCGACTCGGATAACGCTCGACAGATGCTCGCTGCACTCGACCTTCGTGTTTGGGAGATGAAGATAACTACCATCAAGGACACCACGGACCTCTCGACTTTGACTCTTGATGCGCTGTACTCGCGCCTCAAGACTCACGAGATTGACATTGTCTCTCGCAAGTCGAAGTCGCAATCGATGGCCTTAGTCACCGATCCCAATTTGGCTTCCGGTTCTTCTTCTGATTCTCTCTGCGGTTTCTCCCTTGCTGCTCTCTGCGACATAACTGATGATCAGTTAGAGCAGCTTGCGGATGAGCAGTTAGCCCTCCTAGCTCGGAGATTTTTCCATGCTTACAAGAGGAGGAGGGATGGAAAGAGAGGAGGACCCGTGATTTGCTTTGAGTGTGGTGGCCCCAACCACATTCGGGCAAACTGCCCCAAGCTGGGGAAGGGCAAAGGTGACTACGGCGATTCGGGCAAGAATGACTACATCGACAAGAACCGCAACAAGAAGCCCTCATCTCCCGCACAAGGCAAGAAGAACTTTCGCGGCCTTGGCAAAGCCAAGAAGCGCTTCCACTGCATCCTCACCGCCTTCGACGACACGATCTCAGCGAGGTGGAGGGGTAGAGCGACGACGATGGAACGGACGAGCAAGAACCCAAGGGCGGCGACGACTTCTCCGGCATGTGCTTCATGGCCCTTGAAGGCGAACTGAGCGACAACGAGCTGTATTTCGACTCCGACGAAGTATCTCCCACTTACGACCAGCTTAATGATGCTTTTCTTAAGCTAGGTAGATTCCATGCTAGATCTAGAGCTAGGTGTAGCGAGTTGGAGAAGGAAGTAGATAGACTATCACGGAAGTTTACTTCACTTACATCTGCTTCCTCCCATGATGATTGCGATACATGCTGTGCTCTGTTGGGTGACATGGAGAAACTAAGGACCTCGCATGATAGTCTGTCCTCTGAACTTGATATTGTTAAGATGGAGAATATTAGTCTCTTGGCTGAGCTTGAGATAAGTAGGGTAGTTCCTGTTTCATCTACTACTGTTGAGACTAGTGCATGCACCTCATGTGAGGATAAGGACAACACATTTAGAGGTCTTTATACCATATTGCTCGATCTGCCTGAGACATGTGAAAACTGCAATAATTTGAAGATGAACCTAAAACGGGCAGATCATAAAATTGCTGAATTACAAGCTTTTCTTCTTGAGCCTATTGCTTCGTGTGTGAATTGTCCCAAGCTTACTGCTGAGCTTGAAGCTGTTTCCAAATAGTTTCAAGAATTAGTTGATGACAACAATAGATTGGCTCAAAATGCTTCTTAGGACCATGTTAGCTCACCATGCATTAATTGTAACAAACTAAAATCTGACTTGATTGCATTGGATGAAAAATGTGTGAAGCTAACTAAGGACCTTCTAGAGAAGCCACTTTCTGCTTGTAATGTCTGTGCTGAGGTGGGGAAGGAGCCCAAGGGTAAGGTGGAGACGCTTAGCGACGTGAACCAATTGGCTAGTAGTAGGACTGTCCCCACAGAGTTAGTTGTGCGTGCACAAGCCATTCTTTCCTCTACTGTTGGTTCTTCTTCTGCTCCCTTACCTTCTATTGTCTCTTCTTCCCCTGCTCTTCTTGCACTTCTCTCTTTCGGGAGTGTCAGTACCTTATGAACACTCTCGAGAGATTTGTAGGAGGCAAGAAGAAGCTCAATCTTATTCTAGACCAATCCAAGATTTGCAAGTTCAATCAGGGTCTAGGATATAATTTCTATGATGACATGAGGAAGCATCCACCTACCGTGCTCAGACCCATAGCACCAGGTATGATCGAGACTGAGCCCAGGACCGAGAAAGTACAATTTATGTCTACGGGCTTTGTCCAACGGATTTTTGACAGCAAGGTGATTCCACTTACAGCTTCGGTCTCTCAGAAGGCGAAGCCTCATCATGCTACTTCTACCTCTCAGAAGGTGAAGTATCATTGTACCTTCTGTCAGAAGGATGGACATCTGATCGATCGATGCTTCAGGCGCGCCAAGATCGCGCGTAGAGACCGTGTTGAGTCTCTTAGGCGTATTCAGGGTCCGCCCTAGACCTTGAGTGCACCTAAGACCAACACGAGGTCTAGGCTTGCTTCTGTTGATGGGTTTGGGCAGCATCGAGGACTTGGTTTTTCCGAGTTTTCTGGTTTTCGTCCTCACGCTCCCTTTGGTCGTGACTTCCGCCGTCCTAAGGGTAGATCTCGTCTCCCCCGTCGAGATAGCTACCCGTGGCGTGATCAACATGTTGCTGGTGTCTTGACTCACTCCTCTGTAGCAGTCAAGCCCAACAACAGCTTCAGGTCTACACGTAGACCGTCTGCTTCTTTGAGTGACAGAGAGCGTAGGGTAGATAGAGGTCAGTCGTGTTTGACTACTTCATCTTCTCGACGTGTTACTCAATATTGGGTGCCAAAATCACTCTTGATTTACCCCAGTACTGAGACTTTACTCTCTTGTTGACTTAGGTTCGCCGGGCAGGGAAGGAAAAAGTTTGGCTCGTAGACTCCGGGTGTTTACGACACATGACCGGAGACTCCCGTTGGTTTTCTTCCCTTGCCCGTGCTCCAGGCGATGAGACGATCACCTTTGGAGATGCTTCATCTGGGCGCGTCATCGCCAAAGGTACAGTGCGTGTTAATGATTCTTTCATTTTGAAAGATGTTGCTTTGGTTAGTAAGCTGCAGTATAATTTGCTTTCCGTTTCTCAGCTTACCGATGACGGTTTTGAGGTGAGCTTCAAGAAAAATGCTTGCAAAATTCTTGATTCTTTGGGTAGTCTGGTTTGTGGGATTTCTCGTTTTGGGAGGATCTTTCGTGCTGATTTTTCTGAGTCTTCTGGTGATCCTTTCAGGTGTTTAGTTGCTTCTGAGTCCCGCAACCTTTCTTTCTGGCATAGGAGACTTGGTCATATCGGATTTGACCATTTGACCCGAGTTAACGGCCACGATCTCATTCGTGGTCTGCCGAAACTCAAGATGGTCAAAGATCTAGTTTGTGCTCCTTGCCGGCACGGCAAGATGGTTGCCGCTTCTCACCCTCCGGTCACAGTTACTAGGACCGATGCACCAGGACAACTGCTCCATATGGATATAGTTGGACCAGCTCGAGTGTAGTCAGCAGGAGGGAAGTGGTATGTTCTTGTCGTGGTCGATGACTTCTCGAGGTATTCTTGGGTGTTTTTTTAGCCTCGATGGATGAGACGTTTACACATTTTTGAGGTCTTTTCAGTAGGCTTTCTGTTGAGCTCCCGGGTGCCTTACGAGCGATCCGCAGTGACAATGGCACGGAGTTCAAGAATTCCTACTTTGAGAGGGTTTGTGATGAGACAGGTGTAGAGCATCAGTTCTCTTCTCCGCATGTCCCACAGCAGAATGGCGTCGTGGAGAGGAAGAACCGTACCTTGGTTGAGATGGACAGGACGATGCTCGGTGAGTACTCTACACCGCAGAAGTTTTGGGCTGAGGCCATAGCTACCACATGCCATGTTTCAAATCGAGTCTTTCTTCGGGCACACTTGCATCGCACTTCTTATGAGTTGAAATACAGGCGAAAGCCTAGTGTATCTCATTTCGTGTGTTTGGTTGCAAGTGTTTTATTCTGAAGTCTGGGAACCTAGACAAGTTCGAGTCACGTTCTTGTGATGGGATCTTTCTAGGTTACTCGACTTCTTCGCGAGCTTATCGGGTCTAGAACTGTGAGTCTAGCAAAATGGTAGAGACCTGTGAGGTGACCTTCGACGAGGCCAGTCCGGGGACTAGGCCCGATATCTTAGGTTCTTTAGAGCAGTCCGAGCCCATCTTTGTGGATGATGAGGACAATGGAGATGAGGGTTGTTTACCTGATCCAGTCCCTCATCCACCCCTTGAGGTGCCTTCTTCCACCGCACCTCGAGGCGATCAGCCCGTGCCTTCTGCTTCTTCTGGAGCTAGTGGCTCTGTCCTACCTCGTCAGCTCATGAGGTAGAGGCCACTTCTTCATCTCATCCCGGACCTCCTAGACATATCCAAAAAGACCATCCTTCTGAGCAGATTATTGGAGACCTCGTTGAGCGAGTCACTCGCTCAAAGTCTGTCATGTCGCATTTCTGTCTCCATTCTACCTTTGTTGCCTCCTTTGAGCCCAAAGACATTTGTCACGCCCTTTCAGACGAGTCTTGGGTCAATGCCATGCATGAGGAGTTGGAAAATTTTGAGAGAAATAAGGTCTGGTCGCTTGTTGAGCCCCTCGTGGTCACAATGTCATTGGGACCAAGTGGGTGTTCAAGAACAAGCAGAGTGAGGATGGGGTGGTTGTTCGAAACAAGGTTAGACTGGTAGCTCAGGGGTTCTCCCAGGTTGAGGGTCTAGATTTCGAGGAGACCTTTGCCCCTGTAGCTAGACTTGAGGCCATTAGAATCCTGCTTGCCTTTACAGCTTCTAAGGGTTTCAAGCTTTACCAGATGGATGTTAAGAGTGCCTTCCTCAATGGCTTTATTGAGGAAGAAGTCTATGTTAGACAGCCTCTAGGTTTCGAGAACCCCAAATACCCAAACCACGTCTTCAAGCTTTCCAAAGCTTTGTATGGACTTAAGCAGGCCCCTAGAGCTTGGTATGAGAGGCTTAAGTCCTATCTGTTGAGTCATGGTTTTGAGATGGGTAAGGTAGATAAGACCTTATTCATTCGCCGGCATGGCACCGACCTCTTGCTCATCCAGATTTATGTGGATGACATCATTTTTGGCGGCTCTTCTCATACTCTTGTTTCACAGTTCTCGGATATCATGAGCACCGAGTTGAGATGAGTATGATGGACGAGTTGACCTTCTTCCTTGGCTTCCAGATCAAGCAGACTCGGGAGGGTACTTTCTTGCATCAGGGCAAGTACACTCGTGACCTCCTGAGACGCTTCGACATGAGTGATGGTAAGCCCGTATCAACTCCCATGGCATCTTCGGCCACTCTTGACCCAGATGAGGATGGCGAGCCAGTTGATCAGAAGGAGTATCGCAGCATGATTGGCTCCCTCTTGTACCTCACTGCCTCGAGACCGGATATACACTTTGCTGTGTCTCTATGTGCTCGCTTTCAGGCTTCTCGCGTATCTCACCGCCAGGCGGTGAAGCTCATCCTTAGGTACCTTCGAGCTACCATTGACTATGGTATCTGAAACTCTTTCTTATCCTATCTTTCCTTGAGAGCTTACTCGGATGCAGACTTTGCTGGCTGTAGGACAGATAGGAAGAGTACTTCTGGCACCTGCCAATTCATTGGCACTTTTCTCATTTCCTGGTCTTCGAGGAAGCAGTCCGGTATTGCAAAGTCCCCCGTAGAGGCCGAGTACGTTGCTGCTGCCAGTTGCTGCGCCAGGTACTTTGGATGGCTTCGACCCTGCGGGACTTTGGGTTAGTCATAGACAGTGTTCCACTCTTTTGTGATAACACTTCTGCGATTAACATTGCTAAGAACCCAGTGCAGCACTCTCGGACCAAGCATATCGATATTCGCTATCACTTCCTTCGAGACTATGTAGAGAAGGGTGACATAGTGCTCCAATTTGTGGAGAGTGACCACCAGTTGGCTGACATTTTCACCAAGCCTTTGGATAGCTTTAGGTTTTCAGCTCTGCGGGGAGAGCTTGGGGTGGTTTGTCCTTATGGACTGTTGTGAGGGGGAGCTTTGTGCTTTACTGCTTTATCATATTGATTATGCTCTTACTCCTTTCTGCTGCATTGCATATGGGTGCATTTGGGATAGTCCTTCTAGCATAGGTTAGAGTGTTTCTCTCGTCTAGTTGTTTAGACTCCTTCTCTCATCTTGTGATACTAGGATGCTGCTTATTAGTTGTCTTTCTTCTCTCTAGGTGGAGCTTACTCACTTCTTGTGGGTTCTAGCGAGGGTTGTGATGAGGACATCACTTCGTCAGATACACACAACACTCCTCCACTTGACATTCAAGGACCAATCACTAGAGCTCGCGCCCGACAATTGAATTTACAGGTGAGCTCGTTCCTAAGTACTTCTTTTTGTTCATTTGAGAATCGATTGCTACCTAATGATTTAATTATGATTAGGAACCATGGAGAGGACCTAGAAGTACTTGGAGAAGGGCTACGAGGCGCACAAGTCCAGCAAGGGTGGTCGAATCATGATGGAGGTCCAACTCAAGCCGACTTCGAATCCAATTCGGAGTCCAGGACCAGGCCGCACTAAAACGGACACCCAGATCGCATCCGGACTCCGTTTTGAACGTTCCACATATGTATGGAAAGCTGAAAAGACTACCTTTCCAATGGCTATGGTCCAATGTCAAAATTCCTTCTGAGTCAACGGGAATCGTCGAAACAAGTGGACGTTCAGAATCTGTCTAGGTGCTGCGCCACCGTCTTTGGGCCGTTCGGCTTTGTATCGTGTTGGAGCCCATTAGGGGCGCATCCAGGGGTTTTGCACGCCCCTAACTCCTTTATATCCAGCCGCCACCCCCACCATTAGGGTGGGGTTTTGCTTAGATTAATTCTGTCTTTGAACAGTATCGCCGTTCATCGGTTTGTGAGACCCCAACTTTCGAGTGCTAAATCAATACATCTGCAATTCAGTTGTGTTCTTCCTTGTTCTTGCTTGTGTTCTTCGATTCGCAGGCAAGAATTAGCCTTCTTGGCGAGGTCAACCGGCTGCGCACGGTTGATAACCTGAGGAGACGTGGTGCTACGATTGTGGGGTTCGGAACGTGTCGTTCGGAAGCCGGATCGATTTGTGTCGCGCCTCCACCAAATCGAACATATCCAGAACATGTTGGAAGATCGGGACCCCGTCCCCATCAAGTGGTAATCAGAGCTTCAGGTGTTCCTTCAGGTTCGCGTTACCCTCCTTTGTTGTTTTCGGTTTCATCCTAGAGTCCATGAAAAAGCCCTATAAAAAGATTGTAGTCATAGGTTGTTTCCTGTCCTAGATCTCGTTTAGCCTTTGCACAATTTGATTCCAGAGTCCGTAGTGTCGAGTTTGTGTCCTTAGTCGAGTTGTGTTGCTGGCTTAGATCGTGTTTTGTTTCGGGTTATCTTGCTTCCGCTACCTCTCATACAAACCCTAGCTGTCATCCATCGCGTATTCCACCCTCTGTTTTTGTTTTCCCACCCATATCCCGCCCTCTGTTTGAATCTTCCTTCGCATCTCGTGATCACACAGCACCATTCCCCACTTTTCCCCGAGCTTCCGCCCCCAAATTCCACCGATTTCCTCCACTCAATTTCGTTTTTGGCCTCCACAGAAACCATAAATCGGAGACTCAACTTCAAACGGCCGTAACTTTTGCATACGGACTCGAAATGGTATGATGCGTTCAAAAGGGTATGATGCGTTGTGGGGTTGTTGAGGACACGGATGATAAGATTTTTCGTTTCTACGGGGGGTTACGGCGTGAAATTCAGGACATTGTTGATTATAAAGAATTTACTACTGTCAACCAGTTGTTCCAGCTTGCTATGCTTGCAGAAAAAGAATTGCAGGGACGCAAGGAATCAGCGAAGGCAAGCACCGGACGACCCTTCTACACGCCGCGCACGACTACATCGACGGGACTGCCCAAGTCTTCTTCGAGTTTTCGTTCTCCTCCACCACCTGTGAACAAGATTGCAGCAGCGCCACCGAAGCCACCTTCCACGTCACGCTTTGCAGATGCTTCAAAAAATTCCTTGCAGGTTCCAGCCAAGAGTTCTTCTTCCGTGGCTTCAACGGGCCGCTCCTCCGACATTCAGTGCCACCGCTGCCATGGGCTTGGTCATGTGCAGAAGAATTGCCCTAGCCAACGGGCATACATCGCCACAGAAGATGGAGGCTACATCAGCACTTCGGATGTTGAGGAGGATGATGATGTTGCTGCTGCCTCGGACGAAAATGGCGGTGGTGATGACGACCTGGTCCTTGGTGGGGCGTCCACAGCGACGCTACGGAGCATCATTGTGCAGCGAGTCCTCAGCACACAGGTACAACAACCCGATAAGCTTCAACGCCATAATTTGTTTAAGACTTTCTTCGCAATCAACAACCGGCGCGCACGTGTCATCATTGATGGAGGAAGCTGCAACAACTTGGTGAGTTCTGATTTGGTCAAGAAGCTTGGCTTGACCACGCGACCGCATCCACATCCATACCATATTCAGTGGTTAAATGATTCTGGAAAAGCTAAGGTAACGCAAACATGCCGAGTCCATTTTTCCATTGGTGGTTATGCTGATTATGTTGATTGTGATGTGGTTCCCATGCAAGCATGCTCTCTTTTATTGGGTCGACCTTGGGAATTTGATAATGATGCTTTACACCATGGTAGTAGTAACAAATACACTTTTATGCATAAGGGAAAGAAAGTTACTTTACTGCCTTTGACCCCAACTGAGATTATAGAGGCCGATAGGGCGAGAGCTGCTGCTGCAAATGATCAAAAGGAACATGATAAATCTGAAAAACAGCAAGTAATTCATTTGAAAAATTCTGTTATGCTTGCCACAAAATCAGACCTTGCTGAAATTGATGATGTTAATGATACATGCTATGCTTTTGTGTGCAAAGATGCTTTATTTTCTCTTGATAATATGCCTTGCACTTTGCCTGCTCCTGTCACTAACCTTTTGCAGAAGTTTAGAGATGTTTTCCCTAATGAGATACCTCCAGGACTTCCACCCATTCGAGGGATTGAACACCAGATTGACTTGATTCCTGGAGCGAGTTTGCCAAACCGTGCGGCATACAGGACCAATCCTGAAGAGACTAAGGAGATTCAGCGACAAGTCCAAGACCTTTTGGACCGTGGGTACGTACGTGAGAGCCTTAGTCCTTGTGTTGTTCCTGTTCTTTTGGTTCCCAAAAAAGATGGTTCTTGGCGTATGTGTGTAGATTGTAGAGCCATTAACAACATTACTATAAGGTATCGTCATCCTATTCCTAGGCTAGACGACATGCTTGATGAGTTGTGTGGTGCTGTAATTTTCACAAAGATTGACTTGCGTAGTGGATACCACCAAATAAGAATGAAACTTGGCGATGAATGGAAAACTGCTTTTAAAACTAAGTTCGGCTTGTATGAGTGGTTAGTCATGCCTTTTGGTTTAACTAATGCACCTAGCACTTTCATGAGATTAATGAACGAGGTTTTACGTCCTTTCATTGGCAAATTTGTGGTTGTTTACTTTGATGATATCTTGATTTATAGCAAGTCCATGGATGAACATTTGAATCACTTACGTGCTGTTTTTAATACTTTGAGGGATGCACGTTTGTTTGGTAACCTTGGGAAGTGCGCCTTTTGCACGGATCGAGTCTCTTTTCTTGGCTATGTTGTGACTCCACAGGGAATTGAGGTTGATAGAGCCAAGGTGGAGGCGATATGGAGTTGGCCCACGCCCACGACGGTCTCCCAAGTGCGGAGTTTTCTTGGCCTTGCAGGATTTTATCGCCGCTTTGTCAAGGAATTCAGCACCATTGCGACACCATTGATTGAGTTGACAAAGAAGAGCGTCTTGTTCCATTGGGGGCCATCACAAGAGGAGTCCTTTAATCTTTTGAAGGACAAGCTTACACACGCACCATTGCTCCAACTTCCGGATTTTGGTAAGACTTTTGAGCTCGAATGTGATGCTAGCGGAATTGGTATTGGTGGTGTTTTGACGCAAGAAGGCAAACCTGTTGCCTACTTTAGTGAAAAATTGAATGGTCCTACTCTTAATTATTCCACGTATGATAAAGAATTGTATGCTCTTGTTCGTTCTTTAGAGACGTGGCAACACTATTTATGGCCTAAAGAATTTGTCATTCATTCCGATCATGAATCACTTAAGCATATTCGTAGTCAAACCAATTTGAATCGTAGACATGCTAAGTGGGTTGAATTTATTGAATCTTTTCCTTATGTCATTAAACACAAGAAAGGAAAGGATAATGTGATTGCTGATGCTTTGTCTCGACGCTATACCATGTTGTCTCAACTTGATTGTCGCATTTTTGGTCTTGAAACTATTAAAGCACAATATGCTTTTGATGATGATTTTAAGGATGTCTTGTTGCATTGTAAAGAGGGACAAGCATGGAATAAATTCGTGATCAATGATGGATTTTTGTTTAGAGCTAACCGCCTATGCATTCCAGTTGGTTCCGTTCGTCTTTTGTTATTGCAGGAGGCGCATGGAGGCGGTTTGATGGGACATTTTGGTGCTAAGAAGACGGAGGACATTCTGGCCACACACTTCTTTTGGCCAAAGATGAGGCGAGATGTTGAGCGGTTTGTGGCTCGCTGCACTACATGTCAAAAAGCTAAGTCTCGCTTGAATCCACATGGTTTATATATGCCTCTTCCTGTTCCTTCTATTCCGTGGGCCGATATTTCTATGGACTTTGTTTTAGGATTGCCCAGGACTAAGAGGGGGAGGGATAGTATTTTTGTTGTTGTGGATCGTTTTTCTAAGATGGCTCACTTTATACCATGTCATAAAACCGATGACGCCGTTCATATTGCTGACCTCTTTTTCAAAGAGATAGTTCATTTGCATGGTATGCCTTCTACTATTGTTTCAGATCGTGATGCCAAGTTCTTGAGTCACTTTTGGCGTACTCTATGGAACAAGTTGGGTACAAAGTTGTTGTTCTCTACAACATGTCACCCACAAACTGATGGCCAAACCGAGGTGGTGAACCGCACATTGTCTACCATGTTGCGAGCTGTTTTGAAGAATAATTTGAAGCTGTGGGAAGAGTGTTTGCCGCATGTTGAGTTCGCATATAATCGAGCGGAACACTCCACCACCAAGGTAAGTCCTTTTCAGGTAGTGTATGGATTCAATCCCCATGCCCCTATTGATATTTTGCCTTTGCCTACTAGTGAGAGAGTTCATAATGATGCTAAGGAGCGTGCTAATTTTATTGTCAAAATGCATGAGACTACTAAGGCAAACATTGAAAAGATGAATGAAAAATATAGGATTACTGGTAGTAAAGGTAGAAAGGAAGTTAAACTTGAACCGGGTGATTTTGTTTGGTTGCACTTGAGAAAGGATAGATTTCCTGAGTTAAGAAAGTCGAAATTGATGCCTAGAGCTGCTGGTCCTTTTAAGATAGTTGGGAAGATAAATGATAATGCATATAAACTTGAGTTGCCTCCCGAGTTTGGGGTTAGTCCCACCTTTAACATTTCAGATTTGAAGCCATACTTGGGAGAGGAAGATGAGGCCGAGTTGAGGACAACTCCGCTTCAAGAGGGGGAGGATGATGAGGACATCACTTCGTCAGATACACACAACACTCCTCCACTTGACATTCAAGGACCAATCACTAGAGCTCGCGCCCGACAATTGAATTTACAGGTGAGCTCGTTCCTAAGTACTTCTTTTTGTTCATTTGAGAATCGATTGCTACCTAATGATTTAATTATGATTAGGAACCATGGAGAGGACCTAGAAGTACTTGGAGAAGGGCTACGAGGCGCACAAGTCCAGCAAGGGTGGTCGAATCATGATGGAGGTCCAACTCAAGCCGACTTCAAATCCAATTCGGAGTCCAGGACCAGGCCGCACTAAAACGGACGCCCAGATCGCATCCGGACTCCGTTTTGGACGTTCCACATATGTATGGAAAGCTGAGAAGACTACCTTTCCAATGGCTATGGTCCCATGTCAAAATTCCTTCTGAGTCAACTGGAATCGTCGAAACAAGTGGGCGTTCAGAATCTGTCAGGGTGCTGCGCCACCGTCTTTGGGCCGTTCGGCTTTGTATCGTGTTGGAGCCCATTAGGGGCGCGTCCAGGGGTTTTGCACGCCCCTAACTCCTTTATATCCAGCCGCCACCCCCACCATTAGGGTGGGGTTTTGCTTAGATTAATTCTGTCTTTGAACAGTATCGCCGTTCATCGGTTTGTGAGACCCCAACTTTCGAGTGCTAAATCAATACATCTGCAATTCAGTTGTGTTCTTCCTTGTTCTTGCTTGTGTTCTTTGATTCACAGGCAAGAATTAGCCTTCTTGGCGAGGTCAACCGGCTGCGCACGGTTGATAACCTGAGGAGACGTGGTGCTGCGATTGCAGGGTTCGGAACGTGTCGTTCGGAAGCCGGATCGATTTGTGTCGCGCCTCCACCAAATCGAACATATCCAGAACCTGTTGGAAGATCGGGACCCCGTCCCCATCAGGTTGGGCCACCCTCGGGTAGACAGGGTACGTGTTTGCTCCCTAGGTTGTTAGTAGACCAGCTGATAGTCCCGGAGTCATATGGGGTAGATGAGAGTCAGTCTAAGCCATAGTATCTTCTTTATCTCATCTATGCTTTAAGGACTGCCCTTTTCGGATTTTCCTTGCCAGTCTCTCTTGCTTATTGCTTTGGTTCAGGGGGAGTTCATTTGGGAGCTTCTGGAGCTTAATTTTGACATAACTCAACTTGAACTAAAAGTTGCATCACATGTTGAGGGGGAGCTGGATTTCTTGCATATCATTCTGCATTGTAAATAACTACATTGAGCCTTGATTATTATCCTTTCATGACATGTTTACTTCGCTTTACATCCTGCCATGATTTGTGCTTCATTGCTAGATTGATGATGACTTCATATGTGTAGACTAGCTTTTGCTATGATAAGTTAATTAAACTTGCTCAAATTGAATTAACACTTGTCATGTTAGCACTCGAGACTAGTCTTTCTTTAGTTATCCACTTATGATTCATGCCATGTCAAATAGGCTGAGTAGAGTCTTGAATCTGTGTTGAGCGTTAGATTGAGCTATGCTAGTTTCTTGTTGAAACATGAGTTAGTACAATTATTTAAGAATGCAAAAAGATCCCTTTTTGTGCGAAAAAACTGATCTCACCAATTCTTTCTCATGAGACTGCTTGCCATTGCACTAGGCTTGGAATAGTCGCATAATGCTTGAGATCTAGCACATGTCTGAAAATTTTAGTTGAAATCATCATGAGGTTCAAAAGAAAATTCATGACAAATGTGCTCAATTTGCTTAATTACAAAAGAACCAAATACTTTAACAAATGTTTCACTCTTGAGCTTGTAGCACTCTAATTAGGCTCCATACTAGCTTCTTGGTTCCGCTTAGCTTATTGACATGGTTTGCATCATCCTTGGATACCTCTAGCTAGACTTTGATCATGGATGACTTGACATGCTCACAATTTGCACTACATTTCATATTGTCATCTATTTGGTTTAGCTGGCTTATATATATCCTGTCATGATCTACATAGCATTCTATTAAGTTATGGCTTGATGTAATCCTTAATGGTCATCTTGGATAATTCTCATGGCTCTACATGCTTAAATTAATCAAACTTCAGCCATTTCAGCCATTTCATCCATTTCCATGACTTGTTCTCTTCCTTGCATCCTTGATGTGTTTATTGCCAAAAGGGGGAGAATAGTGGTAGAAAAAGCCATTTTGGGAGCTTTGAGGAAAACTTGTTCTTTCTTTTGCTCCTTGTGTCGACATGGTCATTAGCATCATTTTCTTCCTTTGGACCATGTTTGACTTTCATTTCAAACTCAACTTTGCGCTTTTTCTGGGTTTGTCAATATACTAATCAAGGGGGAGATTCAGAGACCATGTGGAGGTCATCCCATGTGTGTGATGAGTAATTGACTTTGGTTTAGGAAAGTCGAGTTTGATTTGGTTGGTTCAGTCCTTGACGTTGCGTGGTGCAATCGGGCTCGGTCGGACTTGGTCAAACCTGGTCAAAATGGTTAGGATGCATATTATGTCGACTTGTCAGGTTTGGGCTATTTCATTAATGCATTTATGCTTACATGTATCGAGCGGTGCTATTTGATGTATTTCTTGTCTATGTTGGCTGCAGGACGTCGAGGCGGAGTTGTGGCGAGACACGAGGTGACCGGACTAGACACGGGCGGTGTCGAGGTCAGAACGGTCGAGGTGTGTCGAAGACGGCGGAGACTCGAGGTGGTTGCGAGGTTTGGACAACAAGGAGCGCGGAAGCTTCCCGGAAGGTGCAGGAGGGGCGAAATGGTAATTTCGCGAGGCTGCACAAGCGGGAGCGGGTTCCGTTCGTGTTTAGCGGCCGTAACGGGGTGGAGACCAGTTAGCCAAGGGCTATATAATGGAGGGAGTGGCTGCATGCCCCCTTATGGACTTGAGGGAGAATTAGGGTTTTGTGAGTCAAAAGAGGCTTTGGAGGTGGTTTTACCTTTGTGTCTTTAGTTGGTGAGAGTGGGTGGAAGGCAGCAGAGGGTGTCTGTGTTGTGTCCCCCTTCGATGTGTTCTTGAGTGGTTCACCTCCTCTCCAAAGCATGTAGTGTGGGTGTGTTCTTGAGTTGGGGAGAGGTTGGAGATGGATTGAGAGTCTTTTAATCATTCCTCTTGTATCAATCATGTATCTCCTTTCCTCTTTATCAATATGAGATGGAGTTTGATTCAGTTCTTGTCTCTCTGTTTCTTTTCCTTCGATACTCTCTGTGATGGATTTGTGAGATTTTTGTTTTCTTGTTGTTTCTTGCTAGTGAGGTGCAAAATGGATTGCTCTATGTTGGGATAGTGCCCCAAGATCATTTGATCGATTTTCCCAAGAGCTAATCATGTTAAATCTCATATTTCACATTTTGGCATCCTCTGTTCTTCAATTCCTCTTCTAGGGTTTTGATGAATTTCTTGCTTCCCTTGAGGAATTCGCCTGAGGTTCTTGCTGGTATGTCCTTAGATTATTGCTAACTTGATTGCAAAATCTCATGTGCAAAGAATCTGTGAATCTTGAGCAATTTGGGTTTTTATGCTCCATTCTGTAGTTGCTTCAGGTTTTTGGGCATTTCTAGGGTTTGGTGCAAAACCTTGATTTCCTTCTTTGAGATGGCTTGAATCTTGGCTTGTAGAGTCCAGTGGCTATTGCTAACATATCTGCAAAGTCTTTTGGCCAAAGGATCAAAGAATTGTTGGGAATTTGATTTTTGAGGATAAACTCTGTACTTTTTCAGTTTTTTGCCAAAATCTGAAATACTTGCATTAAAGTTGGTCCCTTTTGTTTCTTTTAGTTCCTCTGGCTATTGTAGTTGTTTCCTAACTATTCTGGGCAGAGAAAACTAGAAGAAAATCTCAAATTTCCTTTTTGTGTGAAGTTTCAGTTGGCTGTCTGAAATTTTCAGTCTGCCGCTATCTGGAACCCGAGGGGCGGTCAGACCGCTTCATAGTGGCCGGTCAGACCAGGCCCAATACGGAGGTCAGACCGGGGTGACTAGGCCGGTCTGACCGGCGGCAAAATTGCGGTCAGACCGCCCGGTACGTTCAAATCAGGCTGGCCCCTCCCCGGAGATTGCGTCATCTGCAGCCAGAACCACTGCCCATCCCCGGAAGTGTAGACTGTTGTAGGTTAGACAGTAGTATGTCTAGACAGTCTCTTTTTGGTGTGCACGCACACTCCCTCAGTTGTCTCCTCCTCCCTCTACCCTTGTCGCCGCTCGTTGCCTACCTCACCCGCCTGCGCCAGCGAGCGAATGCGATGGAGACGTCCTCGTTGTCAGCACCGCTCCTCGCCATCAGCGCCCGACAGCGGCAGTGTCTCCGGTCACCTCCCGCGCGGCGCCGCTCGCGCTGACCTCGCCCAGCCGTCCTCGCCGTCTATCGCTGCCGGCCGCAGTACAGCAGCTACCGCATCGTCGCATCCCAGGTCACTTCTCAAGTGTCCTCCGCTTGCTTCGACCTCCGCCCTACCGTGCGCCGTTGGTCGCCATTTCCCCTCGCTGCGCTGCCATAGTACCTCTCTGCTGGCCCCGTGCAGACACGGCGCCTGGCCTTGTTTTTTGCTCCATGTTGCGACCGCTGGGCACAGCAAAGCTTCATATTCATTCGCGCCGCGACAAGCTTCGGTTGCCGCGCCCGTTCTGTGGCAGTAAGGCGATGATGCCCCCGCGCGCACGGCGCCACCCCGCTTTGCGCCCCAGCGTCTCGTCCCCGGCCTCTTTAAAGGGCGCCGAAGCCTCACTGTACTACCCCACCAAGCTCACCCGAGAACCACACCTAGTCGCCTCCTCTGCCGTAAGGGCTCCGCCGGCATTCCTCGCTACCAGCGCAAATGGGTGGACATCGGGACCTCTTGAGCCTTTCCCCGAGCTCACCTTCGCCTCCTCTCTCTTCTACCCGGACTAATTGCCTCCTCTTCCCCTGCAGGCCGCCGGCGAAGCTCATCCTCCCCAACTCTGGCGTCGGTCCCCGTCGGCAAACCACTGAATCTCGACACCGCTGGGATACCCTGAACGCCGTCCCCTCCTCGCCGAGCCTTGTGACCTTCCCCAGCCAGCCGGCAACGTCGCCTCCCTCGCCGTCAAGACCTTCTCCGCCGCCAGCCCGCTCGGCTCCACTCCGGCCGCTGCCCAAGCCGCAGGTGAGCCCAGTGACGCCCGTAGATGCTCCCTTAGCGAGCAATTGCGCCCTAACGACCCGAGCTACTGGCACCCTTTTCCCCTGCCTCGGCCGCCGCCGCGCTCGTCGTCGGTCGCCGCCCGGTCGAATCCGACCGATTCCCTTCTCCCAGGGAGCGCGCGGGGCTGCGCAACCCGTTTTGGCCAGCCCCGCCTTGCCTCCGGGTCATCTCCACCACCGGCCGGCTCCGCCTCCCTTGCGGCCGGGATGAGCCAGAGCAGAGAGCCTTCAGTGCATTAATGTCGTTAATTAAACTACTGTCCTAACTAGCCATTAACTCCTCTAATGATGGTCCAACTGTCAGTTGCTTTAAACCGGTAATAACCGGGCGGACCATTAATCCCTCTCGGGCCCCGCCTGTCGGCGATACACTTTCCCTACCCCTTTTCTATTTTTCGGATTTTCCAGAAATTGAAACTTTGAAATGCTATAACTTCCTAACCATAACTCCAAATTTAATGAAACCAAATTCTAAATTTTTCTAAAATCAAGATCTATCTGATGGTTCTGTTTTGGTTCAGTTTTGAGTTAATTTGAGTTTTGTTTATTTTATTTGGTATTTATTTGCACTCGTTCTTTTGTGTTGCTTTTCCGGTTCAAGCTCTCGAGTAGAGTTCGAAGACGCGAACGAGCCCCGGCTTGAAGCAGCACAAGACCCCCAGGCTCTTGATCCAGGCGAGTCAATACTTTGATCATTTTGCGCCTATATTTTATGTGAAGCTATGTTCTTTTAAATTATCAAAATTGCATGCGTTACTTTATATGCAAAGTATGTCACTCTTAAGGTAGCTAACAACCATATGTCCATTTAATAATAAGATACCCCACCAGTAACTTTTGAACTCACCTGATCTCTTGTCGCCCTAGATATAAACTATAACTAAGGTAGTTATAAGTCGTATTACTGCCATGCTAGCCTTGTAAAGTCCAGGGCCTCAGTAGCCCTGATAATCATTCTTTAATCATGGAAACTAGTTTTGGGACAGTCATGGGATGTACGTGGCTGAATAATTATGTTAATTTGTGTTATGCTTCTCAAAACCCTAAAAATCTGCTAAACCTGTTTGGGCGGGTGGTAAGAGCGGTGGGTGTGGATGTAACACAGGGGATGTGGAATGAACCGCCCGGACAAATTAAGGACTTAATCCTGTGTGGACCCTCTGTGTATAACAGTACAACCACAAGCTGGCATATTATAGGCTGGGCTGAATAATTTACTGAACGCTCTAGTCATTTCACGGAGAACGTGTGTAGGTGGGTAATGAAAGCCCCACTTGGAACGGGACACCGGATGTAGGTGACGTTGCCTAGGATAGCGTATGGGAGAGTGGAGTCCGACTGCGCTAACCTATGGTGGACATCCCGCACAACATATGGAAGTAACCCCATAGGAGTGATATGCTAAAGTGCGAGGTATTGTAAAGGCCTCGTGATATTCTCTCGATCTGCATGTCCAAGGAATCATGTAGAACCAACGGGGACGATTATCTCTTGTGGGTAAAGATGTACAGTCTCTGCAGAGTATATACAACTATTCGAATAGACGTGCCCACGGTCAAGGGCGGACATGGAAATCTTCCTCGAGTTAGTTCTATTTCAAAACTTTTGATGTTGGGAATAAGAAAAATCGTCAGGCGAATGTAACCTGACTTTGGTAATTTTCCCTGGAGGGATGTACTCCAGTGTTGGTACTAAGGTGGATGTAACCTTCTAAGTAAAAATAAGCATTGGTGGATGGAACCATGGAATCGGTGGATGGAACCTACCCCATTATAAATTATTGCACACTTTCAAATTATCAAATCATAAATTCTTGTAAAATGCTAGGTCATAGGAACTATTAAATTATGATTATTCCAAAAGTTGCTTTAAGCAAACAAAAGAACCCGAGCCACCCTTGATTAGCCCTGCATCACTAAATATATATGCATTATGTGTGTTGGCTCGCGGAGCACGGTTGTTTGTGCTCATTCTCGCTCTTAACCCCCCTTTCAGAAGCTGTGAATCAAGAGCACAACGCCTACCATGAGGATCAGGATGCTGAAGGCAATGAAGATGGTGGATATTAGATTAGGCTTCGGTAGTCTTGCCTCTCGCCTAAGTCCGGCTGACCAGGCTAGTTTTGGTGGGTGCATCCGTTATTAGTCAGGTCCCTGATTAATAGCGGTAGTACTCAGGTTGACCCAGTCGCTTGCCTGTGGCGAGTTGTGCCCCTACGCTTATGTACGCTTCCGCTCTTTATGTATTGTAAGACATTTAGCCTGACGGCCCTATTGTAACTTCGGCCCGACACGGTCTATTTGAACTCTGGTATTGTAATGTATGGTTTTGTCATGTATGAAATGATGCAGCATTGTATCTGTGAGCATTATCTACTGATCCAGTGAATAATGTAGTGTTATCACAGAGGATTCCAGGTAGTAAACTTGGGGTCTGACAGAGCTGGTATCAGAGCATACGACTGTAGAAACCTTAGCTAGACTGGTCACGATTTAAGGCCTGAGTCCTATTTACAAAAACTATGAAAAACTTTTACAAAATATAGCATAATAATGCTTTACTTAACTCTCTTAGTTTCTATACTCACCCAAAATTTCTTTTGTATTTTCATCTGTTCTAACCTTTTGTTGTTCAAAATTTTTAGATGGCCGGAGCTCCACCAGTTGGTCCATGGGATCACCTCTCCCATGGGGAAGGCGAAGGGGGGTTTGTCGAGATCCTACGGCAGCTGCTGCAGTGTCTCGGGTACAGCCACCCGCCCATTTTTAGAGGCAGGAGAGTCCGCATCCATAACATGGACTTGTGGACCATGGAGGTCTTCCTCTATGCACGAGACAGTACCAGGAAGCTCCACTCCCACACTATCCACGTCGAGCCTCCACGGATGTACCTCGTCGACACCATCCAGGATGTGGCACGTCAAGGGCCATGAAGCACTAGCAGGAGAAGTCGTCGCCGCCCTTTGGGTCTTGCTCGTCCGTTCCATCGTCGTCGCTCCACCCCTCCACCTCGCTGAGGTCGAGGTCGTCGAAGGCGGTGAGGACGCAATGGAAGAGCTTCTTGGCTTTGCCAAGGTCGCGGAACTTCTTCTTGCCTTGGGCATGAGCTGGGGGCTTCTTATTGCGGTTCTTGTCGATTTAGTTGTTCTTGCTCACACCGCCGTAGTCGTCTTTGCCCTTCCCTAGCTTAGGGCAGTTCACTCGAATGTGGTTGGGGCCACCACACTCGAAGCAGATCACGAGTCCTCCTCTCTTTCTGTCCCTCCTTCTCTTGTAAGCATGAGAAAACTTTCTGGCCAGGAGGGCTAACTGGTCATCTGCAAGCTGCTCTAACTAATCATCAGTTACGTCACAGAGAGCAGCAAGAGAGAAACCATAAAGCGAATCCGAAGAAGGTCCAAAAGCCATACTGGGATCAGTGACTAAGGCCATCGACTGCGACTTTGACCTACGAGAGACTATGTCAATCTCGTGAGTCTTGAGGCGTGAGTACAACGCGTCAAGAGTCAAGGTCGAGAGATCGGTGGTGTCCTTGATGGTAGTCACCTTCATCTCCCAAACACGCAAATCAAGCGCAGAAAGCATCTGACAAGCATTGTCCGAGTCGGGGTATGTGAGACCGACCGCTCGGAGATTGCTCGGAATCTTGTGAAAATGCGCAAAGCACTCATCGAGGGACTCACCAGCGAGCATTTTAAACTTGTTGTAATCTCGCTTGAACTGGTCCTGTCGAACGGTCTTGATCTGGGTGGTGCCCTCATGGTATGCATCGAGAGTCACCCAGATGTCGAATGCCGACGTCACATGAGAGATGCGATCGAACTCGCTTCTGCTCAGACCCTGAATTATGATGTTCCTTGCCTTCGCATTTGCCTCAACATCGGGCATGTTCGCCATATTGATGTTCTCATCGGCAGGAGCAACATACCGGGTCTTGACCTTTCGCCAAATGGCGTACCCCTGAGCCTAGATATAAGTTTCCATTCGGCTCTTCCAGAAGGGATAATCAATCCCATCGAAAATCGGGGGTTTGGTCGAGTACTTTTCTGTCGCCATGGCTCTAGAGACCGGTTAAGATATATTGAGAAGAGCTAACCGGCTCTGATACCAATTGTTGGATCGAAATCGGCGACAGAGGGGGGGTGAATGTCGACCTTTTAAAACTTGCCCCCAAACCTACTCACTAATGAATCCCCTCTCCAATAGCTATGAAAGACTATGAAGAAGAGTTCAAAAGCTCAGTAGACCTAGGCTAACAGAAAGAACAAGAGCCCCAAGACAAACAAGCAGGAAGAAATAGCGAACAAGGATGCACAACAGAGCCGACTCGAGCTGACCGGTCAGACCGGTGTACATGGGCCGGTCAGACCGCCCGTACACCGCCGGTCTGACCGCCGTACTTGGTCCGGTCTGACCGGTCGGGTCCGGTCTGACCGCTCGATTTTTGCCGGTCTGATCACCTTCAAAACACCGGTCTGACCGCCTACAGGGGTCCGATCAAACCGCCCATCGTTTTTCAGAGCAGACTGCAGACTATAATTTCAGAGCAAAGACTCGAGATTCCATACAACAAGGAAATTAAAGGTTTCTTTCTGGATTCCTCGGTCCAGAACTGAGAGACAACATCCTTAATAACCAGAGGAGTCCAGAGAACCAAGAAAATCCATCTCAAAAGCATGAATTTGAGATTTAACCTAAAAACTGAAAATATGCAGAGAGTAGGACCAAAACTCAAATTCCCATTCAACCTTTGATTCTTTGGTCATGAAACTTTGAGGATAGCTACTTAATAGCCTCATGACTCAACATGCCAAGTTTCATGCCATCTCATGAAGGGAAACACGAACTACACCAACACTCTAGAAAAGAGATGAAGAACAAAGAAGGCCAAATAGCAAAAACTGAAATTAAATGTGATTTTGTAACATCCCAAACATTTGCTTTCTGAAAAATTTAAATTCAAATTAATTATTTTAAAGTATTTCAGTTTTATTCGGATTTGCCCTGAATTTCTGTTTTTGAAAAAGCTAGATCTGAAAAGTATTTTAAGTAAAACCTAAAAATATTGTTAAATAAAAAGATATTTTGAATTTCTATAAAAATCCTAATTAAAATTAATTATTTGGAGTTATTTGGCTTTTATTTGGTTTCCTGGATTTTCTGGAGTTTAAAAATGTATTTTTGAAATTAAAAAGTATTTTTAAGTATGAAAATTAAATACCAACAGTAGTTGGAAATAATTTTATTAAGTCCAAAATATGTCCATGAGCTTCTGTGAATTTTTCTGGAATTTTTGGAGGTATTTTCATATTTTTCTGAGCTTATTTGAATTTCCTAGCCTTTTCTGAAAATCTGAAATTAAAATCAAAAATAAATATCCCTCCCGTTCCCTCCGGCCGACGCGTGGACGGCCCGGATGGAGCCACGTCCCACGCGCCCGGCCCATCCCGGCCACCCGCTTCATCCCGCCTACCCCCTCTCAGCGACCGCCCCATGGCCGGCCGATCCACCGTCCACCCCGCCCTTCACCTCGGCCGCCCGATTCCCATCCAAACGCCCCCACTTCCCCCTCCCTTTCTCTCTCTGCATCTCGTCCCCACCTGTCGGCACGCCCGCTCCCTCTCTCCCGCTGACCGCCCGGCCCCACCGGTCAGCTTCGTCTTCCCCGCGCGCCGTCTCCCTCCTCCCGCTCGGCCGCGCCATCCCCGCCGCCCCTCGCCCCACCGGGTCTCCTTTCCTTTTCCGCCGCCCGTGCGACCCGCGCCCTTTCCTTCTTCTCCCTCCCAGATTCCCTTCCTTCTACGGCCGCACCTTCCTTTTCTCCCTCTCCGCAATCCCCGCCGACCGCAATCACCGGCGAGAAATCCCCGGCGCCTCCCCCCTCCCCGACCCCTATAAAACCCCCCTCGGCCTCCCGTCTCTCCACTCCACCTCCCGCCGCTCTCCCGCACCTCTCCCGAGCTCTGCAGCACCCCACGCCGCTCGCCACCGCCTCCGCCGCCACCTTGGGCTCTGGCGAGCAATCGTCGCCGCCTCGGCCCTCGCCGTGCCTCGCCGACCCCACCACCGCCTTCGCCGCGTCCGTGCGCACCCGGGCCGCCCCTTGGCCGCGCCTCTCCGCCACCGGAGCCCCTTCGCCACCGTCGCCCGAGCTGCGCCGCCGCCCCTTCTCGCCGCCGGCCCGTCTCCGCCGCCCTTGGTAAACCCCGCGCCCTCCCCCGAAACCCCCGTGCGCTCCTCTCCCTGTTGCCGCTCTCGCCGTCGGCCGCCGCCCGCCGGAGCGCCGGCGAGCTTCCCGGCCCCGAGCGCTGCCCCGGCCAGCCTGGCCACGTCAGCAGCCAGAGCTGACGTGGGCGCCACGCCCTGGCCGCGTCAGCCTGTTCCACCCCCGTCAGCGCCACGCAGGCACACCCCGCCACCCGTGCCACCTCGGCCATCTCCTCCCTCCGTGGGCTCGATCCATGGACCGAGGGCCCACCTGTCAGTCAAACCCCCCTCAGGCTGATGTCATGCTGACGCAGTAAGCCGGATTTTTCAGTTGGAAAATAATTCGGCCGAAAAAGGAAATTCAGTGCTGACGCAATAATTCCAATTTCGTTTAGAAAAATAATTCCAGAAAATCAATCTTTTTCTTTTTCTCTCTTTTCAAACTTCCCGGAGCCCGTTCTTCTTCGTCCTAACTCCGTTTGAGCCCATTCAAATTTCTAAATTCATAAAAATTTCCAAACTATCCATTTCTTCCATCCTTTCAAATATTTGAAATTTATTTGATATTTTAAATATTTAAATTTCAAATTCCAATGCCTAGTTTAATCTCAAAGCCTCAATTCCATTCCAAAGTTCCTGTGCACTTTAAAATTTTAAATTCAAATCTTGCAAAATCTCCATAAAATCCATTCTATTTTCCTTGGTCCAAATATTGTCTCAGTAATTTCTTTTCCAGTATATATATTATATATTTGTGAATTTATTTGTATTTATTTGTTCGTTTGTTTTGTCATTTTCGCGCGTAGAACCCAACGTCGCCGAAGAATTTGTCGAGCCGCAGCAAGAAGGACCAAATAGCGCACAAGAAGGCAAGTCTCCTTTGATCATCTTGAACCTATGATTTTGAAATATTTTAATTATTTTAAATTATATGCATTGCTATTTACATAAAATATTAGTTCAAATCTTAAGGCATTAGTTATATCCAACCTTGTTATGTACTCAATTGAAGTTGATTGCCATGTACCTTTGCAACCCTACAAATTCCTTTGACTCATTAATGAGAGTAATATATTTAATTGTTGGTATTAGAATGGTAGTACAATGCTTAGCCATGCTATTGAATACCTCATAAATCTTGCAAATGGGAAATTATGAATTATTGTAATACCCTTGTTTTTATAAATTTAGTTGTAATTGGAGTTGCCACTGTTCTTTTAAAATAAAATGAAATGTGGAAGTTGGTTTAGATTAGGGTGGATGGTTGGTTTGGGTTGGTGCAGCAAGCACGAGATCTTGTTAAGTGTATGTTCCACCCTAGTCAATTAAGGACCGACGCTTGTGTTTGTCCAGACTAAGTATTAACCGTACAACCACAAGTCTATATGGGTACGACCTAGCTGACTAACTTATGATAGTCTAGTTTAGGTGCCACCAGTGGAAAGTGGGTGCCAGGGATGGACTGGTTATTCACAGTAAGGGATAGGGATTTACTGTACTTATATGGCGCAAGAGGGGGCTTCGGTTCGAGCAGTTAGCCTACCTGCGGTGAAACCTCAGCGGGTGGTATCTAGCTAGATTAGAGTAAGGTAAAGGCTTTGTGATATTTTATCTGGGTCTCATGCCAAAGGAAGCGTGTTGACTTTTAGGACAATTTATCTCTTGTGGGTAAAGTTGTACAACCTCTGCAGAGTGTAAAACTATTCGAATAGCCGTGCCCACGGTCAAGGGCGGGCAAGGAATGCATTCACATGGTGGATTTTGGTTTTGGTTTCAAAATTAAAGTTTTTGTATTCCGAGAGTGGAGGGAACTCTTGGAAGGGTATCCTGGCGGTTGGAGCCAGAGAGGGTGGATGGAACCCGCAGTTTAAACCTGACCAATTGTAATTGGTTAGCTAGTGTTGGTAGATGGAACCTTCACTATGGAATTATGATAGTTTCTGCTAAAACATTTACTTTATTAAATTGATGCCTTCGAAAATAATTAGAAGTAATTGAATGAAAATATTGCGTTGTGCAAAAAGAACCATATAGCCTTCCTTTGTCAAGCCTTGCATCTATTGCATTTTTCCCAAGACTTGCGGAGTACTTTATGTACTCACATGCTGCACTCAAAAACAAATCTCGGAAGAATACGAAGCTCAAGAAGGTGACTATGACTACTTCGCGGGTGGATTCGACGAAGGATTCCAGGAGTACTAGGTCGCGCTTCCCCAGTCAATTGCCTGTGGCGTATTGATGGGTCTTCGCCGGATTTATCTTCTGCTTCCGCTGTGTTTCGTGTGTGCGAGGTCTTGAAACCTCATTTGTAATAATGAGACATTTCGGTCAGTACTCTATTATTGTAATAAAGCGTACTTGGTGATGTAATCATTTCTGTTTGACTGTGTGCACTAGCTTTGATTTGGGACTAGTGTTGTAATACATAGAGGGTCCGGGTTTGGAAATCCGGGGTCCCGACATATTTGCTCTTGGGAAAAACTGATCAAATGATCTTGAGACCTATTCCCATCACAGAGCAATCCATTTTGCTACTCCTCAGCAAGAAACAACACAAGACACAAAAACTCAGGAATCAAACATAGAAAGCATCGAGAGGAAAACAGGCATGAACAGGAAAAATAAACTTCAATGATTTCATTCCTAGAAACAAGAGGATCACAAAGGAGTCCCCATACGCGATTACAAACAGAGGAATGATTACATGAAGTCTCTACTCAATCCATCTCCTCACTACGTGCTTGAGAAGGGAGGAACTCTCTCCAAGAACTCACGTACACACGAACACACAGGGGGACAGAGCTCTGCCTCTCTCAAGAACTCCTCACCAACTAAAGCCCTAAAGCAAAAACCAACCCCCAAGACCATGACTACATGCAGGAAACCCTCTCCTTTATATAGCCATCCACTAATGGGTTTTCCTTTTGCTTTGCCCACTAAGCCTCAACCTTTACCCGCTAATGCTAATCAAGCCTGCTTCCATATGCAGCTTCGCGCTTTTACCAAAACGCCCCTCCTGCACCTTCCGGGAAGCTTCCTCCTTTCTTGTCGTCCAAGCCTCGCAGCTACCTCGAGCCCTCGCCGTCTTCGGCACCCCTTGACCGTTCTGACCTCGGCACCGCCTGTGCCTAGTCCGGTCCTCCGTGCCTCGCCACGACTCCACCTCGACATCATACAGCCATCACAGACAAGAAATACATCAAATAGCACCGCTCGACACATATAAGCATAAATAGCATCAATGAACCATACTAACGCATGAAGGTGCCCAAACCTGTCGAATCAAGAAAATAAGCATCCTAATCGCTTCGACCAAGTTTGACCAAGTCCAACCAAGCCAATTTCACCATGCAACGACATGGTCTGAACCACACAAACCAAACTCGACTTTCCTAAACCGATGTCAATTACTCATCACACACTCGGGGTCACCTCTACATGGTCCATCATTTATAATTTAGCATGGCTAACAAAATTTTATCGAGTAATTTAAACATGCAACAGAGTACTCAGTATTAAAACTCCTGAATAAAATTTATTTGTGTGCTTTTCTCTCTCTTCCCTAATCTCTCTTCCTCCACCTACTGTTCAGCTAAACTATTGTGCCTCCATGGTTTCCTTCCCCCATTTCCTTCCTCTTCTCTAGCTTCTACTGGTGCCATCTACTCTCCTAGCTTATGGCTCCTGCTTTTGGTCCCATGGCAATGCCCCCAACCTCCTGTGCTGGCTTCTAGTTTCTTGTGCACCCCCTACTGCTCACGTCCCTCCTGCACCATGGCACGGTTGCTCCTGCTCGGCTCCGACACCATCGGTGGCCCTTCCATTAGCTTTGGTGCCATTCCTCGCCTCCCTCCGGCTAGATCTAGTGCCGGCCTAATGGGATCTAGCACAGTTCCACCAGTTCTTGGTTTTCTCCCTCTCTCACATGAGCTAGACTTGATCTAATTGGTTTTTATTCCATTTTTACATTTTATGGATTTTCTTTTTGATTGACCCTATATCTACACTCGCGGTGATGGCATTGTTGGTGGTTTATCTTTGTCGTGATGGTACTTGGCTTGCCTCATACTTAGGGGAGTGTGAGGTTAGCCCAAGGGCACATGAGGAGGGTTTTCATTAGCTCCCATCATGAGTCAGTGATGTCTACCATTGCAGCCCTATCGGTCGAGGTGAGAGCTAGCTCGTTTTCTCCCTTTTTCCTTAACACAGCTACTCTTTACTTCATTGGTGAGGCTTGTGCCGTGAATGTGCTATAGGTGGTTGTGGGACCTTACTTGGTTGGGTTGGGTGGGGATGAGAAGGTGACGATGATGGCCGTGGTGGTGGTGACACTCTACTTTTATCTTCTCTTTGGTGGTGGTGCTCTTTTGGTGGCTGTGGGCAATGTGGGCTTCATTTGGCAAGAGGGGAGGGTGAGGCTTGGCCTTTGCTTGGCCTTGCTTTTGGGTGGCTTTGGTGCTTACTGGTTTCTGCCTTCTGGTGGCTAGTTCGATGGTGAAATGAGATTGTGAGGCCTTGCTACTCAGGGTTGTCATAGGAGGAGGGAGATGGCTTGTCCCTGTCTCGTCTTGTGGTTGGTCTTATCCCCTCCCTTTTTGGCTATTGTGCCTTGGGTAAAAAAAATGGGGTTTTATCTCATGGGCTAAAAGCCTGTGGGTGAGAATGGCACTATGATTTGGATTGGTTTTATCCATGGCTCTCTTGTATTACAACAGTTCCACAATTGAGATACATCAATTTGATATTTTCATGTCCATCAACCAAGCTTCCCATCTAGATGCATAATGCATGCATGCTCGTTTGCTTTGACGAAAATAGCCTCATCTCACTCGAACTTGCACTCTGCCACTATGGTAGGCTGACCGACTGTGCAGGCCATGTGCCGTGCTCTGAGACTATGGCAAGAACAAGCAAGTGTTGGTCTAGGAGCGGTCTGGTGTGTGGAAGAACCTTCCGCAAATTGGAACCATAGTAGCATATCATCAGCACAACACCCACGTGGAAGAAGGTGCCATTGATAGCTCTCCTCCTATCCAAAGTAGCACTCAAATTATGCACCTCGAAAGCAACTTGAGCCAACCGGTTATTAAATCCCACAGCACCCATGCATGGAAGTGCCTATTGCGCACTGGGTTTGCACTAGGCTTCTACTCATCACCCATCTCCTTCTAGGCCTCGGTGCATCCTACCATGGTCCGAGAGAGCTATAGTTGTCACACATCCCTTGCCCAGCCTGTCACTATGCAATAGAGAGTTAGTTCTGCAATTTCATCTACCAGGGGATAGATTTGCCAAAATGCGGAGGGATAAATGAACTATAAAGAATAACAATTTTAGTGACAAAACATAGTGATGAAAGCCCGTTTATCACCAATAACCAAATTTATAGTGACAAAAAAATTCCTCACTACTTCATCGATTTATTAGCAACAAAATACTAAATCATCACAGGATATCGTAGCAGTGACTATTCCCCTTGTAGTGATGTGCCATTTCCTCCTATAATGATTATCGAACTTCTGGTTCTATAGTAACATAACACAGTGGCAGACCTAGGAATAAAATTTAGGTCGGGCAATATGTACCAATAGAATTATCCAATAGTAAAGCAAGATATGCATAATTCATATTACAATCACACTAATAAGAGCATATGGCACTAAATGAGATTAACAAAACAATTTGCATGTGAACATGTAAGAATGAAGGTACATTTTATCTGTATCTACATGTGAACAAAACCATCTAGGTCTCAGTCTTGCTCGCTCCCCACCCTCCTTGCTGATGTCGGTTGATGCCTTGCCGTGATGCCTGCATAGCCGCACCCCATGGCCTAGTGCCCACAACAACCTGTCGCTTCTCACTAACTCATCGACGCTGATGTGCTACCATGTCGCACCCCCCTTAACCCTGCCTTCAGAGTCCAAAATGACAAGACAAGCAAGGGTCAAACGGGATGTTCATATGGTAAATTTCTAATTGCTGCATGATTCCTATATGTCACACAGGTGGTAGAGAGCCAAGCACCTCCCACCCTGTAGCCCATGGCCCACTCTCACTCTTTGAAACACAAAAAATAACAAAAAGTAAGGCACATGGATAGCATCGGGCCCACCTAGCCACGTGGGCGGATATAGGAGCTCCCCTAATTGTTGTGTCTTGGTGGCTTAGTGGACTGGTCTAGTGGGTTGCCTCATGTGGCATCGCCCCAAGAAGCAAGACATCTCATCAAGACTAGCTCACATGGCAACGAGTTGCTTCTTCTTCCTTCTTCGTCGAGACAAGCAAACAACAGAGCTCTCAAAAGGAGGGAAGGGGTTTGGTGGGTGGGGCAGCTTGGGCGACTGTCCAGGCTTGCGCGAATGCTAGGTCTGCCCCTCACATAACACTATGCATGTGCCACAAAAGATTAAAAGTAACAAAATTAATCTGTTGGACTACAGGATGAGCTAACCTTGGTAAATGAAGCATGTTGGAACTAAAGGCAGCGCACAATGAGGAATAGGATTGTACAAAGCACATAAGAGACACAAAGATTTGTTTGCAAGGTTCTACAATGCCTACATCTTCTAGAGCCGAATTGTGGCGACTCCATCTGTATGAGTAGTTTCTTTTTCGTGGTTAGGGTTACAAGAGTCGGCAGCACAAGTTTAT
Organism: Dendrocalamus latiflorus; assembly: GCA_017311315.1. Classification (NCBI taxonomy): domain Eukaryota; kingdom Viridiplantae; phylum Streptophyta; class Magnoliopsida; order Poales; family Poaceae; genus Dendrocalamus; species Dendrocalamus latiflorus. Next base: position 11,321,350 of record CM029648.1, on the reverse strand, counting down.
ACCCTGGTTACGCTATGCTCCCCCTTGCCAGAAACAACCTCTTTTTTTAACCTTGTCATATTTGAGAAATGCACAACAAAGCAAATTTTAGAACATTCCTAACAAGTACACAAGGGTGAGTAATGCACCAAGTGTATGCTATAGAGTATCTTGAGTAATGCACCTAGGATACTAGAGTATCGGAAAGCAATGGAAAAATCAAAGCAATGTGTATCTGCTGTTGAAAATTGGCACAAATGCAATTAGTCCATTTGTCTTTGTTGGCCAGTTACTTATAGGCAACATATTGAAATCATATTACTAGCTTCCTGAATTTAGAAAGATATTAGTCCTTCCCTATTCAACTCAAATTTAACAACTTTCAATTTAACAACACCATGACCTTTCAACTCAAATTTGAAAAATAAATCAGGAACTTTCAACTCAATTTCAAACACTTTTAATATTAATTTCATTTGATGGGGAGGGGAGGACGCCGACTAGCATGGAGAGGGCTGGAGAGGAGGTGGGTGTCTACCCAGGTAGCCAGATATTTTCAATACTAGTATAATGCGATGTCCCAAAGAATTTTGAAAATATATGAAACTTTTTTGCAAAATTTCTCAAGTTGTTTGTTATGTTTTCTGAGTTCCGTATGTTTTTCGTGTGCCAAACATCATATCTCCTTTCCCTAAAACTCCTAAAAATTCACCCAAAATCCTTAAAAAGTACCACAATTCCTTAAACCATTCCCTCTTAGTCTAGCTCTAGCCTATCCCTTCCGTTCCTTCTCTTTTTCTTTTCCTTTTTTCTTTTCCCTAGTCGGCAGCCCACCCAACCTTTTCCCATGGCCCACTCCTCCTCCCAGCCCAACTCCCTGCACTCCCCGCTCGCTCGGCCAGCCCTGATGACCAATTACAGGGGGTGAATAGGTGCTTTAAAAAACTTCCTTGGTTAAAATCGAGTTTTATGTAGAATGGTAAATTAAAATAGTTTTGCACAGTTAAGACATAAATTAACTAGTCTCAGCTAAGTGCACCAACACTCTATGATCATGTCAAGTTTTGCAATCCTAGGGAAATAAGTAAGCAATTTAATTCTAAGAATGTAAATTACAAAAATATAAATAAGCATAAGAAAACAAACCACAATGACACGATGATCTTTTACCATAGTGTTCGGAGACTTCCGATCTTCCTTAATCCATGTTGAGGTAAGCCCAAACGAATTAAACTGACTCTATGAATTAAGCCAAATACCTCAATCCACTAGAGTTAACCAAACACCTCAATCTGCTAGTGGTAGCTCTTCCCCCTCGGGGTAGGTGAGCTCAAACCTTCACAACAATGCTAGTTCTTCTCATGAGCTTCTTGAAAAGATCATCAGACCACATGCCTCCAGACCGTCTAGGCGTAGGCAAACACCAAGAGTAACAAGCCAAAACACTCATTTGACTCTCAACAAGTGTAACACATATACAAGTGCATACTCAATCTATCTTTAAATGCAACACATGCAACTAGAGACATGTCACCTTACTTATAAGGTGCAACATATGTATAATTGAGAGGAGAAACTCACACTAATGCAAGAGAGTGGAATAGGTTAACAAAACTAATGCAAGAGAGTGGAATAGGTTAACAAGCGATTCTTTCCCAACTAGCCAAGGGGCTATTTATACCTCCCAAAAAACTAGACGTTGGAGACAAAATCAGCAAATATGGTCATACCACACTTTATATGGTAGTAATACCTCGCTACAATTCCAACAGCTATAAACTTTAGCAGTAAACACTTAAAAACTAGCTGTTGAAAAAGGGTGGGATCATACCAGCCTAAAGAGATGAAAACAACTCAAAAGTATGCTCTTTTGAAGATAACAACTGCCATACAAAACTCAGTCATACTGGAGACCCTAGTCAAATTGGCCAGTCATACTGCAGGCAAAAGGGCGGTAGGACCGGCCCTTAATTTTAGCACAGATGGCACTTAGAAGAACAGTCATAATTTTTTACTCCGATATCGGAATTTAGTGATCTTGGGCTCTATAGAAAGCTTATTCAGAGAGCTACACAACCCATCTATTTGATTGATCTCAAACACATTAGATCAAGGTATGAAGCACAACTCCAAAGAGCTAACATATGATCTGAGTCCAAAGGACAAGAGTAATAAGCAATCTTGGATCATACCAAGGGAAAATGCATGAACTTCAATAATATGCAAAACACATTTACAAATTCTAGTATCATGCCATGAGGAGAAGGTGTATGGACTTCAACCATTTGCAAAACACATTTACAAATTATAGTCACATGATACAAGGACTAGATACATGAGCCTCAACTATTTGTAAAACACATCCGCAAACAATAGCATTATGCCACAGAGAGCTAGAGCAAGCAGGATTGAGCTATCAACATATGATGATATTCAACCTACTACAGAAGACCCCTCTTAATAGTGTGGCAACCTATACTAGCAATTCAGTCACTCAACCAAAAACCAAGACTGGTAAAAAAAACTAGAAACATATCCTTCGCTTATGCTAGTAATACCTTTGCCTTGTGCATCCATTTGAAGCTTTTACTTGAGATGATCATCTCCCCTTCAAGTCCAGGTCCTTGCCTTGTTGTGCATCAACATATGATACCATTCACCATGTCGGAATCTTGACTTGATGATCATTAACACATGAAGCTATCCAAAGTGTTTATCATCATCGGACCTAACCTATTTCACAACTCATGGAAAAAATTAGTCCCACAAATCCGGTTGTCATTAATCACCAAACCTCATCATTAACACACAATAGAAGGATTAGATTCTTTTACCTTTTTGGTGATTGATGACAACCCATGATGAGTATATTTCAACTACAGAAACTTTATATACTCAAGGTATGTGTTTCAAAGTAAAGACCCTCAATATTTGAAATAGAAACATAGATCAATACTAGTGAAACATCAAAATATAAAATAAACCCCCTAGATTTGTGCATTCATGTATATTAATTGAAAATAATATGCACATATTCAATTTGACACTTTGGTGGAATTCACCCTATGTTTTGGTTCCGAGGAATGCAACAAGACATAAAAGTATAATATCAAATGCATACCTTCAAATTTTTGTCTATCCATCCAAATGGGACCAAATAATATCACACTCAACAATTGTATTAGTCTCATATTTAGATTTATCATTAATCACCAAAACCAATTTAATAGAGTTTGAACCTACAACCACCCCGTTACTTCGTCCAGATGCTTGCCGCGGATGCCACGCTAAGCCACGAGGCACGCCTTGTTCCCTTGCCGCTCAAGCCGACCGTGCTGTCACCCTACATGGTCACCATGTCACCCTTGCCAACTCACATCCATGCATGTCAAGTATAAGAGAGAGAGAGAGAGATGATTGAGCTGTAGGCACCTCACCCTCCTTGTCGTCGTGGCTATAGAGCCCAAACCCGGTGCCATCGCCCTCCTTTTCTTATCCCTTTCTCATCCCTGAGGTCACCCACACCGTAGTCAAGCCCATCATCTTTCCCTAGCACAGTGGCTCACCATCACCGTCTGTGACCTTTACGGGTACTCTGCCCAAATTCTCTCTCAAGAACCCTTCTTGTCCAAGATTAACCATACCGTTGTCTCCCTGACCCTCCCGCGCTTCTTGTAGTGTCGTTCCTCTCCGCTGAAGAGCCATCAGAGTTAAGCCATGCCGCCACCCTCATCACTACCACCACCAATCGATCGCCTCTGTCATCCCCTCGCCCACCAACCACATCATGAGGTGCACCTCACCACAACAAAGCCAGGCCATACCTTCTTCTCCTATCCCCTCCAATGTAGATGACCACCACCAAGCACCAGCCACCTCACCATGGTCACCACCGGTGCAGCCTTCCTTGAGACACCCTCGACCAAACCATTGCCGCCTAGAGCTTTCCTACACCGACGTTGTGCCCATGATCTCCCTACTTGGTCAAGAGACCGCTGGAATTCACAACCGACGTGTCCTTTTTCGTTGGCGTTGCCCTTTCTCTGTTGTTCCAGCTACCACTAACCTCCTCGTCCTCAAGCACCACCAAAAATGGATCTGCAACCCTCGGTAATGCACTATGCATCCACCATCATCATTGTTCTGCCTTCACAACACCATATCTCTTTCTCTCTCTACTTCCTCCCACTTCCCTAATTCATTGAGAAGAAGCATAATACTAGCTTGGTACTATACCCTTGTGGTCCAACCAGACCAGCTATGCGCGCTAGACCTGAACCAACTTAGCCCAAGGTTGAGCCAAACCGCTTCATGTTGAACCTGAACCGAGCCAAACTCGATATGACCAAGACAAACCCAAGCCAAAGCCGAGTCAACCCTATTTAGCCCAAGCTAATCCCGATTCTAGTTCGGTTTGACCTATTTTTGACTGGTTCAGCACCAGTTTACCTACTTATTGACTAGTTTTGACCCTTTTCAACTCATGTTTTGCACAGTAGAGCAACCTAGATCCCAGTGAACCCTCCAAACACCACCGTCCACCATGCCTTGTCAATTCCAAGCAATCTGAAGCTATTTCTTCACCGATTTCCTCTTTCGGGAGCATTCTAGCAATTGTTTTTCTTCCCTTCTTTTACTGTCTTTTATTTACAAGTCTTGTAGTTGCTACAATAGGCTTATTTGACTTTGTTCATGTATGTGTACACTAGATTACAAAGGAGTCACCAGCATGATTGCACCTGGAAGTGACAGTCCCAAAGCATATAAAGGAGTAAGCACCGACTACAAGTCATATTGTGTAGGGCCCCAGATATTAACATCCGGATTCCTCTGTGATTTTCTGCACTATTCCCTGGATCAGTAGATAGTGCTCACAGTTTACAGTTCTGAATATCAAAATACATATCATGCGAAAGCGTAAATGTAATAGTAAACTTACTCATGGGCCGATTAGGCCGAAATCATTAAAGTGCAGCAGCGGAAGAACGAAGCACACAGGTGGGACCTTCAGGACATGCCCACAGGCAGCCAACTGGAGGTTCGCGACCTAGCCCTTGACATCTTCATCTTCTTGGCCAGCTTGTCCAATCTTATTGCTGAGGCGAGGTGATTTGATTTCCTGATTCTGAATTTTTATCGCAAAAGCGAGCATGAGCACTCCGACCCCGTGCTCCGCGAGCCAATACACAGAATGCAAATAAATAATATGCATGGCTTAACAAAGGAGAGGCTCGGGCTATTTTATTTTGCGTAGAGTGCTTTTGAATACAATTAATTAAAAAGTCCTATGACTTAGCAATTTTGGAACAAATCATAATGTACAAGGAAATGCATTATTAATATCGATTCAGATTCCATCCACCGTTACATAGCATCTGCACCATATAGCAATTTCTTCAGCGTTATAGCCGCTTAACTTACCACTGGGACGACGCCCAGGACAATTCCAAACCAGGGCAGTCCTTCGCCCTTCAAGTTTCCCATTCCCAGTTTCCAATGTTTTTAAAGCAGAACTATATCCAGTTAAGTTCCCATGTCCGCCCATGACCGTGGGCACGGCTATTCGAATAGTTTTGACTCTGCAGAGTTTGTACACTTTCACCACAAGAGATGAACTATCCTTTTTGCCAACATGCTTCCTTAGGCATGAGACCCAGATAATTTATCACAAAGCCTTTACCTTACTCCGATCTAGCTAGACACCACCCACGCTGAGGTTTCACCGCTGAAGGGTTACACCACCACAGTCAGAAGCCCCCTCTTGCGCCGTGCGAGTACAGTACACCCTGTGCCTCACTGTGAGTAAACCAGTACACCCTGGCACCCACTTTCCTCGGTGATATCTGAACTAAACCCTTGCAAGTTATTCAGCTAGGTCGTACCCATTATAGACTTGTGGTTGTACTGTTTTACATCAGGAGGTCATCACAAGATTCAGTCCTTAGTATTATCTGAGCGGTTCTACCACACTCCATAATTTGTGCTCCCACCGCACCACATACCAGCCCCCAAACCATCCGCTCAGATATGTAAGCAATTTAAGAGTTTTGGGAGCAGAAAATAACCCTGTCAAAATATACCAGTCATTCCCACCATGACTGCCCAAATCAATTTCTCATGATTAAAGTGATGCTTGGGCGCCTTCGCGCGCCATGAGTACCTAAACATTACTAAGCATGGCATATAATTAGGGACTTATTTTCGAAAGGGTATTATTATAATTTTTGCTAGGGCGACAAGGTTCTCGACTTCAAATATTCCAACGGAGGGGTAATATTAATTCAAGGCACACAATGGAATATAACTAGAGTCTAAAATTAACATGTATTTGCATATAAATAACCGCATGCAATTTGATAATTTAAAGCAAAGTAATTTGCAGAAATGTAGGTTCAACATGATCAAAGTATTGACTCGCCTGCCGCGGTTTACCGCGATCTTGAGTTCACTCAATGCTTTCTCTTGGGCTTCTGGTCTTTATCTTCGATTTGCTCTTGATCACGCCTGATCCTTTAATTCTTCAGGATTCCCATATCTAATTACGCGCTAAACAACTGAATCCAAATAAAAGCAAATAACTCAAAAGATCCAAACAAATCCGAATAAACTTAATTTAGTTTTACTTTGAGTTAATGGGGGATTCGTGTGATTTGAAACAGGGTCGGTGGAAGGATATAATGGTTCGATCTTTCTATTGATCACCTCTTTTATTATTTTCGTATTTATCAAGGAAGTTCCATGAGTTAGGTTAGACCCATGTATCGAAGTGCGAGTCTGGCTGGGTAGGTATTCCTTGTAACTTAGGTTATGGTAAAGGCATCCTGGACTGATGGATGAGATCTGTACTTATTCTATAAATCTTTTAGTCAAAGGTATTATCACACTTGGATATCGTTATTAAGTTTTTAGAATAATCTCTGATGTAGGCTTTCACTATTAGTTAGATTAAGATAAATGGCAAGGGCTCAATATTTTATTTAGATTTATTTATCTAGGCAGAGATTATCGTACAAGGTAATATCTCATTATCGTTATTTAATGAAATACATTGCTGAGATTTGCTTAATGGGGGCATGATAAATATTGGGGCATATATGCTTATATGTTAATTGAGGGCCATTTTTATTAATTATACTCATTTATCCAAAGGCTGCTTCTTCTTATTAATGCCTTAATATATAATTAGATTTACAATGTAAATATTAAAGTTACACTAATTATTTATCATGACATCTAATCCGAATTTAAGTCATACATAAACTCCCTAAATCCTTATTTCAATTTTATTAGCTTCCTTAGATTATGCCTAACTTTTCCCTAGCCTTTACTTTAGTGTAGGATCATATCTAAAATGGATGCTATAGTCATACTTTTAGCAATTCGAGATGTATGATTTTAGGTTGTGCTAACATTACCTTGTTCTTTAATATGCCTAATGGTGAGATTATTTTAATTACAAATCACCTAGGGGTTCTTTATTGTAACACATGTATATTATTACGACCTCTTATTTATATACTCACATAGATGTTTATATATGTGTTTACTTAGAAGGTCTCTACACTTTAGTTGTGATTAGCTTTAATTAAAAATTTATTTATCTAGGACCGAGCATGCCATATCCAAATGTTATTCCACTAAATTTATCCTTAAGATTTATTTATTAGTGACGTGCTAATGGTGGGGATTTCATTAGGGCCTTCTAATCTAAATGATTATGGTCACGCCCTATTGTTAAATTAATTTTTATGAAGAGGTCTAATTTAATTAAACCTACCATTAAGATTCATTTTATGCCTGCATGACAAAGGGTATGGCATATATTTATTTATAATTAAGTACAATCTTTTAACTTAAAGCTTTGTTCTTATTGCTTTAACATAACATCCAATGCATTTTAACTTCAATATATTTTTAATTAGGTTCCTTATTAAATTTGGACTCTAAAACAATCCACCTTTCATTATTAATTAGATTCAATACAGATAATAAAGGTTCATTACCTTTTCTTATGTGGTATTTAACTAGATGTTAAACCCTAATTAACTCCAAATTTAAAATCTTAAATAATTTTGTTTGCCTTCTAATTAAATTTTATTAACTTCTCTACATTATTCCCAAATTTTCACTGATTTTTATTATTTTTAAATAGCTGCAAAAAGTAATGCAAAAATGGGGAAAAGGGGCGCTGCCGAGAGGGATCGAACTTGAGATCTGAGGGCTTGCGCGTGAGTTTTGCTTCGGCTAGCCAAGCGGGCGGGACGCCGGTGCTGGTAGAGCAGAGGCAGCCAATTAGAAGAGGCGAGCGTTGGAAGCGGCTTTCCATACATAGCGAAACAGGGAAGCGCACGGCGGTCGGTTTTGGCGTCGCCGGCGATGGATGGTGGCCGGGGAACTGCGGGAAACCAGTGAAATGGAATTCCCCTGAGGCGGGGATGCCTCTGGGGGTGGTGGCTCCGGCCGTGGTGCACGGTGGCGAGCTAGCGGCGGCGCAGGGCGGTCGGCGTAGGGGTGAAATGTGGCGGCGCCGCCGTGGTGGGAGAGAGAGAGATTGGAGAAGGGCGTGAGCAGGAGGGAGACACCATGAAGCTTACCCAACGGTCGGCAGGAGTGGAGAGACTCCGAGGTGGCTCGGCGGCGTGAGCCCGGGGCGACGGCGAGGAGGCGCACGGTGCTGGCGGCTTGGAGAGGGGGAGAGGCTCCGGCGATGGTCGGAGAAGATCCGGGGCACCAAGGAGTCGCTCCCACCGCCAGGAATCGGAGCGAAATCGACCGAGGAGGCGGCGACGGTGGGAATGGCGGTGGTGGCCGGACTTGGGCAGATGGCCGTCCCGGCGAGCTTGGTTGCACCGAAGTCCAATTCCTTTGGACAGGGAGTAGCTAAGGGGTGGTGGCACGGTATGACGCGGTAATCGTGGCCGGAGCTTCGCCGGAGCGACCGGGGCGGCGTGGAGGCGCGGCGGCCGGTGCGCACGGGGGAAGAAGTGGGGGAGAGCGCCGAGCAAAAGGGAGGCCTGGAGGCTACTTAAGGCTGGAGGGCAGTCACGGGGGTGCACTCGAGCTGCTACCGAAGCGCGAGACAACGGGATGGCGAAGGGATTGAAGTCGACGGAGCAGGGCGCTGGCGTAGGGCAGAGCAGGGCATGGCGCGGGAGCGGTTGAGCGCAGGCACGAGGCGACGGGAGCAGGGCTTGGGCGGTGACGACTCAGGGCGGGGTCAGCTTTTGCGCCGTGCCCACCAGGTGATGCGACGGGACGAGAGGCGGAGAGCTGAGCGCCGCGGTGCATGTCCGCCACGGGGCGAAGAAACTCTGCGCGGAGCAGAGGAAAAGCGCGGTCGCACGGGAGAGGAAGAAGAAAGAGAGAGGGAGGGAGACGCTGTCCCGCGCGGTGAAGCGGGCCCGCTGGCAGGGAGGCGCGCGCGGGGCGAAGGCGGGCCACCGGGCAGGGAGACGCGCAAGGCGGGGCCGGCTGTCAGTGGAAGAGCCAGCGTGGCCACGCGGCTGCGGGAGGAGAGGCGCGGGCGGAGCGCGGCGGATCCGGGCCGCACGCGTGGCGAGATCGGGGAGGCGTTAGGCGGGATTCGCGGCGGATCCGGGCCGTCCATGTGGCGGCCGGATGGAAGGGGAGGGAGTTTTTATTTTCATTTGTATTTTCTTGATTTTCCGAAAAGCATAAGAAATTCAACTAAGCTCCGAAAAATATGAAATAAACTCCAAAAATTCAAGAAAGATACACAGAAGTTCCTGATGACATTTTGGACTTAATAAAAATATTTCCAACTAATGTTGGTATTTACTTTACTTGCTTCCATTGTTTTTCCATGCCATTATTTTCAAAAATGAGAATTTTATATTTTTAACTCCGGTTTCTCTCTTCTTATACTGGATCATCTTTTCAGATTCATACTTACAATTTTTAGTTTTCTATTATTTGCGCATTCCCTTTTTAGGGCATTATTAATCCCCGTCTTTGTCTTTTATGAAGTCTTAAATTTTTAGAACCTCAACCAAATTCAGAAAAACATCTTAAAATCCAAATTCAAATCGAACATATTGCAAGAATAATTCAAGAAATTCATATTTTCAAATTTGTAAATTTTTGGGATGTTACAAACCTACCCCCCTTAAATAGGATCTCGACCCCGAGATTCCAGTAGAGTAGGAAGGAAACAGGGAAGGTTAAATTTGGCCAGCAATAGGCTTTAGAGTTTAACTTGTCGTGAGGATCTTGCAAATCTTCTCGGTCTGATTCATCTAGATCTACTATAGTATTATTACACCTCCAAAGTAGCTTACATCATATTAGTACTTCCAAAAGTAATTATACATCATAGTAGCTCCCCAACATACTCATCTACTCTTGCTACCCCCCTTAAATAAATGGTAGCAGACATCAGTCATTCTTTCTAACTCCAGGCATGACAAGTCCTATGGCGATTTGGAGACTCATCCGTTGTATCTCAGCCGCTTTGGTCAGCAACAGGCTCATGGAGCAATCCTTGGGGCAGTGGTCTCGTCCTTCACAGAGAAAACAGGTCATCTTTCTCGTTGGACATTCTGCTGGCGGGTGGTCTCCTCCACAGTTGGGGCAGTTAACAGTACATTGGCTTTTCTCATGTCCTTTTGCTCCACAATGCCTACAAGCTATTAGGTTAGTGAGGCAGTCATCTGGGTAGTGATATTTCTTGCAGTATAAGCAGTAGGGGACTGGGCAATTGTAGCAGTAATGACCAGTTTGCCCACAGGTGAAGCATGCCCCTCGTTTATCTCGGCATAATGGAGGACATGATTGTGCGACATGTCCGGTTTTACCGCACTCGAGACATGTAGCACTTAACGAAGCTTCTTGGTCTGGTGATAGAACTATGGTAGGTGTACCCCGTTCTTCTTTGGAGCTGCTAGGGTTTTCTTCGTTGGGGTTGAAGCCGGTGGTGGCAGCACCATCTCCTTGTTCTTCTGGCTTTTGAAGTGGGCAATTCCTCGCGTAATGTCCTGGGTGGCCACAGTTGAAACATTTGTCTTGCTTCTTCTGAGGACACTTTCGGGAACGGTGCCCAGTAGTCTTGCAATAGATACATGGGGCCTTCTTTCGAGGTTTACTTGGCGCCGGGCTACTATTATCTTCATGATGATAGCTTCTCTTTGACTTTCCTCGTAGGGTGAGGTCAGGTGACGGCCTATACGTATGGTTGGGGTTATTGCGAGCATCAATTATTATTCTTCCCCTCTTGCTTTTGGTTGTAGCAGTTGTCTTGTATCCATCCATGGCCTGGTAGGGTTTTCCAGAAAAGATGAGAGGAAACCGCATGAGATGAAGGTTACATCGTAGAGATAAGATACTTCTAAACCCATGCAAAAATTTTAAAAGAGCACTCCCAGGGAGCTGGAGTGATACTGAGCCACACAAATTTTTAAAAGTAAGCTTTTCCTGTGACTGCGAAATAGGACGCCCAAGGGCAAGAAGGCAGTGCACAGGAACCAACGAAAACCTTGCAACAATACAACGTCTACACGAGAAAGCACACATACGGGGCATAGAGTTTATCTGCATGGTTCATTTAAGGTAGGACCACCTTATCTTCATGAACATCTTCAGCGTTTCTAACCTTAAATTTTTGGAATAAGGGTATGAGAAGAGGATCAAATTTTTCCTTTTTAATCGATAGACAGAATCGTATTTGGGGGCAAATTGATATTAGCACTCTTTCCTGTGTTATCGTTTTGAAGTTGGGGCAAGAGAGCTTTAGAAGCACAAATGGCTAGGGCAGCATGAGAGGGAATCATCTAAGAGAGAGGAGATTGAGCAATACCACTTATATTTTTTTGAAAATAGAATTTTGAAGAAATAACTCTAATCATGAAACTAACGGCCAGGCTACTAGATCACGACCTGCAGTCGATATGCTCTGATACCAAAGCTGTAGGGCCCCAGATATTAACATCCGGATTCCTCTGTGATTTTCTGCACTATTCCCTGGATCAGTAGATAGTGCTCACAGTTTACAGTTCTGAATATCAAAATACATATCATGCGAAAGCGTAAATGTAATAGTAAACTTACTCATGGGCCGATTAGGCCGAAATCATTAAAGTGCAGCAGCGGAAGAACGAAGCACACAGGTGGGACCTTCAGGACATGCCCACAGGCAGCCAACTGGAGGTTCGCGACCTAGCCCTTGACATCTTCATCTTCTTGGCCAGCTTGTCCAATCTTATTGCTGAGGCGAGGTGATTTGATTTCCTGATTCTAAATTTTTATCGCAAAAGCGAGCATGAGCACTCCGACCCCGTGCTCCGCGAGCCAATACACAGAATGCAAATAAATAATATGCATGGCTTAACAAAGGAGAGGCTCGGGCTATTTTATTTTGCGTAGAGTGCTTTTGAATACAATTAATTAAAAAGTCCTATGACTTAGCAATTTTGGAACAAATCATAATGTACAAGGAAATGCATTATTAATATCGATTCAGATTCCATCCACCGTTACATGGCATCTGCACCATATAGCAATTTCTTCAGCGTTATAGCCGCTTAACTTACCACTGGGACGACGCCTAGGACAATTCCAAACCAGGGCAGTCCTTCGCCCTTCAAGTTTCCCATTCCCAGTTTCCAATGTTTTTAAAGCAGAACTATATCCAGTTAAGTTCCCATGTCCGCCCATGACCGTGGGCACGGCTATTCGAATAGTTTTGACTCTGCAGAGTTTGTACACTTTCACCACAAGAGATGAACTATCCTTTTTGCCAACATGCTTCCTTAGGCATGAGACCCAGATAATTTATCACAAAGCCTTTACCTTACTCCGATCTAGCTAGACACCACCCACGCTGAGGTTTCACCGCTGAAGGGTTACACCACCACAGTCAGAAGCCCCCTCTTGCGCCGTGCGAGTACAGTACACCCTGTGCCTCACTGTGAGTAAACCAGTACACCCTGGCACCCACTTTCCTCGGTGATATCTGAACTAAACCCTTGCAAGTTATTCAGCTAGGTCGTACCCATTATAGACTTGTGGTTGTACTGTTTTACATCAGGAGGTCATCACAAGATTCAGTCCTTAGTATTATCTGAGCGGTTCTACCACACTCCATAATTTGTGCTCCCACCGCACCACATACCAGCCCCCAAACCATCCGCTCAGATATGTAAGCAATTTAAGAGTTTTGGGAGCAGAAAATAACCCTGTCAAAATATACCAGTCATTCCCACCATGACTGCCCAAATCAATTTCTCATGATTAAAGTGATGCTTGGGCGCCTTCGCGCGCCATGAGTACCTAAACATTACTAAGCATGGCATATAATTAGGGACTTATTTTCGAAAGGGTATTATTATAATTTTTGCTAGGGCGACAAGGTTCTCGACTTCAAATATTCCAACGGAGGGGTAATATTAATTCAAGGCACACAATGGAATATAACTAGAGTCTAAAATTAACATGTATTTGCATATAAATAACCGCATGCAATTTGATAATTTAAAGCAAAGTAATTTGCAGAAATGTAGGTTCAACATGATCAAAGTATTGACTCGCCTGCCGCGGTTTACCGCGATCTTGAGTTCACTCAATGCTTTCTCTTGGGCTTCTGGTCTTTATCTTCGATTTGCTCTTGATCACGCCTGATCCTTTAGTTCTTCAGGATTCCCATATCTAATTACGCGCTAAACAACTGAATCCAAATAAAAGCAAATAACTCAAAAGATCCAAACAAATCCGAATAAACTTAATTTAGTTTTACTTTGAGTTAATGGGGGATTCGTGTGATTTGAAACAGGGTCGGTGGAAGGATATAATGGTTCGATCTTTCTATTGATCACCTCTTTTATTATTTTCGTATTTATCAAGGAAGTTCCATGAGTTAGGTTAGACCCATGTATCGAAGTGCGAGTCTGGCTGGGTAGGTATTCCTTGTAACTTAGGTTATGGTAAAGGCATCCTGGACTGATGGATGAGATCTGTACTTATTCTATAAATCTTTTAGTCAAAGGTATTATCACACTTGGATATCGTTATTAAGTTTTTAGAATAATCTCTGATGTAGGCTTTCACTATTAGTTAGATTAAGATAAATGGCAAGGGCTCAATATTTTATTTAGATTTATTTATCTAGGCAGAGATTATCGTACAAGGTAATATCTCATTATCGTTATTTAATGAAATACATTGCTGAGATTTGCTTAATGGGGGCATGATAAATATTGGGGCATATATGCTTATATGTTAATTGAGGGCCATTTTTATTAATTATACTCATTTATCCAAAGGCTGCTTCTTCTTATTAATGCCTTAATATATAATTAGATTTACAATGTAAATATTAAAGTTACACTAATTATTTATCATGACATCTAATCCGAATTTAAGTCATACATAAACTCCCTAAATCCTTATTTCAATTTTATTAGCTTCCTTAGATTATGCCTAACTTTTCCCTAGCCTTTACTTTAGTGTAGGATCATATCTAAAATGGATGCTATAGTCATACTTTTAGCAATTCGAGATGTATGATTTTAGGTTGTGCTAACATTACCTTGTTCTTTAATATGCCTAATGGTGAGATTATTTTAATTACAAATCACCTAGGGGTTCTTTATTGTAACACATGTATATTATTACGACCTCTTATTTATATACTCATATAGATGTTTATATATGTGTTTACTTAGAAGGTCTCTACACTTTAGTTGTGATTAGCTTTAATTAAAAATTTATTTATCTAGGACCGAGCATGCCATATCCAAATGTTATTCCACTAAATTTATCCTTAAGATTTATTTATTAGTGACGTGCTAATGGTGGGGATTTCATTAGGGCCTTCTAATCTAAATGATTATGGTCACGCCCTATTGTTAAATTAATTTTTATGAAGAGGTCTAATTTAATTAAACCTACCATTAAGATTCATTTTATGCCTGCATGACAAAGGGTATGGCATATATTTATTTATAATTAAGGACAATCTTTTAACTTAAAGCTTTGTTCTTATTGCTTTAACATAACATCCAATGCATTTTAACTTCAATATATTTTTAATTAGGTTCCTTATTAAATTTGGACTCTAAAACAATCCACCTTTCATTATTAATTAGATTCAATACAGATAATAAAGGTTCATTACCTTTTCTTATGTGGTATTTAACTAGATGTTAAACCCTAATTAACTCCAAATTTAAAATCTTAAATAATTTTGTTTGCCTTCTAATTAAATTTTATTAACTTCTCTACATTATTCCCAAATTTTCACTGATTTTTATTATTTTTAAATAGCTGCAAAAAGTAATGCAAAAATGGGGAAAAGGGGCGCTGCCGAGAGGGATCGAACTTGAGATCTGAGGGCTTGCGCGTGAGTTTTGCTTCGGCTAGCCAAGCGGGCGGGACGCCGGTGCTGGTAGAGCAGAGGCAGCCAATTAGAAGAGGCGAGCGTTGGAAGCGGCTTTCCATACATAGCGAAACAGGGAAGCGCACGGCGGTCGGTTTTGGCGTCGCCGGCGATGGATGGTGGCCGGGGAACTACGGGAAACCAGTGAAATGGAATTCCCCTGAGGCGGGGATGCCTCTGGGGGTGGTGGCTCCGGCCGTGGTGCACGGTGGCGAGCTAGCGGCGGCGCAGGGCGGCCGGCGTAGGGGTGAAATGTGGCGGCACCGCCGTGGTGGGAGAGAGAGAGAGATTGGAGAAGGGCGTGAGCAGGAGGGAGACACCATGAAGCTTACCCAACGGTCGGCAGGAGTGGAGAGACTCCGAGGTGGCTCGGCGGCGTGAGCCCGGGGCGACGGCGAGGAGGCGCACGGTGCTGGCGGCTTGGAGAGGGGGAGAGGCTCCGGCGATGGTCGGAGAAGATCCGGGGCACCAAGGAGTCGCTCCCACCGCCAGGAATCGGAGCGAAATCGACCGAGGAGGCGGCGACGGTGGGAATGGCGGTGGTGGCCAGACTTGGGCAGATGGCCGTCCCGGCGAGCTTGGTTGCACCGAAGTCCAATTCCTTTGGACAGGGAGTAGCTAAGGGGTGGTGGCACGGTATGACGCGGTAATCGTGGCCGGAGCTTCGCCGGAGCGACCGGGGCGGCGTGGAGGCGCGGCGGCCGGTGCGCACGGGGGAAGAAGTGGGGGAGAGCGCCGAGCAAAAGGGAGGCCTGGAGGCTACTTAAGGCTGGAGGGCAGTCACGGGGGTGCACTCGAGCTGCTACCGAAGCGCGAGACAACGGGATGGCGAAGGGATTGAAGTCGACGGAGCAGGGCGCTGGCGTAGGGCAGAGCAGGGCATGGCGCGGGAGCGGTTGAGCGCAGGCACGAGGCGACGGGAGCAGGGCTTGGGCGGTGACGACTCAGGGCGGGGTCAGCTTTTGCGCCGTGCCCACCAGGTGATGCGACGGGACGAGAGGCGGAGAGCTGAGCGCCGCGGTGCATGTCCGCCACGGGGCGAAGAAACTCTGCGCGGAGCAGAGGAAAAGCGCGGTCGCACGGGAGAGGAAGAAGAAAGAGAGAGGGAGGGAGAAGCTGTCCCGCGCGGTGAAGCGGGCCCGCTGGCAGGGAGGCGCGCGCGGGGCGAAGGCGGGCCACCGGGCAGGGAGACGCGCAAGGCGGGGCCGGCTGTCAGTGGAAGAGCCAGCGTGGCCACGCGGCTGCGGGAGGAGAGGCGCGGGCGGAGCGCGGCGGATCCGGGCCGCACGCGTGGCGAGATCGGGGAGGCGTTAGGCGGGATTCGCGGCGGATCCGGGCCGTCCATGTGGCGGCCGGATGGAAGGGGAGGGAGCTTTTATTTTCATTTGTATTTTCTTGATTTTCCGAAAAGCATAAGAAATTCAACTAAGCTCCGAAAAATATGAAATAAACTCCAAAAATTCAAGAAAGATACACAGAAGTTCCTGATGACATTTTGGACTTAATAAAAATATTTCCAACTAATGTTGGTATTTACTTTACTTGCTTCCATTGTTTTTCCATGCCATTATTTTCAAAAATGAGAATTTTATATTTTTAACTCCGGTTTCTCTCTTCTTATACTGGATCATCTTTTCAGATTCATACTTACAATTTTTAGTTTTCTATTATTTGCGCATTCCCTTTTTAGGGCATTATTAATCCCCGTCTTTGTCTTTTATGAAGTCTTAAATTTTTAGAACCTCAACCAAATTCAGAAAAACATCTTAAAATCCAAAATCAAATCGAACATATTGCAAGAATAATTCAAGAAATTCATATTTTCAAATTTGTAAATTTTTGGGATGTTACAAACCTACCCCCCTTAAATAGGATCTCGACCCCGAGATTCCAGTAGAGTAGGAAGGAAACAGGGAAGGTTAAATTTGGCCAGCAATAGGCTTTAGAGTTTAACTTGTCGTGAGGATCTTGCAAATCTTCTCGGTCTGATTCATCTAGATCTACTATAGTATTATTACACCTCCAAAGTAGCTTACATCATATTAGTACTTCCAAAAGTAATTATACATCATAGTAGCTCCCCAACATACTCATCTACTCTTGCTACCCCCCTTAACTAAATGGTAGCAGACATCAGTCATTCTTTCTAACTCCAGGCATGACAAGTCCTATGGCGATTTGGAGACTCATCCGTTGTATCTCAGCCGCTTTGGTCAGCAACAGGCTCATGGAGCAATCCTTGGGGCAGTGGTCTCGTCCTTCACAGAGAAAACAGGTCATCTTTCTCGTTGGACATTCTGCTGGCGGGTGGTCTCCTCCACAGTTGGGGCAGTTAACAGTACATTGGCTTTTCTCATGTCCTTTTGCTCCACAATGCCTACAAGCTATTAGGTTAGTGAGGCAGTCATCTGGGTAGTGATATTTCTTGCAGTATAAGCAGTAGGGGACTGGGCAATTGTAGCAGTAATGACCAGTTTGCCCACAGGTGAAGCATGCCCCTCGTTTATCTCGGCGTAATGGAGGACATGATTGTGCGACATGTCCGGTTTTACCGCACTCGAGACATGTAGCACTTAACGAAGCTTCTTGGTCTGGTGATAGAACTATGGTAGGTGTACCCCGTTCTTCTTTGGAGCTGCTAGGGTTTTCTTCGTTGGGGTTGAAGCCGGTGGTGGCAGCACCATCTCCTTGTTCTTCTGGCTTTTGAAGTGGGCAATTCCTCGCGTAATGTCCTGGGTGGCCACAGTTGAAACATTTGTCTTGCTTCTTCTGAGGACACTTTCGGGAACGGTGCCCAGTAGTCTTGCAATAGATACATGGGGCCTTCTTTCGAGGTTTACTTGGCGCCGGGCTACTATTATCTTCATGATGATAGCTTCTCTTTGACTTTCCTCGTAGGGTGAGGTCAGGTGACGGCCTATACGTATGGTTGGGGTTATTGCGAGCATCAATTATTATTCTTCCCCTCTTGCTTTTGGTTGTAGCAGTTGTCTTCTATCCATCCATGGCCTGGTAGGGTTTTCCAGAAAAGATGAGAGGAAACCGCATGAGATGAAGGTTACATCGTAGAGATAAGATACTTCTAAACCCATGCAAAAATTTTAAAAGAGCACTCCCAGGGAGCTGGAGTGATACTGAGCCACACAAATTTTTAAAAGTAAGCTTTTCCTGTGACTGCGAAATAGGACGCCCAAGGGCAAGAAGGCAGTGCACAGGAACCAACGAAAACCTTGCAACAATACAACGTCTACACGAGAAAGCACACATACGGGGCATAGAGTTTATCTGCATGGTTCGTTTAAGGTAGGACCACCTTATCTTCATGAACATCTTCAGCGTTTCTAACCTTAAATTTTTGGAATAAGGGTATGAGAAGAGGATCAAATTTTTCCTTTTTAATCGATAGACAGAATCGTATTTGGGGGCAAATTGATATTAGCACTCTTTCCTGTGTTATCGTTTTGAAGTTGGGGTAAGAGAGCTTTAGAAGCACAAATGGCTAGGGCAGCATGAGAGGGAATCATCTAAGAGAGAGGAGATTGAGCAATACCACTTATATTTTTTTGAAAATAGAATTTTGAAGAAATAACTCTAATCATGAAACTAACGGCCAGGCTACTAGATCACGACCTGCAGTCGATATGCTCTGATACCAAAGCTGTAGGGCCCCAGATATTAACATCCGGATTCCTCTGTGATTTTCTGCACTATTCCCTGGATCAGTAGATAGTGCTCACAGTTTACAGTTCTGAATATCAAAATACATATCATGCGAAAGCGTAAATGTAATAGTAAACTTACTCATGGGCCGATTAGGCCGAAATCATTAAAGTGCAGCAGCGGAAGAACGAAGCACACAGGTGGGACCTTCAGGACATGCCCACAGGCAGCCAACTGGAGGTTCGCGACCTAGCCCTTGACATCTTCATCTTCTTGGCCAGCTTGTCCAATCTTATTGCTGAGGCGAGGTGATTTGATTTCCTGATTCTAAATTTTTATCGCAAAAGCGAGCATGAGCACTCCGACCCCGTGCTCCGCGAGCCAATACACAGAATGCAAATAAATAATATGCATGGCTTAACAAAGGAGAGGCTCGGGCTATTTTATTTTGCGTAGAGTGCTTTTGAATACAATTAATTAAAAAGTCCTATGACTTAGCAATTTTGGAACAAATCATAATGTACAAGGAAATGCATTATTAATATCGATTCAGATTCCATCCACCGTTACATGGCATCTGCACCATATAGCAATTTCTTCAGCGTTATAGCCGCTTAACTTACCACTGAGACAACGCCTAGGACAATTCCAAACCAGGGCAGTCCTTCGCCCTTCAAGTTTCCCATTCCCAGTTTCCAATGTTTTTAAAGCAGAACTATATCCAGTTAAGTTCCCATGTCCGCCCATGACCGTGGGCACGGCTATTCGAATAGTTTTGACTCTGCAGAGTTTGTACACTTTCACCACAAGAGATGAACTATCCTTTTTGCCAACATGCTTCCTTAGGCATGAGACCCAGATAATTTATCACAAAGCCTTTACCTTACTCCGATCTAGCTAGACACCACCCACGCTGAGGTTTCACCGCTGAAGGGTTACACCACCACAGTCAGAAGCCCCCTCTTGCGCCGTGCGAGTACAGTACACCCTGTGCCTCACTGTGAGTAAACCAGTACACCCTGGCACCCACTTTCCTCGGTGATATCTGAACTAAACCCTTGCAAGTTATTCAGCTAGGTCGTACCCATTATAGACTTGTGGTTGTACTGTTTTACATCAGGAGGTCATCACAAGATTCAGTCCTTAGTATTATCTGAGCGGTTCTACCACACTCCATAATTTGTGCTCCCACCGCACCACATACCAGCCCCCAAACCATCCGCTCAGATATGTAAGCAATTTAAGAGTTTTGGGAGCAGAAAATAACCCTGTCAAAATATACCAGTCATTCCCACCATGACTGCCCAAATCAATTTCTCATGATTAAAGTGATGCTTGGGCGCCTTCGCGCGCCATGAGTACCTAAACATTACTAAGCATGGCATATAATTAGGGACTTATTTTCGAAAGGGTATTATTATAATTTTTGCTAGGGCGACAAGGTTCTCGACTTCAAATATTCCAACGGAGGGGTAATATTAATTCAAGGCACACAATGGAATATAACTAGAGTCTAAAATTAACATGTATTTGCATATAAATAACCGCATGCAATTTGATAATTTAAAGCAAAGTAATTTGCAGAAATGTAGGTTCAACATGATCAAAGTATTGACTCGCCTGCCGCGGTTTACCGCGATCTTGAGTTCACTCAATGCTTTCTCTTGGGCTTCTGGTCTTTATCTTCGATTTGCTCTTGATCACGCCTGATCCTTTAGTTCTTCAGGATTCCCATATCTAATTACGCGCTAAACAACTGAATCCAAATAAAAGCAAATAACTCAAAAGATCCAAACAAATCCGAATAAACTTAATTTAGTTTTACTTTGAGTTAATGGGGGATTCGTGTGATTTGAAACAGGGTCGGTGGAAGGATATAATGGTTCGATCTTTCTATTGATCACCTCTTTTATTATTTTCGTATTTATCAAGGAAGTTCCATGAGTTAGGTTAGACCCATGTATCGAAGTGCGAGTCTGGCTGGGTAGGTATTCCTTGTAACTTAGGTTATGGTAAAGGCATCCTGGACTGATGGATGAGATCTGTACTTATTCTATAAATCTTTTAGTCAAAGGTATTATCACACTTGGATATCGTTATTAAGTTTTTAGAATAATCTCTGATGTAGGCTTTCACTATTAGTTAGATTAAGATAAATGGCAAGGGCTCAATATTTTATTTAGATTTATTTATCTAGGCAGAGATTATCGTACAAGGTAATATCTCATTATCGTTATTTAATGAAATACATTGCTGAGATTTGCTTAATGGGGGCATGATAAATATTGGGGCATATATGCTTATATGTTAATTGAGGGCCATTTTTATTAATTATACTCATTTATCCAAAGGCTGCTTCTTCTTATTAATGCCTTAATATATAATTAGATTTACAATGTAAATATTAAAGTTACACTAATTATTTATCATGACATCTAATCCGAATTTAAGTCATACATAAACTCCCTAAATCCTTATTTCAATTTTATTAGCTTCCTTAGATTATGCCTAACTTTTCCCTAGCCTTTACTTTAGTGTAGGATCATATCTAAAATGGATGCTATAGTCATACTTTTAGCAATTCGAGATGTATGATTTTAGGTTGTGCTAACATTACCTTGTTCTTTAATATGCCTAATGGTGAGATTATTTTAATTACAAATCACCTAGGGGTTCTTTATTGTAACACATGTATATTATTACGACCTCTTATTTATATACTCATATAGATGTTTATATATGTGTTTACTTAGAAGGTCTCTACACTTTAGTTGTGGTTAGCTTTAATTAAAAATTTATTTATCTAGGACCGAGCATGCCATATCCAAATGTTATTCCACTAAATTTATCCTTAAGATTTATTTATTAGTGACGTGCTAATGGTGGGGATTTCATTAGGGCCTTCTAATCTAAATGATTATGGTCACGCCCTATTGTTAAATTAATTTTTATGAAGAGGTCTAATTTAATTAAACCTACCATTAAGATTCATTTTATGCCTGCATGACAAAGGGTATGGCATATATTTATTTATAATTAAGGACAATCTTTTAACTTAAAGCTTTGTTCTTATTGCTTTAACATAACATCCAATGCATTTTAACTTCAATATATTTTTAATTAGGTTCCTTATTAAATTTGGACTCTAAAACAATCCACCTTTCATTATTAATTAGATTCAATACAGATAATAAAGGTTCATTACCTTTTCTTATGTGGTATTTAACTAGATGTTAAACCCTAATTAACTCCAAATTTAAAATCTTAAATAATTTTGTTTGCCTTCTAATTAAATTTTATTAACTTCTCTACATTATTCCCAAATTTTCACTGATTTTTATTATTTTTAAATAGCTGCAAAAAGTAATGCAAAAATGGGGAAAAGGGGCGCTGCCGAGAGGGATCGAACTTGAGATCTGAGGGCTTGCGCGTGAGTTTTGCTTCGGCTAGCCAAGCGGGCGGGACGCCGGTGCTGGTAGAGCAGAGGCAGCCAATTAGAAGAGGCGAGCGTTGGAAGTGACTTTCCATACATAGCGAAACAGGGAAGCGCACGGCGGTCGGTTTTGGCGTCGCCGGCGATGGATGGTGGCCGGGGAACTGCGGGAAACCAGTGAAATGGAATTCCCCTGAGGCGGGGATGCCTCTGGGGGTGGTGGCTCCGGCCGTGGTGCACGGTGGCGAGCTAGCGGCGGCGCAGGGCGGCCGGCGTAGGGGTGAAATGTGGCGGCACCGCCGTGGTGGGAGAGAGAGAGATTGGAGAAGGGCGTGAGCAGGAGGGAGACACCATGAATCTTACCCAACGGTCGGCAGGAGTGGAGAGACTCCGAGGTGGCTCGGCGGCGTGAGCCCGGGGCGACGGCGAGGAGGCGCACGGTGCTGGCGGCTTGGAGAGGGGGAGAGGCTCCGGCGATGGTCGGAGAAGATCCGGGGCACCAAGGAGTCGCTCCCACCGCCAGGAATCGAAGCGAAATCTACCGAGGAGGCGGCGACGGTGGGAATGGCGGTGGTGGCCGGACTTGGGCAGATGGCCGTCCCGGCGAGCTTGGTTGCACCGAAGTCCAATTCCTTTGGACAGGGAGTAGCTAAGGGGTGGTGGCACGGTATGACGCGGTAATCGTGGCCGGAGCTTCGCCGGAGCGACCGGGACGGCGTGGAGGCGCGGCGGCCGGTGCGCACGGGGGAAGAAGTGGGGGAGAGCGCCGAGCAAAAGGGAGGCCTGGAGGCTACTTAAGGCTGGAGGGCAGTCACAGGGGTGCACTCGAGCTGCTACCGAAGCGCGAGACAACGGGATGGCGAAGGGATTGAAGTCGACGGAGCAGGGCGCTGGCGTAGGGCAGAGCAGGGCATGGCGCGGGAGCGGTTGAGCGCAGGCACGAGGCGACGGGAGCAGGGCTTGGGCGGTGACGACTCAGGGCGGGGTCAGCTTTTGCGCCGTGCCCACCAGGTGATGCGACGGGACGAGAGGCGGAGAGCTGAGCGCCGCGGTGCATGTCCGCCACGGGGCGAAGAAACTCTGCGCGGAGCAGAGGAAAAGCGCGGTCGCACGGGAGAGGAAGAAGAAAGAGAGAGGGAGGGAGAAGCTGTCCCACGCGGTGAAGCGGGCCCGCTGGCAGGGAGGCGCGCGCGGGGCGAAGGCGGGCCACCGGGCAGGGAGACGCGCAAGGCGGGGCCGGCTGTCAGTGGAAGAGCCAGCGTGGCCACGCGGCTGCGGGAGGAGAGGCGCGGGCGGAGCGCGGCGGATCCGGGCCGCACGCGTGGCGAGATCGGGGAGGCGTTAGGCGGGATTCGCGGCGGATCCGGGCCGTCCATGTGGCGGCCGGATGGAAGGGGAGGGAGTTTTTATTTTCATTTGTATTTTCTTGATTTTCCGAAAAGCATAAGAAATTCAACTAAGCTCCGAAAAATATGAAATAAACTCCAAAAATTCAAGAAAGATACACAGAAGTTCCTGATGACATTTTGGACTTAATAAAAATATTTCCAACTAATGTTGGTATTTACTTTACTTGCTTCCATTGTTTTTCCATGCCATTATTTTCAAAAATGAGAATTTTATATTTTTAACTCCGGTTTCTCTCTTCTTATACTGGATCATCTTTTCAGATTCATACTTACAATTTTTAGTTTTCTATTATTTGCGCATTCCCTTTTTAGGGCATTATTAATCCCCGTCTTTGTCTTTTATGAAGTCTTAAATTTTTAGAACCTCAACCAAATTCAGAAAAACATCTTAAAATCCAAATTCAAATCGAACATATTGCAAGAATAATTCAAGAAATTCATATTTTCAAATTTGTAAATTTTTGGGATGTTACATATTGTAAGCCATGATTCTTGATCATATTGAATTCCTATTAGTTAGGTATATTTTGAATTGGTTATTTCCTACATTATTAAATTGTTGATGTTTTTTATCAGTTACTTTTGAATGATGATCCTACCTAAGTAATTAATGCCTTTAATTACGTTGCTTACATGCTATCCTTGATAATAATCTATTCTAGTTTTCCTTGATAAACCTAGAGCTAGTGTGTCATACTTCACATTAGCATAATAGTACAATCACTTATCTTACTTGTCATCCTCCATCGCAAGGTAATGTCTCAGAATTTATACTTGAAATGGATTGTGTTGTTTATGTTGGGTCACTCACAGATAGTGGCGATTTGGAAATATTAGTCATGGGTATCGTGTGGGTAAAGCTAGGCACTCTCTATAAAGATAATTAAATCATTTGAATATATTATGCTTCCGGTTAGTGGGGCTATGTCGAGGGGTGATTCCCAATTCAAGGCATAAGAACTCTTTTAATGGTTGGAATGTGATAAGTTACTAGTGATGTTGAGTCTTAAACCCCTACTCTTAAAAATCAATTGTTGAACTTGCTTTCGTTTAAGACAAAGTGATTTGTAAATAAAACTATCAGTACTAGCTAAGACAGGTCCACAAAACCTTCCTTATTAGACATTCTTTGAAATCTCATGCAAGTATAAATGTCATTACCGTGGCATGTTGGGTATGAATGTACTCATTCTTGTATATTTTGGTTCAGACAATTAGCAATATGAGGAGGATATGTCAGTAGATCACGATCACATATTTTAGGTCGAGCCTACAATCAAGTGTAGATGTGGTGTTGTATGGTTTGTCGTCTTTTGTCTGTAATATAAATAAGTTTGGCTTGGAAGCCCTTAAAACGCTGTAATCGATAGATATATCATACTTCATGTAAGAATTCCATTATAGTATTGTAATCATTAGCAGAACTATTTATCAGTATGTGTGCAATTGAAATCCTCGACAGTTGTGAGAACACGAAGACTCTAGGGAAATCCGATTGTCCCCACAATAGAGTGCCTATGTGTTGCAATAGATTCGAAATAGGCACACTAATGCACCAATATACTACATGTTCTTAAAATCCCAAGAACAATCGAAGTAGTTCTCTAATCTTTTCTAATATTAAAAGGTCCAGTTTACCCCATGCAGCATTACAATCATCCCACATGTAGGACACGCTTCTTTGCCCCTACGTTTCACTCGAATGTGCAATCATCGGATGTTCAAATCATTTCATTGTGTGGAGCATACAAATTACCCACACATTTTTGCAAACTCAAACTGAAAATATCTCTAATTGCAATTACTAGAAGGCGTGCATGTTACAATATATTTTTGTAAAACTTAGATGCACTTAAATACTGCTCAGGTACAAACACAAATAATAGCAAATATGTTCATAAAATAAGGCATCAAGTGTGCAATAAAGCTAAAACGCATTGGAAGAGAAAATAGCAGTTCTTTTCACCTTGAAAAAAACTTTTATGGCATTTATATCAATCATCGAGTTGACAGTGCCCATCGGACAAAACCAACAAGAGCAATCATACATCAGAATATTCAAAAATGCAAGAATCAGTATATATATATATATATATATAAGAAAATAGTTCCATACTCCTAGAAGTACGTACTCTCACTTCTCATATACTACTTTAATGATGTTATTATACCTCTATATCTATTTGAGCATACTCTAATAATAATTATAATATACTCCAAAGTGAGTTCCATGAAAATTTTCATAAAAATCTACTTTTTATAGCATAATTTGCATGTGTATTCCTTTTATGTATGGAAAAGGATATATATATATATATATATATATATATATATATATATATATATATAGCAAAAATAAAGAGTTCCGATGAAAATTTTTCTACCAAGTCGCATTGGAGTATCTTAGAATTAGTATTTAAATATACCAAAAATAACAAAGAGGTATAAGATATTTGTTTAAGTGGTATATTAGAAGTGGGAGTATGTACTCCCAGGAGTACGGAATGGGCTTCCTGAGCCTCCTAGTGCAGTTCATAAATTGATGATAACTTCATGTGCATGAAATAGTAACTTGATGAATTATTAATGATAACTCTATATTCAGAGGATGGTAACTTGACTTGCATGCAATAGGAGAGAAAAAAGAATAAATGTATTTGACTTATGATTTTTTATCTTATTTACAAGCTAAAAAATACAATAGCTCTTTCATCAAAAGTCCAACTTGCGATCCGTTTACACCATTGTGTTCGAAATTACGAGCTTAACAAAATAAGATGCATGTTAAATATGTTTTGACGTTGCGAAATTCATGTCATATAAAGTTACTATCATGTATGAGTGAAGTTGCTATCAAATATATGTAGAATTACTGATAGTTTTATAGTGTTACAACAGACAATAACTCTATATGCAATTGGCAGTAACTTCGCTCACACACGACAGTAACTTTCCGTGCGAGTTATTTGCTATTGACATGTATGTGTCTCTCCCTTCTCAATGCATGCATGTTGGCAGTAACTTCACTCAAACACGATAGTAATTTCATAAATTGCGGATAATAATTATATGTAACTTCGTGAATTATAGATGATAACTTGATATGTATACGATAGTAACTTTACCATAATTAACAAATGCTAGTAACTGTCCATGGGGTGGGATGGTAGAGCGGTTGGCTGGTTGGGTCGGTTAGGGACGCACGCTTATTCTATGCGTAGCCATTGATATTATATATGAAAATAGTTCTATACTCCTAGGAGTACATACTCCCACTTCTAACATACCCCTTTAATGGTGTTGTTATACCTCTTTATATATTTGAGCATACTCTAATAATGATTATAAAATACTCCAAAGTGAGTTTCGTGAAAAATTTCATCGAAGTCCACTTTTATATCATAATTTGTGTATGTACTCCTTTTATACATGAAAAAGTATATATAACAAAAATAAATGGTTCTGACGAAAAGTTTTCAACTAAGTCACATTGGAGTATCTAAGAATTAGTATAAAAGTATACTGACAGTGATAAAGATGTATAAAATAGCCGTTTAAGTGGTATATTGGAAGTATGTACTCCTAGGAGTAGACACAAGCACTTAGAGCAACTCCAGCAGGGCCCCTACTTGAGCCCTCAAACCTCATATTTGAGGGCTTGAGGCAAAAACAGAACTCCAGCAGAGCCCCTACTAGGGCCCTCAAATTTAAGGAGGCCCTCAAATCCCCCCTCCAGCCCTCATTCCCAGGGGCCCCCTACTCTGGCTCTCATTCTTCCGTTTTTCCCCGCCTCGGTGAAAAATCCCCCGCCCCCGCCTCCTCCGCCCGACGCCTCCGCCCGGCGCTCGCTCATCGCCGCGCCCGATGCCTCTGCCCGGCGCCTCGGCTCGCCCACCGCCTCGCTGTGGTGGTGCCGTCCGCGGAGAAGTGGTGGCGTGGAGGAGGATCCGGAGGCGTGGCGGCCGGAGAAGGTGGAGAGTGGCGGCGCCGAGCGGTGGGCACGGGTGGAGAAGAGAAGGAGGTGCGGCGGCTGAGAGGAGAGAAGGAGGCGCGGGTGGAGGAGAGAAGGAGGCGCGGCGGCCGAGAGAAGAGGAGGAGGCGCGGGTGGAGGAGAGGAGGAGCGCGGCGGCCGAGAGGAGAGGAGGAGGCGCGGGTGGAGGAGAGGAGGAGTGCGGCGGCCGAGAGGAGAGGAGGAGGCGCGGGTGGAGGAGAGAAGGAGGCGCGGCGGCCGAGAGGAGAGGAGGAGGCTCGGGTGGAGGAGAGGAGGAGCGCGGCGGCCGAGAGGAGAGGAGGAGGCGCGGGTGGAGGAGAGGAGGAGGCGCGGGTGGAGGAGAGGAGGCGCGGTGGACGAGTGGGTTGAGAATGAGAGTGGGTCCTACATGTCATTCTCAGTTGCAATAAATTTGAGAGCCCTGATTTGAGGGCTTCTGCTGGAGTTCAACTCAAAAAACAGGGCCCTCAAAAGTAGGGGGAGTCCACAAATCAAAAGTAGGGGCTCTGATTTGAGGGCTCCTGCTGGAGTTGCTCTTAGCATGTAGAACTTAAGCTTATATGATCATAAAAAACTAATCAGTATACATAAGATTTTGTTGCATTCCATAGCCTTATAAGACACGACATACCATAGAGCCTTAATGTTCTATGGCTGATACCTTCAGTTAAGATAATGAAACCATTGTTTGTACAACTACATAACAAAGAGTAAATTAGCCATCTCAAATATCTATATTCTATAATCTACCCTACTAAAGTCTATTAACCAAATACAATACTTAGCATTTCTTCCAAAAGTTTCCTTGTTGGCATTTCCTTTAACAATTCAGAGATGCTTAATTGGATAGCCACGAAACATCTGATACATATGTCTTCCTTTCTTTGCAACAGAATCAGGCTGTGAGTAGAAATTTTTGTACGTTTAAAGAGATATAACAAACACCTAATTTGCACTACACTTATCCAGAAGTAGTAATTCCTGATTTAAAATTTCTTTTAATGAATCATCAGACTAAAATATTTTTCTTTATCTTTTGTGGATCTGCAGAAAAAGTTAGGTAGATTCTCAATCAATGGAATATCAATCGACCAAAGCATGTAGTTCAGTTTTAATACTCAGATGCCAGAAGCAATGTGTCAATTATTTAGCTAAATATGTATTAATCAATACCCTCATCTGGTCTCTCAAAAAGAATCCTCATCTAGGATTCACATATGAAAACCTGCAATTGCAAAATGGCAAGCATAAAGAACTAATGCATGCACGAACCTTATTGTGCAACATGTAAGACTGATGGCAGAGATGAGAGGGGTTGAATGATCTTTGCTCCCTTTTCAACTTTAACAAAATCGACCACTTTAGCTTCTTCATTCAATTAGCTATGAGAAGCTAATAAGTTCATCACAATAGAAACAAGCACAAATAGAAGCCAACAAGCCAATGGAATGAAAGAAGCAACAAACAAACCAAAGCATCAACTGGTTGGCCTAACCATAGGCATCACGTTTGTCAGACTGGACCTGGGTGGTCTAACCTCTCAGGTCACAGTAGTTTGACTACTCGCTATTCCAGAATACAAACCAGTTTGCCACCAAGAACTCAATTGGCCTAACTTCTAATCTACCAAACCAAATGACTAACTCTTCAAATATAGCTTTTTTAATGTCCTATGAACCTATTCCATTAATGGATTGATAAACTACTTAACAAAGTTTGACACTTACCCAAAACAAGGCGGATCACGTCAAAACTGGGCAAACCGAGACAAACACCAAGAACTTGCTATAGGGCTACCTAGATGGATGGGATCTAGTCTCTAGGAGGTTCTTCCATCGTACACACATACATGGAATGAACAAGATCAAGAAGGGGAAATTCAAATAAGAAAACCAAGCAAATCAAAAGCACAAGGAGAAATCTATGGCAAAACTCACTTGCACAAAATTTAGATCTTTATTTCACTTGGATTTTTCAAGCCACTCTACTCTTAAAGGACAAAGCTCTCTCTGCATGGAGCACACACAAAGTTTCCCCCTTGCAAACACTAACCCTAACTCTTAAAGATTTAGCCAAGAATCCCCCAAGTTTAGCACCTAAGCCATACCACTCCCTCCTTGTATATGGAGGCTCACAAGAAACCTTAATCAGCACCTCTAGTTAGGTTTCATCTGCTTATATAGACTAACATGTTAACCCAATACCACACCGGGTTTTACACACATAAGCATATTTTTCAAAATGGCTCACCCAAAGGGCTCTAATAGATTGAAACACTAATGCAATCCATCAAAACATCTCCATATATTTTGATACATAGCCCGTAGTGTCCAATGATTAGTTGCCACGTCTTCATGCATTTGGTCTCCCCCGAACCGTCTCTACATACATTGGCATCGTTACTTGGTGCACCACATGCACCAATTTGCCTATCACAATCCTTGCCGCTTCTGTGTTTCCTGCTTAAGCCATGTAGCCTCACCCAGACATACCCAACCACACGGACCTTAATTCCCCGCCTAGTCTTGGTCCTTTGCCATTGATCACTTTCATTCTCCAAGCCACCTGCATATCCAAAGATAAAGCAATCTGATTCTGAGAACAAGTTCCATGCACTTGACTCATGTTAGATAAATCATGTATTATACAACACAACACAATATACCAACAACACCTATGTTGTGCACACACTAAAACCAAAACAATTCAACACACAACACACTCTGAACCTACAGGGCCGGTCTAACAGCCAACCACAAGCCGATCAGACCGCCCAACACCACTCCAACTCACCTTAGTAACAGGAGACCAGTCTGACTGCTGGCCCAACGCCTCAGACCTCCAACCAACACCGGTCTTACCACTAAAGAACACCAGAAAACACTCTATCTAGATATTCAGTTAAACTCTATCTAGTTTCAGCTCAACACTCCAAATCGAGTGACACCTAGTGCAAACACATCCTCAAACATGCCTACACAAGTGTTTGGTGTCTATTTTACAAAAGGCATATGACCGGTCTGGCCGCTCCATAGCTGCTTGTCTGACCGCAGATGCCAAGGCCGGTCAGACCGTCATTGCTAGGCCAGTCAGACTAGTTAAAATATGACAGCAACTTTGAAATCTGAAAAACTTCAAAACCAAACTCAAATTTTAACAAAACTTACAAACCAAAGTCAAAAACTCATCGCACACATAAGGTGTTCTTCACATAGTCTCACACTACATGTCTACATCAGATCCCTATTGTTAAAAGAGGCACAAGTTCTTCCCATAACAAGAATGAGTGGGGCATACATATCAGCTAACAAGATCCTAAAATGCATAATAAATATCAATTTTCTTTCACACACATATAAAGCGAAACATATCTCTGCAAGTTTGTAATAAATCAAACTCTAAACAAATGTTTTTCTGTTGTATCTCGTTCAATATGAAGGTAAACAAATATCTTTCTATGTTACATAAGACATTTATGACATAAAAACATCTTTGTAGATGATATTCGTAGTAAATATCCTAGCGGAATTGAAGCACTTATCGTTTCTCAGTGCAGCAAATATTTTAAGATTGCTTGTAGTAGTAGCTTGTGAGAGCTCCGCATAGAGTTGTTCTTGGAGAAAACCGGATCATGGAGGTAGGCACCTGCATTTAGCATAGTTTACCATATGCCTTACTGATGATCATACTAATCTGTTTCCCAAAAATCCTTGAAATTCTGTCAACCACATTTAGCCGCTGCACATTCTTCTCTCCAAACCTCGGTGCGTGAGATTGACGAGGCTCTCAGCTACCCAGTTGGCGACCTGGACAGCGAGAGCCGCCGCCTGAGGGACTTCCTGAAGGTATGAAGATAATTTGTTAAGTTAGATCCATTCAGCATGTATACAATTGTGACATATCATTACTTGCAGAGACTTCGACGTCGCCTCAGTCGGGCGGCAGGTCGTTGTGGTTGCCGCGCACGCTCGGACGTGATCATACCGGCGGCCTCCCGCGCTCGGGTGCCTCAGCCGCTGCAGCCTCGTCATCACACGTCGGCAAGCGCCAGTCCACAAGGAGCTCGTCACGCACTCCGACTTTCAGTCAGGGCGATGACGACGACGAGGCAGAGCAGGATGACGAGAAGGAGGAGCACGAGGATGAGAAGGCATCTACCCACGACGAGATTGGGATGTCCCAGATGCCTGACGCACCATCTACTCAGGCTTCGCAGTGGCCTCGTCGTTCGGCTCGTCCCCCGAGCATGTATACTCCAGGGACTGATGCTCTGGCCAAGGGGAAGGGAAGGGCCAAGAAGCAGTGAGACTGACTATTTTGTGCACTGAGACGTGTTATGTGATGTTTTGTGACTCATTGATAGTTATGTGATGTTATGTGATATTTTGAGACTTATTGATAGTTATGCGATGTTGTTATTTAGGTTTTCAGCTGTTTTATATGTGAATGTATGTATATGTGTGTATGTGCATATGTTTTGCAGAAAAAACAGCAAAGTTTGATGTTTTTTCTGCAGGTTTAGGTAGCACGGCGCCAAAGAGTCTAGCGCCGAGCTGTTTAACTACGACGCCAGGACCTTTGGCGCCGTATGTGGCGCAAAAGACCTCGGCGCCGTAGTTAAACAGCTCGGCGCCAAAGAGTCTGGCGCCGTGCTAGTTACATACGGCGCCAGGGTGTTTGGCGCCGCGGTAGCTGAACTTGCATTAAAACTACAAGTACGGGCTAAGTCCCAGAGCACGACGCCATGGCCGTTAGCGCCGTTGTTGCATAGCACGGCGCCATGGGCTTTGGCGCCGTGCTTTGCCACCGTGGCTCCTACGTGTCCACGCACGGCGCCAAAGCATATAACGCCGTGCTATGTACGCTGGGCGCCATATCCTTTGGCGCCGTGCTAAGGGTCCATTTTTGCAAATTTTTTCTCCAGGGGTCCATATGTAAAAACTTTCAAATTTTGAGCTAAAAAGCAAAAAAATTACCAGTTGCCCCCAACCAGTATAGGCAGGACGTATGTACTAGCAGGGTAGATGGATTGTGCTGCCGTGCACATGCAACTAGCCCGCTTCTGCGGTTTATTTGGTTTTGAATTTATTTAAGTCAGAAACTATTTAAAGCGCATTGATTTTTTAATTTTAATTTATTTTAGCTTTTTCAGTGTTTTGTTTTTATTCCTTTGTATTATCCGTAACAATATAATAAGTATTTTATTTTATTTTCTTATTTTAAAATTTTTTAATTAAATAATTTAGAAAAAAGTAATCATTGTTTTAATATAATTTTAACTAGAAATCAACCGCCAAAGATATAGGTCCTGTTCTTTTCAACTTTTAAAGCTGTTTTTCGGTTTTTCTACAGTAACTAGCTTTTAAATAAAGTATCTTTTCAAAATAGGGTCCACTAGTTAATTGTAGTACATACTTTACCGACTTCATTTATATCGGTAAAAACCGCAAATTTCTATTACTCTGTAATCTTTCGTATAAACAGTCTAAAAATTATAAATCATTATTAAAGTTATAAGTTTCAGCTAAAAAACAGGCCATAAACCAAAAGCTTATCTCCTTGGACCGGACCTTGAGCAATAGGTGGAAATAATTGTGGTGTGCTGTAACGGTCATCTAGCTGTTTAAATCTTCGTGCTTTCCCGCAACGGTCCCAACTCCCCACTTGTCACGTGCCCGGCACTTCAGCGCGCGCGCGCGCAGGTTGAGGTGAGAGAGAAGCCGCGGGCGCCCCCCGGGGGGGGGGGGGGGGGGTCTACAGGGTCCTGTTGCCTCAAGGCCGCGGAACCTGGAAAGCAACAAAATTGGATGGGGGCAGAAGGCGTTCAGGCAGGCCTCTGATTTTTATCTTCCAGAAGCTCTTTTTAACGTGATTTTTTCTTTTTATATTTTTAACTTTCCTTATATTATTCATAGAGATATAATAATTTTCTATTATATATATATTAGTTAAATATTTAAGAAAAACTAACATCCGCTGCCATGGTTCGATCTAAAGTAACAGACAAAAAACAAAAATCACTTCACTTTGGAGCGGGCTTAGCTGGGCAGAGCACAATATTTGCTGTTCAGCCGTTAGTTGCCGCCGAGCTAGCTACCTCCCCCCTTTGGTTGTTCCTTTTCTTCGTATCTCATCCGAGCTGAGCTGGCTTTCTATAGCGATCAGCTGGTATTACTATCTACCAAATTTAGATCAATGGAGTAACGTGGTGCTCAGTTAGACTGAATTTTGATAGCTTATGACTGAATTTTTACTGTAACAGCGAAAATTATACTATAACTGATGGTGACTTATTTGGTTAAAAATGAAAAAAAATAGATTAGCTCATCACGTATAATACAAACAAATAAAAAAGAACTGACAAACAGCTTAAAATAAGTTAAAAAATCAAAAAAGATAAAATTTATAAATAGTAAAAAATAAATCAGAAATCAGAAACCTAAACTCAAATGAGCAGACGTAAATAACGCCTGGGTCTAGTTCCAGTTGTACCTGTCATGACAATGGAAAGATTGGAATGCTGACATAATGTTACTTTATTCGTATAGGAGCACAAGGGATGTTGATTGCACCTCCTGATTAGCACCTTTCAAAGGCAGAATAATTTGTTTTCCTTTTCCTGAGGAAAAGAGAGCAAACATATTTTTTTTTCATGTGAAGCTTCGGTGACGGGCTTGCTAATTAAATGACCA
Organism: Dendrocalamus latiflorus; assembly: GCA_017311315.1. Taxonomy (NCBI): domain Eukaryota; kingdom Viridiplantae; phylum Streptophyta; class Magnoliopsida; order Poales; family Poaceae; genus Dendrocalamus; species Dendrocalamus latiflorus. Next base: position 11,286,798 of record CM029648.1, on the reverse strand, counting down.
GCTAGCTGGGGATGTACACGATGGAGAGATGTTGGCAACTGTAAAACATCGTTTTGATTAGAATTGTCCATACATACACTTAGCACATGCACGCAAATCATAGACTGCCCGAGCCACGTTGTCGCCAAAACAAACAATGGTGTTGAGCTCCTCTCTAAATAGCTTCGGTTTCTGATTTTTTAGTTTTTAGTATTTTTAAACCAGAATCATTTAAAACATATTAGTTTCAAATTTGGTTTATTTAACTTTTTTATTTTTTTCCTCATATTCCTTTGTATTTGCCCGCAAATGATATAACAATTTTTTAATTTTTTATTAGAAAAAACTAATAATCGCTGCAGTGTAATTTCAATAAAAAAAAACAAGAGCCGAAGCCGGAAGCCTTTAGAGCACCCTCAAATCTTACTTTTGTATTCCATCTTAGGAAGAAAACAGATCGCCCTTTTGTATACAACACCATACATTATATATAAATACTCCAAAAAACTAATAATCATGGAACAATTCAATTTGTTCGCAGCCTAGCTCAACAGAACACACGTATATACAGTATAAATCAGCGCGAGAGAACATGTCAACACAACGGGAGATCGAGAACGACGCAATAAAAGAAAATTACAACCAGTGGCACCATGATGCGTGCGTGCATTGCGGGTAAGCCAGAATCGAACCAACCAACCCACCGACCGAGCGCAAATATCAAACGGGCTAGCGGCTGAAAATCTACGTTGTCTCGGCTGCTGGCGACGTACGCGCGGCCCACGCGTCGGCACGACAACTCGGTCCCGTCCCATTTCGCCGTTTCTTGCAGCGGAATAGATAGAAGCCACAGTCGATCGATCGCCGGCGTTCGGTGGTCCTACCTGTTAGCAGAAATGCAAATAGATCGAATATAAATGGATAATATTTTTATCATATTTGAATACAAATACAAATACCTCAGATACGAATATAAATACGAATAATATCGAATACATATACGGAGTGAATACGAATCGAAATGAATACCGTCACAAATATTTATCGGGACATAAAAAACCCCTTAAACTATACATCCAAAATCAATAAAAATAAATAAATAGTTTATCTTGTCAAAACATTAATGAAATCTAAATAAGTATAAGTATTTTTATCCACAATAGTCATACCATTGTACAAATTTTAAATCTTCAAATGATAGTTAATTTTTTCTAAAGTCCTAAATAATTCTTAATGGATTTCTACCATTTACATGTGATTAATAAATTAATTAATAATTTAAATTTGCATCAGAATGATTTAGACGGTAGTACATCAATTTAATCAATACAAATTTTAATCTACCAACAATACTAAATTTATTTTTAATAAATATAAATATTTGCTAGTGAGCTGGTGGCAGGGGAAATGAGAGAGGCTGGCTTGGGCTGGGCAATGTTGGGCTGAAATCTCGGATATCCGGATCCGTATTATCCGAATAATCTGTATTCGTATTCGCCAGATATCAGGCCTACTGTATTCGTTTTCGTTTTCGACCAAAAAACCGTATTTGTTTTCGATCCGAGAATTATTCGAAGAAAATCCGATCCAACATAATCTGTATTTGTTTTCATCCGAATCGGTCGGAAACTATCCGATCTGTTTTCACCTCTACATGTTAGGAGTTTGATCTTGGAAGAGGTAGCCCCATGCCTAGCCCATTCTTTCAGGTTTTTGATTTTTTTTCTAAAGTTAAAATAAACGTATTGGATTTTTAAAGTAGATTCATCAAATAGCTTTTGAATTTAAAATCGTGTGTGTATTCGTATCTATATGTCCACTGTCTGTTGCTATTTAAAAGTATAGATAAAAAGTATTACATATATCAAAAAACTATCTGTCGTGGAAAGAAACAGGACCAACTACTATCGAACAAATGGTATTACTATGCCGACGTTACGTGCCATGTGATGTCAGGGCCTCGCCTCGTTACGTGAATGTTGCACTTATTACTATCCAACCGCTGATTCTCGTGCGAGCTCAGGAGCACAAATGTGTCGCTAGAACGCTATTAGATAGACCGCTGAAGCAAGTGCGTGCGTTTTTTTTTTTTTTTGCTGATTTCGTCGCAAGAAAGCAAAAAATTTACAGAATTGTACATCATCCTTTATTTACTGGACGCACGTGGGATTGTTGATGTTGAGTTGTGACCAGTATTCGGTTTGCTTCTGTTTTCTTTATACCTCTTATAAATATACATTTGTAAACCATATCACGGTCTTTGAGATGTGGCTTTAACCGCTATAATTTATAACTTTGTACTAAGATATACTAATAAAATTGTAATATTATGAAAGTATTTTTAACGATAAATTTAATGATATAATTTTTGTATAGCCAATCTAGATGGTTTTAAATCTATTAATAGTTAAACTTTAAAAAGTTTGATGGTATGAATTCTAGGAAAAAAAAGAATGGTGGGAGTAGTGATATTCGCCTTCGTGCATCTGTGATTTTCCCAAAAAGGTTTTTCACGTAAATTCTGTACCTCCTGTTCTTCTATTTTTGTTGTGCATTTTATAACAACTAAGTACATATTGGCAAACCATTTCATTAACATCGTACCCCATTTGGTTATCAACAGTGTCAGAGCCAGAAAATTTTCTAGCCTAGGCAAGTTTGTCGGAAGCAGCCAAGCTAGATAAAAATCGTGCTCTCTCTTGCCACCTTCATCCATTGAGAGACGGAGGCGCAAAGGTAGGACATGCACTGGTAACTGGGGTTCTCGGCAGTGGCACAGCCGGCGGCACACCCACTCCTTGCCACGAAGCCTCCACCCCAAGCGGCAAAACCCAACTCCACCACTCGCTTTGCATCTCCAGCCTGTGCCCCAACGCCCCCTTTGTCTGCCTTGCCTCGATAGTCGGCGCCGCTTCCTAGCCTTGTTGACTACTCACCATAGCTTGGATGATCAAGGCTAGGGCTTCTTGACTGGGGCGGCTTGGAGCCAACCGAGGTTTGAGAGAGTCATTGTGTACTCATGTGGGCTTGGAGCATGGAAATAAAAAGCAAAGGGCTGGACGTGGCCATCTCATGCGTTAAGATTGACAAAACTCAAGGCGGACGCAATCACACGGCCCATCTGACGCCACCTTACAGGTCACGCGCTTTCTAGGCCTAAGTGTGCGGCCTAGTTGACCGGGGAGTCGTTTTCAACCTCCAACCGCCTACGAAAACCATCTATGGTGGCCTCCAATCCTGGAAGGTGACTCCATGGGCCTAAGGGCTCGCCGGGGCAAGTGCCCATCCTGTTCGGAGAGTTGGCTCTGCCCCTGGCTATCAAGAATTGAATTCAAATTTCTATTTCAATAGATTTGATTCGGGTTTAATTCCAAATCACTTTTTTTTTTGTGTTTGGCTGTCCTTTGGGGTGGACTTAGATTCCAACTTCTCTTGTTTGCCGATGGTTGTAGCTGCTAGGACATGGACGGCTGCATCACTGCCGCCCATCATCATCTCTTCTGATGACTTTGCCCACATTTATCATCGCGACCTCGACAACAACAATGTTCTTACATCCTATAGCTCCTTGCCCTCTCAAACCAACTCCACGCAGAGATCCCCATCAAGAAATCAACCCACAGGCAGAAAATCATTCGATAAAGCACCAAATTAGCCCCACAAGAAATCAAATTACTCAATCCGAAGAACCAAATTTATACACTCCCGTAAATCTGAAGCACCAAACTAACCTATGCACCTGCAAGTTTTTCCCCAAGGGGCAACCGCTACCCCTCCACTCCCACCGTTTGAAGCAGGAATCGCATCTAAGGTCCTATTCCTTTTAGTTTTTTTTTGTGATTTTTGGTTTCAGCTTCTCCAAATACGAAAACAAACAGAGAGACTTCTTTAAACAGCTTCTCGAAGTCATTCCTCTAAACAACTTCCTAAATATAAAATCATATAAGTTGTTCCCATTTTGCTGTCCATCACCGTATAAAAAATGCAACCAAAAACTATCAAAGGCGGAAAAAAAGATAGGACATAGACACCATGTCAAAAACTACAAAAGAATCTCACTTAGACATACCTGTTAGATGGAACTCTATTTACCTTATGCTTAAAAATAGTGTCTTATGGCTGAAATTGTACTGTAGCCGACTGAAATTACACTGTAGCTGAAGGTGACTTATTTGGTGTAATTAAATTGAAAAAAATTTAAAAATAGAAAAAATATGTTAGCTTATCATGGATAACGTAAACGAATACGGGAAAAAAGAACCGGCAAAAAAATTTAAAAAAGTGTTTACGGAAAAAAAGAACCGACAAAAAACTTAAAAAACTAAAAGTTTGAAAAAGATAAAATTTATAAATAGTAAAATATAACTCAGAAATTAGAAGTTCAAGTTCAAACGAACGGAAGTTAAACATCATCCTTCCCAGTTCCCACGTGGCATCTCAGCTAGACAATTTGCGCCATTTTTTACCAACTTCCTCTCCTCGCCTCCAGCGGGCCCCACCCACCTCCTCCACGCCTGCGCGCTCTGGGCGCTTCACCTTCACGTCGTCTCCCATCACACAACGCACGCAGCATTGCATTGCACAGCACAACTGTCCGTCACGGCGACGTACGACGAGCGCGTCCAAAAGCAGCGCGATACGAACCCGCATCCACATCTACAGCTTGTGTACCGTAGTAGAGAGAAGGAAAGGCACAGCTGCTACGCGTCGCTGTACAAGGAGCAGTGGCAGTGGGCGAAGCAGCAGCAGCAGAAGACGAACTAGGCGCAGCGGTGGCAGTAGCAGAGCAGTGTAGGGATAATAGCATATCCACTTCGCCCTTCGGAGAGGACGGGGAAAGGGAGAGCAAACGGGGGAGAGGGGAAGGGGGAACCGGTGGCATTTGCAGGATGGCGGGGTGCCGCGGCGGCTAGGCGGGGTTTGGGGCTGAGGGGGAAGAGGAGGAGTCCTGTTCTTGGAGGGGTTGTTCTGCTTTGGTTGCTTTCTCCCCGCTGTTCTTGGAGGTATGAATTGTTCTGGCCTAGTTTGGCTGATTTGCTTTGCTCCCTTCGCCTGTTTGGTCCGGTATCTTGCTTGAAGTTGGTCAGATCTGGCTCTCCAAGTGCTTCGGCCTCTTCAATTTCGTCATTTTTCTTCCCATTTCCGGTGCATTGGCTCTTTTGGTGCTTGTTTCATCCCTGGGTGGCGATGGATACACAGGAGTTAGCCTCTGTTGTTGGGTTAATTTTTCTTTCCGATTCTTATGGAAGAATAAGAAAAAAAAAGGCATTTGTTTTGCCAAAAAAATTTAGGGAAAAAAATGTGAAGTTGTTGTCCTTTCAGATAATCGTGCTCTATGCCACTGGAAACAACTCAAGAGACACCGCTGCAAAATTGCAAGCCGGCGACTTTTGTTCATGCCACTACCGAGTACTACTATCACTACGGGAAATCTAGCACTCACTGTTTTTTCTTTTACTGTGCTCAGATATCAGGTGTTGAAAAAAAAGTAGTAGAAGAAGAAACAATTTTGGCTTCCATCGATTTCTTTTTTCTTATGTTTCTTTTTCTGAATTGGCATATTGGCATGTATTAAAGTTAGCAATAACTTGGCCTACCTAATGCCATCTTTAAGGTTTGCCAGTTTTACTTTTCTTGGGTGCCGTTTCAAGATTTCCAAGATGGGTTTTATACTTCACACGGACGTTTCCAGACGGAATGAATTTATGCAATGTTATGAGCTTCTGAGCTGTCACGGGCTGGCTCACGGCTTGTATTCCGCGCTTAAAACCAGGGGTTTTATTATTATCGTTACAACTTGCACATGGGCCAATGATCCTAGTAGGATAAACCAAGCATGGCTGTAGACTGTAGAGTTTAGTTTCATTGTTGGGGCCAGGTACAGAGCGGAAGGATTCTTGGATTCTACTCAACCCTCGGTTTGTAGTTGTCCAATGCGGTTGCTGCTCTGCTAGTATCTTCTGGCCTGATGTTGATGGCCCAAATTTTGCTATTATCGTCTTTTGAGCATCTTATAGTTGATATGATAGGAACAGGAGTTGGGTTTGCCAACAGTAGGATCAGAATCTTAGCTAGCTTCATTTCTGTGGCTGTCCGATAGGAGTGCTGTCCCTATCCCAAAGTTTAAACACAATTTATCTTGTGAAAACTTCGAAATTATTTTACAGTTGTTCTGTGATCCTCTTCGCAATATTAACCTATGAATAAGTATTTTAAAATTGTCTTTTTTATCTGTTAATTCTGATTACTGTTCTCGAATTCTTGTTGACTCATCTTTGTGCTGAAAAGTCAATATTGGATCAGTCCTTAGTGATACGGGATTCAAGCGAAACATATATCTGCGAATTACATACTTTTTGTTGGTTAAGCCAGCGCTCTTGGTGCTCAAAGAGTTAAATACCATGGCGAACAAAGCTACATTCAACTTGTTGTGCATAGGAATACCATGGTGAACTTAGTTTATCATGTGAAAACATGCAATATTGTTTCGTGATGGTTGTGTCTCTTTTTACATTGAGGAACCCCGTATAAGTGTTTTCTCCCTTAATGTGTCAACTTTTTTGGCACCATTTCGTCCATTAATTCTTATATTTGGTTTAGTTTAGAAGTTTGTTCTCTTATGACATCAAACTGTCTCGACATTACATGATTGTGCGAAGGTAACTTCTGTAGGAATTCCCAGAAGCTATTTGAAGGACAACTATGGCTACAATTCTAGATATAGGTGTCTCTGCAGCTATCAACATACTGAGTGCCATCACATTCCTGCTAGCATTTGCTTTCCTGCGGCTCCAGCCCATCAATGATAGGGTTTACTTCCCAAAGTGGTATCTCAAAGGTGCAAGAGAGAGCCCAAGTCATGGGGGTGCATTTGTTCGAAAGTTTGTCAATTTGGACATGCGATCATACTTGAAGTTCTTAAGTTGGATGCCTGCTGCTCTCAAAATGCCAGAGGATGAGTTGATTAGTCATGCAGGGCTTGATTCAGCTGTCTATCTGCGGATTTACTTAATAGGGTATGTAACTTACATTTCATATATTCTGGTCATTTTTTAATGTTTTTATTTGTTGTACCATTTTTCCTCTCCCCAATTGTACTTTAGATAGGACATTACTCCTACTTAATAGTAGTATCCACCGGTTTCAGTTTGCGTGGGCATTATCTGTAAAGATGCCTGTTCAACTAACAGAAGAGCGTGTGGACTAGTCAATGGATTGCACTCAAATACTCAACACTCTTTGAAATACTAGGCAAGGGCAATGAACCGGTGCTGAACTTTTGCTGATAACTATATAGAATTAATTCAATACTACCTTTTTAGCTCTGTTCGATTATATTTCTTCAATTTGTTCTATAGGTTTGGAATTGTTGCAGTACTTCTTTATTGATAGTTCTGCAAATATTAGAGTTTATTAATCTTTAAATGAAACATCTAGCTTATAGTATTTTACTCAAGAAAGAAGAAATTCACTTGCTTCGATGGGTTCATCTTAGTGTTTGACAATACATTTACCTACTTATTATTTATTTCTGTTTTTGCGAGAAATTTTACAGCTCTATTGATTCTAAACCTTTGCTATTCTCGCTTAATTTCCATATGTATTAGCACGCAACAAAAGTATTCAAAATGTTGGGTTCATGAATGTTTCTGCTTTATCCACTTATGTCCAACTCCCATGTTTTTGCCTTAGCAGTACTCATACACTGATGTACTTTAATTTAACCGTTGCAGGCTTAAAATATTTGCTCCAATCACAGTTCTAGCATTTCTTATTCTTGTCCCTGTTAATTGGACCAATAATACCCTTGAAAGCATGAAGGTACAGCACAGTGATATTGACAAACTTTCAATATCCAACATTCCTGTTGGGTCGAAGAGGTTAGCACCAGATGATTTCATCTCTGTCTTCAAATGTATTTGTGAAGACACCTCAAGTTTTTTTTTTCGCGCCCGGTCCTGTTGAGTGACATAGCCAACATACTGTGTGCAGCCGATTGGCATCACAGGATAGGACCACATAGATCATGTTCACCAACTTTGGAATTGTTGTTTATGTAAAAGTGAATGCTAACAAGTCACTTTTTCAATGCAGGTTCATAGCTCACTTGACTATGGCTTATGTTTTCACATTTTGGACATGCTATGTACTGTTGCGGGAGTATGAAATAGTGGCAACAATGAGATTGCGCTTTCTTGCATCAGAGAAACGCCGTCCAGACCAGTTCACAGTATGATCATGTGAACTTTGTATATTTGGTATTTCAGTTTCTAATTACTAGATCAGGATTTAGATATTTTGTCTATTGTCCCTCCGATTCTAAATATAAGCTGATTTAGAAATTGATACGATCTCCAAAGTACCACTTTGATTGCTAATTTCTGTCGTAAAATTTTATTACAAATGGCAGAATTTATATATTATGAAAGTACATGTCACAATGAATCTAGTAATACCAATTTTATGTGGCCAATCTTGATACATTTTTATACGTTGATGGTCAAACCTAAAAATGTTTGACCACACATATTCTAGGGCGACTTAATTGCAATCAGAGGAAGTATGTGGGAACTTGAATATATGACATCGAGCTAGGGAAGAAAATCCGAGATAAATCAATGTGTTTAAAAGGTTTTACAAATCAGCATTATAACCATAAAAAATTGCATTCTCAAATACTTACTATACACCGTTCATTTGGGAACCTGACATTTTTGTTATTTGTACTTTTTACCGAGATACATTGACTTGAGAACTCATCTCTTAAAATTTTAGAAGTTGCTGATCAAGAGGATTTTGCTGTTCTGATTATGACTTTGCATGTCTTGACCAATGTGATTTTTAGGTCCTTGTGCGGAATATACCACCTGATCTAGATGAATCGATTGGTGAGCTTGTGGAGCATTTCTTCCTTGTGAATCACCCTGATCATTATTTAACACACCAGGTAATATTTACATTTTTCATGACTACCCATATTCTGATCTTTATATTGCTCTAGAAGTTTTATATATGCTCAACGGGCCATCTATCTGATTAGTATGCTGTTGGATCATAAGAGATTTCTCACTCTAAAAACTAGCCAATGAGGTGAGGGACTCCCTCACTTTTAAGTTAGGTTCTTTACCATTCCATAACCAATGTGGGATTATTCCAATAATCTCTCCCTTCACACATTAGTGTCCCTCAGCCCTTCACCGCCCATCCACCGTACACCGACGGTCACTCAAGATCTCTTCACCATACACCGACGGTCCCTCAGAGTCACAGTCCATCAGACATTCACACACTAGTGTCTATTGGGCCAGAGATATTAGAACCAGACTCTGATATCACTTGTTGGATTGTAAGGGCTTTTTCACCCTAAAAGCTAGCCAATGAGGTAAACGACTCCCCCACTTTTAAGTGAGGTCCTTTGCCCTTCCATAGCCAATGTGGGACTATTCCAACATATGCTTTGGTAGTTCTAACTTCTAAGTTCATAGTGAAAGTATGCTTTAGCTATGTGCCATTCATTTCTTCCTTAATGTACATTTTTTTTGTTTTCTCCAATTCAGATGGATTTCTATTTTATTCCTTATAAAGTATAATTTAACTGCTTAACTTAAAAGTATAAATGATGATTCTATGCTTTGAATTTGGCATTACGCTGCAAAACAGCATCAGCCATGTTCTCATTAATTCATTACATGCATTGTTTCTTTAAAGGTTGTTTACAATGCAAATAAGCTCGCTAAGCTGGTCAAAGAGAAGAAGAAGATGCAGAATTGGCTCGACTACTATCAGTTAAAGTATGAAAGGGATACATCTAAAAGGCCAACTACTAAGGTTGTTCCACAACAATAGATCATGTTTAGCTGTCTACTTTTCTTACAGAACAATTCTCTATGTTTTGACAAAAATAGGAACTTTTATTTCCATCTTCTCATTATAATTCTTTTCCGTTCTTCTATACTCCTGTTCCAGACTGGTTTTCTTGGCTGTTTTGGTTCCAAGGTGGATGCGATCGAATACTACACATCGGAAATCGAGAGGATAGAAAAGGAAGTAAGTCATAGTATCTTTGTGCTGTGCTTCCTTTAATGTATTCTTCACTATTCAGCTCTGGTTCTAGTGTTATTTTGAAAACAATATACTCCATTCTGTTCACTTGTCGTCCTAGAATGTGTGCAGTCAACCTCTTAAAACCAGTGTTATGCTAGGCGCTAGGTGGGCGGCAGACCGGCGCCTAGCGCCTAGGCGGCCGCCTAGGTGGGCCAAATCGGCAAGGCGGGAGGGCGCCGCCTAGGCGGGCTAGGCGGCCGCCTAGGGGAGCAGGGCTTAAAACGTTGATTTAGACTTTTTTGCATAAAAATTATACTAGTATATTTATCATCAAAAGTACTTCTATATCATTATATTTTAATATTTTTTCTAAAATAAAATTAGAAAAGCAATGATCAAAGGTATGTATTGATGACGGTTAAAAGAGAACAGAGGTAGTAGCATAGTTGGCCTTTTTATGTTGTTTCAACAGAAATAATGCCTTTTTTTGCATGTGACAGTAGCAGTACATTAGTCAACTTTTGATAGGACTGTATAAGTAAAGCATTGTCTTTCACAATGTTAAATTTTTTCTTTTCTGAAGAAAGGATACTTGCAATAGCATAAACTGTCAGATTTACTACTGCTTACAAATGATATTTAGGAAGCTGAAGAGCGTGAAAAGATAGTGAAGGATCCCAAGTCAGTTGTGCCAGCAGCCTTTGTTTCCTTCCGATCACGGTGGGGTGCAGCAGTGTGTGCTCAGACACAACAAACCAGTAATCCAACAGTTTGGCTGACTGAGTGGGCTCCAGAACCCCGTGACGTGTACTGGGATAATTTGTCTATTCCATTTGTTTACCTTACAGTTAGGAGGTTGATAATCGCGGTGGCATTTTTCTTCCTGAACTTCTTTTATGTGATCCCAATAACATTTGTTCAGTCTCTTGCAAATATTGAAGGGATTGAGAAGGCAGTTCCATTTCTGAAGCCTCTGATTGAAATGTAAGTGTGCTACAGTATGTCTTCCAAAAAATGTTCTATTTTGAGTTCTGCTGTAGTATGCTATTGATGTATTACTTTTCTTGTCTTGGATCTTCATTTCATAAGGCTTTATGTTCTTTAACACCATCCAGTACTATGCCCCTTTTTTTTGGTTAAAAGGCAAAAGTGCTGCTGTGATAATAAATTAGACTAGACAAGTTAACCATGCCTAGTATGCACAATAAGGAATATGATTGCATGTTGGTGTTTGAGGATAATATCTATTGTAAAAATGATGAAATAGGGATGTTAACTCTTGAATGACAAAATCCATTTGAGGTTTGACAGGGTCCGTTGCCTTCTAATTAAGGCTTCAATCTGAACTAGAAACTGTTGAGAGCTGTTTTTTTGCCAAAGCATCCGAGGAACTTTACATGTAAAAATTAGGCAGGCAGATCCAACTAAACCTCCAAGTTACTGTTAAGAAATGAAAGTTGTGGTTAGCTACATTAACCTCTAGAAATTGAGAAGCGTAAGGAGGAAGAATAGTTGGATGCAATTGCTATGTTTAGGGACACTGTTATGGTGCTGACTTTGCTCTGATGTTTAATACTTCCTTGCATAATACGTGAATTCCTATTTGTTGCAACTTAGTATGTAACTATGTGTTAACCACAATGTGCTAGAGGAAATTTATGTAACTATGTATTAGCCTTTCATTGTTGCTTTGTCGAGGAAATTTATTGCTTACACTATTGGTAGAATGAAGTCCAGTACCATTATATTGCTTATGCCTTTGTATGTGCATTATTGTCCTTGTCTCCTTGATGAGCCATAACATGCTGTGTTCAGTGCTAACACAAAGTTCTTGACAACACAATGTTCTTTTGCTGTCCCGAATACAGTACTAGCTGAAACTCGGCCATAAATAATTGATGCTGAGCAATTAAAGTTGCATCTCATTTTGCATTATACCTCAGCATGTTTCAGTAATATGCCAATTTTCTACTTATTCCATCAGCATAGTTGATTAACTATTATTTGGTTGACAGGGTGGGTTTTTTAGAAAACTATGTGATAGATACAATCAAACTTGTCCTATTGTGCGACTTAGGTCTTAAATATCCACTTTAGTTTGAAGGCTCCGAACTTGCCTAATTGTGCCACTTTGATCCACCCAACAGTGGTGGAAAATATCAATTGACATACCTTGTCACCTTGAAGGGTTCCCTAAACTTGCTTAGTTGTACCATCTAGGTCCCTGACTCCCTGTGGCATCATACATTCTGTCACTTGGCACTTTACTGATGACTTAACAGGAAGCAAGCAAGTTTAAGGACCTTTGATCTAATTTACTCATTTTTTTCCTTGTATATTGTTCTGTTGGCATTTTCGTGATCTCTGAAAGTTTGTTGTTCGATTATTGCCCAGGCATGTTATTAAATCATTCATCCAAGGGTTTCTTCCTGGAATTGCTCTGAAGATCTTCCTTATACTGCTCCCAAGCATATTAATGTTTATGTCCAAGGTTGAAGGATTGACATCAGTGTCTTCACTGGAGAGAAGATCTGCATTTAAGTACTATATCTTCTTATTCTTTAATGTATTTTTGGGAAGCATTATCGCAGGATCTGCTTTAGAGCAGCTACAAAGCTATCTTCATCAGTCAGCAAATGAGTATGTTCTTCTATTTGGCTATCCCATATGCTGCACCATTAATCCATTATCTTATCATATACTTAACATTTAGATAAGATGTCATAATATAAATACAAGTGGGCAAGTAATTTAATCTCTTGTTCAGCTCAATGAAATGATTGCACTCAAAACAAGAACCGACGTTACAATGTAGCTCCATTTCAAGCCTAAAAGCATAGGTCTATGTGAGATGGCAGATCAATTGGAATATTATTCCCAATTTCCTTTATGTACTTTATGTATTCACATATTCTGTAGGTGACATTAAAAATTTTAACATGCGGCAACTGTGATTGCCTCTTTGAATGCAGGGCATGGATGCATTAGAACCTCTCTGAACAAAACACAACCTTTTGTTTTGTCTTGTTGCATTGGTTAAGCATGAGAACCTGCATTTCAGAACTAAAAAGATATCTGATGTGTAAGAGATCAACATACAATATCTCCATTAACTTCCGATAGTAAGTCCTAGTTTAGACAGAGGCAGAATATCCCTTGGATTGTACCATTTCTTTTCCAAACAAGAGCTAAACATAACACCGATTCCTTTATTGTGGAAAAAGAAAATACCATCAAGTATTTTACAGTGTATGCAACAATATTAACATTTTTTGTCAAACTAAAAAAAAGTGGAACAAAGACACGCAGGCATCATCATTTACATGATTATTCTTTTGGCTTGATACTTACAGTGTATTATCCTGTGTTCGCTATCTTGTATATTTTAAGGCCTTATTATTTACCTGGCATATCCGACAGTTTACACTACTAACTCCTCTTGTTCTCCTTTTAAAACTGTTTAATGTTTTGCTTCTTTTGCAGAATACCAAGGACGATCGGTGTAGCAATTCCAATGAAGGCAACCTTTTTTATAACATATATAATGGTTGATGGTTGGGCTGGGGTAGCTGGTGAAATATTAAGATTGAAGCCATTGGTAATCTTCCACTTGAAAAACTTTTTCTTGGTCAAAACTGAGAAAGATAGAGAAGAGGCAATGGACCCTGGAAGTATTGGTTTTGACTCAAATGAACCTCAAATACAGCTCTATTTCTTACTTGGTCTCGTCTATGCTGTGGTGACACCATTTTTGCTGCCTTTCATATTGGTATTCTTTGGGTTGGCATACGTGGTATACCGCCACCAGGTAAGATTCTCTGGAACAATTAACTTTCAGCAATCTAATTAGATAAAGCCTCAACCACCACGAGCGAGGGGGGATGACTTTCAGCCATTCCAAATCTTCCAACAACAGCCTCTTCTATCTTTGTTTGTCGGGTGGGATGTTTTAAAAAATGCATTGTCCATAGCTGTATTATTCTTTTGATTCCTTGTCCTGATGCTTTAGCCCATTTATTGTATATTGCTATGTAAGAAGTTATCACTTTTTGGTCTTCAGTGTAATAAAGGAATAATTCTATTCAAAAGTGATACCAAATTTAGTCTTCAGTACAATAAATAAGTAATCACTTGTTCTGACTCAGTGTATCTTAGTTACATGATTGTTGGTTTGCTAACTTGAGTTCACACTGTTTCAGATAATAAATGTGTACAATCAGGAATATGAGAGTGGGGCTGCATTTTGGCCAAGTGTTCATGGACGTATTATCACAGCATTGATCATATCACAGCTGCTTCTCCTTGGATTGCTAAGCACAAAAGGTGCTGGCCAGTCAACACCAGTGCTTCTTGTTCTTCCTGTAGTAACCTTCTATTTCTACAAATACTGCAAGAACCGCTATGAACCTGCTTTTGTGAAATATCCATTAGAGGTAATGCTATTTTTAAATTTGGTAGTTCACATAACCGTGTATCTCAAATGCTGATCATGCTTCATTTGAACTTTTAACCTTCAGAAGTCCCTTGAGGGTTCTTCAAATAAACATGAATACTGAAATTACATATTCCATAGGATTCGGCTCAAATTTTCTCAACCTGAGTCCATGACCATCCAATTTTTAAAATATGCTTTAGGAAATGGAAGCTACGGTTCTTTACATGTTAACAACGAATTATGCTAGCTTATTGTTACCGATTTTCCCATGATGTTATTTGAAATGGACTGCAAATAACCAAAGATCGTAGATTTTCATTGAGCAACACCATAATTGGCCTCGCGTGGCTTGTTTCAAGTCAGTTTTCTGCCAATTTTGGGCCGAGTAGAGAGCTAACCTGGTACTAGCCACCAAGTAGCCGAGTAGGGAGCTAATCTGGGACTCGAGTTATATGGAGTTAAAAAGTTTTCCAATCTTGGGAGGATTAGCGTATTAGTTTAAAAAAGAACTAATGGATAATAGTACAACATAATTGTTACCTGCAAAAGAAATAATGGATAATGTGATATTGTAAGGATTGGATGTTGGACTTCATGTTTCTATGACACCTAACTTATTTGATATCAACTGTAACATAAGTGAATGAAAATACTGTTCTTTGTCAAAAAGAAAATAATAGTTCTATGCCTGTTATCCAGATTGTAGATCAACTCTTGAATGAACATAACTGCGAACGTGTTTTCATTTTCTTTTTCAGGAGGCAATGAGGAAGGATACCCTAGAGCGTGCAAGAGAGCCAGGGTTTGATCTCAAAGCGTATCTGATGAATGCCTACATCCACCCAGTGTTCAAAGGTGACGACGACGATGAGAAATTCTCCATCGCCGATGAACCGGAGGCAGAGCAAGTTCTTGTGGCAACCAAGCGGCAATCCAGACGGAACACGCCTGTCCCGAGTAAATACAATGGTTCAGAATCACCTTCTCTGCTTGAAATTGTAAATGATCAGCGACTATAGAGTGGTGTCTAGGTTTTTAGATTTCCAATGCACATTAAGTAAAGAGCACAATAACGCTTGAGTATCGCCTGTTTACAATGAGGAGGGAGTAATGGCCAATATTGTTATGAATAGCGCTTGTATTCAATATGAGGCCAATGGGCCGGTATATATACACAAAGTACCGGTGGTAAATATGCAAAGAACCCCTCATAACAACGGGGAATAACAAACTATACATATATCTCTAACACCCCCCTCAAACTCATGGTGGATCAACATCACTGAGTTTGGAGAGGTAGAAGCTGTGCTGTGCTCGAGTCTGGGCCTTCGTGAAGAAATCCGCTATCTGAAGCTCTGAAGGCACATACTGAAGAGTAATCACTTATCATGCACACAAGACCTTATGAAAGAAGCATCAACACCAATATGCTTGGTGAGCTCATGCTTCACAGGATCACGAGCAATACTGATAGCACCTGTACTGTCTGACAAGAGAGGAGTCGGTGTAGTGACAGAAATACCAAAATCCTCAAGTAACCACCGTAGCCAAGTAATCTCTGCTGTCAAGAGAGCCATAGCTCGCAACTCAGCCTCTGCATTCGAACGGGACACTGCAGTCTGTTTCTTCGTCTTCCAGGCAATAAGAGAACCACCAAGAAAAACACAGTAAGCAGAGATAGATCGGCGATCAGAGGGATCGCTGGCCCAAGTAGCATCCGAATAGGCCTGAAGCTGTAACGAGCTGGAACGTGGAAAGAAGAGACGGCGAGAGATAGTCCCGCGAAGGTATCGCAGAACTCGAAGAAGGTGGCTGTAGTGGACCTGAGTGGGAGCTGAAACAAACTGACTCAAAATATGAACTGGATAAGTGATATCCGGACGAGTAACAGCAAGGTAGACAAGACTCCCAACAAGATGACGATAGCGAGTCGGATCAGAAAGAGGCTCGCCATCAGAGAGTCGGAGGTGAACATTGAGCTCCATGGGAGTCTCAACAGTACGCTGATCAGTGAGAGAGGCGCGATCAAGAAGATCCTGAATATATTTCTCTTGGGACATAAAGAAACCATCTGGAGTGGAAGTAACCTCAATCCCAAGGAAGTAACGAAGAGGACCAAGGTCCGACATAAGGAACTGCTCACTAAGACGAGCCTTGACAAAGGCAATGTACTCAGAATCATCTCCCGTAATGATCATATCATCAACATACAGGAGAAGAAGAGTCCGACCACGAGACGAAGTGTGGACAAAGAGCGCAGGATCATGATCACTAGCTGAAAAGCCAGCAGCAGTGACCACAGAGGAGAAGCGCTCAAACCAAGCACGAGGGGCTTGTTTAAGGCCATAGAGAGAGCGACGAAGGCGACAGACCATGCCCTCAGGAACAGAATACCCAGGTGGCGGATGCATGTAGACCTCCTCACGCAACTCGCCATTAAGAAATGCATTCTTGACATCAAGCTGAGAAACAGACCAGTGGCGAACAGACGCCACCGAAAGAAGAGTGCGAACAGTGGTCATGTGAGCCACAGGAGCAAAAGTCTCGTCGTAGTCAACACCATGCTCCTGCTGGAAACCACGAGCAACAAGACGCGCCTTATAACGCTCAAGAGAGCCATCAGAGCGAGTCTTAATCTTATAGACCCACTTACAAGTGATGGGATGAGAATGAGATGGAAAAGGAACAAGATCCCAAGTACCAGTACGCTCGAGGGCAGCAATCTCCTCGGCCATGGCAAGCTGCCACTCAGGGTGAGTAACAGCATCCCGGTAGGAGACAGGCTCACGAGTAGCTGCGCCAGCAAAGGCAAAACGGGCAGGAGGCCGAATCGACTGGCGATCGCGAAGAGCGTAGCGAGGAGAAGATGACCCATCAGGGGAAGATGGAGCATCAGAAGAAGAGGGAAAATCAGAAGAAGATGGCTCACCTGGAAGATCCTCAATACGAGGTCGACGAGTGTAGAAGATAAGAGGAGGAGGTACTGTAGTGGGAGGAGCCTGGGGAGTCGTAGGAGACGACACAGGCGGCGACAACGACGGAGAGGACACATGAGGAATATGTGGAGACTCGGTGGGACAGGTGGACGAGGGCAAAACAGATATAGGTGTATCTGGAAAGGTCAAGAAAGACAGAGACTCCACAGAGGAAGCCGAAGGAGAGGCAGGACGTGGGTAGAATGGACGAGACTCGTCGAAAGTCACATCCCGAGAAACCCGCATCCGACGACCAACAGGATCCCAGCACCGATAGCCCTTGTGCTCGGCACTGTATCCCAGAAAGACACACTCAACAGACTGAGCGGTCAGTTTGGTGCGTTCTCGAGGGGCGAGGAGAACGTAGCAAACGCAGCCAAACAGATGAAGGGTAGAGTAGTCAGGAAGAAGACCATAGAGACGCTCAACAGGGATCGCTCCCTGAAGAGCAGAAGAAGGCTGGATGTTGACGAGATAGGTGGCAGTGGAAACAACCTCGGCCCAAAAGTGAGGTGGAATAGAGGCGGCGATCATCAGAGCACGAGCCGTCTCAAGGAGGTGACGATGCTTGCGCTCAGCGACACCATTCTGAGCATGAGCACCAGGACAAGAGAACTGAGCGAGAGTGCCCTGCTCAGCAAGGAAGCTGCGCAGGTAACGAGAGAGGTACTCGCCAGCAGAATCAGCACGAAAGACACGAATAGGAGTGGAGAACTGTGTGTGAATCATAGTGGCAAATTTTTTATAGATAGACAAGGCCTCACTACGAGAAGACATGAAATATATCCAAGTATGGCGAGAAAAATCATCTATAAAAATGATATAATATCGATGACCCCCTTTCGAAACGAAGGGAGCCGGACCCCAAACATCTGAATGAACAAGATCAAAAGGGCGCTGAGACACAGACTCACTATGAGGATAAGGAAGCTGGATCTGTTTACCTAACTTACAGCCCTGACAATCTAAAGACACGTATCCTGAGACAGACCCCAGAAGACCACGACGAACTAAGGACGACAGACGGGATCCACACAGATGGCCAAGACGGTGATGCCACTGCTGGAAAGACCCGGTAGACAAAGTGGCAGAAGCGGAGAGACTGGCGGCGATGGTGGCAGCGGAAGGAAGGTAAAGCCAGTCAAGCTCCCAGAGACGCTGTGAGTCACGGCGCCGAGGGCCAGAACCAACCAGAGCTCCCGTGTGGCAGTCCTGAACACAACAAGAGTCAGAGTCGAGAATGACCCGATAACCAAGGTCAGTAATCTGCCCAGCAGAAAGAAGCTGCAAGGTAAGGCGAGGAACATGAGCAACAGAAGGAACATGAAAAGATGAGTTGCTAAGAGATCCTCGACCAGAGACAGAAAGAGATGTACCATCAGCAGTAAGAACACTGACAGGAGAATTAAGAGGTGTAATAGAAGACAGAGTGGAAGGATCAGGAGTCATGTGAAAAGATGCTCCAGAATCAAGAATCCACGGGGAGGTACCTGACTGTGTAGGAGGTGGTCTCTCAGTGCCCGAAGAGTCAGTAGCAGAACCTGCAGAACCTGTCGAGGGAGAACCTGAAGCGGCAAGTAGGCGTCGAAGTCTGGCTATCTCCTGCTCGGTGAGAGAAGCTGCTGAAGAAGTCGAGGCAGACGTCGTCGTAGAAGCACTAGTGCCAGTAGAAGAACGGCGTGAAAGATGCCGCTTCTTCTTATAGCACTGGGACTCAATGTGGCCGGCCTTGTCGCAGTAGGAACAATGAGGACGGCCACCTCCAGACGGAGGACAGCCACCACCACCTGTGGTAGCCGCTGGAGGAGGCAGTGTAGCAGGTGGACGAGCGGCGAGCACAGAGGGGAGTGGCATCAGACCAGCACCACTCAGACGAGTCTCCTCTGCGCGTATCTCGGTAAGAGCCTCCAGGAGAGTGACACGAGGGTGGCGTGCAAGGAGCTGGGCACGCCTTTGCTCGAACTCGGAACGAAGGCGAGTAAGGAACTCGTAAACCCGCTGAAACTCCAGGTCAGCACGGACATCCAGGCAGCACGGACAGGTACAACAGCCAGCAGTGCGAAGTGAGTCCAACTGACGCCAGACAGCAGAACTCTGAGCGTAAAAAGCGTCAACAGTAGCATCACCCTGCTGAAGAGAGTGCTCCTGGCGGACCACGGACAGGTACAGGGCATCACCAGAGGGCTCGTAGCGCTGACGAAGATGAGTCCACATCTGGAAAGCCGAAGGGAGTCCCACAACCTCAGAAGAAAACTGAGGCTGGACACTGGCGATGAAGACAGCAGCAGCCCGAGCGTCGTCATCGTACCACTGAGTGTAGACGGTCAGACGATCCTTGTAGGAATCCAGAGCCTCCTGGTAGGCAGAGGCAGCTTCATCATCAGCTTCATCATCAACAGCAGCCTTATCGGCTGTCGGGGGCAAAGCAACAGGCGTAGGCTCCGTCGGAGGAATAGGGCAAGGCGGGCAGGTGACATCGCCAGAAAGGACGCCCCAGAGACGAAGACCACGCATGTGAATGCGCATGTGAGACACGAAGTCGGTGTAATTAACACCATCAAAGATCACCGGGCAGCGAGGGAGGGAAACGGTGCCCATTGGTAGGCGGCGCTGGACGGCGCGGCGACCAAGGCAGCGAAGTCTAACAGGCGGCGCTGGACGGCGCGGCGGTTAGAACGACGTTTTTTTCTCGAGTCGGTTTACAAACCGACCGAGCGAGCCGACCGAGCCCACCAGGGCAAAACCCTAGTTTTGGAGGCAGCCCTGCGCAGGCGGCGGCGGCGGCGACCCGGTGCGGGAGGCGGCGGCCCGGCGCGGGAGGCGGCGGCAGCGGCCCGGAGAAGGCGGCGTCGGCCACCAGCGGGCGGAGCGGAGGCGGCGACCAGCGGGCGGAGCGGAGGCGGCGGAGGCCCGCCTCTCAGCGGCGACCTCGGCAACGGCTACCTCGGCAGGAGGACGACGCGTCGGCGGCCGGGGACGCGAGGCGGCGATGCGACGCTCGGAGGCCGCATTGGCGACCGGGGAGGCGAGGCGGAGGCCGCGTCGCAAAACGGGGAGGCGAGGCGCCGCTCCTCACGACGCCGCCGGGGACGAGACGCGGAAGCCGCGCCGGCGGCCGGAGAGATGGGATCTGTTGCGGCGACGGCGCGCGGAACCCTAGGTAAGCCAAAACCCTAGTTTTGGCTCTGATACCATATTATGAATAGCGCTTGTATTCAATATGAGGCCAATGGGCCGGTATATATACACAAAGTACAGGTGGTAAATATGCAAAGAACCCCTCATAACACTGGGGAATAACAAACTATACATATATCTCTAACAAATATAATATACATGCATGATTCGTTTGCCCGGTGTTTCTGAATGGTGTGCTGCGTTTGCAGGCTGATAATTCCTGTTCTCCCCCAATTTTGTTGGATTATTGTTTCTCCAGTTATGACTTACGATCTATGCATCTGTGGTTGGGCGTATTGCTGGAAAGTGCAAGGTTGCAAGATCCGACCGAGTGAATGGTCTTAACTCTGGAGTTGATGTCATTTTTTTTTTCTATGGTTGCATTTCACAATTTTTTTACTGCTTGCCAACACTACGCTCCGTTTTGTTGTATATGTCTATGGTCTATGGTCTCAGAGTAGCCATTTCAATATATTTGTCTATTAAGAGAATAAGAGTGTAGTTATTATAGTTTTTTTTATTGAGGGAACCTATAGTTAGTTGACGTCACCTTAGAGTTCGTAAGAGTTGGTAGTTAACTACACTTAGGATTGATAGTTACCAGCAATTAGGGTTTTGGTTATTGGTAGGAAAACAATATCGGGGATCACTGTGATTTTCAGTTACCGCCGTTTTAGCTAACCAGTTTTATAGTCGCCACAATGATAATTTTCGGTACACCTGTTAGCGTTTTTTATATTTTCCTGCGGTTCACAGCTGGTTTTTGATTGTCAACTCTGGATTTCATAGTTGCTAATAGTCAGCAGTCATAGTTACTAAATACTAGCAACTAATATAGCATGTAACATATATAATTGCTAATAATTAATATAACAAGTAACATATGGAGCTAGTTACTAATGTAGCAAGTGACATGTAAAAGATATTGACTGAAAGAGGGTTCATAGCCAAAGCAGTGGTTCTCAACCTACGCTAGTGTTTTGTTCGCCATGCACTATGGCCAATTATTCGCCATGCACTATGGCCAATTATTTTCGGAGTCGATACTAATCCAGTGATAGCTTTATAAATTTTTTAAAGCAGTTTTCCAACTTGTACATAGTTTCAGCTGCATCCTTCTCCGCTGGATCAGTTTTGAGATTCGTGTCCCCCTCTTTCCCCTCCGCTCCCTCTCCCTCCACTCTCTCTCTCTCTCTCTCCTCCACGCACAGATCTCAAAACCCCATCCAAGGTACAGCATGTACATAGAATGCGGTCTGGCATTCCCCTATACTTTTCGAAGTTTTTACTGCCCGTAAGTAGGGGTGAAATCGGGTCGGATATGGTCGGATCTCACCTTTCCCATATCCTAACCCACATTTTCTAATCGGATTCGGATCGAATACGGATAGTATCGAATACGAATACAAACACGGATAATGTTGGGCACAAATATGGAACAAACACGTACCAAGACGGATACAGACACTATCGGTCACGAATATTTATTCGGATATCAAGTCGATGCAGCAACCATTTTATACCACATAGACTAGCAATGCAACCATTCCATACATCCATAATGCAACAAATTGATCATCCTTAGCCACGCATACTTTGGACAGTCTCCTCCAGTCCACACTCTCTTAGGAGGGATTACAACACCCAGATTGCAGCCATCGTCATAAATTGGTCTTGGAAATAAAAGAATATATGTCCTATTATCCTATCGATAAACACTAACTGCTTTTCTTTGGAAACTCCCATCTTCATTGCAATTAGCAAGATAATCCGCACGGCACCATACTACTAAGCAGACTACCGATCAAAATCTAGAGAACTAAGCGCCTGGCCTGGAGCTCGCTCATTTCCATCAGTAACGCATCACCCATTCACCCTACAGCACCAGCAATTGAGCATGCAAGTCTAGTTCTTAAATCCCCCAAACCATCCAACCATTCCACGGTAGGATCCATACTTACCTCGACTTGGCAAATCCCCTCTAGGGCTCTAGGCAGATCTGGCGTACCTCGCCTTGGCGGCGTAGATCCGGTGGCGGCGAGGTCGAATCGACGGCGGTGAGGTTGAATCGCCGAGTGGATCTGCGGACGGGCGGAGGCGGTGCTGGGATGGCGGCCTGAGGACGTCCACGGAGGGGAAGACCAGGGGCACCGCCGCGTCGGCCGTCGCGCACTCGGGCGTAGATCCGGTGGCGGCGAGGTTGAATCAACGGCGGCGAGGTCGAATCTCCCATGCTCGGTGCCTGCCTTACGCGGTTACGCCGCCTCGACCAGTGGATCTGCGGACGGGCGGAGGCGATCCTGGGATGGCGGCCTGGCCTGAGGAAGTCCACGGAGGGGAAGACCAAGGGGCAAGGGCGCCGCCGCGTTGTCCGTCGGCGTCAGGCACTCGGGTAGTCGGCGTCGCCGCGTCGGGCACTCGGCCGAAGGGAAATGAGATGGGGATTGGGGAATCGGCCGAACCGAATGGTTGGAGCGCTATGGTCTGTGGAGCCGGTGAAGTTCGGATTGATTCGGAAGTTCGGACTGGCAAAGTAATCCAGGTAATACCCGAATAGTTAAGCGGGTAATATCCGAATTTTATACCGGATAATCCGGATCCGTCGGATACCGACCTCCCAAACCCGATACCGTATCCGCCAAAAAATACCCATATTCGGATCCGATATCCGTATAAGTTTCTGGGTACCCGAATTTACGACCTGAATTTGACCCGCTTTAATACGGGCGGGCGGGCAGGCGGGAAATATCCGGCCCGTTTTCACCCCTACCCGTAAGCGTAGCTTTGCTTCCCCATGCGCATGAAGCAACACAAGAGGCGGCTTGTGTTAAGTACCTAGAAAATTTTGTGTGGTTTAGAGGACAACTGAAAGCTCTTAGATGTGCAGCTTGAGATCATGATTTGATTCATTTGTTTAAAAAATAGCACGAGTTTTATATATGTAACAAGGGGAGTTGCCTATGGGCCTAACCCAGAACTATGTGAGTGAAGAAATCTGCGTCAGTTTGCTGCAACACTGCTTATCATTTCTGGACTAGTTGAAGCAAGCAGAGTGAAAACACAGCTACTTGGAAGAAAGAACCCCTTCTAAAATGGGGTACTAATTGCTACATGTAGGCCTACTTGCTATAAAATTCATCCAAACCTTGTGCCCCATTCATATTGGCTTCTGTTTTTAGCTTCTGCATAGAGAAGTCAAAAGCCAACCCGTTCGTTTGAGCTTTTGACTTCTCTAAAAGTCAAAATAAATGGGATGGTTTCTTAAAACAGATTCTCCAAATAGCTTCCCGAGCCCAAAACCATATGTGTCATCCATGTTTGCGTCTCTGCCGCCCACTACTATCTCAAAAAACGTAAATAAAAGCCATCAGCTATAAACCAAAAGAACAGGGAATATGAAGGTTTGCTTCTTGTACCAGCTGGGTGAAGCTGCTTCTCTAGCGCCTATGTAGGTGTGAACCTTATGGCCAAAGCGATAAGGTTCACGGGAGACAGCCCCTGTCGACCACTTCTCCCATGTTGCCCACTTTCCCCATTCTCTTGCCCCTCTCGCGCCCAGATCCAAGCCAGGAGGCCATCGCCATTCGCCGGGCGCAAGTGCCTAGCTGTTTGATCTGTGTCCACCAGAGCTCACGCCGTTGTCCACACCGCATCTCGTGCCCATGGATCTAAGCACATCGTCCACGCCATGATTGCCGAACCCCTCCATCGCATCATCCTCATTGTCCCCATTATCCACGCCGTCGTCTCTCGGTCCCCTCCTTCGCTTCGCTTCGCTATTGTAAGATCGATGAGGCCGACTAGAGGGGAGTGAATAGATGATTTTAAAATCTCTTTGGCTAAATCTAAGTTTATTATGCGTCTATTCATCCCTCTCTAGTCGGGCTCCTCGACCTTATAAGTGGTATAAGAGCTTGGTCTCTTATTTTATTAGGCTTCATCGTCTAGAGAGTAAAGAATGGTGACTGTAGAGGTTGTGCACCCGGTAGGGTTTCACACTTTGATGTCATAAATTATGCTTTTTGGAAGGTTAGAATATCTATATTTCTAAGGCCATATATCCTCATGTATGGAGAATCATTGGTGAGGGTTTTGCTACACATATTTATCCACAAAACTATACTTAAAGGGAAAAGCAAAATTTGCAACTCGATGCTCAAGCATTGAATGTTCTATTTAGCGCTTTGAACATGGATGAGTTCGATAGAGTGACCAATCTTGAGAATGCTCATGATATTTAGGCATCTCTTATGGAAATCTACAAGAGAGAACACTTAGTCAAGGAAGCTAAATTACATAGATTGAGAATTAAATATGAGAACTTTACTATGTTACCTCATGAAAGCATCAATGAGATGTATTCTAGGTTGAACAACATAGTAAATGAGCTCAAGAGCCATCTTATGAACTAACCAATCTTGATATTATGCGTAAGATGCTTAAGACCTTATCGGAGAAGTATGAAACATTAGTGACATTATTCCTCAACTCCTCCGAATTACCAACAATGACGTCTATGGTCTCTTGAGTAATCTTATTACCAATGAGATGTATAAGAAGGATAAAGAGGATATCGAGGAGATACCATCATCAGCAAGCAAGAAAATTCATGCATTCAAAGCAGTGCCGGACCTAGAATTTTACCAAAGGGTATGCCGCACCAAAATTTTCATATGCAATTCGGTAAAACCATTTGCCAATTCGGTAAATAATTGTAAAATTTGTACCGTAATGCGGTATACAGGCACTAAATAATATGATAAGTCTTAAATTCAAGGATTAAGTTGGAAACTTGCACAAATTACAATATAAATAGTTCAAACACCATACTAATAGTCTCAAATATACATAAAAGAGACTTACAATACTACTTGTCTGGCCTTTTTGGCCTACGCTTTCTAAAGGACATGAAAGTCTCGATTATATCATCTTCATCCACTTCAAAGAAAATATCCCGCTTAATGAATGCGACTAGACAATCATCCAAAAGGCTATCACCCATCTTATTTCTTATCTTTGTTTTCACTAAAACCATTGCAGAAAATACCCTTTCAACACTTATTGTTGCCACTGGTAGAAGCAAAACCAATTTGAGAAGCATGTAAACCATATCATACACTTTATACCTCTTTGTTTCAACAAGCTTAATTGAGATATCAACAAGATTGTCTAGATCTTTAAATCTATCAGCTTGTCTCATATCATCAATATCATCAATATAATTACCAAGTTACAATTCAAGTTTTAGCAAATAATTGCTCGAGAACTCTTTAGGGTAGAACTCAGCTAGTCTACATACTTTCTGTGCATCGAAAGAAGCAAATGAGTTGGAAGGATTGAAGGCCAACTGTGTGATGTACATAAAGACACGTCCAAGAGAAAACATCTTTTCTTCTACTTTTACATCAATGCGGAGTAGTTCAACAACTAATCAAGACAATACCAATTCGCACTGCTGTTCACTTGAAGGAACCGAACTACTCATAGAGCATGGCATGTCACAGGCCAGGGCAGAAAAATCTTACTTGTAGAGTGAAGATCCTATCCTGGAACTGCACCTCCTTGGTGAGGAAATCTGCGCCAATCGTAGCCTTGTACTGGTTGCTAAACTTCTTGTTAACATATCTGAATTAAATCACAGCTCAGAAAAACACAAACCAAAAGAACAGCAAGAACTACGAAATAAATCCCATCAGGTTTGTGCCGAAAACATCCGAATCACAGGATACTGGTTCATCAAGGACGTCTTCCCAACCCTAGATCGCAGGAAACAACAGAGAGTCAGCGAGAAATCGAGGAAAAAGAACCGCAGGAGATGGAGGAAGATCCGAACTGCTCACCCGCTGTCGCCGAGGATGATGACTTTGAGGAGGGTGCGGCAGCGCGAGGCCATCGGGATCTAGGAGTCCAGGGGCGATCTCGCGCGCGGGAAGGATTGGGAGGGGAATGACGAGCCGAAACCAGCGGGGAGCTCATGCATCGCGAGGGACGCCGTCATGGCAGCAGGGTACTCTATTACTATGTCGGCTGGGCCCCAGGGTATGCCGTGGCCCACCCGGCATACCCTGTGGGTCCGCCCCTGATTCAAAGTCAAGCATTAGTCAAGTGATGATAAGGTCGAGGCGTGTCAAAATGAAGACACCGATGAGGAAATGACCACTTTCATGAAGAAATGAAGAAAATCATAAAGAGGTGTGGCTCATAATATAAGGTGATGGCTCAAAAAGAAGCCTATCCTCCAAAACAAAGCACTACAAAACTATTAAGTGCTATGAATGTGAAGAAAAGAGAGACATTGCCTCAAAGTATTCAAAGAAGGAGGATGATGAGCCTAAGTCACCATCAAGAAAGAAGAAGGATGGCAAAAGAAGATACTTTACTGGGTTGTTATCAAGGAGGATTCATCAACAACTTCAAGTAACAATAAGGCTCTATCACGTTATGACGTCCACATGCTTCATGACAAAAGGTAATAACGAGGTAAATATTGATGAGCCTACTTATGGTGAATTGATGGATATGTTAGAAGAGCTTAATGAACATCTTGAGAAGGAGAAGGCTAGATTTAAGTTCCTAAAAAAAGAGCATAACTCTCTTAAAACTAATTATAATGTACTAAAGGATGAACATGAGTTTCTTCTCCTCAAGGAATTTACTAAGTTTAAGGTGCATATAGGCATTGTATATAATTTATTAGATGCTATACCATGCATAGCTCCTAGCCCTTGCATTTCATCTAAGGTTAGCATATCCAGCTCGTGCGATGACTTACTTGATATTCTTTGTTGCTCTAGTATGAATGTTCCTACTTTCTCTATACTTGTTAAGACTGACCTTGTAGAAGAAAAATAAAGAGCTGAAGGATCAAGTCACCAAGTTGAACCATGACTTGAAAAAATACTATAAAGGAAAAACCTCTCTTGACAAATGCTTGAGCTATCAAACGCTTGACAAACCTCTCTTGACAAAAGTATAATTTGATAAAAAAACTAGGTGAAAAAGAGAATTTATCTTTGGCATATAGTTGGAAATGCTCCAAAAGTGGTTTATAATTCTTTGTTCAAGTGTTTGGAGCAAATTACAACATTATAAAACTTTCCTCAAAATTGAAATGTCAGAGTGCATTCTGTTGCACCCTGGTTTAACTGGTCCTTTGCCAGCGATCTGACCGGAGTTGCATATCAGTCTGATCGGGTATGCCTAGCGGTCTGACCATACCTTTGCCACCGGTCTGACTGAAACATAGAGTTTTGGTTGACTTTGTTTAAATTGTTGATTTCCAAATCTTTTTGCCATTCTCATTGCTCTCCAAAGTCAAATTGATCCTTGTTTTCCTTGCTAGCTACTCTCAAGTGCTTTTCTTGACTCCAAATGCCATTTTGATCTTAATGTGACATTTTAAAGGGTATTGTCTACAGTGGTAGCATCGTGAGCATCTTAACCTCGGTATTAATTCATCTTATTCCTTCCAAGTGGTATCTAATTCTTTCCTTGCCAAGAAAATTTCTTTGACTAAGCTCAAGCTCTCTCCTAAGTTTGGTATCTCGTGAGTTGCTTAATTTCAAGTGATGATTTTTTGAAGTTTTCTCAAGAAGTATCAAGTGACACAAGCGATGTAAAAGTGATACCTTCAGTATCCAAGTGGTATCTTGAAGTGGTGCCAAGGTTATCAGAATCTCAATTTTGTCATACGATCCTAAAATTTTATGATTCAAGATTGACTAAACTAATTCGACTCTATGGTAGGATCTTAATATGGTAGAATCTTAATATTCTTACGATTCTACCTAAATTTTTGTAGGATCATGATCCAAATTTTCATACGATCCTACTCGATTATGTCAAATCTATTACTTTATTATAAATAATTACTTGTATACTTCATTTTAATTAAATTTTTTAACTTTTATCTCTTTATGTTCACTATAATTATTATAAAATACACATGATCTTACCTTTTCTCTACAACTTGTAAAGAAAAGTTCAAAAGATATAATTTTAAAAATGCAATAGTGTTATAATATACTATAGATTTTTTTTAAAAATGTTTCTTTGGTAGAATCAGATAAGATCTTAGATTTTATATCGATCCTACGATTGCGATCCTACCAAAGAACCTCCGATCCGATTTAGGATCACGATTATGACAACCTTGAGTGGTGCTCACAAAGTAGATTTATATATTTCAAGAGAAGATCAAGTGTCCAAAGTCAATCATACCTACAAGTGGTATCTATTGTCATTATAAGTAGAATTAATCACCATTACAAGTAACATATTGTCTCTACAAGTGGTATGTGTCAAATTAATGTACATACAAGTGATATCATGGAAGAGATAAAAGGACAATACCACAAGAAAATCAAAAGTGCCTATTATCGAGAAAAGAAGAAGTTTGGTGCTTGATGACAAAGGGGGAGGGAAGCTACAATTGCAAATTGGTCAATTAGTAAAGTTGGCTTAGCAAATATGACAAAAGGGGAGATGACAAGAAGAAAGGGAACCTTTGTGTGTCAAAGGAAAAGAAAGAATAATCATTGTGTAAGGGAGAGTTTTTCTGAGTGAAAATATATTAAGTATTTTGAGCTAACTTAAAAAAGGGGTAAAAGTATTAATATTGGAAAAACTACTTTACCTATTTGCCCAAAATAATTTATAGATCTTATGAGTGCATGTTTTATATTCTCATATGTTTATTATCTTTTATTCAAATTGTTACATTCTTTAGATCCAAAATATAGGTTGAACTCCGCTTCAAGTCAAACTTGAATGTGTGCATGTGGTTCTATCTCACATATATGTATGCACATGTGTAAGGGGAGTTTACTCTATATTTTATGGTTTCATTCATATTGATCCTTCTCTTTAATCCACATATTGAGAATCATTATTTTGATATATATTCTTTGAGTATATAAAGTTTGTGTAGTTTATATATATACTCATATTGCTTTAAATTGAGTTAATTGCAATTGTTAAGATTGTCCTCAATTGCCAAACGGAGAAGATTAAAGAATCTAGATCTATTATTATGAGTTAATGATATATTTTAGTAATTAATGATAATTATATTGTGGGACTAAGATTTTTCATGAGTTAGATGAATAGTTTATGCCCCATAATGTGAAGACTTTAGATGATATCATAAGTTGATCATAATTAAGTCAAGATTCAGGATAAATGATGGCGTCATGTATTGACGGTCGTCAGGTCAAGATCCTGAAGAAGAGATGATCATGAGTTGATCATCAAGTCAAGTAAATACCAATCATGTGTTGATGGTTAAAGTCAAGGATCCGGACTTGAAGTGAAGATATTTACCATCAAGCTTTAAGAGGATGTACAAGGCAAAAGTATAATTAGCGTAGACTAAGGATGTGTTTATAATCTTTTGCCAGTTTTAGTGTTTGGAGAAAGACTAATTTGCTAGTGTAAGTTGTCATACTATTAAGAGGGGTCATGACTAGTAGCTTTAGTGTGTCATGTGTTGATAGTTCATTTAGTTTGCTTTAGCTCTCCGTGGTATGGTGCCATCATTTGTGAATGTATTTTGCATGATCCTTATAGCATATAACTTAAGTTTGTGAATGTGTTTTACAAATGATTTGAGTCCATGTACCTAATCCTTGTGATATGATCTAAAGTATGTGAATGCATTTTGCAGCTTGTTATACATCATGCTTTAGCTTTTGTTTGTATGGTATTATAATTTATGAATGTATTTTATAAATTTATTGAAGTACATGCATCTCTATCTCTGCTAGAAAAGTAATTGCGGTATGACCACCCTTTATATGGTTGTATGATCGGAGCTGTACGACCGGCTCTATGTGAGTGGTCAGACCGGCCAACAATGTGATGTGGTCAGACCAGTTGGCGATCTAACTGATTTCAAGTGAGTGGAATGATCGGCCCTCCCTGAGTGATCAGACCGGCCATGTATTGGCGGTTTTACCAGACTTTACAGTACAACTAGGCATTCGTTGCCGGTAGTATTTTTTTCCAGCAAGCACTATTTCTGGTTCCTGGTTAAGTGGTCCGACCGACCTATGTAGCGGGCTGACCAGACCCAGCAGTAGTACTGAACCCTGTGTGAGTGGTGCGACCGGCAAAAACTGCAACAGCTAGTTTTCTAGCCATTGCAGAGGAGGTGATAGTATCGGCTATAAGTTGGTGGTAGTACTGGCCTCCTACTGATTTCATCTCTAACGGCTTAGATTTTTGTGGTAAGTGTTATAAATACCCCCTTGGCCAGTTGAAAAAAGTTTGGTTGGTGCCCTATTCTTTATTTTTGAGCTAAGAGCAAGTCCTCTCACCTCCTATGTCCATATGTTGTACTTAGTGAGATTAGAGAGGAAAATCCTTGTGCATGTGTTGCACTTGGTGTTGGATTTCATATCCATTGAGTTTTGGCACTTGATTCATTCAAGTAAACATCTCAGACTTGTTACTCTCTAAGGTTCCTAACTCTTAGATGGTTTGGAGGTACGGTGGTCCGGTGATCTTCTCAAAGAAGCTTGTGAGAAGGCTCGACATGTTGTGAAGGTTGGATCTCATGTACCCGGAGTGGGAAAGAGCTACCATTAGTATAAATTAAGGTATTTGGCTTATATTAACGTGAACTAGGGGAGACCAACAAGTATTCGAACACTATAGTAAAATGAGACCATGCCAATTTTGGTTTGCTCTCTTGTGCTCAATCTACATCCAACAAGTTACATTCCTAGAATCAAATGGATTGCTTGTCCCCTAGAATTGCAAATCTTGACATAGACTTAGAGTGTTAGTGTACTTACATAAAACTAGTTGTTGTTTAAGGTCTTAATTATGCAAGACTGATTTGAGTTACAATTCCACATTATAAACTCAGTTTTAGCCAAAAAGATTTTAAAAGTGCCTATTCACCCCCTCTAGTTGGCCTTCTTGATCTAACAGCTATCCTCTTTGAGTTCTAGATTCGAATGTAACCTCTCCCTTGCCCCTACCTTGCATGTGTAAATGCATGTTTTGAGAGACAATTTGTGGGTGTCAATAATTGATCTCATCGATGAGCATGTCTCATCTCTTATCTCTGTGATTGCTATCTTTGTTGGTACTAGCTGGGCAAGTGCATGATTGTTTCTTCTGCTAATTGAGAACACAAGACACATTCAGTACCTCCTTGTATAGGGCAATGCCTCCTTCATAACATATGTTTGAGAACTTCAGCACTGTGGAGGGCCAACTCAACTAGCTCTGGAGAGGCTGGGTAGACAAGAAGAAGGCCAAGTGATTGGTGCCTGGTGCCTGGTGCCTTCTGTGCAACTGACGCCCGTGATGGGTTTTTTTGCATGATGTGTTCGTTTGCATGTTTCTTCGGTCACAAGAACATTTGGTTCCTATTTTAATTTTTGATTGCACGAACAATCCTTTCATATGTGTGTCTTGTCTTGTTGCGTTTCATTTGTTAGCGTGAATTCTGTAGCTAGCCGGTTGTTAATTTGGGTGCAAACTTCGTTCTGTATAAATTTCAGTTGTTGTGCATGTTGCTTCGGTCATGCATTTTCCCTGTTATTTGCTTCCATCTTCTAGTTTTGCTTCAGTTCTGCCCAATTACTCCCATTTTTTGTCACCTCAAAATAGTTGAAATCATTACAGATGTCATCATCGAGTGGGACACACATAACGAAGATAGATAACAACTCCATCTCCGTTGCTACAAATTCGTTGGTTGCACTATTGGAGCAAGCCATCTTCTACCTATGGGGGGATGATGAGGGAGAGGCCTCGTCTTGGAGGCCATGGAAGGTTGCTAATAAAACTGACATCTAGTGGGTCGAGGAGCAGTAGAGCAATCCATGTGCTTGCAAGGACATGTTTAGGATGCGAAGGTTAATTTTTAGTGCATTGCATGACGCTCTAGTGTGGAACTACGGACTTGAATCAACTCGTTAGACTAGCTCCAAGTAGGCACTTGGATTGTTCCTGCCCTGAAGTCCAACCGACAAGCACAAAATAGATTTGAGTGTTCAGTTGGTCATGTTAGTGAATAGTTCACTAGGGTTTTAGTTGCAGTTGAAAAATGGCATGGGATATTGTATGACTGGTGGACCAACATTTCTGCACGGTCCACAGCATGCAACAACTACCTTGTTTTTATCCACATTTCAACAACTATGTTAGGGTGATTGATACGGAGTCGCCCGATCTTCTCGACATAGGATGGATACTCACGGGAGTCTTGATAAATCGTAATGATCCTCCAATGCTAGTGCAAGGGACGAACACTCTTTAATCCGCCAAAACACACTCGTGTTGATTTTGTCGACCACCAAGCGAAGATCTATCGTGCATCCAATTCCTAGCGGAAAGGCTGAAAGATCTTGATTGAAGAAGACACTCCTAATTCCCTAAGGAATTTCGGCAGCAATGCTAAACTCGAAAACTTTAGTAGATTGATTTTTCTCAAACGTGGTTTGCCTCAAACAAAAGGGATACAATGGGTTTTATAGTGCTTCCCCGAACTCACGCAAGGAAAGCCTTGGCCGAATCAATCTATAATTCGGTCAAGGTTTCCTATTCTAATTCCTAAAATTTAGCAAGTCTGTTTCCTTCAATTTCGGGCTAAGCCCCTATCCTATTACAAGACCGAGATTGAGGTGGATTCGGTCGGCTTTTGGTCACGCAGGCCACATCTTGTGCACACCATGAGATTTGTGATCACGTGGCCTTCCATTGATTTGATGGCTGCTTGGTTGAGGCTTTCTTGGACGCATATATCTTAATTCCTTAATCGCATAGACTCTCATCCTCTTGACTCGTGGCTGGTTGGACTTTCTCCACTTGATCTTCGGTTGCTTTGAATCTGAGAAGGCACAACATATTTGCATTAGGTAGTATGCTATTCTCATCTAACATAATAGAAGACTCTAAGAAACAAAAGCACCTGTTGTTAAAGTAGTTTAGCTCTTGCTCTTGTCATAGGACCTTTCGGAGCCTCATCACTAGCTTTGTCATGCACACTTGGAGTGGATGATGAATGTGTAATAGAGATGTCCTCATCAGTGATTAACGGTACTCATGGCGCAGTGTTGGTACCTAGTAGGGTAGCACTAAAGCACTACAACCACCATGGATACATGAGCCAGAACGGGCTCACGGTTTGTGGCTTCGACCAGCATTTTACTTTCGGGTGCGTTGGGTGGGGTGGCGCAGCATACGACACACTTGTGTTATAGGACACGATGGTAGCTTACCAAGACCGTTTCCCCGTACCCTCCACAAGGTATGTTTGTTGCATGTTTGTGCAGTTCTCATTGTTAAGGGAATTTGCTTTAGTTAGTAATTAGTTCTTGGACTTGAATGCA
The DNA here is from genome assembly GCA_017311315.1 of Dendrocalamus latiflorus. NCBI lineage: Eukaryota > Viridiplantae > Streptophyta > Magnoliopsida > Poales > Poaceae > Dendrocalamus > Dendrocalamus latiflorus. The sequence goes on along the minus strand of CM029648.1, from coordinate 11,252,842 downwards.
TTGTAGGCAAGTATTATTTAGTGGACTCTAGTTACCCGAACAAGGAAGAGTTCCTAGCTCTGTACAAGAACCAGAGATACCATGTACTAGAGTTTGCATGAGGTGCACAACTAGCTGGGATGAAAGAAAATTTTAATTATCACCACTCATCGATCCAGAATATGATCAAGCACACATTCGATGTTTGGAAGAACAGTGGTGCATCCTGTTGAGCGTGAAAAGTTATGATGTAAACACACAAAGAAAGTTATAGCGGCGACCATGGCTTTGCATAACTTCATCATCGATATTGTGATGCTAGACAATGACTACTTGGACATCGAGGATGATGACGGGTACGTGCTAGGAGAGGGCAGGGACACTGAGTCTCCAGATTGCAGTCTTGGGAGGTTAGACAGACCCATGGACATGCTTCAGGATAGGATCGCGCAGGCTTTGGTACGCTAATGTACGGCTAGACCGATTGTTGGGCCTCTTCTTTTCAGCTTCTAAAATCTACTTTTTGGCTTTCTACAGTAACTAGCTTTCAAACGGAGTATCTTTTCAAGGTGGAGTTTATAAGTTGATTGTAGTATACACTATAACGACTTCATTTATATCAGCCAAAATAACAAGCGAGTTTCTGTTACTCTGTACCCTCTCTCTCGAATAGGCCAAAAACCATGAGCCACAACCAAAAGCCATAAGCCAAAGCCAAAAAGAACAGGCCCGTTGATTACTCACATTTGAATTGTTGTACGTGATTCCCCTATGTAATTTAGTATGTATTTTTGATATATTTTAATTTATTGTGTTGTACATACACTAACATGTTGTAATGGCCTATGTTGTAATTTCACATGTTATAACATATTATGTACTTTCCTATGTTACAATTCCGTATGTTGTATGTCGTTCAGTGCACTCTAAATTTGTGTGTTCTTACATCCTTTCCTTCGGACCTAACAACGTATCGTTACACATCTTTCAATTAACATGACTACACAAAATCAGCTTAGCCAAATGCTAATACGAATACCTCAGCTTCTAAAAGCCACTTCTTCTAGTCGCTACTATTTATTTTCATCCCATAGCTAAAAGTCGTAGCCAATATGAACGCCTCCTCACTAATAATGTTGCATGATTCACTGGATAAAATTTGTAGAATTTTGTTGTCATATCTTAGAAACAAAAACTTTGTTCAAATCAAAGTAGATTATAAATCATATGTATATAGAAAGAAGATATAAACATAGTATAGAAGACCACCACTATTTTCCATGGACTACCACACAATAGCAATTTAATGAATGAAATAACATATACGCAGCATAATATAGAGGCGATGCTTTGTCCAGTAGCACTAAAATTTGTTTTGAACTTCATAACTTTGTTGGTCAAAGCCCAACAGGTTCAGCTCATATCATCTTGCTATGCCATTAAATTATAAAAATTAGCTCTTTTGATGCACAACAATTACATGAATGTCCATCTCCTTCAGCATTACCGACCGCCCACAAGAGTCACATGGTACAGTCCTAGATCCACATATACTCTCATGTTCACATATATTTCAAAGCTGATGTTGAGCATCATGTCGTTCTCCATCAGCTTGAACCATGTCACCACAAAATTGGCACACAATCAAGTGCAAGGGGCAAGTTGAGGATTGGTGTTGGACCTAACTAACATTATTAGTAAAGTAATAGTTAGTCATGTGACTTACCATACTAACATTATTAGTAAAATAAAGAAAGTTGATGCTGAAAATACAAGCAAATGCTGAAAATAGATTGGTACATAAAATGTAACATGCGGATAACATTATCTTATAAGGCACATAACCTATGCACAAACGACACTTCATGCACTCATGCACTTGGGCCAACTCACCCCTCCGATCGCGATCCAATCATCCAGATCCATGCACGGCGTTTTTGCAGAAGAACACCCACCACTTGTTGCCATTTTTGCAAAAACCTCCCATAGCTGTCCCCTCCTATCTTGATTCTGTCCCCCAAACCAGCCTGCCTTCCCTAAATCCATCGGCGGTGAACCCTAGGTCCCTACCACCATGCAGTGGCGATGGTGACAATGATGGGCGAAGGTTACACTAGGTAATGGCTACCACCATGCAACGGCGGCACTATGTGATGGTAACAGTGCCCCATCCTCGAGTCCAACTCGCCGTCCCGTCGGTCATGCCCTCCCCATGCACCGCTTGGCACTCTGTTAGCCTCCCCTCATATTGATCCTCTGCTCCCTCCATGCACAAGATTCCCTGCGATGGTCACCGCATGAAAGATAAGACTCGACAGCTACTGATTGCGAAAGATAGGTACAGATATGATTGCCTTTCGTAGGGAGAAGCAGCCGTGATGTGGATCCACCTAGCAGGCTACCTGAACCACGTTGTTTTGGCCCTGATCTTTCACGATACGTCTTGCTGGATGCCCTCCTTGTTCTAAGGTTCTTGCACACCCAAGAACAGCATACACCTCCAAGATAAACCTTCTCCCACGTACACCACATCACGTGAACAAAGGGTAGAGAAACCAAAGTTTCAGCAAGTAGAATCCAATACCACAATTGGATTCAACACACCAAGAGCAATTACACGATGGAAATATCAAGAACACGCCAACAATGGTCACCAAACCATGGTGATTTTCTGATTTCTATTTCTCAATTCATATTATACCATAGCCTTAGTTACAATGGGGCTAAGCCATAGCCTTATATAGGTGTACAATGCACGGTCTTGACTAAAACTTACGCACAACCTGGCCTAAGGCCAAAATAAACTCTAATACGAACTAAAAAGGAAATATCTAAACTGCTACCATCGGATTCTCTCTCAATTTGTGACATGACCATGAGGATTCTAGGGTTGGAACCTCATCCATTGTATGGGGGCTTTGAATTAGCTTTCCAATGAGTCTAAGAACACCCAAATCTGACTCCGTTTGTGAAAGTTATGGGCATTTTAATGCTGGATTTTCTGTCTAACCCGAACCGAATCTGAACTGACTTCAAATCTTTGTATGTTTTCTTTTCTTGCTCAAGGGGCATCCAAATCCATTTGGAACCTGAAAAGGAATCCTTCTCAACCTTTAAAAATCCATGGTGTGGTCGAATTTTACCCTTACTTGCATTGCAATACTTAGACTCTTTATGTTTGGCAAGTCTCGCACGTCTCTCTGGACAGCTCGTGCAGCATCCAATGAAGTTGCCATAACTTTGTGTAGGAAGCTCCAATCAAGCGTCGTTTAGTTCGTTGAAAAGTAGACTTCATTAGCTTTCTAAATATGTGTTTTGTCCATATTAGATACCTCAAAATTGGCATTCAAAGCTTCTTGAACTTTATGCACAGAACTGCAAGCACTAAAACTTGATTGATGTTATGTCTTCCTCTTGAGCCAAACGAACTTCCTCTTTCTCTCTTCACCATGATTAGGCCCACATAATATATGCATAACTCCATCCAACCCAAGGTTCCAACTAGGGTTTTCTCGTCGCGGCCATTATGGTTCTTCTCCTTGTCTTCTTCATGTGCCAAAGGGATTACATTCTTTTTGTTTTCTCTATCCTCACTTCCCTCCCCTTTGGCTTCATGTTATTGGATCAAAACAGCACTAACCAAAGTTGTAGTGCTACTTGGTACCACATCAAGCCGGATGAATTGTATGTGCCAATTGCCATTTAGCTAATAAGCCCATGGATATTGAAGTTCCTCAAGCTGTGCTTCCCGATACTGTATTTGAAGTAGTTCTTCGAATTCCTTATGATGTGCAGGGCTCAAAGTTCTTCGAATTCCTTATGATGTGCAGGGCTCGACCCCTATTGTAGTGGTGCTTCAACACGCCCAGCTCCCTGCCTTCAAGTTTGAAGTGTTGTGAATCTTGTATGATGTGCAAAGTAGTTTTGTGGGATTCTCTGAAATTTGTGTGTGTTGCAAATAATGCACAAAAAAATAGAGACAAAAGATATGAATTTTACATAAAAAACCCTTACGAGAAAAAATCACAGGCGCTCAAAGCCAAATCACTATAATGAGGAGAGATTACAATGAAGCACTTACTCTTCCTATGGGCTACTAGGGTACATATATATTTGGCAAGGGAAACGAGTCACACATGGAGAGGAAACTGAATCAGAATCGGTTACTATAGATTGACACCACGTCAGATACAATCTGTGCATGCACCTATCACGCCATGTCTTGCATGAGGTGATAAAGTGTCCTACATGGACACTGTATGAATTCGAATAAACTTGAACAATCTCCACCTTGAGCCGAATTTCCTCCAGTAGTCGAAAAATGTGATGAAGTCCTCCAATAAAATCAGCACGTATATCTTAAGCACCGAAAGTCTAAAGGATTAGTGAGTAATACCAACTAAGTTTGAGCTTTGCAGAAACTTTGTGGCAGAAACTAGCTTGATCAACATATCAGCTAGATTATCATGAGTACTTATTTTACTAACTTTAATATCACCTTAAGTAATGACACCTCGAATATAGTGATACATGATATCAAAGTGCTTTGTTCTCTCATGAAATATTTGATCTTTCATAAGACAAATAGCACCCCGGCTATCATAAAATATTGTAGTACAAGATACACTTCCACAGAGCTTAGTAAATAAACCTCTTGGCCAAATGGCTTCTTTGCAAGCTTCAGAAATAGTCATATACTAAGGTTCTACAGTAAACAAGACAATGGTAGCTTACAAACTTGCTTTCTAGCTAACAGCACACCTTCCAAAAGTGAACACATAATTAGTGAGAGATCTTCTTTTATCCAAATCTCCAGCAAAATCAGAATCCATATAACCAATGAGTCCATCTCTAGTCTTCCCAAATTGTAAACAAGCATTAGACGTACCCCGTAACATATATGAAAATCCATTGAACTACTTTACAATGCTCTTTTTCAAGATTAGCCATGTATCTACTAACTACACTTAATGATTGAGATAAATCGGGGAGAGAACATACCATAGTATACATAAGCGAACCAACTATACTTACATATAGAACACTAGATATGTACTCAACTTCATCATTTTATTGTGCATATGATGCTGAAGAAAGTTTGAAATGTGCAGCTAAGGGAGTACTCAACAGTTTGGCCTTATGCATGATGAAATGACGAAGAAATTTATCAATATACCCTTTTGACTTAGGTACAATTTGCTAAACCATCTGCCTTTGATGATTTCCATATCAAGAATCTTCTTTGCTGCACCAAGGTCTTTCATATCAAATTTACTTCTTAATTATGCCTTAAACTTTGAAATTTTAGCCTTGTCTTTTGTAGTAATCAACATATCATCAATATAAAGGAACAAACAGATAATTGAACCATTAATAGTCTTCAAATAAATATAGCTATCATAATCAGATCTTTTCAAATCCTAAGATATCATAAAAGAGTCAAATCTCCTGTACTGTTGTCTAGGTGACTGCTTTAAACCATAAAGAGATTTCTTCAATTTACAAACAAAATTCTCCTTTTCCGGAATAATAAAATCTTCCAGTTGCTCCATATAAATGTCTTCTTCCAATTCCCTATGTAAGAACGCGGTTTTCACGTGCAATTGTTTAAGTTCATAATCATGCATAGCCACAATGCTAAGTAAAGTACGAATAAAACTACGCTTCACAACAGAAAAAAGACATATGTGAAATCAATACCTAGAATATAGCTATATCCTTTAGCAACAAGTCTTGCTTTTTACCAAATCTCTTTAGCTGGTGAAATGCCTTCTTTTTTTCTTGAAGATCCATTTGCAGTGAATATGTTTCTTCTCAATCGTCAATTTGATCAGCTCCCAAATGCCATTCTTATTAAGAGATTCTATTTCATCATGCATGGCAGTCATCGGAATCACCAGAAGAGATTGTCTCTGAATACGATGAAGGTTCTATAGTACATTAAATTTTTTCTGCCATATTTAAACAGTAAGTCACAATATTGGCTTCTTCAATCAATCTTGTAAGAGGTTGAATGTTTCTCCTTTCTCAATTAGCTGCAATAGAACGTTGTATTGGTGGCGCAACAATAGAAACTAATAGAATATTTTTCTTGTTGACTTCTGGTGTAGATCCTGAATCAATAGCATGCTCCACCTGCATGCTTGATAGCTTCTCAATGGGAACATCAATAGATGTTTATCATGCAACATAGCAGACTCATCATAAGTAATATTTCTGCTAATAACCACCTTTCTAGTTTTAGGATTCTATAGTTTATATCCTTTTACACCAGTTTTATAACTAAGAAAAATGCACTTAACTGCTCTAGGTTCTAATTTACCGTTGCTGACATGAGCATAAGCGGGACAACTAAATATTCTTAAGTTCGAATAATTTGCTAGAGAACCAAACTATATCTCAATTAGAGTCTTCTTATCAATAACCAAATTAGGTGACCAATTAATCAAATAACAAGCAGTGGAATCAGCTCCAGCCCAATAAATCTTAGATAATCCAGAGTTTGACAACATGCAACGTAACTTCTCCATGATGGTTCTATTCATGCGTGCAGCCACACTATTTTGTTGAGGAGTGCCTAGGACGGTATAATATCTCACAATATATTCTGATCTACATAAAGTTTCAAATTCTCCTAAACAAAACTCCAAGCTTTTGTCGGTACATAACTTCTTAACATACTTGCCAGCTTGTCTTTCAATCATAATCTTCCACTCCTTGAATGTCTTAAATGCATCCAATTTATGCTTGACAAAATATGCTTAAACTCTTCTTGAGTAATCATCAATGATGGTCAACATGTAGCTTGCACTTCCAAGTGACGAAATGTGGAATTCTATGCCTTTTGTAGAGTGAGTCGTAGTGCTGAATTTCACCCACTTTTGCTTGTCGAGGACATAATGTTCACAAAACATTATCTTATTGATGCTTTCACCATAAGAAATCCACTTTTATATAATCCCATCATTCTAGCTTCACTCATATGCACCAGACACATATCTCAAAGATTAGTAGCGTCAAAATCAGATGATTTATTTGAGGCAACACTAACATTACCTGACATTGTAGTGCCTCGCAGATGATATAAATTGGCAACATTCATATCACCTTTCATTACAACAAAAGAATATTTGGTGACCTTTAGAATTGCACCTCCACCTTAATACTTGTACCATTTACCATCAAGAGTACTCAATGAGATAAGATTTCTTTTTAAATTTGGAATATGATGAACATCCAATAAAGTTCTGATTGTGCCATAAAATATCTTGATCTGGATAGAATGAATGTCTGCAACCTTGCATGGTGTATTATTACCCATCAACATGGATCCACATGGCATGGCTTCATAGGTAATAAACCACTCATGATTCGGGCTCATGTGGAAAGTACAGGCTGAATCAAGAATCCATTCATTACTATTTTTGGAATCACTAGCAAAGACAACGAGAACATCTCCATCAGAACCTTCTTGGGTGACAATGGTGGTTCTAGGTTCATCCTCTTATTGATTCTTCTTGAAATTGTTATTCCTCTTCTCCTTGTTCTGCAACTTCCAGAACTCGGATATGTCATGACCATCCTTCTTACAATACTTACATGACTTCTTGTTCCTGGATTTAGATCTACCTCTGTATTTGCTTTTGCTTCTGCCTCTTGAATTGTCGTCTGAACCCTTCTCGTATTGCCTGTCGCGGATAAAACTTCTATATATGTACTAGAACTTTCGCTGGGAATAATAAGTTTTATCTTTTCTTTAGCATACAGAGCTTCATAAACTTCACTGAGAGTAAGATTATCTTGGCTGTATGGGATAGTATCTCTGAAAGTAGAGTACGAACTAGATAGAGAACATTGCAAAAAAAACCTAAATCTTTATCATCACATTTTATCTCTATAGATTCGAGGTCTACAACAACTTTCTTGAAAGCTGTTAGGTGGTTCAACAATGAGGCTCCACCCGCCATCTTGTGGGAATAAAGCTTCCGTTTTAGATGCATTTTACTGGTTAGATTTTTGGTCATACAAATCTACTCCAGCTTCAGCCATAATACGGCGGCGGATGTCTCCTTCATAACCTCCTACAAAATATTACTTGATAGATGAAGATAAATTTAAGATAAAACCTTACAATCTTTATGTTGTTTCTCATTAACATCATACTCCAGAGTCATACGGAAGAAAATCAAAATTTGCTGGTATGATTTTGTGTGTACCTCGCAATTTACATCTACTGGTACACTTGTTGGATGTACTTAGCAATTTCTGTTGAAAAGTAACACACACAAAAATGGGCAAGCGTGCCATTTGCTTGCTGCGTTCTCTGCTTTGACTTGGCGCTCTCGTGTTTGATTGCACATGGATCGAAAGAGTGCACTACTGCTTGGACTAGGGACGAAGCCTTGTTGTCGTGCTTGGACCGATGGACGACAAAGATGTGCTTGTGTTGCAATGCTACTGCGATTTTGTTGTCGCACTTCGACCGAGGGACGCTTGCACCACCGAAGGCTTTTATTGCTTTAGGCAGCAATCTGGGTCGAAGACTGAAGCGTGAGTGCAGCTCGGATTCGACGACGGCGCCCGCATCAGACGAATTTTTTTACTCGAACCCTAATCTCCTGTGTTCTAATATCACTTGTTGTAAATAATATATAAAAAAATAGAAACAAGAGATATAAATTTTTACGTGGAAAACTCTACGGGAAAAAACCACAGATGCTCAAAGACAAATCATTAAATACAGACATATCACAATAGAGTGTTTGCTCTTCCTATGGGCTAATAGGATACATATATATTTGGCAGAGGAAACAAATCCCATATGGAGAGAAAACCGAATAAGAGTTGGTTACTACAGATTGACACCGCATCTGATACAACATACGTATATACCTGTCATGTCACGTCTGGCATGAGGCGACAAAGTGTACTACACAAACACGGTATAAATTCGGATCAACTTTAACCATGTGAATGATCTAAGATTCCTGAAGTTTTGCTAAAATGAATGTGGTCTAGAAGTCTGCGTGATGCTGCTGAAGCGAAAGAATTGCAAGTTTTGTATGACATTTTTTTTTTGTAATTTTGGACTTGTGTATGACATTGTAAGATTTGTTCTTGTGATTGATGAATGAGTGAATGTCGTGGAAGGGTTGATGTGGCATTTCCTTATCAAACTGGGAATAATGGATATGAATAGTGTTAGGTGACATAGTTTCATAGTTATCAGACTCGGACCAGACTGGAACGACGGTCCGACCGAAAAAACCGGAGCTAGAGCCTAGTCCGATCCGGGCTACACTAGTGGATCGGAGGTGCAATCGGCCTGCCTTGAACAGGTAGGAACCAGTTCGAATTAGCTGGTTTCCCTATGAACTGGTGTGGTCAACCCGGTTGGGCCAAAACCTAGATGTAGAAAATTTTACCAAAAAGGCGCACCCGTCAGGTTTTGAACCTGGAAATTGCTGCGTTAAGCGTTAGCCTTGACGTATTAGCAACTAGGCATTACATCTTCATATGTCAGTGAGTAACAAAGAAATATATACATGGTAAAATAAACCAGCTTTTTTTGGAGCGCGGTAACAACCTGTCAATCTACCAGGATACAGTAGTAAAGATATAACAATTTGTTGTGCTTGTGTCATATGTACATTAAATATAATTATTTGTCGTTTATGTTCTTATGCTCGTCTTTATAGGTTTAAGTTGTTGTACCTTTGTTGATGATGACATAATAGGCTTGGATGAACCAAATCTTCATTATTAGGTACTAACTTTTGTATTTCTCCATTGTGCTATATTGATTTGCTATGTTCTTTCCTACTTTGCTTTATCGTTAAGCATGGAGCTTAGATTTCATATCAATTGTGCATTGTGTTTTACTTTGTCATGCCTTGCTGCGAGTGGTATTTGACATCAATTACAGCCTGTTAGTTCTCAGCCCGAGGTTCGGGAGAATCTTGGCTCTGCCACTGTTGCAAACCATAGTCTCACCAGTTTGCTTCCGAGTTTATGTAATTCGCCATTTTGGAAATAATTTAAGCACCTCCGTATGCAACTAATTCAAGCCTTTGGCCTTCTATGCTTCTTGGACCGGCAAGCAAGGCATGCAAAACAATGTTCACATTGCCTTAATCGGAGTGTTGGGCACACATGAATGCATGGATGCAGCATGCGTTGGGAAATCTGAAGCAAGAAGCTTGCACGAGTCCGTCTAGATATGCGTGTGTTCTTTGGGGCGCTGTGCTGGCACTTTGATTGAGTGATGACGTGGCCAAGCCCCCCATACCTCGTAGATCACGTCATGCCATGCGTACGCGAAAAACAGGAATCGACCTGCAGAGTCTTGACAGCACCTGCATCTCTTGATTCCTGTTTGTAAAACTAATTGAACAGATAAATTGAAGCCTCATCCAATCTAGTTGAGCACCATCTTAGGGTCTGTTTGGCAACGGCTACGACTTTTGGTTGAAATTTTTGAATTTTGGCTGTTTACGGTACAGATTACGGAGAGAGATATATACTCACTTGCGATTTTGGATGGTACAGATGTTGGGCTTTTAACGTGTACATTGTTTAACTTGTAGACCTCGTCTTAAAAAAATATTTAGTTTGAAAGTTATGTACTATAGCAAAAATCAAAAGTCGTCAGTTTTGGAGGAAAAGAACATGCCCTTATTCCTACGTGTATATATCGGACACAATCTGTGATCACCTCCGTTTGTTATCCAGATCGAAAGAGTACGTGTAGGCGGGCTAATCAGTTAGTTCTCTAATCTCATCTAGTTTCTCTCTTTCTTTCTTTCGATTCCGCACGCGTACGTGCATGCATGGCCCCATACGCACACATGGTTTTGCACGTACAAAATATGGACTCGAATTAAAAACACGCACGAGCTCGGCAACGTTTTCTAACCATCCGATCAGCAGGCGAGTACCAATCGGACGGTTGAGGACAGAGCCTGTATGTGGGCCCACGCACACAGGGATAGATAGACGCGGCCTGAACTGAACTGAACCGAATCGAACCGAACCAACGGGTTCAAAAATCGAAAATTTGTTGGCCAGAGAATCAGCAAACTACCGTCTGTTCGTAAACAAATTTCGAACGCAAAACCTATCCATCTCTCTCTCTCTCTCTCTCTCTCTCTCTCTCTCTCTCTCTCTCTCTCTCTCTCTCTCTCTCTCTCTCTCTCTCTCGCAGAACAAATTAATCGTAACACTTATCCAATCTCATCCTCTTCGTTCTCTTCTCGTCAGCTCCCGGCTGGCCCTATAAATACCGTGGAGCGCGAGGTGTCCATGCACCAATTCTTATCTCCTCCTCTTCCACGTCTCTCTTGCACGTACGTACAGAGCTAGCTGTTGCACCATGGAGCGCGCCTCGCTAGCGCTGCCGCTCGCCCTGCTCCTCGCCGCCGCGGCCGTCGGCGCGAGAGGCACCACCATCGCCTACAACGACCGAGCGCTCGTCGTCGACGGCCAACGCCGCATCATCATCTCCGGATCCATCCACTACCCCAGGAGCACCCCTGAGGTGAAGTTGATCCGGACACGCTCTGTTCTTGCTTCCGTGAGGTTTCTGCTTCATGCTTCCGGACTGATCTAATCTTTGCTGCGATTCTCGTCTCTCCTGCGTGCAGATGTGGCCTGATCTGATCAAGAAGTCCAAGGAAGGCGGTCTCGATGCCATCGAGACCTACGTCTTCTGGAACGGCCATGAGCCGCGTCCACGCCAGGTTTGCACTGCACCACCAGAAACTCAGAATACGTACTCGTACTGTTATCTTACTAGGAGATCGAACACAATGCGCATCTAGTGCTGATTCTATCTTGTTGGTTATGCCCTTCCTTTGATCTTCAGTACAACTTCGAGGGGAACTACGACATTGTCAGGTTCTTCAAGGAGATCCAGAACGCCGGTATGTACGCCATTCTTCGCATTGGCCCGTACATCTGCGGCGAATGGAACTATGGGTATGTGTGCTGAATCTTGCACGTTTACGTGAAGCTGAAAAGGGTAACTGAATATCATTAACTACAATGGAGCTAATCACGCCAACATATTTCTCTGTTACTCTGTTTCTGCTGCAGAGGACTTCCCGCTTGGCTGCGTGACATCCCCGGCATGCAGTTCAGGATGCACAATGAACCTTTTGAGGTAGAAACGAATCAATTTCTCACTTTTTGATGCGACATCTCGCACTAATCTTTAAGTCCCATAGATTTGCAAACACGAATAGAATCTTAAGCTATTCTTTTGTCTCCCCTAAACAGCGCGAGATGGAGATCTTCACCACGCTCATAGTCAACAAGCTCAAGGAAGCAAACATGTTCGCTGGTCAGGGAGGCCCAATCATCCTGTCGCAGGTAGACATATCCACTAATCCACAACTGCTACTCTTGAGAACAATCTGGCATGATGGAAATTAAAATGCCAATTGCGTACTTAATCTGGTCACTAATGCCGATGCCGATGCCTCAATCTGTAGATTGAGAACGAGTACGGAAACATCATGGCCAATCTAACAGATGCCCAGTCTGCCTCGCAATACATCCATTGGTGCGCAGACATGGCGAACAAGCAGAACGTTGGCGTCCCGTGGATCATGTGCCAGCAGGACGCCGATGTCCCACCCAATGTGGTGAGTTTTTCTTTTTGTTAAACGTCATCCGGATGTTTTCTTCCTTTTCTTTTTCCAAAAATTTTACAACAGGCAGATTAAGATTACGTAAATTGTTTCGTTGATACGGTAACGTGGTTGTGTTTTGGGTTCTAATCAGATCAACACCTGCAATGGATTCTATTGCCATGACTGGTTCCCACAAAGGAGGGGCATTCCCAAGATTTGGACGGAGAATTGGACTGGCTGGTGAATTCTTCGCCTCCTAATTTGATTCCTTTTTTTCTACTTTGTTGCAACATGGATTAGCATTAAGCTTGGGACTTGATACCATTAGGTTCAAAGCCTGGGACAAGCCGGACTTCCATAGGTCTGCTGAAGACATTGCTTTCGCGGTTGCCATGTTCTTCCAGAAGCGTGGATCGCTCCAGAACTACTATATGGTAGGCTTCTTGACCCTGGACTGCATAATTTTTTTTGGTATCCTTTCACTATTGCGTCAGCTGACTTACATTGGCACGCTCGTAAGTACCATGGTGGAACCAACTTTGGCCGTACTTCAGGTGGTCCGTACATCACAACCAGCTACGACTACGATGCACCTTTGGATGAGTATGGTGAGTTTGATTTAGCATGGAAAGATTGAAACAGGCCGTTGTAATTTGCAGAAATCTATTCTTGTTAATCTGCTGCCTTTGGAACCCATCAGGTAACATCAGGCAGCCCAAATACGGCCACCTGAAGGAGCTCCACACTGTGCTCAAGTCCATGGAGAAAATCCTTGTTCATGGAGAGTACAACGACACCAGCTTCGGAAAGAATGTCACAGTATGGCTCAAAGATCATGCCCTCGAAATCTTCTTAGCTGTCGGATAGATGGCATGCATACGCTTTTATAACATGGCTGATATATGGCACAAATCTTTTTATCAATGCAGGTCACCAAGTACACATTGGATGATTCCTCTGCTTGCTTCATCAACAACCAATTCGACGACCGGGATGTCAATGTGACCCTCGATGGAAGTACTCACGTCGTACCTGCTTGGTCCGTCAGCATCCTACCTGACTGCAAGACCGTCGCTTTCAATAGCGCTAAGGTAGTTTCCTCTCACTGCTGATGATTAAGGATGTTTTCTTTTCATCTGTGTTTGATGTTGTTTATGTGAATAAACCGAATACCGATATGTTATTTCGAAAAGGCTATCTTGATAAGCTATTTTAAAAATACGACGAAAAAATCGTCTTATTTGTTTATTTGGGAAGGTCATAACTAAACTGAAAAGAGCAGGCATTAACCGTATATTACAATCAATTCGTTGTTACTTATTGGTTTTTCCTTTGGTGCAACGATGGTACCATTAGATCAAGACGCAGACGTCCGTCATGGTGACGAAGCACGGCACGACGGAGCAGGAGCCGGAGAGCTTGAAATGGTCATGGATGCCTGAGAACCTGAAGCCCTTCATGACCGATGAGAAGGGTAGCTTCAGAAAGAACGAGCTCTTGGAGCAGATCGTCACGTCTACTGATCAGAGCGACTACCTGTGGTACAGGACAAGGTAATCTATAGGGGGAAGTTTACGGTACACCCACACCAATATGAGCCATTGATTTCGTGTGATCGAATGGCTGATATTTACTATTACCTCTCACTAAGTGAAGGCTACCAAGGACTACAAAGGGTAATATGGACTTTTCACTTCGTACAAATGAGGGGGTAAATAAAAATATCATAAAAGCACAACGTTAAATAAGAAAAAAAAATACAATGATGCTAATTAATGTTGTTTCTTTCTTCCAGTTTTTGCTCATTTCACTTTTTTTCTGGACTCGGTACAAACCTTTTTTAGGCCACACTCGGTACAGACTAGCTAGAGACTACTGGTACTAGAACTTAGTTAAGTAATTTTGATAAATAATTTACATGTCATTGACAACATATATGCAGAGTATGTATGATATGACATATGTTGGAAATCAAGTACAAAAATATGATTTTGTTTTTTTTTACTTTTAACGTTCATTCAAGAACAAGGGTACAAAATATAATTCTTGTGAAAGAAAAAAAAAATCGTGTTCAAGGTATGTCTGGTATATATGGGAGTCATTGGGTGAATGAATTGGAAAGAGATAATTAATCCTTACATAGAATTCTCATATGACCAATCTTACCGTTATCGATGGACTGAGATTAAAAACTCCTCTTACCCCATAGGTGGTAAGTGGAGCACGGTAAAAGAGGTCAATCTATATAAAAAAAATTCGCCCAAGTTAAACCTCGCTCAAATGTTTACTGAATATATCAAAATCTGAAACATCTCTGATGAAATGTAGCTTTGACCACAAGGGAGAGGCAAGCTACACGCTGTATGTGAACACAACCGGACATGAGCTCTATGCTTTTGTCAATGGGAAGCTTGTTGGTGAGTACTTTCCTTCTATCTCAATGATATTTTTGCTCTGTATGCTTTGCGCATTGATTTGATGAAGCTAATGTTTGTTTGAGAAAACATGCGTGCTTGACAGGGCAACACCATTCTCCTAACGGAGCTTTCATCTTCCAACTCGAGTCTCCGGTGAATCTTCACGACGGCAAGAACTACCTCTCTCTCCTGAGCGCCACCGTTGGCCTTAAGGTTCCAGTCTTGAGTTTGACAGCTTCATCAGATCAACGAACCCGTCTCTTTCTTCCCATTCATGCATACTGAAAGATGTTTGTTCCTCGTCAAACAGAACTACGGAGCTTTGTTTGAGCTGATGCCAGCCGGCATTGTTGGAGGACCGGTCAAGCTGGTCGACGCCAACGGCAGCACCATCGATCTCTCCCACAGCTCTTGGTCTTACAAGGTGCAGAACATCTCTATCTACTCTGTTTATTTTTCCTGATGAAGATTCAACTATATAACTATGATCATGACATTACTTCAATCTTTTTCTTTCTAGGCTGGCTTGGCCGGAGAGTACAGGCAGATCCATCTTGACAAGCCAGGCTACAAATGGCGCAGCCACAACGGCACCATTCCCGTCAACAGGCCCTTCACCTGGTACAAGGTACATTCTACTTAATTTGGCAACTCACATCGCATTTTCTTTTGGTTGGCATTGTCGTGCTATGGTGCTGTGCCGCGCTGCGCTGCCCTGCGGAATCTAATTTACTTCTCTGTTTTCTGAAGGCTACCTTCGAAGCTCCGGTTGGTGAAGATGCCGTGGTGGTGGACCTCCTGGGCCTGAACAAGGGCGTGGCGTGGGTGAACGGCAACAACCTCGGCCGCTACTGGCCGTCGTACATGGCCGCCGAGATGGGCGGCTGCCACCACTGCGACTACCGCGGCGCGTTCCAGGCGGAGGGCAACGGCCAGAAGTGCCTCACCGGCTGCAACGAGCCATCGCAGCGGTTCTACCACGTGCCCCGCTCCTTCCTCAAGGCCGGCGAGCCCAACACCATCATCCTCTTCGAGGAGGCCGGCGGCGACCCGTCGCAGGTCAACTTCCGCACCGTGGCGGTCGGCCCGGTCTGCGCGGAGGCTGCCGAGAAGGGGGACAATGTCACGCTGTCGTGCCAGCACAGCAAGACCATCTCGAGCGTCGACGTGGCCAGCTTCGGCGTGGCCCGGGGGCAGTGCGGCGCGTACGAGGGCGGGTGCGAGTCCAAGACAGCGCTCGAGGCCTTCACGGCGGCGTGCGTCGGGAAGGAGTCGTGCACGGTGCAGTACACCGGTGCGTTCGACGGCGCCGGGTGCGAGTCCGGCGTGCTCACCGTTCAGGCCACCTGCTGAACGGGTCTTGATTTGTTTAGCTTAAGTTGAAGTTTATGATTGGTATCTTAGGAGGTTTGTGTGGCTAAGTGTTTGGTTTGGTTAAGAAAATGCTGTGTTTTCTTGTGTTTTAGTGTGCGTGTGCCGATCAACTTGCTGGTTGATTTTCAGAATATTGTAATGAGTCCGTTTGCTTTGAATGAAATTCTTATTTGAGTGCGAACGGCAAAAAAATGTTTTCCCATGTCATTTGACCATCGCCTTCGAGTTAGATTATTTTATGAAAAGTTAAATAGAATGAAATTAAGAAGCATATGCACCCTCTAGATTTACAAAATTTGAAAGGAATTTCTAGTCTTGCATGATCTGGTTGTTTGAACTAGGATGGCAATTATGGAAATCTCCATGAAGCTTACATTATCTACGAGCTTTAAATGATTTGGCTCTAGCAATGTCCCAAAAGCCTAAAGACGCGAATTCAATGCATAGCAATTTTATATCATGTGGAATGTACAAAAAAAAGAGCGAAACTATAGAGTTTTTAGAATAAACAAGCCGTTGCAGAAGAGGTTGCAGCGCAAACTAAGAAAGCGATTAAGCAAAGAAAAAAAGATGTCTACGAGCCTTGATTACGAGCCGCTCCCTCTTTTCCAATACTAGCCCCTTTGTCGACTTTTCTTATGGTGACTCGCTCCGTTTTTCTTTTCTAGTTCTACTTATGATCCTCTTACTTTTCTTTAATTGATCGACAGCCTGCCTTCGTTTTCAACAAAAAGAAGAAGAAGAAGAAGAAGATTTGGTTGGCTGAGCTCTCTGCAAGCTAATCAAGACCTTTTTTCTTAAGAATTGTTTTTTTTCCTAGAACTTCAGAAACCAAAAGATGACTACTAGTAGCACTCCTGAAGGATATTTTGGTGTTGCAAACCTGACAAAAACCAGAGGAATCTGGCAGCAGCCCAAGGAAGGAACAGAGACCGATCGAGAAGGAAGTATGAACTGCATGCCCTTCAAGTCTCAGGGAAAAAAAGGTGTATGCCCTTCAGCTCTTGTGACAGTGTGGCGTTGTGCCGCGCATCATGGGATAGCACCTGCCACAGTGCCACCTGCAGATTCGGTGTACGGATAGCACCTGCAGATGTTACAAATTTTGACACATGTGCCCCAAACACCCGAAATTCCAAATGTGGCCTCCGAACAAAAAATATTCCGTTTTTGGCCCCCTGCCCGACCGCGCGTTCGCCCGGTGCTGCCACGTGTCCGATCGTGCGGTCCGGTACCGCACAACCGCACTGTAACTGGGTCGTGCGGTACTAGACCGCACAACTCTACTGTGCATTGCTCCGGATGGTCCGAACGGCAAGTCGTGCGGCCGGGAGAACAAAACGCGCGGTCCGAACGGCGAGTCGTGCGGTCGAGAGAACAAAACATGCGGTTGGAGCAATGCACAGTGCGGTCGTGCGGTCTGATACCGCACGACCTAGCTACAGTGCGGTCGTGCGGTACCAGACCGCACGACCAGACACGTGTCGCTGCTGGGTAGTCATGCGGTCGGGCAGGGGGCCAAATTTGGAATTTTTTTTGCTTTAGGGGCTACTTTTGGGATTTTGGGTGTTTTGGGGCCACATGTGTCCAAAATTCGCAAAAACACTACTTAATTCACCAGCGTAAGGAACAATGTCAGGCGACATGGGATGGATTTTGCCGATATTTGTGTATATTGCAAGTTAAGAGTTGGAGATTACGGGCCGCTCGTTTTGGCTTCAGCTTCTGGCTTTTGACTTATTTTTTACTATTCATAAATTTCGTCTTTTCCTGAACTTTTGGTTTTTTTGAGCTTTTTTGCCGGTTCTTTTTTTGTATTTATTTGCATTGTCCATGATGAGCTAGCGTATTTTTTCTATTTTTAAAATTTTTTAAATTTAATTATGCCAAATAAGACACCTTTAGCTACAATGAAATTTCAGTCGCTAAAGTGCAATTTCAACCATAAGCCACAGTTTTTTAGCCCAACCAAGCGGGGCCTAGTCGCATTGCATTAGCTTACATATCACTCTTTCCTATTAAAGAATTGTGTCCCTTTGTAAAGATTGTTTGTTCTGAACTCACATTCTTTTGTAAAGATTGTTTGTTCTGAACTCACATCGTAGCACCTAGATTCTATAGAACAACAAAGAAAAGGAGTTGCTCAATCCTAGCGGAGCTGGTTCTGGCCTACTGAGAACCATTAGCACAGAAGTCATATTCTTGGTTGCATCATGTAACTTACACAGTTAATTAATTCTGACCCTATTAAGACTATGTTCCAAGCAGTGATAGCTTTTGATTTCTGATTCTTAAAAATCAAAAGCTATTTAGAATATGTTGCCTTTTTAAAAGAGATATTTTTCTTTTGTGTTATTCGTAACGGTGTTTTTTATTTTTTTTATTTCTTTTTAATTGAATATCTTAAAAAAGTTAATTGTTACTATACTATTATTTTAGTCAAAAACTAACGACCACAGTTGTTTAACAGAGCCTAATCGGCGATCTCTTGGCCAACTTATCGATGGCCACGTCAGCTCCGGCCAAAAAAAAAAAGGAGAAGAGAAGAGGAGATGTGTTTGAAGTGGGAACCTCCACTGGAGGACATGTACAAGATCAATGTAGATGCATCATTCAGGGTCAGTACACAAGAGGGCGGATGGGGCTTTGTTGTTCGTAATAACAATGGTGAGTTCCTGGAAGGGAGTTGTGGGAAACTGGAGAGAGTCTCGAGCCCCTTGCAGGCCGAAACACAGACTGCGATGATGAGCCTACGTCGAGTAGCTGAGTTGCGAATGAGTCGAATTATACTCGAAACAGACGCAACAAATTTGCAGAAAGGCTTGATCTCAACAGAAATGGATAGGAGTGTCGATGGGTGTTTGTTCCGTCAGATTAGAAACTTCATTATGGAGTCGTTTGTGCAATGTGTGATCCGGGCTTGTCCGAGATCATGCAACAAAGTGGCTGATTGCCTAGCTCTGCATGGGGCGAGCGCTGTTTGCTCGGATTCAGTGCTGTTTATGAACTAAGTCTCCGCCTTTGTAACTGTTCTGGTCTTAAATGATTTGCCTAGAGTCAATGATTAATGGAAGACTGGCTTTTCCTTATCCCAAAAAAAAAAAAAAGCTTCGGCCAACTGATTGTTTGCGTTTGGTTTGTCATCCAATTAGCCGGGATTTTTGTAGTGTTGTCGGCGGCACACACCTTTGCTCCGATTCCAATTCATTCCTTGCTTCCCTCGTCGGCCATCCCCGAGACCCCAGTACACCGCCGGAAAGAAAAGAAGAGAAAGGATGCCGAAGCACGCGCTAACGCCACGAAAGCCAAAGCGCCCGCCCCCCCCCCCCCCCCTCCTTAAGACGATGCCTTGCCCCCCTCCGCTCCCTTCCTCACCGCCACCGCCACCAGCGCGACCACCGACTCTCCAGCCGATCGCCACCATCGCGTCGTCCGCGGCGAGGCGGCATGTCGGGGCCTCAGCCGTCGCTGAAGCGGGGCGTCTCGCGGGCGCTCACCATGCGACTGGAGGGCATCTCCGGCGAGGAGGGCGGGGATGCCACCTTGGAGGAGAGCGAGCTCGTGCCCTCCTCCCTCGCGCCCATCGTCCCGATCCTCCGCGCCGCCAACGAGATCGAGGCGGACAACCCGCGCGTCGCATATCTCTGTGCGTACTACATTTTAGACACGTAATAGTTAGCACTAGTTGCATACATGATACGCACGCACGCTGCTCCTACCTCCATCCTCATCTCACCTGGCTGCACGAATGCTTACTATCTGCTACATAGACAATATTTTTTGCCTATGTAAAACAGAGCATCACATTCATATTTCACAGCTTTCTATAGTGCCTAGTTTTAAAAATGGAGCATTTTGTAAGATGAGTTTACTAGTCGATTATAATATATACTGTAGTGACTTTATTTATATCAGACAAAATGCATGTAAGTTTCTCTCTCCGAAAAACTCTCAACAAGCTTTACTATTTATAACCTAAAACCAAAAGCCATCGGTAAAATCCAATATGAAGTGTTTCAAACGGTTTTCCCAAAGGGTACATGAATACAAAATTATAATTTATTTCTATTTAGCTATAACTTTTGTTTTGCTAAAATTTACAAAAAAGAAGAAGCAGCTTGTGTATGTTCATCATGTTGCTTCGTTGATCGACATTTTTTTATTTCCTCCTCTGTTTCCCCTACCTGTCTTCTTGTTATGACTTTGTGCGTGGTTTTTGGTGCTTGCTCAACTAGGCCGGTTTACGGCGTTCGAGAAGGCTCACACTATGGATCAAAACTCAAGTGGACGTGGAGTCCGGCAATTCAAAACGTATCTGTTGCATAGGCTGGAAAAGGTATGCATATGCTTGATGCTTAACTGTCAATGCCACAACTAAACTATCTACCAATCAACGGCAAACAAAAATTGAGAATTATGTTCACTTTGGCATCATGATAAATTTGACTGGCCAAGTAATCTTATTAAAGCAGATTAGAACACGTTATGTCATGATAAATTTGACTGGTCGAGTGATCTTATTAAAGAAGATTAGAACAGGTTACTTTTTCATACTGATTCCTTTGCTCAAGTTATTGACCCTAATGCAAACATGCAGCATCTAAACCCTGGTTTAAGCGGAGTATAGAGGATTTTGCCAACTAGTGTTACAATTTTACCATATGGCCATAGGACTCATAACTAGTGTTTCTAAAATTTGTACCAAACCAGGTACCACTTGGTGGCCTGTTCTTTGCATTTAGTTACCGGTGATAGTCTTGGTACTAGCTGAGACAATGTTTCCAGTAAACTTGGCATTTCGTTATTCATGTAGAAACCAAGTAGTCTCCGTTAGTTTCTGGCAATACTTTGTGGAGTGAGAAGTTATCTAATTTTACGTTTTTAAAAGAATAATCTGAAAACTCACTGCTCATGTATAAGAGTAATATAAAACTCAAATAGAATCATTGTGGGTTTTTTGTAACTCAGAGTAAAATGCCTCAATATGTTAATTACTCCAGCTGGCTTTCAAAAGCAGTAATACATGTGCCTCCACATGTTTGACGTTTGTTATTTGGCAGGATGAACAAGAGACACAGCGCAAGCTTGCGTCAACTGATGCAAGAGAGATTCAAAAGTTCTATGAGAAGTATTGTAGGGAAAATCTTGAGGAAGGTCTTGAAACGAGAAAACCGTAAGACTGTCCAGAGTTACACAGCATTGGCAATCTTTTTTTGTACAAATTGTCATCCTTAAGCATCATTCTCTTATTATTATTATTATTATTATTTTTGAATGACATAGGGATGAGATGGCTAGATATTGTCAGATTGCGTCCGTCCTATATGATGTGCTAAAAACAGTGACACCTGAAAAATCTTACCCTGAGGTTGTACATCCATCAATTACAAATACTTGCAAGATACTTTTTCATCTTCTCCACTTTCTTCACGTCATGAAATATGATAACTTGGAAGAATTGTTTTGCAGTTTGATAAGTACGTTAAAGTGGTTGAAAAGGAGAAAGCTTCCTATTCACATTACAACATTCTACCCCTTAATATTTCTGGTTCCACACAACCAGTAATGGAAATTCCTGAGGTCATATACCTTCAATTTCATTTGAACTACTTTCATAAATACGACATGTAGTATGAATGATTTTCTTGTGCTGTCAAAACTGCAGATAAAAGCAGCAGTGGCTCTTCTTCGCAGGGTAGAGAACCTTCCAAAACCAAGGCCAGATCCAATTCCCATGCCTGAAGAGATAAATATACCTTTTGTTCGTGATTTGCTTGATTGGCTGTGGCAAATATTTGGATTTCAGGTACAATCTAAGCTAATAATTAAATTCATTTTCTAGACTTCTAGTCTATTAGCTTACCTGATCTAAATCTCTAATAACTGCATGATTGGGAAATTTCTGATTTTCCAATTTCTTTATTGTGATGACTTATTTCCATCTTTTAGAATTTTGTTTTTTAAATCAATTCCGGAGATCTGCTTGCAAAATTTAGTAGTTTTAATGCAGAAATTTAATGCTTATGGCAATGGAAACATACACCATGGGGTTATATCATATAAGTATTTATTTTTAACTTGAAGTAAAGGCATCTGCTATGTATTTAATTTGACTTCACTTATTCCAGAATTGTGCTGTAAATAATAATATAAAAAATGGCACGTTAACTAAATTTATTTATTTCATTCTACGTGTAGTTGCTGTACTTAATGGGAAAAATGATCTGTTAACTCTACTGTGCTCCAGTTTCAAAGTAATATGGTGGTTTTCGAGTTGGGTGGCTAGGCGCCAAGGTTCTCTGTGAATGTGTTCTTTGTTTAGTGTTTCTTACTATGTTTTGTTTCATTGTTATAGAAAAGCAATGTGGAAAATCAAAAGGAGCATTTGATTTTACTGCTTGCCAACATTGATATGAGAAAAGGGGGTAATGCCCACCAGGATGAAAGACACAATCATGATCATGTGGTAAATCTTTTCTTTGAAACTTCTATTTATCTCACTAATATTTAATCAGCTCAACATCTTGGAGCCTTTTGCATATGGTTGTTAGTTCCTATAAATTTATCAATGTTAAACTTATTCATGAACTTCTAATATGACTTGCAGATACAGACTAATACAGTGGTGTACTTGATGAAGAAAATATTTGAAAATTACATTTCTTGGTGCGAATATCTGCATTTGAAATCAAACATCAAGTAAGTAACGTAACAGTCTGTTGCACATCTGGTGCTCAAAATCATCAACCTTGTTAATCGTAAAGAATTTTCACATTGCAGAATTCCAAACGATGCCTCCACACAACAACTAGAGCTTCTTTACATAGGGCTGTATTTGCTGATTTGGGGTGAAGCTTCTAATGTTCGCTTTATGCCTGAATGCCTTTGTTATATTTTCCACCATGTAAGTGACAACTTTGTTCCTCTATTTGAGATAACTTTTACTTTTTTTTTGTGAATCGAATTAACTTCTATTTATGATACATTCCTTAAATTTGTTCCCTTAATTTGGTTTGCTGTTTTATTGAAAAATTCTTGTTGTATCTACAAAGTTGCAGTAATGCTGACAAGGCATTAAATGTCAAATCTTGTCGCTATATACACTATAGAGCTATGTCGGCTTTTGTATCGTGTACATGTGAACTTCATAGTGCTATTCATATTATGCCAATTACACTAGTCTATGGATAGCAAATTAGCAATGATCAAATCATATGAAGAAGAAATGTCTTCTGAAGTTCTGATCCAAGTTTGAAGGTTATGATGTCATGTCACTGTAGAGTTCTGACTTCTGAGTTATGCATTATTGATTCCTATCATGCCCATGAAAAAGAAATTTATGTCAGAAACGTGAGTATTGGTAAAGGCACATCATGATTGTTCCTAAGGAAGACACTTGCCATTGGCTGATTATTTCAGGCAATACTTTTCACCACTGTATGCACAGTGATGCTACATTTATAGAAAATGTTGGCCTACACCTAGGTGCACCTACACCACCATCATACACAATCTTTCATTGAGATTCCCACCCCCAAACAGCCTGTAAATCAGATTATAACCATTTGCACTAATAAAAAACAATAATAAGCCTGTGTGAACAGTAATTAACCTAGGACTAGGCCATTTCTTTTTTTCCACCATAGCAACTTGCTATTAAAGAATAAAGGGAACCTCACCACTCGCGATGTGGTGTCTTGTGTGCATGAGAAAATGCACAATAATGATGGATTACCTAGCTGTTTAGTTAGATGTATGTGCCACACTAAAAGCAACATGTAAGATAACCTACCGGCATTACGTTTTTATTTTAAAATATCATCATTTAGGTGTTGTTTGGATGATAGATTTCCTAAATAGATTATGTTAAAACAAACTCCAAAAATATATTTCTTTTTGTTGATTGTTGTGATCACGTTTAGTGAGTATCTTGTTTGGGAAAAAAACAAGTTTTAAGTTCACCTTCTTTTAAATCCTACTAAAATCTATTTTCGGAAATCTTATTTCTAATTTACCGATCCAAACAATTAGTTTGTGTTTTGTGAAAAACAAGAAAAACCTGGTTTCGATATAAATCATTTATTCAGTTTAGAGAAAACAATTTTTTGTTATCCGGGCTTTATTTGTAGCAACCAAACAAGGAATGTTGGCAGTTAGAGACCATATCAAATATAAACAAAATTATGTGCTTTTTTAAAAGTTAAGATACAAACAACCACACCTCTCGAGAAAACAACCACTTAGGGACAAAGTTTTGTTAGGTGCTTCTCGGAAAAAAAATTGTTTTTAGAAAAAGCAGAAAGTAGTCATTAAGTAATATACTTCTAGACAGATACCTGACAGATCAAAAAAGGAAAAAAAAGAGTGGCTGGAGACAGAGTGAATAGTAACTTCGTTACGCTCAAAGCCCATATCAATTCAAAAGTTTTTTTGTCCCCAAAAGGCCTAGGCTATTTACTGTTCACATCAGGCAGTTAACCATTCTCCTTTGTCTTGACATTGCACGGATCTCAAAGTGAGCAAAACCCAATCCAACGATAATCATAGGTGGTGTAGCTGCACATAGGTTCAGAAAATTCACTCTACATTTATTTGTAAATTCAGGAAATATGTACATTTTTAGCACATTTCAGGGACACCAGTACAAGAACGTAATTATGCCCATGTGTTAATGCATCTAACACATAAAACTGCTTATGGATGAGCATAAACTTCAAGAGAACTATGTAAGGCTGAAGTACACAAAATAAGAGATGGCTGACAAATAATATAAGTGTCTCTTTTTCATTTTCAAATTTTTTACGACATTTGTATTTTCTATTAAATAATCATTTCAGATGTATTTTGAAAAATGGACCTGCATGCATAGAACACAATTTCACCACGTACAAGGCGAAAACTGCAAGCCTGGTTTCACCCCTAATCACCCACTCCACCCATATGCAGTCATTAACTATTGAAGTAGGCTTGTTTTACCCTCTTCTACATGTTTCAAAATCACATTTGAAAATTTAACAGAAAAATCAATATTTGCAAAATTTTCCAAGATTTCACCGAGAAAAGATCTCAATTGGTAGGCGGTAGAAATATTGGAATCCCTGCCTGCGCACAATATTATTTTTGCATAAACAAACCCCAAGGCTAATGCTGTGGGCATTCCCCGAACATACACTAACACATTAATCAATCTTTTTCACCCCAAATTCATGAGCTAGATGGCAGTAGATTTATATGGCATAATATCTGATGGAAGAGAAGATTATGACCCACCCTTTCTGCGAGAGGGGAGGGATGATGCATTTCTACACCTGGTTATTCAACCCATATACAATGTTATGCAGAAGGTATGTGCTCAGATGTTATTTCTATGTAATGTTTCTTTACATGTTCTTTTTCTATGTTTATTTCTTTAATGTTTATTTGATGCGAAAGGAAGCTGCAAGTGGTAAACATGGAACTGCAAGCCACTCAAAGTGGAGAAACTATGATGACCTGAATGAATACTTTTGGTAAGTTGTTCTTAATAGTTCATTTTTGTGCTTTACCTATCAGTAAGAGGTAAGAAATTTAGGCAAAAGAGCATTTCTTACTAGGTCACCTTTTTACCTTAAACCTCCACACATTCAGGTCGAAGAAATGCTTCAAAAAGCTTGGATGGCCAATGGATCTGTCAGCTGACTTTTTTGTGGATCCTACAAAAACTAAAAATAAAATCGAGGTTATTCATTAATCTTTTATGTTGTTTTTTGTGCAACAACTACTATCTGCAATCTGGGAAAAAATGAGAGGTGGTTAAGAAATGTATACAATGCTAGTTCCACAGCCGGCAAATATACCGATGTTGTCCAAAAAAATAAAAACCAACACACTTAACCTTTTTCTTTGTTTTCATTTTGTTTCATTTTTATCTACATTTTCTATTTTCTACTTGGCTTACATGTAATCTAGACTTAGGATGGACATGTGTGCATTTGCATTCAATGGTTCATATGCATGTTCCTGAAGGAAATTTGATCACAATTTAGTATATCTAGTAAGAGAATGGAACTAACTTTACCTGTATGCACTATGCAGCAACATGGTCATGCAGTTAGCAGACGGAGGATGTCCAAAACTAATTTTGTTGAAGTTCGTACATTTTTGCACCTATTCAGAAGTTTTGATCGAATGTGGGCTTTCTTTATATTAGCTTTGCAGGTATATCTATTGGCCTGCCATTGAATAAAAAGTTGTTATGTTTTTCATTATTTGCATATCATGTGTTTCTTTTCTTATAGGCTATGGTAATTATTGCCTGGAGCCCTACTGGATCACTTTCTTCTATCTTTGAACCAGCTGTTTTCAGAAATGTGATGACAATATTCATAACAGCTGCATTTCTAAATTTCCTTCAAGGTACAAATGTACTTTGGGACTTATATGCATCTTGTAACCTTACTTAGTTGTTTCACTCCAAATTTTTAAGAACCTTGTAACCTTAGTTGTTTCACTCCAAATTTTTAAGCAAGCCTGGCTTAATTTTGATTTGTTCATGGCATCTCAATAGAATTTGAAACTACTTTGGCTCTGGTTGTTGATTCAAAATGCTGCACAATTTCTAAAATTGGTCTCTTAAACCCTTTCAGCCACACTTGAGATAGTTCTTAACTTTAAGGCTTGGAGGAGTTTGGAGTGCTCGCAGATGATACGATGTATTCTGAAATTTGTTGTAGCTATTGCCTGGTTGATAATTCTCCCAACAACGTACTCAAGTTCTATTCAAAATCCCAAAGGCCTTGTCAAGTTCTTCAGCAGTTGGATTCGAAATTGGCAGAGCGAATCAATTTATAATTTTGCTGTTGCTCTCTACATGTTACCAAACATATTCAGTGCCTTGTTTTTCATTTTTCTACCAATTCGAAGGGCATTGGAGCGTTCAAATTCTCGCATGGTTAGATTTCTTATGTGGTGGACTCAGGTATATTTGACTGGATCTATCTACATGTATTCTCAGCAGAATTGTTTGTAGTTGTCGGTTCAGTTCTCACCATGGTTCAAAATCCCGGCGGTTACCGGTTTTACCGGTGGAGACTGGTAACAAAAAAACCGGCCGGTATGAATTTTTTGATTTTTCGAATTTTGGCCGGTTTTTTTCCGATTTTCCGGTTACCGGTTTCAAAATATCGCAAAATTCAAATTTTGATTTTCAAATTGTGACCGGTTTTTTACTGGTTTTTCCGGTAACCGGCCGGTTACCGTTACTGGCCGCCGACCGGGATTTCTTACAGTTCCGGTTTTTGGAACCTTGGTTCTCACACATGTTTTTTATTAATCAGCCAAAGTTATATGTTGCCCGAGGCATGTATGAGGACACATGTTCACTTCTTAAGTAAGTCTGACATTTTCTTGATACCTAAATTTCCAATTTTATCATCTTTGTCTAAAACTAATGTTTTTCTTCATAAAACAGGTACACATCATTCTGGATTCTATTGCTTATATGCAAGCTCGCCTTCAGTTTTTATGTTGAGGTTGGTATAATCTAGGCATTATAGTTTCCTACTACTTTAAGTAGCAATGCACAAATAATGAGTATGGTGACGTGAGTGACAAAGGATCCAGTTCCTACCATATACAAGCTTATCCCATTGTTTATATGTACCATGATGCAATGCAATATTTTTTGATGTATATGCACTGCAAAAATGAAAGAAAAACCTATCTACATGCCACTCAATTTTGACAAATTTGCAAACATACCACCTAGTACAAAACAACCAAAAGCTACAACAATGCTAGCCCTTTTATCACTATTGGACTGTTTTGCTCCTCAATATTTTCCATCTAGTGAGCTCCCTCGACCATCTCAACCTCGCTGGCTGATGAGTTCCTCCGATTCAAGCAAGCAATCCCACCACTAGTTCCCACCTTGAAGTGCTCGACCGGCCTTCTTTCCTTCCTGCCCCTCAGTAACATCTTGCTCTCATCCATGCCAACTCATAGGAGTTTGGATGCTGCTGGACAAGATGAGGGGCTAAATTTTTATAGTGGTAAAAGGGTTAGAGTTGTACTTTTGCTAGGTAGGGAGCTTGAGTTCTACTTCGCAGTAAGTGCCTAAGTGGTATGTACAAAATCCTCATGAATTCCCTTTATCTATTGCTAACCTGGCTACCCCAATTAATGAAGCCAAACAGTATTTTAGACTAGTTGTGTTGCCAACCACAATTGCTGGGCTAAACTAACTTGGCTGCTTTAGGATTGGCAGATCAACTAGCACTTGTTTTCTCTAACCCCTTTGTTATTTGTGTTACATGTCACCAAATTTTGTTCGATTGTGTAACTTCAAATATGTAGAGTGTACTGAGATTATTTGTGTTGTCATTACTATTGGCAGATTTCTCCTCTAGTTGTACCTACCAGGGCAATCATGTTTGTGGGACGGGGGCAATACGCTTGGCATGAGTTCTTTCCATACTGTAAGATTATGCTGTAGTAGTGTATCATATGTAATCCCTTTGTACAAAGTTTCAAGTGCTGATAGATTGCTGAATTTTCACAGTGCAGTATAATTTAGGTGTTGTTATTACTGTATGGGCACCAATTGTCATGGTATGTATCGATTCATGCGTTTTGGGGGGCCTTTTCAATTCTTCATTACCAAGCTGTTAATTTGAGTTTCTCTTATAGGTATACTTCATGGACACACAAATATGGTACGCCATTTTTTCCACAATTTGTGGTGGAGTGAACGGTGCCTTCAGCCACTTGGGTGAGGTGGGTGGCATATGACTATTTGTACCCTTGATGTGCTGACGCTTTAGTTGCTACTACTGATGCTTCCAGCATGTTTATCTTCCTGCAGATTCGAACCCTTGGAATGTTAAGATCGAGATTCGTGACAATCCCAAAAGCTTTTGGAAAAAATCTCGTGCATAGACATGATAGCCAATCAAAGAGACACAAGCGTGAGGTTGAGTTTTGCAAAATTTTGTTAGCAAGTTTTTTTACACTTACTTTGGTTGACTTGATAGTGGATTTATTGTTATTTTATACTTGTGTAAACTCTTTTCACCAGGAGGACAAAAATTTGCACATTGATAAGTTCTCCAACATATGGAATGCATTTATTGATTCTTTGCGAGATGAAGACTTAATAAGCAATAGGTTCGCATTTTGTGTTATCTTTTTTTTTCCTTTTTTTAAGAAATAATCTTCTAAGATTGTTTTTGTATTTGTTTCCAGGGAGAGAAATTTATTGATTGTTCCATCATTGTTTGGTGACACTAGGGTTGTTCAATGGCCTCCTTTCCTTCTTGCTAGTAAGGTACACTCTTTCAATCTTCCACTAAATGAACTACTCAATTTTCTCCTGGAGGCAGGGCTGTGGTGCTCATGGCTATGATATTTTAGATTCCAATTGCGCTTGACATGGCAAAGAGTGTGAAGAAAAAAGATGAAGAATTGAGAAAGAGGATGAACCAGGATCCATATACCAATTATGCCGTAATAGAATGCTACGATACATTGTTAAGTATTCTCTACAGCCTTATAGCAGAACAAAGTGATAAGAAGTAAGATGTCTTTTCTTTTGTCTCCTCAACTGATGTTTGAGCTTGTGTTTATACTGGGACAGCTAATTTACCATATGGTTATGTGGCTAACTAATTTAGTTCATATTGCATCACTTCATGGATACAGTGTTGTTGATCGAATACGTGATAGCATT